>JAYKYS010000006.1:31202693-32405387 GCA_036924285.1 Asterella californica
GGTTTAGGGTGATAAAAATATAATCAAATTTGAAGGTGATCACAACTCGACACGACCACCGTTTTACTACGACTCGATAACAATATTCTTTTATAATGTCTTGCGTCCACCTGATGAGCCCGTTGCTCCGGAGGCACCTGACACTGTTTACTTTGACACGGATGGCTTGGAAATGGACGATGATGTGGATGAGGTGGGTCAGATTTTCCGGCATTGTGTGGTAAAAATGTGTATAGATTGTGAGCAGATCTCTGCCTTTCGGAAGATGTTGCTGAAGAAGTGATAGGCGATTATTTACTTATGCCAGCAAGCGCACACCAGTGGGGTTGCTTGTTGAACCTCTTTTGTCGATAGTGTTTTTCTTTAAAGAGCGAAGTAACTGAATTGTGCAGAGCATTCTGTATGAAATCATGGGTGCCGAGCGCCCAGCACATGGGACTCCTCAGACCCCAACTTCCACCTCAAGTGGGCATCGACAAGATGGTAACCTCCTGAGCCTCTTAGTCGTTACCCTGGATGAATATCTAATAATTACGGGTCAGTGCCTTTGTCCGTCATTCACGGCTAACTTTCCGAAATCTCGATGTTCCCCCAGGTCTGGTATCAGAGTCCACGGAGGAAGCACTTAACCAGACACGTTCCCGCTGGCAGATGAGTCGAACCGTGGTAAGTTGAGCTTCTCGTCCATGTTTTCTCATACATCATATCATCAGTGTGTGGGCTTGGTCCGAATGCCATTCTCATGTTTGAGTGAAAAACACATGATCAGACGCTGTGTTTCAAGCTAGGATTGTCAGGAAATATAATTGTCCTATTTTAGGTGCCACATCGACTTAAGTCAGTCTTGCAGATTTACCTTCACCTTTGCATTTCCTCTCAAAAGCAGAGGAAGTTCAACTGGAATGCTTAACCCTTTCTGTGCACGTCACTTTACATGTCATAGGATGAAACTAGTAACAAACCCTAAGGTTCTGTAACCCTAAAATTGAAATTAATGCATCAATAAAATTCATGCTGAATTATTTCCGTGGATGGAGATTATGTTCGAATATTCTCTCTGTGAGTTTTAGATCTTCCTTAATGAAGTTTGAAGATTTAACCTTGTAGATGGTAACATGCAGTTTTCTGATAAACGGAAGTGCTAGTAAATTAAAGCCTGTCCTAGGAAATTTCATAAAGCAAATGCCATTCCTCACGAACGTGATAGCTTTTAAAGAGCCCTTCAAGGGCGTGAAAAGTAGTGCAGGGCGGGCAAATTGCCCGTCAATCTACGAGAGTGACTTAAGTACGTTGGCGTTTATCACGTCTGGATATGCTAGTCTGAGGACGGTTTAGTAGTAATTATCTTTTCACTTCTGTAGGTGCCTGTGAATACTTCTACTTCGCAAGATGACCTTTCAGAGTTACTTAGAGGTGACCTATCAGCAGAAGGCCTCGGTGGGTCATCATCCTGCGCGGTTCTAGAGGTACTAACACACCTGTTTTTGTATGTTGATCGATTAGGTTACTATATCGCATTTTTGATGTTCTGAAGGCGAGTATGTATACCGAAGAACATAAGCAGTTGATAAGCAGTTGTTTCCAACTTTGTAACTTAGCTCTTGATCTCATTTCAGAACCTATCTTGATTTCTGTAGAATGGAGACGGCGGAAGCTACCGTGATGACTTCGCGCGGTACCGCTCTTCGAAGGACTACAGTGATAGCTGGGGTCGACACTCATCGAATGGTGTGAGCCGAGATAGTTCTGGCTTGATGTCACCACGTACTGAAGATAGCTTTGCTCACTTCCCTTCAGATCGTGATGATGAAGAAAGAGTAAGTTCGGAAATTTGTTGCTGCTCTTCTGAATTCCCATGCCCAACGTTCTGATTCTATGTTCTATAGTGTCTTGGTTTTGCTCGGAGGACAATATGTTCTGGGTACCCAATTCCCTTTAGTCTCAGGCTTTCGTGTCATCTCTAGACCAGCAGTCTTCATCATAGCTAGATTTTGTCATTTGTCATGTGGATTTGTTGCAACTCAAATCAGCTCCAGAGGTTTGGACTTCTGATACATCGTGGATTTGTTGTTTGTCGGTGTTGAAAAACCTCACAGTAATTTCCTCATTTATAGACTTGTATCCGCAGATGGTTATGGAGGCCATTGCGGCGTCTCTTCAGGATATTGAAATCAAGGAAACAGAGCAGAAGGAGTCTGCTGAAGTTGGTAGTGCGACGAGCGAAGACACAGCAGCAAGCAGCAGAGTAGACTCCTTCACCCAGCGGATGAGATTTAGCTTTTTCAAGGGTATGGGGAGCCGGAGAAGTGCGAGCAGATGACGAGTGCTCAATGCCTCGCATACTCTCAAGGGATTCACCTTGTAATCATAGACATAATGCTAGGTTGGGTGTAAGGGGTTTCACCTGAAGATCAAGTCGTCGCACCGAAATAGCCAACTACGTATAGCATTTATATCCCGAAAGTTTTTGTATAGTGATTGTATTGGTTCGTTGCTGTCCTTTCTCCCTCTCCTTGGCTCCATTTGCCCAGTTGACTAACTCGTTGCCTTCCTAGTGTTGTCTGGTATCGCCAGTGGCCGTTTCTTCTGTTTCACTTGGAAGGTGGAGCAAGTAGAATGTGAGGGAGCGGGTTCTCACATTCAGTCGTTCTAGTTTAGTCGTGCAGCCCCACAGCTACCTGTTGGCTTCGCAGACCTTGTTGTAAATTATCATGCCCAGCGTACTACTGCATAGGTAGTAAACCTTATCCTTCAGGACGGAGTCCGCAACTCATTGTACTCTGAGTTTTTGTGTTTGGAACTAAGTTCCAAGCAGGTCATGTATCCGTTTACTCGGATAGCGCAGGCTATGAAGAAGGGGTAACTGAAGGTTCTCATTTCTTTCCTCCATTGGGTGTTTCCACTTGCTATAGATGTGATGTTTGATTCTGCTCGGAATGCTTCTCGACCTTTGGTCAGTTTCGTTATGAATTGAATTTCGGACCAGGTTCACATTTATACGTTGTACTGCCCCCTAAACTGCGCGTTTTCGAAGAGATGCCGTCTTTATCGACGTCTTTACCTGGATTCGTTTGCTCTTGATTCTATATTGTTTGTCAATAGTGGCGTGTTCTAAAGTTGCGGTGTTATATAGGTCTAAAGCACAATGGAGGTGTCAAGGTGCTACTTTAAATCGCTCATCGGTGGACCTTCCTTTCAAGACCTTAACATTGCGAAGAACGAAGCTTCGGTCAAATTTGACGTTCTACTGTAGCAGCTCTCGATGGTGCGTCAGGCGTGTTCTGGTTATGAGAGTTGTGGATGAGATCGGGCAGATTTATATTGAGATGTAAAGCTTGCTTTTACGTGGCCATCGTATCTTCTGTGGCGTGGACCGGTCTACAACGGAGTAGCCTCATGCAGTCAGGGTATTATTAAAGGGTAGTTCTGACCTCGTTTGAGATTTTGCACGGACGAGGATACTGCCCATACGTCTTTCTTCAGTCAGTTTCGTACAGAATGAAACATGACACGCTTATTCGTTTTAGCTAGTCAGGTTGCAAGTGGAGATTGGTTTAGAGCACACATTAGGCATTTGTGCACCTAGAGTAAAACCGTGGAACCAAGATCTGGACAAAATGTAGAACCATCGCAGTTTGCTGTGACCGCTTTTTGGACGTCCTTTGTGGTTACTGCTTCACCTTTCTATTTTGAAGGTGTGTCCGTACAAGATGGAGTTCAGTAACAGTGGAAAGGGATTGTTTGGACTATGGTGATTGATGTTCCATCGTAGGGAGTGTCCAGTGTTAGGATGTGCGCACTTAGTACTCCCTTTGTGTATATGGAACTTAGTGAGGTCCCGATGCTGTATGACTTACCTATTTCTTCACTTGCAGCACCTGCGTAAGGATCCTTGTGTTTTTTGGGTAAAGCCCCCACGATGCTAAAGAAGCACTGCTTTGTGGGCGCTATATAACGCGACTTACAGACATAAGTTGTTCAAGGATATTGTGCGGCTGAACTTTTAAAGGTATCCTGAAAGGATCGAGGTGTCTGGTTCGGTTGATAGTAGGCAAGCATAGACTGGGATGCAGCAGCTGGATGGAGTATCCTCACTAAACGAATACAAGTATTCATTCAATGTTCTGAGGACTGAATTCGGCGGAAATTTACTTGGACCGTACCGCAAATACGTTTGTTGGACTTGACCCCACCCTTTTTAAACTTGGCATTACTTGACCACACCCTTCACTTGTTGTCGCAGGTTCAATATGTCAAAATGCATGAAATGCATGTTAGCCTTCAGTCGTTATTTACATGAAATGTTCAGTTTTAAACTGTTTTTACAGTAGAATATCAACCCAGATTTTCTCTTATTGAGACAAAATAAGAGACAATCTCTTATTAAGACAAATAAGAGATAATTTCTTATTTGTCTTTAGGAATACTTTTACATAGCCGTAAATTTGTTGAACTTGTTGTTGTCAGTCAGAGGTGCGGTCAGCTAAGAAGGGTGGGGTAAAGTAAGAAAAGAAGTGTTCGAGGTATACTAAATTTCCTTAGAAATGAACTTTCACGTGTTTGTAGGATGGGGCTGGGCAGACGCGGTGTACAGTAGTACTGAAGCCTACACGGTATATAGTCAGACCAATTTAGTGGCACCTTGTCTTTTGGAGTCAGGTGTATTCATCCTATACAGGAATCATTGAGCATGAATCCAAGATATATGATAATACAGTCGAGTTTGAAGTTTAGCCGAGAATTGTCCTTTGGAGGACGTTTACATTGAGTCGATATGGATATTGATCCGCAAACTATCCGGTGCTAGTTTACAGTCATGGTCCAGTGCTAGTTTCCAGTCATGATGCTGTGGATGTATTTTTTGTGTCAGGCTGACAGCTTTAGTCTGATCGCGGGTGGTTGGGATCACGAGACTAGTGTTAGGTAATATCTCACGTGCGTTTGCTGATCGAAGAAGAGAGACGTTTGCTGATCGAAGAAGCGAGGCATTTAGTTCGTTGTCGTGAAAGTTCGAGCAACGTCTCATGAATGCAGTTGTCGTGAAAGTTCGAGCAGTGTTCGGGAAGGAACTTTTAGACAATCAGGAGTTTTCCGCCATGGACTAGCATCAGTCGGTAATTTTTGAAACGTTATCGTAAACTGCTTACTTTTATGCTTACTTTTACACTAGTTGAGTGTACTACTTTCATTTTTCACTCTGTAATTTTTTGACTTTTTCTAAACTTTCGAAAATTTACATTCTCAATCAGAACTCACTACTCTATCTGCAGGAACTCCCCGAACATTGATTGAGAGGGATTAGTACTGTACACTCAGGAGTTTTGTTTCGTAGGAAGGTTACAATGAACTTCGATGTAGTGAGATTCTAGAATTATCACCACAATGAGTCCATAACAATAAGACGCGTAAAGATTGTATATTGGTAATTTTGAAGCCACACGTCTTCCTCCGAAGTGCTTTGTTGATCGAGCAAGGAGAGAAGGGTTATTACCAGCCGGATTTGTGCAAAATTCAGTGAAGGTGATGTGCATTGTGACCATGGATCAGGAAGCAGATCAGATAGTCCAGAGGTTGATTTGTTACGTTTCATTGTGCTGATGAATGAGGGTAGCGAGCAAGGAAAACCAATCCAGACCACTACCTCCAACCAAGTTACGATTCTGTTCAATGTTGATGCTAGTCAGCTCAAACATGGATTGAACTTGAACATCTTGCTTATGCTCAAGCAGCCTTTCTAACGTTGTCTCGTGTTCCGAATGGCAAATGTGTGATTCAATCCATGAACTATGTTGAGTTTGCACCATTCACGTCCAGTCCATCTCCATACACATATCTTCCATTGTGACAGAGAAATAGAAATAGAAATGTCACTCAGTAAGTTGTTTGTGATGTTGATTTACATTATCTTAATATTAGACATGTTTGCTTGAGGAGGAGGACGATAGTGCAAACTGCGTTTGTTGTGGAACTTTCTAAATAGCCATGCGCAATACTCTTAGACCGTTGTAATTTTGTGATCATTTTCTGAATATCTTAGATAGTTGTAATTTTGTGATCATTTTATGAATATCACGTGCTGCATGTGTGCGTTTGATTTGTGTTGTTTGGATCTTTTTGTGTAACTAAATTTCTATCCTAATAGGGTATTCAAAATTTTGAATACATAATTTTTGGTCTTCGGATTAGTCTTCAGTTTTGAATCGCGTGACACTAATGAAATGATGAGATCCGCAATGATAAGAGAAGATTATTGCATAGTGCCACTGAGTGAGAACAAACTCCTAAGGCAATGAAGTATGTTTATCTTGTCTATCCATGCTCGAAGTGATTCAAGGGTGTTAAGTTCTTGTAGAAATATGTGACCAATAAGCATAAACTACTATTTCTGATGGATGTGGAGTCAGAAGGTTCTGATGTACGGATTTTGCACGGTGGAAGCATAATAAGTGCCAACCGAAGGTTCAGATAATGAGACAAGTGCAAGAGAGCATTGAACTTCTTCATGATCCTCCACTTTCAGCTGGAGAGTTTGTGTTCTTGCATCTGTTCTACATGTTGTGATGAATTCGGTGTTTGGTTTGTCAACTTGGGAGTCGACAAACCAAACACAAGATACGACAAGATATGCAAGTTGGTTAAAAAATATCCTGATCAGGATTACGTATACCAGTGGTGTTACAAAATAGAGGGTATGATGATCAAATGTCCTTCCGTTGACAAGGAAATTGAAGAGAACAAGGAGTGGAGGAAGCTTCAAGTTTGAATTGCATATGGGAACTCAATGTGGTCTTTGAACGTGAAGAGTTCGGTGTGAAACAATTGATGAAGTCGATGTGAGAGGGAATGGCTAACAAATGTTTGAAATTCTTGGAGAAACATCGACTATTTGTAAAGCATTGGGTTAACACGAACGAGGATGGAAGTTGTTACACTCGGCATATAAAATGTAAATTACAACACGTAAAGTATCTGACGTAAAAATATTTAAATATTTCATAGTCTCGATATCAATAGTCTTAACTCTCGATATCAAGAATATGAATGTAATTTTAGTCTGTGCTCTATCATCGACGATCGAGACGTCGGGACATAAGATAGAAAAAGATAGTTCAAAAAACCTTGGAGTATTGTGAGAGAATAGACCAAACCCTGAAGTGGGCCAAATCTAACGACTGGTGTTTATCTCATCCTTCGTGAGTGATTCATGGTTGAGTAACAAGAGTGAGGAAATAAACAAACTCTCGATCATCGAGAATAGACTATCTGTTACTCAAGTTGAAGTTCAAGAACTATCTTCGGCATTGAAAAAAGTTTTATTAACAATGTATGATTTTATTTCCTCATAGAAGTAACTTTGACTAACATAACAATAATCTACTCTTGATCATCGAAGGTTTAGGGTTTAAGGAGAAAAGATTTAAAATAAAATAAAAACTCTCAATAGACGAGAGTCACGCGAATATCTTGAAATACTCGTGTTTCTCTTGATCAAGCCAAACAAGTATTTTTTCTTCTTGATTGAGCAGAAGAAGTATTTTTACTTCAGATAAAAGTTGTCCATCAAAACCTTGATGTCATTCATTCTCATCTTATCAAAAGTTAGAAAATGAATCAATTGTTGACATTGAAGTATTTTGAGTATTCTGTCGAGAGCTGATCGAGACTTTACATGTTACATGTCGGTTGGACAATCTCAACAAGGATGTTATATTGACTCGTTGTCGAAGTAAATATATGTAATGTAAAGTCGTGAACATGATCAAAGTTGTTGCTCGGTTGCGATCAAATGGTCTGAAGACATTGACCAAGTAGTTCAATCTCGATGAGGAGGATGTCATTGTGGTGCCCACAATTTGCAAGATTGGAGATTTTTTTGGAAATTTTAAGTTAATGACATGTCTATATAATTGAAGTAACCTTATTACTTAAGATACACCCTACTTAGCGGGAAGATGATCTTAAGACGAATTCATGAGAAGAAGTCGACTTCTTCCGAAGTCGGAAGATGGACGTCTTCCGAAAGCTATCTTTTGGAAGTCGAAAGCTGAAGCCGGAAGACAGAGTACGCTTCTGAGAAGACAATGACTATAACCATGGGAGGTACCAACCACGCACCGACTAGGTAACGGTATGTATATCTATCGTGTAGTCACCATCGTAGTAGGTAGATCTAGGGCAGTCGAACCATTACCTAATCGCGAAGAGAAGACAAGGAAGCAGGGGTGCACCGGCACCATAGCTCTCTTTGCTGCTTCTCGAATTGAGAATTGGAGAAGACATTGAAAGCGCTTAGAAATAAAATTACAGTGAGCAAGTAAGAGAGGACGTCTTTCAGCAGGAAGCGCACTCAAGGTAGAAGAGTTGGGAATCTCACAAGACTAAAAGATTAGAAATTGAGGATCGAGGAGGAAATCGAGAGTGGAGACTTCGAATTGCAGTAGATCGAGTTCGATTGTGGAAGCAGCAGTTAGAGTAGCTCAAGATTGGAGGTAGAAGCAGATCATAGCAAGACATTGAAGACAGAATCGAAGTCCTGAAGCGCTCAGAAGACTGAAGAAGCGATCAGAAGCGTAGCACACTGGAAGCAGTACCGAGGTTCTTTTTCATTTCTTCCTCATCGCTTCCGCATTTTGTTCTTGTGTCTCCCACGCTTCTCTGATCACTTGCAGGAAGCATATCGATCTTTCTCCCTCCTCTGAATTTTCTTTGAGAAGATTGGACGTGGAAGCGCTGTCCAATTTTTGTCAGCCATCTTCCTCACCTCTTCCCGAATCAAAATTGAGCTTCTCTTTCTTCCCATGCCCAAATTCGATGGTCTGACTATCAATTTCTCTACCTATTGCACTTTTGTCCCAGAATCTATGGACAGAAGACTTGTCTGGATGTCAAGACATTTCCGGAAGCCAAATGTTTGCAATTCACATCAAGTAGTTGGATTGGGTTGGATTGGAATTGGAGTTATGAGAAGCTTGATGTGAATCCAGAGTGAAATTGAGAGTTGATTGTTGTTTCCAGAAGCAGGAAATTGAGAATCAGGCATGTGCCTCTGAAGCTTCTTGACTTCTCGAATCCACATCAGAATGTGCGAGAAGACGTGAGGATCTTTTACGGGTCTCTTCTATCTGACCCATAGCAACTTGTTTTGTAAACTCTCCGCAGTCATATCAATCAACTACCCCTAATCTCTCAACCTCCACGATAGCCATCGATGAGTCTGCAACATGTCGGGCCTGTCTCTCACTCAGGGGTCACCTCTGATGGCTTTGATGAAAAGCACACCATGAACTTGAAGAGAAAAATGCTAAGTTCATTCATTCACACAATCATAAACTAAAATTCTTCATTCTAATTACGTTTCTCAAGTTCTCACATGCTAAAATATCACACTCTCTCTATATTGCTCAAGTTGTCATTACGACACTATGAAAACAAGGATGAGGAGCTCTTCTCTACTCCTTTATTTATACTTTCTAGGTTTTTACTTTGGTACCCTATGGTAACTCAGCCGTAACTATCTTTACCAGTTTTACTAAAATATTATTTAAGATAAAATCATTAATCACATGGGCTTCTATTTTTTCACATGGGCTTATTCCTTCAAAGTCAACAACTTCTAGAAAGATTCTAGAATATTCTCAAGGATCTCAAATTTCCACCCCCTCTACACTAGGAGACATGTGGACCCACTAAAAAGGAGACATGTAGAACTCTTCTTGTTTTTAATGCCCACAAAGTCCACAACTTTAATCCCACCATTAATATCAAGTCAAAAAAGAGATAAGGGATATTTTTCACCTCCTTTCTATCTTTTAGACAAGATGACAAGATAGTAGTGCTCACTCTTTAAGAAATATCTGAATTCTATCCAAAAGTACAGTTAAGTTTAACCATAACTAACTTTAGCTAGTCATAACTAACGTGATACATCCTTAAAGTACTTGGGCAGCAAATAAACATTCTCCACACTTAGTTATAACTAAACACCTTACTAATAGACAAACTTCTTATGTGTAACATAGGTTGTTACATTTTATCTCCAGACTAAATTTTTGCTCCGTCCTCGGAGTGAAGAGAGAACTTTCGTCGATGAAACAACTTCAACTTGTCATGATTTATCTGATCAAATCTCCTTCCTCCCTGCTCTTGAAGTCATATGTGAAGTTGCTCCACACTTATCTACAACAAAAAGACCAAAATATCTAGGAAGAAATTTCTTCCTAGACCTCTTGAATTTGATAGCATCATACAACATTACCCAATCTCCGGCTTGAAAAGATTTTATCTCCCTCTTGCACAATTGTTTGTCGTAACTCTTCTTTTGATACGCTTGAGCTCGTTCCATCCGGATCATTGCTACCGCTCGGATCTCTTCGAACTCCATGAGTTGCTCTGTAAGCCGGCGTATCTCTCACCCATGGATACCTCAGATGACTAGGATTACTAGTGCACCATAGTTACAAAGATTCAGTTACACCCATACTCACTTCTCAACTCTCTGACCCGTATGATCACATCGGTCTCTCTAATAATGTTCTTGCAAACAAGTTCTAATCCCGCTCTCAACATTGCATCGCATAACACTCAAGGACTCCCAATGTCTCTAATGCTCACTTTACTTATAGATAGGAAAATGAGAATGTCTTCCATCTTCTCAACTCCTCCTTATATACTCTACAACTTTTTACCGTGATAACTTTCACTAAATTACGTTACCTCATGGTAAATACGCAATCCAAAATAGTAAAACTTCTAAAGACTACTAGGACTTAAGAATAGCACACACATTACTTGTTCTACTTTACTAAAGTAAGAGATTCTCCTACTTTAACTTTTCTAAAGTGTTAACTTTCCATACTTGTGGTGCTCACAATTTGCAAGATTGGAGATTTTTTCAAAAATTTTAAAGTTAATAATGCATTTATATAATTGAAATACCCTTATTACTTAAGATTACACCTTGTTTAGCGGGAAGATGATCTTAAGAGACTTTATGAGTAGGAGTCGGCTTCTTCCGAGCCGGAAGACAGACGTCCTCCGAGAAGACGGAAGACGCTTCCGAGAGGAAAGCTGGAAGACAGTTCCGGGAAGACAATGACCGTGACCGCAGGGGTACCAACCGCACGCCACTTAGGTAAAGCATATGTGTACATACTGAGCAGTCACTGTAGTAGTAGGTAGGTCAAGGTAATCGAACCCCATTTCCTTAATCGCATAGGGAAGACACAAGCTGGAGGCGCATTAGCACAGACTCCCTTGCTGCCTCTCGCATTATGACTGCACATTGGGAATCGATTGCACTAGAAATCGAGGAAAGAATTGAAAGCAACAAGATCAAACTGGAGAGAGAGACAAGGCATCTTCCAGTCAGGAAGCCTTGAGGAGTTAGAACATCAACAAGCGAGGGTCGAAGTAGGAAATCGAGAGAGAAGCTTCGAGGCACAATAGCAAGCTCGATTTCGGAAGCAGATCGGTGCATCTCAAAAGTGACGACAGAAGCAGGATCGTGGTGCCACATTAAAGGTGGAATTGAAGAACGGAAGCGCGTAGAAGACTGAAGGAGCAACTAGAAACAGCGAGAAGCAGTACTGAGGTTCTTCTCATGTTCTTTCTCCTTCCTCACCGCTTCTCGTCTCTGATTTGATATGTCCCACGCTGCCTCGCTTGTTTGCAGGAAGCCCATCGATCATTTTCTCTACCCTAAACTTTCCTCTGAGAAAATTGGGCACGGAAGCGCTGTCCAATTTTTGTCAACCGTCTTCCCACTTCTTCCCAAGTTGGAATTGAGCTTCTCTGCTTCTCATTCCGAAATTTGATGGTCTAACTATCAATTTCCTTACCCTACTGCACTTTTGTCCCAAAATCCGTGGACAGAAGACGCTTCTAAATGTCTGAACATCTTCAAAAGACGAATGCTTGCAATTCGTATCGAGTAATTGGATGGATTGAAATTTGTGTTGAGAGAAGCTTGATACAAATCCTGAGTGAGCTTGAGAGTTGATTGTTGTTTTAAGAAGCAGGAATTGAGAATCAGATATGTGCCTCGCACTCTTCTTAACTTCTCAAATCCACATCTTCCTAGAGAGACTAGAAGATTTGAAAGGCTGACAAAAGAGAGGACGTGAGTGTCTTTTACATGTCTCTTCTGTCTGACTCATAGCAGCATGTTCCTTCTTCTTCCCAAACTTAGAAGAGAGTTGTGAGAAACCTTGCTGACAGAATCTAGAGAGAATGATCAAAGGTCATGTCTTCCCGTCATGCAGCAAGCTTCTTCTGAGAGTGTATGAGAGGTGAGGAGTCGAAAAACAGAGCGTGAATGATCCGTGTCTATTGGGAGGCTAGAATGTGTGTAAAAAGCCGAAGACAGGTGAGATCAGTGATGGGAAACCTAGCTAGGGGAAGTCTTCTAAAGACGTCAGTTCATCAAAAGCTGCCCGGGAGTCTTCTTGGAGGCCACTGTCATCGCATGAGTCCTTAGTCTTCTTCTGAACCTTTCATAGACTTTGCTTCTCACGTATCTTGTTATTTTTTGTTAGGAAGTAGGATGAATTGTAAGGTGGATTGTCTCCTTAGGAATCCATGCGCTACCTTGCTTAGTTAGAGTTGCTTAGATATAACTCAGAAGACGAGAGCTACTTAGGAAGCACTGTTAGAATCCCAGAAGACGGAATAGCTGTCTTCTGGAAGACTATATTCCCAATTTTGTCTAGTAGCGCAAATATTTTTATTTTTCTAATGACACCCGTTCTGATGTTTACATTGACTTTGTGCACTTGGACTGTGATCTCTTTCGATTATGATATGGTCTTTACGAATTTAAATGTTGAGGTTTTGTATCTATTTGTGATATCTTCACTTGGAGTGTATGGAATTATTACGGTAGGCTGGGCAAGTAACTCCAAGTATGCTTTTTTGGGAGCATTACAATCTGCCGCTCAAATGGTTTTCTATGAAGTTTTCATAGGATTGCTTCTGATATCCGTCATACTATGCGTAGGTTCTTGCAATTTTAGCAAGATTGTCCTAGCACGATTCGTCTTATGAGAGTGGAAGCTGGACTGTGAGGACTTGGTAAAGACTGAGTCTTAGGTTCACAACAAGTATGTGTGGTTTAGTGTAATAGAAGCTCGAACATGTCGATGCATCCTCGAGGGTTGGTGTTACCGCCGGCAGAGTTGGAAGAGGTCAAACCTTACATCAAGGAGTTAGACCTCGACTTCTTTCCATGGGACTGGAACCTCGCGGACCAGCGTATTCTGGAGGAGATTTGGGCAGCATTGTCTCTGTGCAACCATGTACTTGTTAAGACAAGGGTCGCTCGGAGAAGATCATCTTCTTGGACGATGGAATGGTGACGCAGGGCTTTCCACCGGTCAGAAGCAGAGAACCGTGGGTACGAGCTGGAGAAGAAGATCCTACTGATGATCTCTGGGAAGTGGTATGTACCTAGAAGCACCACATGCCTCTTCCTAGAAGACAGACAGACATGGGAGGAACGGATGGAAGGTAAAAGTTTTCCGAGAGCCGAAGAAGCATCTTCGAGAGAAGTTGTATCTTCACCTTTTTCATAAGAGAAAGACCTAGAAGGTGAGGTACCTTGGAGACCATGATGTGGAGTTCCTGTAGTGTCGCCCACTACCTTTGCCCATTTAGCATAAAAGATATCGTCCTCACAAAAGATTACAACCTCCAATATCACACAGATATCTATAGAGAATCTCAAGAAGACGCTTTGTGCTTCTAGATCACAGCTTCCAGTCTTCCCACGACAGTCTTCCCGAAGCAATTCTCGGCTTCTGGAGGCTCAACTCGGCTTCTCGTACCTCCAGAAGACTGCTCTTGCTTTGTAGTCGTCAAATTATCACTGTGTATCACACATTGCTATTCCAGTTTCTAACGGGGTTAGATCAATCACAGAATGTATGCCTCATGTAGCCTTCTCAGACATTTGCCTACGGGAACGGTCTTCTTGCAGCACTACAACGACATTCACCTTCACGGAAGCTCAATAGAAGTCTCTGAAGCTCACTAGAAGAAGATAGGAAGATGGGAAGATGAGAGAAGATGGGGAGGAAGAGAAAATCCAAACAAGAGGAAACAAGATGAAAATGAGAAATTAAGACTCGGACATGCTTCTAGTCCGGATCCTGACTAACAAGCCATCCCTGCTTGTAGTAATTTGAGGAAGAAGATCACAAATTGACTTATAATTACACAGTCTTCTACTCGAGGATGTCGTGTTGTGCTGTGAGAAGATGACTTCTTTCTTCTTCTGTCGTTGCTTCGACTACTCTGTCGTTTGGGATCGCTTATCCATAAGAATGTCCGTACGTGGATCCTAAGTGCCCCACTAGATGAGATAAGCTTCGACGCTGCACAACTTCTAACAATCACCGCCACTCAAGAAGAAGACTTCTCATGCACAATTGGGTGTGAATTCGAGGAACCCACTACCTAGAAGACGCAGATAAAGCTTCTACACTCAAATCTGAAATCAATTCCTCGAGAAGAAGGTACATTGGTTTTGGGAAGCTCACTCCCTCCACTTCTTGCTCCTACTCCTCGACACACCAGCTTAGAAACAAGATTGCACGATGATGTCGTTCCCTACTCTAGGCTGCCCAAACCTCCTCCAGAAGACCCTGGTCCGCGAGGTTCCAATCCCACAGGAAGAAGTCGAGACCCAACTCCTTGATGAAAGGTTTGACCTTTGTCAATTCTGCGACCGGCAACACCAACCCTCGAGGATGCATCGACATGCTTCGAGCTCTATTACACTAAGCCACACGTACTTGCTGTGAGTCAAAGACTCAGTCCTTCCCAAGTCCTCACAGTCTGACTTTCATTCTCAGAAGACGAATCTAGTCTTCCAGAAGACATCTATTCCGTCTTCCGAGATTCTAATAGTGCTTTCTAAGTACCTCTCGTCTTCCGGGCTATATCCAAACAATCTTAACTAAGCAAGGCACCGCATGGATTCCCAAGAAAACAACCCACCTTGCATTTCATCTTACTTCTTAACAGAAGATACAAGATATATGAGAAGCAGAGTGTACGAAAAAAAGTTCAGAAGATGGTCGTGGACTCCTACGGTGACAGTGATATCCAGGAAGACTCTCGGGACAGCCTTTGATTAACTGACGTACTCGGAAGACTTCCGCAGCCAGGCTTCCCATCACTGATCTCACATGTCTTCGACTTCTGACACGCAATCTAGCCTCACAACAAACACGAAACATTCATACTCAATTCTTCCGACTCCTTACCTCTCATACACGCTCAGAACAAGCTTGCTGTATGACGGGTAGACATGACCCTCGACCATTCTCTCTAGATTCTGCCAGCAAGGCTTCTCACAACTCTCTTCTAAATTCGGGAAGAAGAAGGAATAGACTTCTATGGGTCGAATAGAAGAGATCCGTAAAGGACTCTCAAGTCTTTTCTCGCATTCTGCCAGCCTTTCCAATCTTCTAGTCTCTCTAAGAAGATGTGGATTTGAGAAGCTCGAAGGAGGCACAAGCCTGGTTCTCAACTTCCAGCTTCTCGAAACAGCAATCAACTCACCAAGTCACTCAGGATTCATACCAAGCCTCTCTCAACACAAAACCCAATCCAATCCAATCTTGATACAAATTGGCTGGATCCAGTAGTGTATTTGGTGCGATGGTACTGATCATCCACGGAGAAATTGCGAGGAGTTCACTGCTATTTTACAGCAAGGAGTGATCTTCTGGAAAGAAGGGAAGGTAGCGCTGAAGGATACTGGTGCACTTCTTCAGACCAACTTTGGTAGAGGGGGGATGAAGAAGTTGGTTGAGGACCACCTATCAGCGCAAGCAGTTGCAATGGTGGAAGCTGGAACTTATGGCACAAGGGTTGAGGATCAAGCAGAGAGAGATTTTAACGGACAAGTTGAGCCAAGTGGATTGTGGTCATCTGCACAAAAAAGGAAGATGACACGTGAGACGTTGCTGAGAACAGCTGCTACGATCCGGAAGGATACTGGATGAGAGGATCCGATAGAAGCTCTATCGGTGCATGCTTACATCGCCAAGAACCAACACGAAGCGTTGTTGGAAGAGAAGAGAAGGCGAGATTCAGATGATTGAGGGGAAGGAACTTCTTCAAAGAGATAGACTCGAGGGGAGAAGATTCGTCAAGAGCTTCAAGATGCAGGAGCTCAAGATCTACCGATGGATGATGCTCCTTCTCCATCGAAGAAAAGAGTGAAGGATTCTCAGAAGGAGAAGGGTAAGCCAGCTGCATACAAACTACAGTCGGACATCGAAGCTTCAACAGACTTGAAGGGAGTCTTGGAAGATCGCATTCTGAATGCGAAGGTGGAGTTTACCTTGAGGGAAGTGCTGGGCATTGCTAAGCGTGAGTTTCATGATGTCATCATCGATGTCATCAAACGGAAGCGACAGATTACGGATGAGACTGGTTTATCACATGCCTTGGATACTAGGATGTCTGTGGATGAGGAGAGAGAGCTTGCAAGGTGCAGTGTTTATTCTCTAGAGGAAGAAAGAGATCGAAGACGCAAGGTATGTTTTGAGGATGAAGAGGAGGATGAGAAGCAGAGCTCAAGTCATTACAGCCACAGTCACTGGGCTCGAGCTACAACAAAGACGTTGGTGAGAATCGGAGACTTGGATGAGCCGGTGGTTGCTCTGATCGATCATGGATCAGAAATCAATATTATGTCGAAGGAGCTATACAAGAGGAAGAAGTGATTGATCGACACAGAGCATGGGTGGGTCATAAGAGCAGTCAACAATACAAGAGGAGACTTGTATGGAGCTTGTCCAGACATCAGAGTGCACGTAGGTGATGTTGCTATCAACCAAAACTTCTTTGTTCAGGAAGCAACATCATACTCGCTCATTCTTGGTCAACTTTTCATGGAAACAAAGGTACTGGACGACGGATCTGCTTATGCTAGGATCCGAAGTCAAGATGGGAAGAGAGCGGTACAGTTCTTGACTGTACCGTCCAATCACGAGCGCAACCGAGATCGTTTGAGGGAGAAACCGCTTCCAAGAGTGAGTGAAGAGTTCAAGGATTTTCGTTGAGTACCACTATAGAGCGGGATTGTGGTGATGCGCATGAGAAGGTACTCTCGTTTGATGGAGATAGTGTCTTTTGTACAAGGTTTGTTGGGTTTTCACAGTGTGGGGTTGCTATTTACAAGAAGGTAGAAGAGCTGAGGAGAAAAGAACAAAAACATTTGCGTGATGTTGAGTTGATGTTGAAAGAGTTGGGTGAGCTAGAAGGAGATGAATGGATTTCTGGTGTTTATCAAGAGGATGGGTTGGAAGATCTTTTGCGAGAGATCATGTCTATTGGATGGGAAGATATGGATAAGGTTGTGCAGATTCATTCAAGGGAGGTCTATTCTGTGATAGAATCATTCTGTGCACCGGAGGTTCGAGTTGAGACAAGGTACAAGACAGTGGATAGGAAGATAAAGCCAGTTGCTGGTCCTTTGCCGAAAGACACTAACCAACAGATGGATCGAGCTTCAAGGGAGAAGAGTTTGAGAGATCCTGCAATGATAGGACACAAGTTCACGGAGAAGACCCTTAAAGAGCTGAAGATTGGATCTGATGGGTCTCTTCTGTCAGAAGAGAGGATGTGCTTCAATGAGATGCTTTCACGACATGGGAAAGCATTTGCTTTTGAGCCACATGAGATTGGGTGTGTAGATCCGTACGTTGTTACCCCGATGGTTATCTTCACGGTATTGCATGTGCCATGGAACTTGAGACCAATTCCAGTACCGCGGGCTCACTTGCCCAAACTAGTGGAGTTGCTAAAGGAGAAGATGCGGATGAAGATCTTGGAACCGTCGTTTGTACCGTATTCGAGCAGATGGTTTACAGTGCCTAAGAAGAATGGATCACTGCGGTTCATCCAAGACATGCAACCGGTGAACGCAGTAACAATCAGAAATGACGGGGTGGGACCGATTGTGGATGAGTTTGCTGAAACGTTTGCAGGAAGAGCAATTTACTCAATGAGAGATCTTTACTCAGAGTATGATCAGTTTCAACTAGCGGAGGAGAGAGAAGCTTCACGACAATGAGGACACCTTTGGGGTTGGTTAGGATGTGTACTTTGTCATAGGGAGCTACCAACTCGGTAGCACATATGATGAACGGGATGAATCGAATTCTAAGAGACTTCATCCCTGAAAAGACGATGCAGTTCTTGGATGACATCCCCATCAAAAGATGTGTGGAAGATGAGAAGGATGAAGCATTAGATCAGAGGGGGTGTCGGCGATATGTCATTGATCACATAGTAGACTGTGAGAAGATCCTATCTCGACTTGAGGAAGTTCATCTCACGCTATCAAGTGCGGAGTCTACCTTTGGGGTTAGAGAGGTTTTGATCGTTGGTCATTTGTGTGGATCGTTTGGTCGAAAGCCAGATCCGAACAAGGTGGATGCGATTGGAAAGATGAAGGAGGTTTGCAACTCGCTGACAGAAGTAAGAAGATTTTTGGGTGCTTGTGTATTCTACCACATTTGGATTCCTCATTATGCGCATGTGGCGGATCCGTTGTATGGATTGTTACGTAAAGGTCATAAGTTCAGATGGGAGGAAGAGCATACTGATGCGGTAAGGAAGCTGAGGTCTTTACTATCATCCCCTCAAGTTCTGGGAAGGATTGATTACAAGGGTGCTAGGCCGGTGGTTCTTACTGTGGATACAAGTCCAGTTGCAATTGGATGGGCAGTCGGTCAGGATGATGAGGATGCAGACAAGTTTGCGGTTAGGTTCGGAGCGAAGGTGTTAAGTGCTCGACAACGTGCTTACCCGCAAGTGAAGAGAGAACTGTGGGATATTGTTTCAACTATGAAAACTGAGAAAGAGTATTTGATTGGAGCAGTAGTGGTGGTTGAAACTGATTGCTTGCCTTTGTTAGGGATGATCATGAATTGTTCAACTCTTGATATTGCGATGTTACGATGGATCGCATATATCAAGTCGTTGAACCCGGAGTTTAGACATATCACAGGGAAGGATAATCTAATGGCGGATATGTTATCTCGGGCTCGATATGATGGGGAGGATAAGATGGTAGAAGACATTTGACGACGTGGGTATAGAGTTCTATTCGATTGCACAGACAGGAAGGGAAGATGAGTTGTTTGTTGAAGGGTTGTATGATTGTGATTTGCTTGATATCGGGAGGTACCTTAGTATGATGGTTAAGCAGACAGGTTGGACGGATGAGATGTTTCGGAGAGTTCGAAGGAAGGCATACAACTTCATGTTGCAGGATGGGTTTCTTTGGAAGCGACCGAAGCAAAAAGGTGGGGTACCGCTACGAGTGATTTGCAACAAGAAAGATCAGCAGAAGTTGCTCAAGGCGTTCCATGAGAGTCTTTGGGCTAGACATCGAGGGATTTGGGCCAGTTTTATCAAGATAAAAGAGCGGTATTGGTGGAAAAACATGTATAAGGATGTTGTATCTTTTGTGGAATCTTGTTTCGAATATTCGACATCGTGATGGATTACACCCGACTTATCCGTTGACAATCCACTTCAAGTGGGTGGTAGACTTGGTGATTATGCCGGTTGGATTGTGGCAGATGAGATACTTGGTACTTGCTAGAGAAGATCTTTCAAATCAAGTCGAGGGTAGGGCGCTTCGGACAAAGACAACTGAAGGGGTATGTAGATTTCTCTTGGAAGAGGTTGTTTGTCGGTATGGATGTGTGGGAAAGATCACTGCAGATCGAGGAGAGTTAGATGCACACGAGGCCCGTGAATTCTTTGCAAGGTGTGGGGTGAGGTTGTCACTGACAACTGCTTACAACCCCGAAGGGAATGCCAAGAGTGAACGTTGTCGAGTTGAGAGTCTTTCTTGGAGAGGACGGACCTCCTGACTGTGACCGATCAGAGAAAAACGATCACAAAGGAAAATAGGTTGCTGCCGACGATGAAATCTCAAACCACAGCCTCTTGTGCCCACCGTTTACAAAAACAAGCACTCCAAAATACCTTAGGTACACAGATAGGTCTCTCAAGATCCAAATAACTTTATTTCAGTGTCGCTGCATCATCAATCTCTTCAACTGTAAAGAAAATCTCTCTCTCTTCCTCTCCTGCGTGTCTTTCTCTCCCGTCAATCAGTTCTCAACCAAAAGTCTACCAAGTACGTCTCAATCCGAACCTAATAGTGAAATTCGAACCCCTGAATCTTATTCCTTTCTTTGCCCCAACTGAAACTCTCAGAAATTTGATCCAGCGTCGATCAAAAGTCCTCTGTAGATTTTCAAACGATCTCTCTCAATAAAACTGCCTCCTGAGAGTAATTTCTCCTCAGAATAGTTTATTAGACAACGTCCAAGCTTAAAACTCCTGCCCCTCTCCCTACGATGATCTCCCAATTCAATCTGTCAGCAATTTGATCTTTCCCCAGCCTCTTAGCTTCTCCTGCGTGTCCTCAACCCCCAATCCCTAATCCTCCTCCTTCCGCTTCAGCTCTCTCAAAAAAAATCCTTTTTTTAAAACTATCCCCGATCCCAAGTCGCCGTAGGTATTTAACCTAAAAGTTAAGGCCTCAGCTTAAGCTGCCCCCCTGCTGTCCTTATAAGCACAGTCACTTATCAGAAGCAGAGCCCTAGCTAAGCTGTCCCCCTGCTGTCCTTATGCGTACAGAGCTTTATTTACAAAAACAAAACCCTCCTGTCCTTGTCGATGACCCCTTCTTAAACTCTAATTCTCCTCCTTCCGCCTCCGCTCTCTCGTCTCTTAGAAAATTTCTCAGAAAAATGTCCGCTTCCGCTGTAATCTTCCGCTTCCACTCTCTAAGAAACATTTCTCAGAAAAATGTCTGCTTCCGCTTCCGCTGTAATCTTCCGCTTCCGCTCTCTAAGAAACATTTCTCAGAAAAATGTCCGCTTCCGCTTCAAGCTTCCGCTGCAATCTTCCGCTTCCACTCTCTAAGAAACATTTCTCAGAAAAATGTCCGCTTCCGCTTCAGTTTTAAGGCCCCAACTAAGCTGCCCCGATGATTAATTAACTGATCAGCAAAAGTTTCCCGTGCTCTTGATGTCATCTTGATGCCACCCTGAATATACTACAAGCTATCCAATGTAGACCGAAGCCCCAACACTTATGAGGCTGCCCCACAGAGCTTACAGCCCCCCCATATGCGCACCAGGTATCTCTCATAGTACATTCAAGATGGCATGCAGAGGCTTAGACCAGGAAGCCCACGATTAAGAGAGATACCGGTCTCCCGCCCCTAGATATGCAGGACGTGGCTGCATATCCAACATAGACTCCCTTCCAGGAGACCAACATGTCGGAATAAAAACTAGAGGCCAGGGGGGATTGATCCTGAGACCACTTCCCTCCTAGGCAGACGCCATATCACTGGGATGGCCTTTGGTTCCGTTCAAGAAGGTAAAAATTTTTGTACATATGTTTTGCTGAAGAAATTTTCCTATAAAGTTTTTACTAGCCTTTCCTACGCTAACTTCTCTATACAACTCCGTTTTTAATGAACAAGGAGTCAAAACTATAGTATTTGTGAACACCTACACGCTCACGCTATCAGATTCTGAGTTCAAGTCACGAGCTAGAATCGACAGATTTCCCTCTTTCACATATTTCTCAGTCTAAAACCCGTGCTAACTATTACTTAAAATACTTTCTGTCAAGACTGGAAGTATGAAGTCGCTCTCCTCGTCGAGCTCTGCATTCTGATGCCTTTCGATCTCTTTCAGGGTGATATTTCAGTCTAAGCTAGGGGACAGCTTGCCAAGCATAGCCCCAACTTAGCTCTTGCCTAGCTTGTTAAGCTACGGGGCAGCTTCCTTTACACAATATAGAAAAAAATAAAATATCTCTCTGCAATACTTTTCACTGTACAGACCTACGTACAATATGACAACATGGACATCCACCCATCGTGAAGGCTTTGGTGAAGGCCTGCAACGGAAGGATGTGCGAGAGGCCTCGACTCTTACCATTTGCGTTATGGACAGATCGAACGACGCACAGCTCGGTGATAGGTTACATGCCGATGGAACTCATCACAGGTCAGAAACCTATCATGCCGATTGAAGAACACGTTTTGACATGGAGTGTGTTACCTTGGGAAGACAATCTGACTAGGGAAGAGCTTCTCGCTATTCGAATTAGGCAGTTAGAGAGAAGACATGAGGATATCCAAGCTGCTTTAGATAGGTTGCGGGAAGCACGGTTGAAGAACAAGATCAGATTTGATCAGCGACATCGTTTGAGACCTAGGGAAATCAAGGAAGGTGATAGGGTGTTAGTCTATGACAACAGTCTAGACAACCAGCATAGTGCATTCCAGAAGATGGTTTGGTCCGTATGTGGTGAAGAAGGTTCATGACAACGCAACTTACGTCTTGCAAGAGTTGGATGGAACAAGCTTGAAGGTACCAGTTACAGGTAAACGTGTCAAGATTTTCAAAAAGAGAGATGAGGAGGTCGATCTAGCAGATATCTTGAGGGAGTTTCAGTTTGAGGATGAGGATTATGCAGAAGATCTTGAAGGTGAGGTTGGCTATGATGGGAAGTAGGACGATAAGTCGATCCACTCCTTGGTTGATATCTCTAGTGCATACCGGAGGATGCACAGGTTCAGAGGGGTGAATGTCTTGTCGTGGACCGGCTCCTATCTGAAATTCAGACTTCGATGCTTGTCATTCCAAAGACACTCATGAGAAAGACAAGCTAAGCCTTAGCTTACGGGTTTTTGGCATCATTTCGGATCTCCATTTTCATCGCATAGATGGGTAGACTTCGTCTACTTCGTTTGGACGCCTAGTGGAGAAGTTACAAGACTCGAAAGATGGAAAAAACAAGCTAGGCCCAGCTTACGGGCTTTTGGAGCAACTTCGAATCTTCACTTTCATCGCATAGATGGGTAGAGCTCGTTGTCAGCTTTCCATGGACATCTTGTTTACTCCGTTTGGACATGTAGTGAAGAAGTTATGCGATTCGAAAAAAGGAAAAATCAAGCTAGGTCCTAGTTTACTTGCTGACTGGGTATTTGAGGCTTCAGGCGTTATATCAAAGACGCAAGGGGCCTGCTTCATTATTATTGAGAGAACTTCGTACGTACAGAGACTGTTATAAGGGGGCTGCTTAAGAGGCTTGCTTGTTCTTACGACCTGTCGGTGGACGTTTTGGAGAATTGGGAAGTCCAATACACGCGCGCAAGGTGTCATCGGGTTCAGATCTGTGCAGGCTACGCACTGGTTCAAACGGTTTGGGAAGAGACGGATCGGGGAGTGCGTACTGGGAGAAATTGAGACGCAGGAAGAGGATTTGGACATTTCAGTTACCTGTGAAGGAGAGTTGGATCGTTCCGGAGTCCAAACTTGCTGTCCTTGGATCCATCGGGATCAGAACACCGAGTTCTACAAGAAATTAAAGACGATATAAAGTTTCATCGGGCGGTTTAAGAGTTCTGAGTGAAATTGACTCTTAGGGAAGCGCTTACGTCAGATTTTTCATCGCATGCGATCCAAAATTGGATTGTTTTTCGCGATCAGTGTGCCAAGCTCTTCGTTCTTGATGCCTACGCGACCAGGGAGTCTTCATCTACGCATAGGAGAAGACAATACGTGGATTGGACTGTTGGTTTGGGTGAGGTGAGCGAGTTTGAGCCACAGGGAGTCCATTTACGTCAATTTTTTGCAACCTGTGACCAAATTTCTTGCGTGATTTTGCAAAGAGAACTCCAAACGGCTTGTTTGGAGTCTCGTTGGGTTCGTGATAGCTAGATCTATCTGCCAGGGAAGACGGATATCAGTTTAGACGATCCGTTTGTGCGGTGTGTGCGGTTTTAAACCGCATGGAGGAGTTTTTGAAGGTTCGGTCACCTGTGACCGAAAATCGGTGATATCTTAGCTGTTGGGAGTCGGATCTGAAGGTTTCTTGGGTTAACGGAGTCAGCAGAGGAGACCCTATCGACATCTGAAGCCCGTTTGGCGAAAGGAGGAAGTTCTCAGATAGGTCTTTTTCGGTTTCTTCGCTACGGGTTTTGCTCTTTTGAGTTCGTTAGAGTTCTGGTTGGCTATATACAGCTTGTGGTAGCTAGTTTTGGCTAAGAGCTAGTACATGGGTGTGGTTTGGACTTGGGTTTGGATCGTGTGATACTGCTGTGGCTCTGTTTGTTAGCAAAGAGAAGTTTCTCTTGCTTTAAGCTACGCTTCAGTGGTTTTGGTTCAGGGTTGTGATTCAAGGGTTGTTTTTTGGGGCTTTTGAAGCATGTTACAGACCGCTCTGGTCTGTTTCTTAGTTCTGTGCTCTTAGGAGAAAGAACCGGCAGTGTACATACATTTGGAGTTGGTATATATCGCAGCATTCGTTTTCGTGGTTGTTTTTCTCTGTCTTGTCTCTGCACACAACATCTCCACAGCCAGGAATCTCGCATTTTCCTGGACATCCTTCACGCAATATCCGACACGATACCGCTATCTGCGGCTGTGAGCAGCACTGCAATAGTCATAGCAATCAGTAACCATATTGATAGAAGAATCACAGCACCGCTCCAAGCACGAGAAAAACAAATCACGAAGAAATTTAGACGAAGAAGCACGCTCGAATCATCTTCTCGAACAATGATCTTCTTCTGGTGCGTGCTTGATCCTTTCTGAGGCACTAAAGTGGGAGGGGAAGACATGGTACCTGCCCGGTCTCCTTCCTCCGAGGTCTTTTCCTTGACCTCTCGCTGTCTCGCTTGACCAACTAGGTCTCTTTCATGTCCCTCTTGGACACATACAAGTAGCAGAAGAATGGGATGAGATGCCCTCTTGCTGGGATGCCCAAGTAAGCTAACTCAGCATGGACATAGGCGTGGAAGAAGTCACCCTATTTGATGACCTCTCTTCTCCAAACAGCTTCTAGGAACTCCACATCCTAGTCTCTGAAGTATCTGACCTTCTGAGTCTTTCTCGGGGAAAAGGTGAAGGGTAAGCTTCCCCAGAAGACGCTTCGGCTCTCGGTAGGCTTCCATCTTCCATCTGTTCCTCCCCTGTCGGCCTTCTAGGAAGAGACATGTAGTACTCCCATGTACATATCATTTCCCTGAAATAATTGTGAGAATCTTCCTCTTCTCCACCTCATACCCGCGGTTCTCCGATTCAAGGTCGGTGGAAAGCTCTCCGCCACCATTCCATCGTTCAAGATTGATCTTCCTCGGACGACTCTTGCCTTGACAAGTACACGGTTTCGAGGAGGTAGAGCTACCCAGATCTCTTCCAACAGACCATGATCCGCGAGATTCTAGTCTCATGTGAAGAAGTTGAGGCTCAACTCCTTGATGAAATGTTTGGCCTCGATCAGCTCCGCTTGTGATAACACAAATCCTCGAGGATGCATCGATATTTCGAGCTTCTGTTACACTATACCACACATACTTGTTGTGAGTCTAAGGCTCAGTCCTTACCAGACCCTCACAGTCCAGCTTCCCAATCTTAGAGAGGATTGCGTTGTAGAGTTGAGAGTTTTCCTCGGGAAGGGCGGAACCTTCTGGCTGTGATATGAGCTTGAAAGTTGTGTTCAGTCTACTCAAGGAAGCGTTGGGCTTCAGGCTGTGGCTGGTTTACTCAAAGGATAGGCTTCAGGTCTCAAGGTGATACTGAAAAAACACTCATATAAGTCTCTTGGCTCTTCTGATATGTTCAGGAAGCAAATTTTTGGCTTAACTAGCAATGATAAGATCAGATGACGAACTTTGACACTCGGGATTGAGAAATATGTGAAGGTTCAGACTTCAGAACTCCTCCTACATGTAAATGAGGCTCTACTGGATACACATACGAAGTTTCAGCTTCAGATTAATTCAGAGCACTAAGATATGAGTAGAAACTTTCTGAGTAGAGAAAAAACGGCAATTTCCGGTACCCACACAGCTATTTCGACCTAGAATAGAGAATTGGCTCGATCACTTTTGGAAAATTCTTACAGGATTTGCAGTACACAGCTTGCTGAACACTCCTGTGAAGTTGGGCCTCCTGATTCCACACAGAACTCCAGATCTCGCTCTCTAAAGTTGCTGTTCCAGATTGAGAGCTTTTCGGAACCCCTCTACTTTAGCGGTCGCCCTGAATTACTCACTCACTCAATTGACATGAAAATTTGGAGACAGTCGTAGCCCTGCTGACAGTGAACACAACCACGAAGGTTTGAAGCGATTTCCTCGATTCTGCTGCAATTGACACTCAAAACCCCAAAATCAACAAAAGTGATGCAGATTTGGCACAATCTGAACTTCAATTGGGCATAACTCCTTGTTTATTGATCCAAATCGATCAAGAATTCACTGACATTGCTTGGCTTGACGAGCTCTATCTCCCTGTGCTCTCAGATTTTGCAGTGTCCTCACCAATTGCTCGAAATCCACTCTAGAGCTCTGTTTCTAAACTTAGAGTTTTACAAAAGACAAAAATGGACCAATGGGAGTTCATAGCTCCACTTGACTGTCCTTTTGTGCCTTAAACTACCTGGTAACTTATCAACACTCATAGACTACCACGTCAAGCCCCCTAGAGTGCCAACGTAAAACTTAAACTACCTAAAACGACACGCAGCCCGAAAATTAACTTAAATCAGCTAGAAAGCGTGCATGGGCGACACGCAAATACAACCCATGAGCTTAAACCCTATCAACATGATAATCAACCTACTAAGACTCAAAATATATAACATCTTCCAAAAATGGACTTCTTTGAGGTCTTAACTTCACTTAGTGAGACTAACGTCTGACAGAGAAGTGAATCATTTACTATGTGAAATGTTTCACATCACGACATCCACCCCCTCCAAACTTGCACATCCTCCGGTATGTGCCAATCTCCTCAGTCTTCTGTTTGTTCTTCTTCATTATCGCTTTCCTCCGCCTCAGTCTCTTCAGAAACTGGGACATCTTCGTCTCTTGTTGTCCTCTGCTCTGACTCTAGAAAGTTGAATAACTCAACTGACCCTCCGCGTCTCTTGAACAGTTTCACACGTTTGCCAGCCACAGATAGCTTCAGAGGAGTACCATCCAACTCACGCAAACTATAAGTGGCATTCTCATACACATCTAGCACAACATAAGGCCCGAACCATCTTCGAGAGAACTTACGAAGTGTAGAATGCTGATTCTCCAACGTGCTATCATATACCAGAACCCAGTCACCAACATGTATTGGCTTCGGTCGTAGTCGGCGAGTCTTGTCAAAACGTTCCTTGTTTCTGACTCGAGCCATCTTCAGCCTCTCCTGCGCATCAGCAAGATCCTCCTCCCTTCGCTCCAACTGCCTAATACGTAAATTTAGGAGTGAAGCTCGATCTATACCATCTTCCCACGGTAGCGTAGCTCATGTAAGAAAGTACTCCTCCAAGACTTGCACTGCGCTTCATCCAAGACTGTGTACCATCGGCTAGAGTACGGAGCCATAGATGGTTCAAGAATACCCATTCGTACCCTCTCTTTCAGCAACTCAATGACCTTCGGTAGTAAAGCACGAGGGACTGGAATCGGCTTCAAGTCCCAAGGTACATGAGGAACAGTGAAGATAACCATCGGAGCTATCACACTAGGATCCACACAACCTATGTCCTCAGCCGAGAAAGAAAATGCCTTACCATGGCTAACTATCATCTGTTCAAAAGCTCGTTTCTCCTCTTCAGTCAAGAAGTCACCCCCTCCTATCTGGAGCTGCTCGAGTGTCTCTTGAGTAAACTTGTGTCCTACCTGTGTAGGATCTCTAAGCACAGGCTCAGCAGCCGCTAACTCCATCTGCTGCTGAGAATCAACAGGTAATTGGGTCGCCACAGGTCTCACCTTCCTCGCTACAGCTTTATACTTGGCGTGTACTTCCGCTTCCTGATGTAAGTCACACCAACAGACTGCATCCTTCCATCCATTCTCCAGTCTCGGATGAGGACGATATCGCAAGTACGAGATAATCTCCTCATAGACTTCACGAGAATGGATGAGGATCACCACCCTATCTCTCATCTGTTCCATCAACCTATCTACATCATCCAACCAACGAACAAAAGACTGTATACCTACAAACTCCTCATAAACACCAGAAATCATCTCATCTTCCTTCAGAACTCCTGTACAACGTAGATTTGCTGCACACCTCTCCATCTGCCTTCTACTCTTCTCAGTCAAATCCTCTATCCGCATGAACTCACTCCAATCATCAGAACTGAAAGCCATCAAACCAGATTTCCAACTATGTACAGTACAACTACTTTCTGAATCTTGAGCAGCCTTTCCATCAGCCTCCTGTGATCCCTCAGGCTGCTCAAGCGGGATCATAGTAGCAGTAGATCCATCACTCTCGCTATCCCGTCCTACGAGAGTGGTTTCTGAAAACCCTTACTCCTACAGATAGGAGAATCTCTCAAAGTCTACCGGTTTCGTTCGTAGTTCGTACGAACGGTCAGAAATTGCACAGAACATCTATCATCTGGACTACGGATCCTAGCATAATGAGATCCGTCATCCATCACCTTGGTCTCCATTCGAACTGCAGTGATATAAGGCTGACCAAGAATCACATGATATGAAGCAGAAGACTGCACGAAGAAATGTTGATTCACATCCACATCACATATCTTCACCTTCACGTTAGGACAAGCGCCATAACTCACCCTTCTGGTTGTTTGCAGCACGTAACACCCAACCATGGTTCAACTCGATAGGCCCTTGACCTCTCTCATACACCTCCCGCGACATGATGTTGATCTCAGATCCGTGATCAATTAAAGCAGCAACAGGTTCAGCCAAACTTCCAAGACGAACTCGTGTAGCAGTTGTAGCACGAGCCCAATGTCTCCTTCTGAAATCACTATCAGTAGCTGGACTCTCCTCGCCAGCTTCCTCATCATCGAACTCAATAGTATTAGTACTAGCAACTAACGCTTCTTGCTGGTAGACCTGGTCATCAGCTTCCTGAAAATGCACCTTTCCAAACTCTGCATCATTCACAGAAGCTCCCACCACATCTATCATTTGAACTTTCTACTTGTTCAGACATCACCTGTCTCTTGCGCTTGATGATGTCGATGATCAGCTCGTGAAACTCCCTCTTTGCAATACCAAGAACTTCCCGGAGAGAAAACTCGATTCGCGCATCCAGTATCCTCTGCTCCAAGATGCTCTTCAAATCAGTAGAAGTTTCAATATCAGCTGTCAACTTATAAGCCGGTCTTTTCCCTTTCTCTTGTGCAGAGATCCCAGCAGTCGTTGGCTCCTGCTGGGATCTCTACACATCCTCCATAGGACCTAGTGCAGGTGGAGGAGCTGCAGAAGTAGACGAGATGTCCTCAGGAAGAGCCGCTCGTCTCCTTGTGACTCTCCGTCTATCCCCAGTCTCCTCAGGAACTCCAGTATCAAGTTCAGAGGCCTCTCGTCACCTCTTTTCCTCCACAGAAGCATCCTGCCAGTGAACGTGTCTATCTACATCCAAGAACGCTCTGATAGAAGCAGCATCTACAGGATCTCACCATCCTGTGATCCTACGAATAGACTCGGCTCCTCTCTTCAGTATCTCAGAAGGAACTGGAGCCACACTCTTCTCAGCAGTCCTATCTAGCAATGTAGGACTAGAAGAGACCTCAATATGCCCAGCATACACGTCAGAATTTACCAGCGGTGTCATCAACGCAGTTGCCGTTGCAGTTGCAGCAATCTGAGGTAGACTTCTCATACCTCCTCGTCCAAACTGCGTGCTCAACGGCTCTCCAGTAGAAGCAAGGTGCAGCCTACCGTTCTGGTAGCGAACCACACCATCTCGCAAAGCAGCTGTGAGCTCCTGACAGTCTCCTCGGAAGTGATCAGGACTGTCACACCAGATACATCTACGAACAGGAGCTCCCCCTGGACGTGCAGCAGTAGGCGCCGGTGGCTGCTCTCTCTGCAATCCAGCTAGCTCTACCTTCAGCTCTCGCATCTGTCGAATCAGGTCTTCGATCTGGTTCTATTGACCATGGTTCTCCGCAGGTCTCTGAACAGGTGCTCTTTGTAAAGGAGCTGGCACAACTGGCATCAAAGGAACTGCAACTGGGACAACAGGTCTGGGAGCAGGGGCCAAAGGCTGCTGTACTTGAGGAGCAGCATAAGATGGAGTGATCACTTCTGCAAGCGGACGTCCTCTCACAGCCACTCTTCCCCTCCTCTGCCTTGTCAGTACAGCCACAACATCCTCAACTCTCCCCCAATCCATAGTAACACCTCCCTCAGTAGATCGATCAGCCAACATAAAACATAACCGATCTGCCGTAACGTCATCGATAGCTTGCAGGAAAAGCTCTGTTTTCCTAGCATCTAGGGTTATTCGCTCTAGAGTTGAAAGTTACCGGTATCTTCGATCAAACTCTTTCAGTAACTCACTCAGGTTCATCATACGACCAGGTTGCTGCTCAACCCAGTCTAGAAATGTCCTTCTAGTAACTCTCTCTGAGTCCTCCTCAAGAAACTCCTCCCGAAGAGATCGCTCAAAACTCATCCAGATTCCAAGGTTTCTCCTCTGTACATCCCTGACTTGGTCCCGCAACTCAGGAATGACAGCTAACTCAAAACTTGCTATCATCTCAGCATCAGTAACCCTAACCAGCTCCATCTCTCCTCTATACTCACGCAGATATCTAGAAATATCTCTACCTTCAAACCTTCCACATTTGTTCACAATAGCTTGCAAAGCCTTGGTGGACTTTAACTCACCCTCTCCAACGATCGGATGTTGTTGGACCAAGGCCGCAAGCGTCTTCAGAATCTCAACCGTATCCAGACCAGGTACAGAGGTCGTTGCAGTCACAGGTGCTACAGAAGGTGCTGCAATAGACGTAGATGCAGCAGCCGCAGAAGTAGCAACAGCAGCCCTCTTGCGATCCATCTTCTCTCCTTGTAGTAAACTCAACCTCCTCAATCAATCACCCCAAGAGCTCTCAGTGGAAGCACCAGATGTAGAGTTGAGAGTTTTCCTCGAGAAGGGCGGAACCTTCTGGCTGTGATATGACCTTGAAAGCTGTGTTCAATCTACTCAAGGAAGCGTTGGGCTTCAGGCTGTGGCTGGTTTACTCAAAGGATAGGCTTCAGGTCTCAAGGTGATACTGAAAAAACACTCATATAAGTCTCTTGGCTCTTCTGATATGTTCAGGAAGCAAAGTTCTGGCTTAACTAGCAATGATAAGATCAGATGGTGAACTTTGACACTCGGGATTGAGAAATATGTGAAGGTTCAGACTTCAGAACTCCTCCTACATGTAAATGAGGCTCTACTGGATACACATACGAAGTTTCAGCTTCAGATCAATTCAGAGCACTAAGATATGAGTAGAAACTTTCTGAGTAGAGAAATAACGGCAATTTCCGGTACCCACACAGCTATTTCGACCTAGAACAGAGAATTGGCTCGATCACTTTTGGAAAATTCTTACAGGATTTGCAGTACACAGCTTGCTGAACACTCCTGTGAAGGGCCTCCTGATTCCACACAGAACTCCAGATCTCGCTCTCTAAAGTTGCTGTTCCAGATTGAGAGCTTTTCGGACCCCCTCTACTTTAGCGGTCGCTCTGAATTACTCACTCACTCAATTGACATGAAAATTTGGAGACAGTCGTAGCCCTGCTGACAGTGAACACAACCACGAAGGTTTGAAGCGATTTCCTCGATTCTGCTGCAATTGACACTCAAAACCCCAAAATCAACAAAAGTGATGCAGATTTGGCACAATCTGAACTTCAATTGGGCATAACTCCTTGTTTATTGATCCAAATCGATCAAGAATTTCACTGACATTGCTTGGCTCGACGAGCTCTATCTCCCTGTGCTCTCAGATTTTGCAGTGTCCTCACCAATTGCTCGAAATCCACTCTGGAGCTCTGTTTCTAAACTTAGAGTTTTACAAAAGACAAAAATGGACCAATGGGAGTTCATAGCTCCACTTGACTGTCCTTTTGTGCCTTAAACTACCTGGTAACTTATCAACACTCATAGGCTACCACGTCAAGCCCCCTAGAGTGCCAACGTAAAACTTAAACTACCTAAAACGACACGCAGCCCGAAAATTAACTTAAATCAGCTAGAAAGCGTGCATGGGCGACATGCAAATACAACCCATGAGCTTAAACCCTATCAACATGGTAATCAACCTACTAAGACTCAAAATATATAACATCTTCCAAAAATGGACTTCTCTGAGGTCTTAACTTCACTCAGAGAGACTAACGCCTGACAGAGAAGTGAATCATTTACTATGTGAAATGTTTCACATCACGACAGCGTAGATATAGATAATTGTGAGAATCTTCCTCTTCTCCAGCTCATACCCGCGGTTCTCTGATTCAGATCGGTGGAAAGCTCTCCGCCATCATTCCATCGTTCACAAGGCTGATCTTCCTCGGATGACTCTTGCCTTGACAGGTACACGATTTCGAGGAGGCAGTGCTGCCCAGATCTCTTCCGGTAGATCCTTATATGTGAGATTCCAATCTCATGTGAAGAAGTTGAGGCCTTGATGAAAGGTTTGGCCTCGATCAGCTCCGCTTGTGGTAACACCAATCCTCGAGGATGCATCGACATTTTGAGCTTCTGTTACACTATACCACACATACTTGTTGTGAGCCTAAGGCTCAGGCCTTATAAGACCCTCATAGTCCAGCTTCCACTCTCAGAAGATAATTTAGTCTTCCATAAGACAACTATTCTACAGTGCTTCCTAGTATATCATGTCTTCCTATCTATATCTACTCAATCCTAACTAAGCAAGGCATCTCATGGATGTCTAAGAAGACAATCCACCTTGCAATTCATCTTACTTCCTAACAAAAGATGAAGAGATACTTGAGAAGCGAAGTTTGCGATTCGTTTTTTTTTTATTCTGTTAGGAAGTAAGATGAATTGCAAGGTGGATTGTCTTCTTAGGAATCCATGAGATGCCATGCTTAGTTAGGATTGCGTAGATATAGATCGGAAGACGTGATATACTTAGGAAGCACTGTTAGAATTCTGAAAGACAGAATAGCTGTCTTATGGAAGACTCGATTGTCTTATGAGAGTGGAAGCTGGACTGTGAGGGTCTGGTAAGGACTAAGCCCGAGGCTCACAACAAGTATGTGTGATATAGTGTAACAAAAGCTCAAAATGTCGATGCATCCTCGAGGGTTGGTGTTATCACAAGCAGAGCTGATCGGGGCTAAACTTTTCATCAAGAAGTTGAGCCTCAACTTCTTCACATGAGACTGGAATCCAGCGGATCAGGATCTGCTGGAAGAGATCTGGGCAGCACTGTCTTCTTGAAACCGTGTACCTGTCAAGGCAGGAGTTGTCCGAGGAAGACCAGCCTTGTGAACGATGGAATGATGACGAAGAGCTTTCCACCGATCTGAATCCGAGAACCGCGGGTACGAGATGGAGAAGAGGAAGATTCTCACAATTATCTATATCTACGCAATCTTAACTAAGCAAGGCATCTCATGGATTCCTAAGAATGCAATCCACCTTGCAATTCATCTTACTTCCTAACAAAGGATGAAGAGATACGTGAGAAGCGAAGTCTGCGAATTGATCAGAAGAAGGTTTGAGAGCTCCTGCGGTGACAATGACCTCCAAGAAGACTCTCAGGATAGCTTCTGATTGACTGACGTCTTTAGAAGACTTCCCGCATCTAGACTTCTCATCACTGGTCTCATCTCTCTTCGGCTTCTTACACGCAATCTAGCCTCACAATAGACATGGAATATTCACATTTTGTTTTTCTACTCATCTCGTATACACTCTCAGAAGAAGCTTGTTGCATAATGGGAGGACATGACCCTTGACATTTCTCTCCAGATTTTGCAAGCAACACTTCTCACAATTCTCTTCGAGAGTTTAGGAAGAAGAAGGAACAAGCTGCTATGGATCAGATAGAAGAGACTGTGGAAGACCCTCACATCTTCTCACGCATTGTGCCAACCTTTCGAATCTTCTAGCTCTCTAGGAAGATGTGGATTTGAAAAGTCATGAAGTTTGGGAGGCACTGGTGCGATTCTCAGTTTCCTACTTCTCAAAGCAAATATCAACTCTCAATTTCACTCTAGATTCACATCAAGCTTTTCACAACTCAAATTTCAACCGAATCCAACTACTTGTTGTGAATTTCAAACATTCAGTTTCTGGAAATGTCCAGACATTCAAACGAGTCTTCGTATCGCATACTTCGCTTCGTATTGCAGACAAAAATGCAGCAGTCATATGTAGATGTGAAAGCCTAAATATAACAATCAATTTGGTACATTCGCACCCTGCTTATTCATCCTCTTCCAAGATTAAAGCTCCTTGCATATTCTCCTCTTCTGATCTTGGAAGAGGGAAATATGCAAGGAGCTTTAAATGATTAAGTTATAAATTAAAGCTTGTAAATTAAAAATGTTTTTAGTTGGGAGGCATAGGTCTTTATACCAGAAAAAAGTTCTATCTGTGTGAGTTATTTAATGGTTTGGTGTAACTCAACTGATCATGTGTAATCAAGTTTACCAAGTAGTTTTAATTTTAGTGATTAAATTTAGCATTTTAAGTTTAGTAAAGCAAATTTATAGAACTTTTTCACAAGTCACACTTTGGAAACCCAATCAAACATCACTCTTCTCCACAACTCTGCACTTTAGTAAACTATATTTTTCACTAAAGTTTTTTGAACATTGTTGTCAGCCAATTAGAAACTTTCGAAACCGTTGCTCCAGCTTATCCACTCTTTCAGCATACTGCCGAACTTTCTCGTCGTCCCTTTGCTTCAAATGAGTGAGTTCTATCATGAGCTTCTCATAACTCTCTTCTGGAAGAAACTCTTCGATGAGTGCATTACTCAATGTCTCTCATGTGTCTTCAACTGCACCTGGTGTCTTGTTCTTCACTCGGTCTTCATACCACGTAAGAGAAAAATCTTCTAAAACTCTAGCAGTAACAACACTCATTCTTCCTTCCTTCTCACGTTGTTTCTGATGTAACCTCTTTTGAAGTCTCGAACAAACGGCTCTACATCTTCATTTTTTTTCCCATGAAACACTTATAGCTTCTCCATCTTGTAGCTACTCTTTCCACTCTTCTAATCTTCATGCAATAACGACTCGCTAAAAGAGAACAACATCATCAATTTCATTCGAGAATAATCTACCATAGATAAAATAAAAAGAAATGATTGTAACAACACTTCTTGTGTCATTTCTTCTCCCAAGGTAATCATGAGTTTGAGTCGCATCACCGCCTTCTCCACCATCCGAATGATGATCTCTATCACAACTCAGTTGAGTCCTCCTTTGAAGTCGACAACTTCTCTGTCTCAGCTCTCTGAGTCTCGTCCAACTTCTCGACTACTTACGTAACTAGGGTGGTCACATCTATGTACTTGTGTCCTCTTGATAGATCACCCACTCCACAACTTGGACAAGGATCCTCTCCTAGAAGATGAATTGGCGCTGATGAAGATGGACCCACTCGAAGACTTAAATCAGTAAACTCTTTCTTTCCTTTCGCTCTCTCTGCTCTGATCCTAGTTGGACAATTCACTACTTTATATCGCAACCCTCTACAAAAATAACACCACAAGTCGGTTTCTACTCTTCTCCTATGAGATTCTACTTGAGGTTTTGTACTAGTGTTCTCAAACTCAACGATAATCTCTCTTGAGCTCTCTCCGAAACTTACTATGACATCTAAACCTTGAGGAAGATTTCTAAGTCTAACTTTTTCAGTCTTTTGAACTTCCACTCATATTGTTACACCTTCTCAATCATTAAGTGGACAAAATACCTTTGAGGAAAATAATTTTACATCACTTTCTGAACTCTTTCGATCTTTACATTAGAAAATCGTGTATTATATATGCTATACACGAAATAAAATCCAATCTAAAATTAAGTGTCTAAGATAATATCCTCGTGATCATCGTCTGTACTAATCACAGCAGAAATATTAAAGTCACTCTTGTAAGGATCCAACTCTACTTCACCAGGAGCCTTCGTGGCCTCCATAGTGAATGATACTTTCAACTCAACCTTCTTACATCTGCGCCAATGGTCTCAAAAGCTTCTTGATATAGAGCAAAGAAGTACCTCAAGTGCTATTCTCGCAACTTAAATTTTTCTTCTCCGTCTCTGTTCGAACTTCAAACGTCTCTTCTTCCCCCTCGGCACTCGAACTAGATTCCTCATGAAATATCTTCAAAGTTTCCTTGTATACCGAAATGTATATCTCTTAGTCGGTAAGATATCTCTCCAAGATTTTTGTGACATCCAATAGCTCAACCTCCAAGCTACTAACTCATGAAGTTTCAACAAAAACTTCTCTAATCAGAAGAAATACTGATTATTGTACGAATTTTCACAACTGAAATTTGTATATTTTGACTTCACTCATGATTGTCAACCCCCTCCACTTTGAAATAATCTATCTCTCTCTCCAGGACTCATCTTCTCATGATTTTTGTTTCCTATAATAGCTTATCAGAAAAGCTATTATCTTGGATATTTTCTCAAAGAAATAAAAAACAAAAAAAGGATGACAACGACTGTATAGAATTTCTAGAGAGCAGAATTTCTAAACTTCCACGAATAAACCCACTCAACTTTGAAAATTTATAGCTTCTTCTCTAGACCTCTTCTTCTCATGATTTCTGTTGTCCAAGATAGCTTATCAGCCATGCTAAAATACTAAAAAATTTCAAAGGAAAGTAAAAATCACAAAAAATCTGACAATGACTATATAAATTTTCCTGAGAGTAGAATTCCTAAACTCTCACGAATAACCCCCCTCAACTTTATATAATTATATCTCCCTCTCTAGACCACTTTTTCTCATGATTTATTTTTCCTAGATAGCTTATCAGCCATTCTAAAATACTGGAAAGTTTCAAAGGAAAATAAATAAATAAATAAAATCTGACAGAGATTGTACAAATTTTTCGGAGAACAAAATTCCTAAACTCTCAAATTTTTCTCCTCTAATAACTTCTTTCTCCTCCTTTCTCTACAACTCTTGTTTCATCCACTTTCAACTCTCCTCAAACCCCTTTTAAGTGAACAAGATATAAAGAATGACCTCGAACACGTCATAGATCACTACGGGATATAAAAGTTCTAAAGTGGTTAACATCAAGATAGCTCTCTCTCCTCCCAATGTTGTCTCCATGTGCTCTCGCATGATCTCCTTCTGTCGAATGTAGAATTGAACTCGAATCACCCTTCAATAGTCCCTTCAAGTGAGGTCTCGACAACGGAACAAAAAATGTAAACTCTCTACGGTCTTATCGATCAACTACCTCCTAATCTCTCAACCTCCATGATAGTCATCGATGAATCTACAACCTGTCGGATCTGTCTCACTCAGAGGTCATCTCTGATGGCTTTGATGGAAGCACACCATGAAATTGAAGAGAAAGATGCTAAGTTCAGTCATTCACACACCCATAAACTCGTAAACTAAAATTCTTCATTCTAACGACGTCTCTCAAGTTCTCACATGCTAAAATATCACATACTCTCTATATTGTTCAAGTTATCATTATGACGATGTGAAAACAAAGATGAGGAGCTCTTGTCTACTCCTCTATTTATACATTATAGGTTTTTACTTTGGTATCCTCCAGTAACTCAGCCGTAACTATTTTTACCGAGTTTTACAAAGATATTACTTAAGGTAAAAGCATTAATCACATGGGCTTCTTATTTTTTCACATGGACTTATTTCTTCAAAGTCAACAACTTCTAGAAGGATTCCAGAATATTCTCAAGAAATCTCGAATTTTCACCTCCTCCTACACTAGGACCCACTAAAAAGGAGATATGTGGAATCTCTTCTTGTTTTTAATGCCCATAAAGTCAATAACTTTAGTCTCACCACAAATATCAAGTCAAAAAGGAGATAATGGATATTTTCTACCTCCTTTCTATCTTTTAGCAAGATGACAAGATAATAGTGCTCACTCTTTAAGAAATATTTGAATTTTGCTCAAAAATATAGCTAAGTTTAATCATAACTAACTTTAGCTAGTCATGACTAACTTGATACCTCCTTAAAGTACTTGGGCAGCAAACAAACATTCTCCACATTAGTTATAACTAAACACCTTACTAATAGACAAACTTCTTATGTGTAACATAAGTCGTTATAGATCTCCCTCCTATGATTAGAAAAGCAGCTCTATAAGATCGAAGTTAATGTTTAGTTTTCGAAAGGAGACACACAAGGCTACGCATAGGGTACATTTATGCATAGAGTAGGTTTGCACCTCCGCATCTGAGAGGAGATCATGGAAGTGTAGACAGGAGTAGACAAGAGTAGACAGGAGTAGGCAGAGAACGACATCCTCGTGCAATCTTGTTTAATCTGGTGTGTCGAGGGGTAGTGATAAGAAGCTGAAGGAGTAGCTTCTAGAAGCCAATGTAACTTCTTCTCATGGATTGGATTGACGATTTTGTTTACAGAAGCTTTGTCTATGTCTTATAGGGATTGAGTTTCATCGAATTCATACCCAATTGAAAAGTCTTCTTGTTGAGTGGCGGTGATTGTTAGAAGCTGTGCAGTGTCCAAGCTTGTCTCATCCAGTGGAGCACTTCAGATCCACACACGGATCGTCCATGAGAGATTGGTCCCTAGAGTCAGAGAAGTCGAAGCAAGGACAAAAGAAGCTAGAAGTCGTAATCTATAAAAGTTGGCTGAGTACCAAGCAGGAAGTTGAAGAGTTAAGCGACACTCTCATCTGAACTCCTGTAAAAGCTCATTTGGTCAAAGAGATAGTGGGTGGTAATTAACTCCAAGATTACCTCGAGAGGAAAGACATAGAGTACACAAAAGTTGACGGACTGCTTCTTACTACAGCAGAAGACGACCGCACCCTTTCAAATCTTTTGGATTGAAGTTCCAAGGATTTTCTGGTCGGTGTCGACGGCATCCCTTTTTGCATTCGTCAGTGATCATTGATGAAATTCACCTTATGAAAGTTCTCGTCATCCTCAACCAAAAGACAGTGGGATTGTAAGTAGGTAGATGATCTTCTTGCCCAATTTACTACAAGCAGAGATGGCTTGTTAGTCAGGATCCGGACTAGAAGTCTATAGGAAGATTGATTTTTCTCTTTTCTTTTATTTCCTCTTTTGTTAATTTTCTCTTCTTCCTTCTCTTCTCCCATCTTCCCATCTTCATTCTATCTTCTATTTGGTTACAGAAGCTTTGTGTGAGTATCAGTTGATGTAAGTCTCGTTGTAGTGCTACCAAAAGACCTCTCAACAAGCAGAAGCCTGGGAAGGCTACAAGAGATATACACCTTGTGAATGATCTAACCTGTGAATATCATAAGGATCGTATCGTACTACTCCGTACCACCTAATTTGTGATACGGAGTAGTAATTGGCATCTACGGAGTAGTGACAGTGTGCTAAGGGTGTCAGAAGGCGAGTTGAACCTCCAAAAGACGAGATTTGCTTTTGGAAGTCGAGTGAGAAGACTGGAAGCCTTGAGCCAGGGAGTATTAATCGCTTCTCTATCTTCTCAGTGTATATTGGTGTTGTATTTTAAGTAGTAGTTGTGTGTTATGGTCCAGAGCACCTTCTGACGGGTTTGGAAGCCGCGTGGTTTTGTGAGTTAGAAGAGACTTCTGAGCAAAACCCGAGTGATTGTGAGTTTGAATAGATCTTAGAACTTAGAACGGTGTAACTAGTGTAAATCTTCTTGGGGAACAAAATCTTTTATGTTACAATAGGCTAAAGGAGAAATCCTGATACACTACAGGTAGTACCTCTCTCGGGTGTTGGAGTTATGACTTCTGACTCTGATAGATCCACTAGTGACTTGATACGAGGGATGATCAGAGTGTATCAGAAATAGATACGAGAGATTCTTATGATCAAGAATCCTCGTCTGATGATGAAGGAGTTGGTCAAGATGAATCATTACATCAACTTAGTGATATTAACTTGTTGTCTCTACTAGCAGTGGAGAAAGATCTTGAGAAAGAAGAGTGAGTGAGGATTGTGAGAAGACTCTCTACCTTAGAGTTTGGTATAAATGTCATTTAAGATGGGAAAAGTAGATTCTTAGATATATTTCAGAAATGTATCCATGTGTTAGCTTTCAGTTACAAGGATTTGAAGGAGGTGACTTTAGATACTCATCGCATTGAATTGGAGGAAAATGCTAGACCAGTTCGACAAAAGCATAAAAGAGTCAATCCTACAACATCAATGATGATCAAGGAGGAGATACACAAGTTGAAGGAGGCAAGTTTCATTACGAGGTGGAGAACTCAGAGTGAGTTTCACTCATTGTGATTGTCAAGAAGAAGAATGGTAAGCTGCGAGTGTGCATAGATTATAAAAAGCTGAATGCAGTTACCAAGAAGGATTATTATCCTCTGTCATTTATAGATGAGATTTTGGACGAAGTTTTTGATCATGAGTGGTACACCTTTGGTGATGGTTATAGTGGATATAATCCGATCAAGATAGCACAGGAATACCAGCAGTTGACTACATTCACTACTTATCGAAGAACATTTGTATTTCGGGTTATGTCATTCGGATTGTGTAATGCTCCGGCCACATTTCAAAGATTCATGAACAAGGTGTTTGAATCATTCATAGGGAAGTTTATTCGTGATTTTATTGACGATTTCTGCGTGTACGGAAGAAAGGAGGACCACTTCGATCATGTGATCCATAAGTTTTGCAGCGGTGTCGCGCTACTTGGCGACTACATGCTTGATTTCTACTCCGACGCTTAGGTTTAGTAGTTCTAGAAGTTAGCTCATATTACTTCTAGTCCTTTATATATATGTTTGACACCTTTGCATACGGTGTTAACACTATTTTGAGTCCTAGTAGGTTGATAGTATGCTAGTTATCTTGTTCAAGCATATGTGCGCTTGTGCAAGTGACTTCTTACTTGTCTATGACGTTCAATGTACATAACTTAGGATTTCCATGCTGATAGGGGTTTGAGCTCATGGGTTGTACTTACTTGTCGCCCATGCACGCTTTCTAGCTGATTTAAGTTATTTTTCGGGGCTGCGTGTCGTTTTAGGTAGTTTAAGTTTTACGTTGGCACTCTAGGGAGCTTGACGTGGTAGCCTATGAGTAAAAAAAAGTTGCCACGTGGTTTAGGGTACTAAAGGACAACCAAGTGGAGCTATGAACTCCCATTGGTCTGTTTTTGTTTTTTGTTAAACTCTAAATTTAGAAACAGAGCTCTAGAGTGGGGTTCGAGCATTTGGTGAGGGATCTTCGAAATCTGAGAGCACAGGGAGAGAGGTCTCGTCATGCCAAGCACTTCTAGTGAAATTTTCGATCGATTTGATGCAATAAAGACGAAGTTATGACCAATTGAAGTTCGTATTGTGCTAGAATTGAATCACTTTTGTTGGATTTAGGGTTTTCGGTGTCACTCGCAGCAGATTTGAGGAAATTGCTTCAAAACTTCGAGGTTGTGTTCTCTGCCAGCAGGGCTACGATTTCACAAAAAGTTTCATATCGATTGAGTGACTGAGTAATTCAGGGCGGCCGCTGAAGCCGAGGGGGTCTGAAAAGCTCTTAATCTAGAGCAGCGACTTCAGGGAAGGAGATCTGGAGTTCTACAAAGAATCAGGAGTCCCAACTTCACAGGAGTGTTCAGCAAGCTGTGAACTGCAAATCCTGTAAGAAACTTTGAAATTGGTCGAGCCAAACTCCTGTTATAGGTCGAAATAGCCATCTAGGTACCAGAAATTGCCGTAGTTTTCTTGCTCAAAACTTTTCTGTTCATATCTCCGTGTCAGAATTTGATCTCAGGCTGAAACTTCGTCTGTGAGTTCAGTAGTACCTCATTTGCATGTAGGGGAAGTTTAGAAGTCTAAACCTTCATAGTTTTCCTCTCTGTGAGTGTCAAAGTTCACCGTCGGATCCTATTACTGCCAGCTAGACCTGAATTTCGTCTTCTGGGTATATTACTAGATCTTACACATCTGTGTGAGTGTTTATAGCCCCTGTTGTAACCTGAAAGCCAACCTCTTGAGTGAACAACCACAGCCAAAAGCTCGGCGCTTTCCTAGGTAGACGGATCACACTCCGACAGCGGTTGGAGTAAGCCAACGCTTCTCTAAATCGAGAGAAGTGCATCTTTGGCTGAGAAGAAGGTCTACTATTGAGACACATAATTTCCAAGAATGAGATTGTGGTAGATAATGAGAAGGTGAAGAAGACCGTGGATCTTTCATTTCTTATCAGTTTGATCAAGTTGAGACTGTAAACCCTCCGCGGTCCTATCGATCACTACCCCCCGATCTCTCAACCTCCACGATCGTCCTCCACGAATCTGCAACATGTCGGGCCTGTCTCTCACTCAGGGGTCACCTCTGATGGCTTTGATGGAAGCACACCATGAACTTGAAGGGAAAATGCTAAGTTCACTCATTCATACACCCACAAACTTATCAACTAAAAATCTCCATAAACTCATCAACTAAAATCCTCCATTCTAACGACGTCTCTCAAGTTCTCACATGCTAAACATATCCCACACTCTCTATATTACTCAAGTTGTCATTACGACAATGTGAAAACAAGGATGAGGAGCTCTTCTCTACTCCTCTATTTATACATTCTAGGTTTTTACTTTGGTACCCTCCGAACTCAGCCGTAACTACTTTTACCGGGTTTTACTAAGATATTACTTAAGGTAAAAGCATTGATCACATGGGCTTTTTACCTTTTCACATGGGCTTATTCCTTCAAAGTCAACAACTTCTAGAAGGATTCTGGAATATTCTCAAGGAATCTCGAATTTCCACCCCCCCTCTACACTAGGACCCACTAAAAAGGAAACATGTGGAATCTCTTCTTGTTTTTAATGCCCACAAAGTCCACAACTTTAATCCAACCACTAATATCAAGTCAAAAAGGAGATAAGGGATACTTTCCACCTCCTTTCTACCTTTTAGACAAGATGACAAGATAGTAGTGCTCACTCTTTAGCAAATATCTGAATTCTGCCAAAAGTACAGCTAAGTTTAACCATAACTAACTTTTAGCTAGTCATGACTAACTTGATACCTCCTAAAAGTACTTTGGCAGCAATTAAACATTCTCAACACTTAGTTAGAACTAAACACCTTACTAATAGACAAACTTCCTATGTGTAACATAGGTCGTTACAAGACAGTTTCTTAGCATGGTTGGATATTATCGTAGATTTGTCTTTTCCTTTTTGAACAAAGTAATAGCTTTGACTATGTACATGAAGAAAGGAGTTGATTTTGACTTAATACTGCATGATCAGAAGACAAAAGAGACATTTGAGGAGTTGAAAAAAACATTGGTGACAGCTCCTATACTTGCTAAACCTGAGTGGAGTAAAACATTTATTCTATATACGGATGCTTTCAATGTAGCAATCAGATATACCTTAAGTCAGTAGATGGAGACTGGCATGATCCTCCTATAGCTTATGTCAGTAGGCAAATAATTCTCGCGGAGAAGAATTACTTAATGATTGAACGACAAGATTAGTTGTGATTTTTGGATTGAAGAGATTTCAACACTACTTGCTAGGAGAGAAATTTTCCATAGTCACAGATCACAAGGTTTTAAAGTATATCTTTAATAAGCCAATGTCGAAGATCATATTTCTCGTTGAAAGATCCTTCTAACAAAATACGACTACGTGATCAAAGATAGACCAGGGAAGAAGCATGCAATGCTGATATCTTGTAGAGGGTTTATAATGATGAAGGAGAAGAACCGTTTGATGATTTATTTCTAGATGAGCAAGTGATGACCATCACAAGCACTAAGGAGATACCAGACGAGTACAAGAAAATTTAAGATTTCCTTGTAGATGGTTCTTTTCTATAAGGTATGCATAATCGAGAACGTAACGCTTTGATCAAAGGATGCAAACCTTAGACTATGGTGGAGAGAATTCTGTTTCATCAAGGAGCAGATGGATTATTAAAGAGAGTAGTTGGTCAAAAAGAGGCTTTCAAACTAATGCAGAAGTTTCAAGATGACACTATTTGCGGAGGTCACTTGTTGGTAAGATAACAGCTTTCAAGATTTTGGATACGGGTTATCATTGGAGAGATATTTTCAAGAGTGTTTAGACTCTTGCAAAACTTGCAACATATGTCAAGCATTTGCTCTGAAGTTTACTAATACACTTCCGTTAAGACCAATTCTAATGTTATGACCATTTGAGAAGTGAGGTATTGACTTTGTAGGTCCTCTTAGTAAGACACCTCGAGGCAATAGATACATTGTAGTCACCACTTACTATTATACCAAGTGGATAGAGACTAGACCTTTGAGAGAGACTAATGAAATGGAAGTGGATAGATTCATATGAGAGAGGATCATCACAAGATTTGGATGTCCGTTAGAGTTGATCTCAAGTAGAGGAGGAGAGTTTGTAAAATGTAAATGTTTTATCTTGTCCGTTTATCCCTTCAAGGGGCATCGGACTGTCCTTTGTGAGTAACCACAGCGTACTCGGATCAGTTTCACACGACAGCGGCTTTTGTTGCACCTCCAACCGAGAGCAGGAGGGTTTGAACCTCAGACTTTTCGCTTAGAGTATGGGACTCAACCATGAGTCCCAGACCTCTAAGCGAGTCATGAGTAAGGACGTCATACAAATCAAATACTAATGGTCTTGCAAAGAAGACAAATCTTACACTTTGTATGATGCTCGTCAAAGATGCTGGTGTTGAAACTACAAAACATACTTGGGATAAGAGATTAGATGTCATCTTATGGACATATCGAATGACAACAAAGACTTCTACTGGGTATTTCTCATTTTGACTTGTTTATGGAGTGGAGTTCAAGTTGTCGATCCAATTCGAACTGGATACTTTTTAAACTATTCAACGAAAGTTGAAGAGGTCGAGAGGAGAAGACATCATCAGATCAAGGAGAGAGCAACTCACGAAGTTGGAAGAGACCCGAGCGGTAAGAATGATTCAGATGGAACAAGCTCAAGCGTATCAAAAGAAGAGTTACGACAAACGACTACGCAAGAGGGAGATAAAACCTTTTCAAGTTGGAGATTAAATAATGTTGTATGATGCTATCAGATTCAAGAGGGCTAGGAAGAAGTTTCTTCTTACATATTTTGGTCCTTTTGTTGTACATAAGGTATGGAGCAACTTCACATATGACCTTCAAGAGTTGGGGGAAGGAGATTCGATAGGATCAATCATGACAAACTGAAGTTATTTCATCGACGAAAGTTCTCTCTTCATTTTGAAGTCGGAGTGAAAATTTAGTCCGGGGGTAAATTGTTAAAAACATATGTTACACATAGGAAGTTTATCTATTAGTAAGGTGTTTAGTTATAACTAAGTGTGGAGAATGTTTATTTGCTGCCCAAGTACTTTAAGGAGGTATCAAGTTAGTCATGACTAGCTAAAGTTAGTTATGATTAAACTTAACGGTACTTCTGGGTACAATTCAGATATTTCTTGAATAGTGAGCTACTATCTTCTCATCTTGTCTAAAGGATAGAAAGGAGGTGAAAAGAATCTCTTATCTCCTTTTTGACTTGATATTAGTGGTGGGACTAAAGTTATTAACTTTGTCGGCATTAAAAACATGAAGAGATTCCAAATGTAAACCTTTTAGTGAGTCCTGGTGTAGAGGAGGTGTGGAAATTCGAGATTCTATATCCTCTATTCGAAGACCATCACAACAACAGATTCGAGATTCGAGATTCGAAATTTGAGACTCTATATCCTTTGATGGGAATGTCATCCAAGGACAACATTATCTTCTCATGGATGAAGTCCCTTAGAACTTTGTGCATCTCATTTATCATGTGTGATACATGTGATAAGATACACATCTTAACCAACACCAAAGGTGTCCTCATCATCGTCAAGGTTCTTTTTGTTCATCTTGAAGGTAAACACTAAACCCTAAACATTCATGATGAAAGTTGTTGTTATAAAAAAATATGAATGCTTGAAACATTGATGCAGTCGCTAGATCCAACTGCATCTTTGGTAATCCACCCGCACCACTAGCTCCATCTCTCGCATCATTCTCGTCCTCACTCATGATTGTCAATCTTATCTTCAAAGTTTAAACATTGAAGAAATCTCCATCTCATATCTTCACGTCGAGTTCACCATCGTATCGTCTCATAGCAACATCATAGCAATAGTGCATGAAGGTTGACCAGGAAAATATGAGGTTTTTGGTTGTGGAGATATCGCATGATGAACAAAGACAAGAGACAAAAATAACCACTAGAATAAGCTTCGCAAGATATTCCAACCTTCACTTTATATACACTCTCACTTTTCTCTGTGGACACAAAATTGATAAATAGATATGAGCGGTCTCTAATCTGCACCCAACCTCTTGAAGCAAGTCTATGCTTCTCACCTTAGGTCCAAAACTACATAGGCGTAGCTCAAAGCAAGAGAAACACATTTTGCTAACAAAAGCTTAGTAATATTATCACACGATTCAAACCCTGATCCAAACAACACCCATGTACAAGTCTATAGTAAAGGTTAGCTACCACATGTCACACATAACCAACTTAACTCTAACGAGTTCAAAAGGACTAAAATCGAAATGAAAGAACCGAAGAAAGCTTATATGTGAAATTTCTCTTTTTGTCAAACGGTCTTCATTCCCGTTGACTCCAAGAACCTTCAGATCCGACTCCCCATAGTCGAGGTATCTCTGATTTTCGATCGTAGGTGATCGAACCTCCAAAACCTCTTCGATGTTGCTTAAAACCACGTACACCCACAAAACAGACAACTTGATATGAGATCCATCTTCTTTAGTAGGTAGATTTGGTTATCTTGATCCCAACGACACCCCAAACAAACAATTTGAAGTTCCTCTCACGAAGAACAATGAGAAATTTGACCCGTAAGAAGTGAAAACTGACGTATATCATTCCTCTATGGCTCGACGTCACTCACCACGCACAACATAATAATCCGATCTACGTACGATCTTCTCCTAAGCGTAGATAAGAACTCCTTGATGGGCATAGGCACTAAGAACGAAGACCTTGATCCACCAATCACGAAGAGCAACTCAACCTCAAGTCGCAAGTGAACAAAAATTTGACGTAGACATCTTTTTACAAGTCAATTTTCCTCACAACTCCCAAACCATCTGATGAAACTTCAAATCGTCTTCAATTTCTTGCAGAGCTCAATGTTCTGATCTTGATGGATCCAAGGACATCAAGTTTAGACTTTGGAACTGCTCGAACAGTCCAACTCTTTTTCGCATGTCATTGAAGCACTGCAATTTTCTCTCCCTATGTCTCAGTTTCTCACAGAGCACACAGCTAGATCCCTCTCTTCATGAACCATCTTATGCTATGCGTAGCCTGTCACAGATCTTACATCTTGAGCACATGCATTGGACTCCCAGTCTCTCAAACCGTCCACCAACCGGTCCAAGAACAAACTAGTCTCTTAAGCTACCCCCTTAGTCAGTTCACGCTAAGTGAGTTTTTCCTAGATAATGATCAAGCAACCCCCTTGCATCTATAGCTAGGAGTCACAAATATCCAGTCAGCATCGACAAGCTAAAGCTTCCCATCTTCTAAACCTCATAACATCGTCATTAAGCGCTCAAATGAAATAGGTGAAATATTCATAGGAAACTTACGATGAACTCTACCACTTAATGCAATATAGTGATAGAATATATATATTTGAAAATTTTATAAAAAGTTTATTTTTAATTCTATGAATATCTTAGGAACGATAATGCATAACATCAAATTTTGATTTTCAGAGAAGAGTCGATCCACGACACGATATATCTTGATATATCTTTCGGGTCTTTAATACGACATAAGAGGAAAATACTATTTTGTTTGCACACTTTAGGTATGAAAGTGTTCCTTTGTTCTTTATCGGTTACGTTGTCCTATTGTGGGACCAGTTAGTATGTAAATTACGCGTATAAGTGCGTTTTGCACATAATTGTAGAAGTTGTGGTGTAATGGGATCTAAAACATTGCTCTTATGAGCTTAGAATGCACTATTACTGTTGGGGGTCTCCATGGGGCAGAAAAGGACAAGGTTGAGTCCTTTAGCTTCTCATTGGTCCACCCAAAAGTGAAGATAACTTGTCTTCTACCTAAGTGTGCGCTCTGGGAGGTTCGGGGCAATTTGACGAGGGATTGGGAAGATCAGAGGGCATGGGCGGAGAGCTCTCGACGGGAGGAGCAATCTGACCACAAATTTCACTCGATTTGGAGGTCCAGGGCATACGTTATGGCGATTTGAAGTTCATAGAGTGATGAGAGTACAAGAGTTTCTCTTCCGATTGTAAGATTAAGGGTTTTGAGTGATTGAGCCGTCAGATTGAGACCAGATTTCATGGGCTTGTAGTCTGTCAGCTGCTGAAGCTCTGACCACAAATTTCACCACCGGATGTTGTGTGGATTGAGCGCAATGGCGATTTGAAGGCGACGGGGTGCAGAAAGCTGTCAATCTGAAGCAGCGAGTTTGCAGATTTATGGAGGACGATCAGAACGGTCAAATCGGCTCAAATTTCCTGTGTAGTGAGTTTACCTTCTGAATTGATAGCACAGGAAGTTGGAGTGGAAGTGGACGGTTCATTTAGTCGAAGAAGCTTCTGTCCTGAATCTGAGATTGGAAGTGCGTGTTAGTTTCTGTGGATTTGTGTTAATTGTGGGAGGAGATCTAGCCGTCAGATCTTCCTGAAATTTGACCTGTAAGTAGAGATTTTAGTATCCTACCTACGTGGCAAGTTTGAGAGGAGACTGAACTGTAGATCTGTATCTATCATGTGTGAAAGTTCGCTGTTTTCTCTGCCGCGTTGTATCGGCAACGATATCTACTCTAGGTCTCGAGTCTTGTTACGGCAGCTGGCAGAGAAGCGTCCAGTGTGACGTTTGTGTTGCTTTGGGGTGTATTCTAGGCGTAGATGAGACTTTAGCGACCTACGTTGTAACCACGTCATGTGGTTGTCAGGTTCGCACTCAACGTGGCAAAGTGCGATCCTTGACCTGTAAAGTCGACTTCCTATCTAGCCTAGTCTCTTGTATTAGGACACGTTACGGTGCATGCATTAGAACCTTTCAACCCGACGACCTACACGTGGATGAGTATGACGGCACCAAACATGCGATGTGCATGTGTGCCACCTCATCGGTTCGTGTGGCTGGGGTTGTTCTGTTAGGGGACTTGCACCTATCCTTCTGTGGGGGTTCGAAACCTTTAAGCAGAGGGGAGTGACTTGTGTGGGGGATTCGATCTTGAGAAATCCAAGAGATTGTTCGTGGAGAGATCGTGGTGATCCTATGAGATTGTATCAGATGTTTATGGATCGATATACCTTTGTAGTTGGAGTGCACATGTGGTGAGAGATGGACGAAGGACTCTACTTACCGCCCAGATTCCCTTTTCGAAATCCTTTCTCGATTAAACTGATGTATATGGAACGAGTTCACTTTCAACAGTTTCTGATAGGATCCTTCGGGCATAACTTTACCGCGCAAGTCATGCTCTCGCCTGTCCCTGTGATCTTACCTGTTGTCACTTACGGCCAAGAATGGGATCTCACCGTCTTTATCCTCATCTAACGAAGGATGGATCTAAATCAGCTCCCTCCTGTAAACTTTAACACCCAGTGCGAGATAAGACACATCTGTCGACCCAAAGCCATGTACGAAGCCCTAGTAGTGAGAAACTTTGGAGAGGAATACTACCGAGAGATCATGTCATCACATATCCCGTTTGTCGTGCCCATGATCATCCAACGTTTTCGTGTAGTTATCTTGACCCTTTACTGAGAGAAAGAAAGTGCTTAGTTATCGAGGAAGTTAGAGAGAAATCTACGAGATACTAGTCGCTCTGCTGTGCACTGATCACTAGCCACAGCCAGAAGGTACGCCCTTGCTCAAAGGAAAGGCTCTCGCTACGACATAATTTTGGTGCTTCCACTGAGAGCACACTTTGAGGTGGTTGAGTGAGTTGTTGCCGAGGAGCGTCAAGTATGAATCTTCCCGAAGCAATGGGGACGAGTGGAGGAGGAGCGGACGATCTGCTTCGAGCATTGACGATGTTGTTGAGACAACAACAAGGAGGCGATGTTGGAGAGCAGAAGTCTACGAGAGCTTTACAAGCGATGGTGAAGAAGTTGGGGAGGTTCGATGGAAGGAACATCACGAAGTATGTTCGGGAGTATATTTGTGAGATGGAGGTAAATCGTGTGCCTGAGACAGAGATGATTTCTAGTTTCGAGTTGGCTGTGATACCTGAGATCCGTAGTCAAGTGACAAAGCTGAAGGATGCACGTACGAGTTCTTGGGAGGAGTATGAGCAGAGGTTGAAGAGTGAATTTTTTGATGATGATGCGGATAGAGTAACCAAGAGAACGTTCTTGGAGTGGATAGAGCAGCGTCCGGGGAATGAGATGACGCCAAATGAGTTGCTACGTGAGTTTGAGAAACGGTTCTGTCAATTGTCTCCATCTGAGAGAACGACGCTTGACTTAAGGAAGACAGAACTTTTTCTAGAAGCTGCTGATGAAAATCTAGAAGACAAGCTTTTCTTGATGCTAGCAGACAAGGGGGAAGAAGGAGGAGTGAGCACAGATTGGAGAAAGGTAGAGGAAGCTGTTACTATTCTCACGAAGCAGAAACGTGGAAGAGGTAGAGCTGCAACCTTGAGGTCTGATGTCTCTTTAGCTCCATTGCCCAAGCCTGCCAATAGCAAGGTTGAAGATTCTGCAATCGATGAGTTGGTCAAGGGTCTGAGAGAGTTAAGGATAGAGATGGCAGAGCTAAAGCATAGTCGAAGTCCTGGTGATACCAATGCATCTTCAACTAGCAGAAATTTTGTTAGAAGATGTATCTGGTGTGACAGTACTGAACATCAACGACGAGATTGTGAGGAGTTTTCCGAAGCTCTCAGAACCGGAGTCGTGAATTTTAGAGATGGAAAGATTCATCTCGCCCAAACTGGTGCGCCGTTGAATACCAACTTTGGTAAGGGAGGAATGAAGAGTTTGGTGAGAGGTCAGGTTGGTATAGCTACGGCGATACGCACAATAGAGCCAGAAACATTTGCGATTGAAGTAGATGTACCAGTTGTAGCAGCTGTTAAGAGCGATGTAGTTGAAGTTCCACGAGAAGTAATGTTGCGAGGTGCGGAGGCAATTCGTCGCATTACTGGATGGGATGATCCTGTAGAGGCAGGGTGTGTCAAGGCTTACTTGGTGCAAGAGAAGCATGTAAGCTGGCAAGATGCGATTGTGGAAGAGAAAAGGAGACGTGATGATGATGTTGCTGATCCGGAGGAGGCTACAAGGAGAGCCAGAACCACGAAGAGGAGAGGGCAACAAGAGACATCACCGTCTGATATCCCTTCGACGTCTCAAGGGGCATCTACATCTGAACCTATGGTTGATGTTCCTATTTATGACACGGAGATGAGAGAGAAAGGCAAAGGAGCGTCTTCAAAGGGCAAAGGTAAAGCACCGACCTACAGACTACAGTCAGATATTGAGACCACCACCAACTTGAAGGAGATTCTTGAAGAGAGAATTTTGGATGCAAAGATAGAATTTTCCTTGCGAGAAGCCTTGGGAATAGCCAAACGTGACTTTCATGAGCTGATCATAGATGTGATCAAGAGAAAGAGGCAGATGACTGCAGATACAGTGATGGTGAAAGCATTGGATACTGACATCACTGGGGAAGAAGATGAAGAGTTAGGTCGCGTATTTGCCCAAAAGCATGTACTACAGGCGTCGAAAGGAAGAGAGGCAAGAGTTTCAGACTGTGCTGCGGAATATGGCGACGAGAAGCAGCATGAGAGTCACTATTCCCGAGCATATTGGGCTCGTGCAACCACAGAGACAAGGGTGCGACTGGGTAACTTGTCAGAGGCTATAGTGGCGTTGGTGGATCACGGTTCGGAGATTAATATCATGTCCAAAAACGTTTACGAGAAAGGGAAGTGGCCAATCGACACAGGACATGGATGGGTTCTTCGTGCTGCTAACAACCAAAGAGGTGAACTTTTTGGTGCTTGTCCAGCTGTCAAAACTCGTATAGGAGATGTAGAGATAGAACAAAACTTTTTTGTTCAGAGTGTAGCTGCTTATCCTGTGATCCTAGGTCAACCATATATTACTGCGTCTAGGATGGAGACGAAAGTAATGGACGATGGATCTCATTATGCTCGTATTAGAAGTCAAGATGGTACGAGGGCGGTTCAGTTTCTTACTGTACGTACGGGTCATGAAAGGAACAGAGAGAAGCTGAGGGACAGTCCCTTAAGGACTGACAAAGAGTTCTCGGATTTTTAGTTAGCACTCCTGTAGAGCGGGAGTATGGGAGTGTTGATAGGAGAAAGAGCCTTCCGCTAGTGCCAGAAGATGAAGAAGAGATGTTTAAATGTGGATTTGCTCAGTTTTCTGAAACATGTGTAAATAGATTTCGAGTGGTAGAAGAGATGGATAGTGTACAAAGACGAAGTGTGAAGAAGCAGGAAGATCTCTTCAAAACTCAAGGAGTTTTGGTAGATCAGGAGTTCATTAACGGGGTGTATGAAGAAGAGGGCTTTGAAGATACTCTTGAGGAGGTTTTGTCGTTTATAAGCACTGATTCTTTGGTTAATGGATTAGTCGCAATCCGTTCACGTGAGTTACATGAGGAGATTACAAGATTCGTCGAGGATGGCTACAGGGTTCAGCTTCAGATGAAAGGAGATCATGAGTTGGAGTTAGAAAGGAGTAGAGCCATGAAACATCAAGAAGCGCAGGTTCATACAAAATACAAGACTGTGGCGCGAAAAGTGAAGCCGGTGGCTACTCAACTACCTGAAGACTCTAACAAGCAAGTGGAACGAGCATCGACTGAACCAGTTCTGCGGGATTCACAGAGAGTAGGGCACAAGTTCACAGAAGAGACACTCAAACGACTGCAGATTGGAGGGGGTGAGTTTCTCACTGAGGAAGAGAGAAAGCGTTTTCATGAGATGTTGAGAAGGCATGGAAAGGCTTTTGCTTTCAGTGCAGAAGAGATTGGATGTGCAGATACGAGTGTCGTAGCACCCATGGTGATCTTCACAGTACCACATGTGCCTTGGGACTTGAAGCCTATACCAGTGCCACGAGCTATGTTGCCAAAGCTTGTGGAATTGTTGAAAGAGAAGATACGCATGGGTATTTTAGAGCCATCTATGGGACCTTACTCGAGTCGATGGTTTACTGTACCTAAGAAGTCAGGGGCTCTTAGGTTCATCCAAGACATGCAACATGCTAACAAGGTGACTATTCGAAACATGGGAGCAGGACCCATAGTAGATGAAGTTGCAGAAGCTTTTGCTGGTCGTGCTATCTACTCGATTGGAGATTTATACTCTGGGTATGATCAGTTCCAGTTGGCAATGGAGAGCAGAGATCTCACCACCATGCGTACTCCGCTTGGGCTTGTAAGGATGTGTACATTGCCGCAAGGAGCGACAAACTCTGTTGCGCATGTGCAAAATGCAATGAATAGGATTTTGAGAGAATTCATTCCGGAGAAGACCATACCTTTCATAGATGATATTCCTATGAAAGGATGTGCAGTCGAAGATAAGGATGAGAAGCTTACTGAGGATGGATGTCGAAGATTTGTGGTTGATCATATTCACGATGTGGAGATGATCTTAACAAGGCTTGAGGAGGTAAATCTCACTCTTTCAGCGGAGAAATCGAGCTTTGGAGTTCCGGAGATTGTTGTGGTTGGTCATCTTTGTGGAGCTTTTGGCCGACGTCCGAACCCATCAAAGGTTGATGCTATTGGGAGGATGAAAGATTGTGCCAACACCACAGAGGTTAGGAGATTCTTGGGAGCTTGTTTGTTCTATCGAGTGTGGATTCCTCATTTTGGTCACATGTCTGAACCGTTGTATGAGTTGCTGAGGAAGCGAAGGAGGTTCACTTGGGGTGAGGAGCAGAGGGTCGCTATGGTGCGACTAAAAGAAGCGTTGAAATCACCACCAGTTCTACGGCAGTTGAGCTATGATTGTGGTAGACCCGTAGTCGTTACTGTTGATACTAGTCCTATCGCTATAGGTTGGGCAATAGGGCAGGATGATGGTGAGGAAAAGAGGTTTGCAACAAGATTTGGTGCTCGCATACTTTCGGATCGACAAAGGAGATACCCTCAAGTCAAACGAGAGCTATGGGGCGTTGTAACTGCAATGAAAGCTGAGAAGGAGTATCTCATTGGAGCACATGTACTACTTGAAACTGATTGCTTACCTCTGTTGGGAATGATAGCAAACTGCACAACGCCTGATATTGCTATGTTACGTTGGATAGCTTACATTAGGTCGTTGAATCCAGAGTTGAGGCACATAGCAGGGAAGATGAACTCGATGGCAGACATGTTGTCTAGAGCTAGGTACTCTCAAGAAGAAGATATGGAGGCGGAGGATATGGATGAAGATGATGCAGAGGAGGGGCAAGTTCTACAACTATCAAGCGAGGACCGGAGTCGCTTGGATGGTGTTCTTCCTTTCAGGGAAGAACTCTACTGTGGGAGGCTCAAAGAAATCGGACGCTATCTAAGCACTCTTCAGAAGTATGAAGAATGGACGGAGAAAGTCTTCAAGGAGATACGACATCAGGCCTATGGCTATCTATTACGAGATGGATATCTGTGGAAGAGGCCAAAGAGGAGAGATGGAGTACCCTTGAGAGTAGTGGATGATGCAGAGACCAAGAAACAAGTACTCGAACAATTTCATGATACCTTATGGGCAGGTCATCGAGGTACATGGGCGACCTTTACCAAGATCAAGGAGAGGTATTGGTGGAAAGGATTGTATCGAGATGTAGAGAAGTTTGTTGGGTCATGCATTGAATGTCAATTCCAATCCAAGATTCGGTATAGGGATGGATTGAGACCCACATATCCCTTGTCCATTCATTTCCAATGGGTTTTGGATCTGGTTGCCATGCCACCAGGAATTTGGGGCATGCGTCATTTAGTTTTGGCTCGGGAAGAGCTATCTAACTTTGTAGAAGGGAGGGCTCTACGCACCAAAGCTACTGAACCTGTCTGTCGATTCATACTAGAAGATATCGTTTCTAGATATGGAAGCGTGGGGAGAATCCGTGCAGATAGAGGAGAGTTGAATGCAGATGAAGCACGTGAGTTCTTCAACAGGTATGGAATACGATTGAAGTTGACCACTTCGATGAACCCGGAAGCGAATGGGAAAAGTGAACGAGGGCACCCACCAATCATCCAAGCATTGGTGAAAGCGTGCAAGGGGCGTCATGGGGACTGGCCTAGACTTCTTCCTTTTGCGTTGTGGGCTGATAGAACTACTCATAGTACTGTCACTGGTTACATGCCTACAGAACTGATGACTGGTCAAAAACCTATCATGCCAGCGGAAGGAGACGTTCCTACTTGGGTATGTCTACCTTGGGAGGATGGTTCTGATAGGGAAGGACTATTGACACTACGAATTCAGCAGCTTGAGCGACGTGAGGAGGACCTCGAAGAAGCATTGGTCAAACTCAAGGAGGCGAGGTTGAAGAACAAGGAGCGATTCGACAAGACACATCGACTGCGGAAGAAGCCGATCCGAGAAGGTGACTGGGTCATAGTATATGACAACAGTTTGGATAACCAACACAGCACTATCAAGAAATTTGCACGACGTTGGTTTGGTCCTTATGTTGTTGTTGTCGTTCACGACAACGCCACATATGGTTTGCGAGAATTGGATGGTACACTCTTGAAGTTACCCATTGCTGGTAAAAGGGTCAAGGTCTTCCGAAGACGTGAAGGATTTCTTGATTTCGATGAACTTCTCGAGTCTGATTCTCATCTATCCAGACCTTATGCGAGGGAAGATGATGATGGACCTGACAATTCAGAGCACGATGAAGGATACGATGATGACTATGGATAACAAGTTGGCACATACCGGAGGATGTGCAGGTTTGGAGGGGGTGAATGTCCTGTTGTGGGACCAGTTAGTATGTAAATTACGCGTATAAGTGCGTTTTGCACATAATTGTAGAAGTTGTGGTGTAATGGGATCTAAAACATTGCTCTTATGAGCTTAGAATGCACTATTACTGTTGGGGGTCTCCATGGGGCAGAAAAGGACAAGGTTGAGTCCTTTAGCTTCTCATTGGTCCACCCAAAAGTGAAGATAACTTGTCTTCTACCTAAGTGTGCGCTCTGGGAGGTTCGGGGCAATTTGACGAGGGATTGGGAAGATCAGAGGGCATGGGCGGAGAGCTCTCGACGGGAGGAGCAATCTGACCACAAATTTCACTCGATTTGGAGGTCCAGGGCATACGTTATGGCGATTTGAAGTTCATAGAGTGATGAGAGTACAAGAGTTTCTCTTCCGATTGTAAGATTAAGGGTTTTGAGTGATTGAGCCGTCAGATTGAGACCAGATTTCATGGGCTTGTAGTCTGTCAGCTGCTGAAGCTCTGACCACAAATTTCACCACCGGATGTTGTGTGGATTGAGCGCAATGGCGATTTGAAGGCGACGGGGTGCAGAAAGCTGTCAATCTGAAGCAGCGAGTTTGCAGATTTATGGAGGACGATCAGAACGGTCAAATCGGCTCAAATTTCCTGTGTAGTGAGTTTACCTTCTGAATTGATAGCACAGGAAGTTGGAGTGGAAGTGGACGGTTCATTTAGTCGAAGAAGCTTCTGTCCTGAATCTGAGATTGGAAGTGCGTGTTAGTTTCTGTGGATTTGTGTTAATTGTGGGAGGAGATCTAGCCGTCAGATCTTCCTGAAATTTGACCTGTAAGTAGAGATTTTAGTATCCTACCTACGTGGCAAGTTTGAGAGGAGACTGAACTGTAGATCTGTATCTATCATGTGTGAAAGTTCGCTGTTTTCTCTGCCGCGTTGTATCGGCAACGATATCTACTCTAGGTCTCGAGTCTTGTTACGGCAGCTGGCAGAGAAGCGTCCAGTGTGACGTTTGTGTTGCTTTGGGGTGTATTCTAGGCGTAGATGAGACTTTAGCGACCTACGTTGTAACCACGTCATGTGGTTGTCAGGTTCGCACTCAACGTGGCAAAGTGCGATCCTTGACCTGTAAAGTCGACTTCCTATCTAGCCTAGTCTCTTGTATTAGGACACGTTACGGTGCATGCATTAGAACCTTTCAACCCGACGACCTACACGTGGATGAGTATGACGGCACCAAACATGCGATGTGCATGTGTGCCACCTCATCGGTTCGTGTGGCTGGGGTTGTTCTGTTAGGGGACTTGCACCTATCCTTCTGTGGGGGTTCGAAACCTTTAAGCAGAGGGGAGTGACTTGTGTGGGGGATTCGATCTTGAGAAATCCAAGAGATTGTTCGTGGAGAGATCGTGGTGATCCTATGAGATTGTATCAGATGTTTATGGATCGATATACCTTTGTAGTTGGAGTGCACATGTGGTGAGAGATGGACGAAGGACTCTACTTACCGCCCAGATTCCCTTTTCGAAATCCTTTCTCGATTAAACTGATGTATATGGAACGAGTTCACTTTCAACAGTTTCTGATAGGATCCTTCGGGCATAACTTTACCGCGCAAGTCATGCTCTCGCCTGTCCCTGTGATCTTACCTGTTGTCACTTACGGCCAAGAATGGGATCTCACCGTCTTTATCCTCATCTAACGAAGGATGGATCTAAATCAGCTCCCTCCTGTAAACTTTAACACCCAGTGCGAGATAAGACACATCTGTCGACCCAAAGCCATGTACGAAGCCCTAGTAGTGAGAAACTTTGGAGAGGAATACTACCGAGAGATCATGTCATCACATATCCCGTTTGTCGTGCCCATGATCATCCAACGTTTTCGTGTAGTTATCTTGACCCTTTACTGAGAGAAAGAAAGTGCTTAGTTATCGAGGAAGTTAGAGAGAAATCTACGAGATACTAGTCGCTCTGCTGTGCACTGATCACTAGCCACAGCCAGAAGGTACGCCCTTGCTCAAAGGAAAGGCTCTCGCTACGACAACGTTGTCGTAGAACGTGAAATTCTGTAACGACCTATGTTACACACAGAAAGTTTATCTATTAGTAAAGTGTTTAGTTATAACTAAGTGTTGAGAATGTTTATTTGCTGCCAAAGTACTTTAAGGAGGTATCAAGTTAGTCATGACTAGCTAAAAGTTAGTTATGGTTAAACTTAGCTGTACTTTTGGCAGAATTCAGATATTTGCTAAAGAGTGAGCACTACTATCTTGTCATCTTGTCTAAAAGGTAGAAAGGAGGTGGAAAGTATCCCTTATCTCCTTTTTGACTTGATATTAGTGGTTGGATTAAAGTTGTGGACTTTGTGAGCATTAAAAACAAGAAGAGATTCCACATGTTTCCTTTTTAGTGGGTCCTAGTGTAGAGGGGGGTGGAAATTCGAGATTCCTTGAGAATATTTCAGAATCCTTCTAGAAGTTGTTGACTTTGAAGGAATAAGCCCATGTGAAAAGGTAAGAAGCCCATGTGATTAATGCTTTTACCTTAAGTAATATCTTAGTAAACCCGATAAAAGTAGTTACGGCTGGGTTACCGGAGGGTACCAAAGTAAAAACCTAGAATGTATAAATAGAGGAGTAGAGAAGAGCTCCTCATCCTCGTTTTCACATTGTCGTAATGACAACTTGAGTAATATAGAGAGTATGGGATATTTTTAGCATGTGAGAACTTGAGAGACGTCGTTAGAATGGAGGATTTTAGTTGATGAGTTTATGAAAATTTTAGTTGATAAGTTAGTATGGGTGTATGAATGAGTGAACTTAGCATTTTTCTCTTCAAGATTCATGGTGTGCTTCCATCAAAGCCATCAGAGGTGACCCCTGAGTGAGAGACATGCCCGACATTTGCAGATTCATCGATGACGATCATGGAGGTTGAGAGATCGGGGGGTAGTTGATCGATGGGATCGTGGAGGGTTTACAGTTCAGTCAGAAAATACATGAGGTATTTGGCTGTAGATAGATACGGCAAGACCTTGGACCAACTCGGTGAAATACTAATGCCCTCAATACCCAATCTATCAGGCTTTGTCCTGGTTTCTACTAACCAAACCTCGCAATTAGAGATTTTCAGTCAGCAACTTCGAGATAGTGTAATGTCGTTTCTGATTATGATCTCCATACCAAATGAAAAACATGGCTCCTTCATCTCACTTGCAGCACCTCCAAGAAGTTCTACATCCAATCCCCAAGTCGTTTGTTCAAAGTCAACCAAGAGGTGTAGGTGAAATCACGCATCTTTTTCAAAATCAGACACGCTGTAATTTGAACTTCGACAACCTCTTGCTCCCAAGTCGAACTTCCAAATGAGCTTAAACTTCAAAAGAAATTCCCTCTGATCTCTCACTACTACTCTTTGAGATTTCAGCTTCAGATTCCAAACCAATTGTTTGGAATGGACCAAGCCTTTCGCTTGTGCTAACTTATGAGCTTTACAGATCCCCGTGGCTAAAATCCACGAGCCCAACACCTTCTTTTAACCAAATGACCTAAAATTTCACATGCAGTATGCTCGTAAGGCACACTCCAATCCTGGAAAGCTCCACTCAGAGATTCAGTCTCATGCTCATGGAACAACTCAATCCTTGAATCTAAGCAAAATGGTTTTACTTCTTCTTCTCAACTGTTATAGTCAACTTCAATCGATCATTTCGAGACCAAATCCAATCAAAAGTAGAGACTTATTTACATCAGTGCAACCAGCAGGACATCAACTATCCAAACCCTTTGACAATAACGAAAGATCATCTCTCACACTCTCGAGGCACTCGAGATATCAGTTTTCATCTTGTCATCATAACTCCACACTTAAAACTCCAAATCGATCAATCTTCACCTCCAGATTGTAGCTCACTGTGAGAGCTTTCCAACGAGACCCCATATTGTCCAAATGATCTATGAGAAGATGTCCAAAACCCCAAAATTGTCCTTGGAACTTCCATAAACTTGATTGGTAACAATTGGACCAATGAGACAGAAGATTAGAGATCACTTTATCTCCTACTTGGAACTATATATTGAGTTGTAATCCTAAAACACTCTCACACCATCAAAGCTTGAACCAAAATACTTCAAACTCCTCATCCTTCATGTAAGACACTAAAAAACACTCATGAAACATCACGCAAAGAAGAATGTCTCACGAACTCCTAACGCTCTATCTTATACCCAAATTTGACAATTAGAGCCACTCACACGAATGTCCACGGATCATTGAGTTGGCACGTCTCATTATCGTGTGATCTGATATCTTAGGTAACTGTGGACGTGAACCTAATATGTTGTCAGACGAGTTACATGAACAAGTTTGTGAAATATAGAAAACAACACAATACAAGTTCTACGATGTCGGAGTGTGATCCGTCTACCTAGGAAAGCGCCGGGCTTCTGGCTGTGGTTGTTTACTCAAGAGGTTGGCTTTCAGGTCACAACTGAGGCCATAAACACTCACACAGTTGTGTAGGATCCTCTAATATGCTCAAAAGGCGAAATTTAGGTTTAACTAGTAGTAATAGGTTTAAGCGGTGAACTTTGACACACCAAGAGAAGAAAACTATGAAGGTGTAGACTTCAGAACTTCTCCTACATGCAAATGAGGTCCTAATGGATACACATATGAAGTTTCAGCTTGAGATCAGTTCAGAGCACCGAGATATGGGTAGAAACTTTTTGAACAGAGAAATTCCGGCAATTTCTGGTACCTAGACAGCTATTCTGACCTAGAATAGAGAATTGGCTCGATGAATCTCAAATATTCTCACAGTATTTGAAGTCTACAGGATGTTGAACATCCCTGTGAAATTGGGACTCCTGAATGTACACAAAACTCCAGATCTCCTCCTCTGAAGTCGCTGCTCTAGATTAAGAGCTTTTCAGACCCCCTCTGCTTCAGCGGCCGCCCTGAATTACTCAATCACTCAAATGATTCGAAACTTTTTAGACAGTCGTAGCCCTCCTAACAGTGAACGCAACCACGAAGTTTTGAAATGATTTCCTCAATTCTGCTGCAATTGGCACCGAAAACCCCAAAATCAACAAAAGTGACGCAGTTTTGGCACAATCCGAACTTCAATTGGGCATAACTCCTTGTTTATTGATCCAAATCGAGCAAAAATTTCACTGACAGTGTTTGGCACGACGAGCTCTCTCTTCCTGTCTTCTCAGATTTTGAAGATCCCTCACCAAATGCTCGAACTCCACTCTAGAGCTCTGTTTCTAAACTTAGAGTTTTACAAAAGACAAAAATGGACCAATGGGAGTTCATAGCTCCACTTGACTGTCCTTTTGTGCCTTAAACTACCTGGTAACTTATCTACACTCATAGGCTACCACGTCAAGCTCCCTAGAGTGCCAGCGTAAAACTTAAACTACCTAAAACGACACGTAGCCCTGAAAAATAACTTAAATCAGCTAGAAAGCGTGCATGGGCGACAAGTAAGTACAACCCATGAGCTCAAACCCCTATCAGCATGGAAACCCTAAGTTATGTACGTTGAATGTCATAGACAAGTAAGAAGTCACTTGCACAAACGCACAAATGCTTGAACAAGATAACTAACATACTATCAGCCTACTAGGACTCAAAATAGTGTTAACACCGTATGCAAAGGTGTCAAACATATACATAAAGGACTAGAAGTAATATGAGCTAACTTCTAGAACTACTAAACCTAAGCGTCGGAGTAGAAGTCAAGCATGTAGCCGCCAAGTAGCGCGACAACGCTAAATTCACATGTGATTCATGTCACAACACGACAACGCGTGTCTTTCTAGCATCAAGGTAGTAGAATACACATTGTTTAATAATGAATTAGATTTTGAAATTTATCCATCTCGTACGACGTTTGTATGATCTCACAAACAGTGCTTCTCGTGAAGATTATAATTTTATTCTCTTATTTTGACGGATCTGCATCCAAGTGCAAGTATACAATTGACTTTTTATATTTAATGATATAAATTTAACTTCCTTTATGTTTTCTTATTTCGACCAGACGATACAGATAGACTTTCTATACTTGTTTCTAACTAGCTTCAGTAAAATCAATTTTTTCAGGTTACTTGAGGCCAATCTTGACAAATTCAGTCCATCCATTTTCTTTTCATGTGGTGTAATTTTGCAACTTTCGAACATGTCCATCTGCAATTGAGATAAATCCATGTGATTTAACCTACAGTCCCTAAGAGAAAGGTCGTGGGTTCAGTCTCGTGTGGGTACAGTTGGAAGTGCATACGCTGTAAACTGTTAATGAAGCTTCTGGTCACAACAGCTTCTGGTCCGAGTCTCGCTGTGATGGACTTACATGGACAGATCATAAGAAACAAATAATAACATTTATCGTTTATCTATTTCTCCTCTTGAGATATTCTCACAATCAACGCTTTTACTACCGTGCTTTTACAAGCACGGTTGGAGGTGCAACAACAAACTCTTAATGAAGCTTCTGGTCCGAGTCTCTCTGTGATGGGATCATATGGACAGTCTCATAGTCCTCGAAGTCCCTTGGTAAGAATTATAATTTATCCAAATACTGCAACTCGAGTCTCAACATATCTCCGGAATTTACTTTACTAGCAACATCAGGCTGAACATATCTCCGGAATTTACTTTACTAGCAACATCAGGCTGAACAAGTCAAAATTCCATGTTATCTGAACGGGAGACTAAAGCATATATGTGTATTAACATGAAAAGTTTAATTTAAAATATCTCTAGTAGATTATCCGTCTTTGTGATCTCTTTTTGTTTTATATAATATCTCCATATGACACTGAACCTATTGTTGCCGGTCAAGCGTGCAGTCGAAGATTTGTAATCTTATAAAAAGTAGGGTCAAGTCAGACAAACGAAAGAGGAGTGTGGTAAAGTAAATTTCTGCTGTAATATCTAGATGCAATCCATATTCTATAATGCGGTAAAAATCTGTACGACTTGCATTAAGTTACAATTGGTACAACCTGTACTAGTTGACTCGGAGTCCGTGCAGTCATGTATGTAGTACGGCGCAAGGTTACGTTCTCCAATGGAATAACTCTTACAAGTGGACCATTGCGCCACTAAACCTCCAAGTTACAGCTTTGGAAGCTGATTTAGAGACAAGTGGCAGATCTGGAAAACAACAGGTCATTCTACATTACAGACGACACTGAATGCGCTTGTTTTCCGCGTTAAGTCATTCTCCACGTAGCAGTTGAATTTACAAATGGATGTGTTCGTATCCGGACATAGCATTTATGCCTTCGTTCTCCAGTACTGTCCGTCCTCTTCCTCGGGTTCTGTTTCACTCAGAGTTAACTCTATTCATATAACGGATTTCGTGATAATCCGACGAGATGAGAATGCATGTAAAACGTCGACATATGGACGGTAGAGGACAAGCCGTTTGCAGGGAGACCGTAAATAGATTCTGCGGATAGCTGCATGGTGGTGGAGGTGGATCACAAGTCTCATGTTTGTTGATGATCGACGATTATTTTTTTCAAGGGCATTGGCGATTTGTTTCTCGAGATGCGTCTCCACCAAGGAGAATGGGATCTAGGAGCATTCTTAAGAAGAGCACATCTTATCTCACCATTCACTCCGGATCTAAGTCAAATTCTCAAAAAGAAACCCTCGTCATTAAGACCACCAAGAAGACGGTTCCGGTGCCTCTAGAGAATCTTCAGAAAACTCTAGAAGACAGAACTTGGATCGATGTTCCACTGCGACGGATGACTGTGTAGAGAAGAAGTCTATCTCTACTGTGAGAAAAGATCTACCCCTCAAGAAGACATTGCGAGTGACGTCTTCTCGAGTGCTGAAGGAGAAAGACACCATGGTGAAAGAGGTCCAAGTATCTCAGGAAGACAGGGAACCTACGACGGATCGATTCGTCTGCATGAATCTGATTTCTCCGCGAAGAAGAATTCAATGTCTTCTCCAGCGCCGAGATTCAGTCAGTCATGGAGATGGTGGAGAAGCGGGCTAGGGCCCAAGAGAAGCCTCTTCAGCATGGATATGGTCATCGCACTTTGATTCAGCAGGAGGAAGCACAGAAGCATCGGATGTGGAAGCCAACCTCCACGTCACAGAGAAGATCATCACCAAGTACAAAACGGAAGCTTCCGCTTCTGTTGAAGAATTGACCCAACTGCGGAAGAATCACCAGGAGTTGCAGGTGCAACTTCAGCAGAGGAAGCAGGAAGTCTTGCGGATCAAGGGTAAACTAACTGATCTGGTGGGTGAGAAGAAGACTTGGAATGAACAACAGGAAGCTGCAGAAGTCAAGGCTGCAGAAGAGAAGAAGCAGCAGGTGGAAGCTGAAGCTTGAAGCAAAGAGATCATGGTGCAGATGAGAGAAGCGCTTAGGAAGAAATTTAACTTCACCGTAGAGAGGAAGCTTTTGACCTTGGTCCGAACTTGGGATGATGTCTCCAAGGGCATGTTGGTGGAATGCAAGGACACAACCACGTCTTCCGGTGCCTCAAGATCAGCCCATGTGGAAGATCTAGATAAGGAGCAGTTGGACCTAGCTGTTCACCTGGTGGTAATAGCATTAGAAGTAGGGAAGACATGCGAAAAAGCTCTAGAAACCAAGACGTCTTCTGGAAGACAAGAAGATGAGATGGCTTCTCAGGTGTTCAGAGTGGAGATACTGATAGCCTCTGACCTCTATGAGATCGTCCAGCTCCCAGCAGCGAGAAGGTCTTATAGAAGAGCTGGAAGCACAGATAGATATGGCTTCTCAGGGACATCTTCTGTCTTCTGAGCCAATTACAAAAGAATACATGGCTGTCACTGAGATGGATGTCACCTCAGTCGCGTCAGAGGTATCAGCTGAGCAGCATATGATATGAGAAGACGAATTAGATAGTCTGGCAGATGCATATCTCATGGATGTCACACCTGATGACCATGAATATGTAGGAGACTTAGTTAGTTGTTTATACCACACTACTTTTTAGAGAATCGGAGTTAGTTGTTTTTAGCTGAGCAACTCTCTTTTATATTTTTAGAATATAAACTGGGAGGAACCAAAGTCTAGGAGAAGGTGTCCCATTTTACCCTTTAGGTTGTGGTTGTGATTTGAGGAGATCTGTAAACTCTCTACGGTCCTATCGATCAACTATCCTCTAATCTCTCAACCTCCACGATAGTCATCGATGAATCTGCAACATGTTGGGCTTGTGTCTCTCACTCAGGGGTCACCTCTGATGACTTTGATGGAAGCACACCATGAAGTTGAAGAGAAAGATGTAAAGTTCTATCATTCACACACTCATAAACTCATGAACTAAAATTCTCCATTCTAATGACGTCTCTCAAGTTCTCACATACTGAAATATCACACACGCTTTATATTGCTCAAGTTGTCATTACGACGATGTGAAAACAAGGATGAGGAGCTTTTCTCTATTCCTCTATTTATACATTTTAGGTTTTTACTTTGATACTTTCCAATAACTCAGCCGTAACTATTTTTACTGAGTTTTACTAAGATATTACTTAAGATAAAAGTATTAATCACATGGGCTTCTTACCTTTTCACATGGCTTATTCCTTCAAAGTCAACAACTTCTAGAAGGATTTTGAAATATTCTCAAGAAATCTTGAATTTCCACACTCTCTACACTAGGACCCACTAAAAAGAAGACATGTGGAACCTCTTCTTGTTTTTAATGCCCACAAAGTCAATAACTTTAGTCCCATCACTAATATCAGGTCAAAAAAGAGATAAGGGATATTTTCCACCTCCTTTCTACCTTTTAGACAAGATGACAAGATAATAGTGCTCACTTGTTAAGAAATATTTGAATTTTGCTCAAAAGTACAACTAAGTTTAACCATAATTAACTTTAGCTAGTCACGACTAACTTGATACCTTCTTAAAGTACTTGGGCAACAAATAAACATTCTCCACATTTAGTTATAACTAAACACCTTACTATAAACCAACTTCCTATGTGTAACATAGATCGTTACATTTTACCCCCGAATTATATTTTGCTCCGTCCTCGGAGTGAAAAAAGAACTTTCGTTCATGAAACGACTTCAACTTGTCATGATTTATCTGATCGAATCTCCTTTCTCCCAACTCTTGAAGATCATATATGAAGTTGCTCCACACCTTATCTACAAAAAAAGGACCAAAATATCTAGGAAGAAACTTCTTCCTAGCCCTCTTGAATCTGATAGCATAGCATTATACAACGTTACCCAATCTTCGACTTGAAAAGGTTTTATCTCTCTTTTGCCCAATCGTTTATTGTAACTCTTCTTTTGATACGCTTGAGCTTGTTTCATCCGGATCATTGCTACCGCTTGGGTCTCTTCCAACTCCATGAGTTGCTCCTTGCTTGATCTGACGACGTCTTCTCTCTTCGACGTCTTCAACTTTTGTTGAATAGTTTGAAAAGTATACCATTCGAATTGGATCGACAACTTGGACTCCACTCCATAAACAAGTCGAAATGGTGAATACCCAGTAGAAGTCTTTGTTGTCATTCAGTACTCTCATAAGATGACATGTAGTCTCTTATCCAAAGTATGTTTCGCAGTCTCAACACCAGTATCTTTGACGAGCATCATACAAAGTGTAAGATTGATCTTCTCCGCAAGACCATTAGCATTTGGTTTGTATGACGTCGTTACTCGTGGCTTGATAGAAAAGTGTTGCAGCATAGCAATAGTCATGCTCTTTACAAACTCTCCTCCTTTATCTAAGACCAACTCTAACGGACATCCAAATCTTGTGATGATCCTCTCTCATAGGAATCTACCCACTTCTGTTTCATTAGTCTCCCTCAAAGGTCTAACCTCTACCCACTTGGTACAATAGTCAATGACGACTATAATATATCTATTGCCTCGATGTGTCTTATTAAAAAGACCTACAAAGTCAATACCTCATTTCTCAAATGGTCCCAACATTGAAATTGATCTTAACGGAGATATTCTAGTAGACTTTAGAGCAAATGCTTGACATACGTCACAAGTTTTGCAATAGTCTAAACACTCCTTGAAAATACCTCTCCAGTGATAACCCGCACCCAAAATCTTGAAGGCTGTTATCTTACTAGCAAAGTGACCTCCGCAAACAATGCCGTCGTGAAACTAGTGCATTAGCTTGAAAGCTTCCTTCTGACCAACTGCTCTCTTTAGTAATCCATCTGCTCCTTGATGAACAGAAGGGTGTAACCTCCACCATGGTGTAAGGTTTGCATCTCTTGATCAACGCATTATGTTCTCGGGTATGCATACCTTCTGGAAAAGAGCCATCTGTAAGGAAACTCCAGAAAATCTTGTACTCGTCAGGTACCTCCTCGCTTGTGATGATCATCACTTACTTGTCTGGAACGGTTCTTCTCTCTCATCATCATAAGTCCTCGACAAGAGATCAACATTTGCATACTTCTTCCCTTGTCTATCTTCGATCACGTAATCATATTCTATTAGAAGGATCTTCCAATGAGCAATATCACCTTCGGCATTAGGATACTTTAAAGTCTTGTGATATGTGACTATGGAAAATTTCTCTCTAGCAAATAGTGTCAAAATTTCTTCAATCCAAAAACCACAACTAATCCTTCTCGTTCCGTCATAGAGTAATTCTTCTTCACGGGAACCATATGCTTACTAGCATAAGCTATAGGTTGATCATGCCCATCTCCATCTACTGACTTAATATACATCTGATTGCTACATCGGAGGCATCCGTGTACAGAATAAATACTTTACTCCACTCAAGTTTAGCAAGTATAAGAGTTGTCACCAATGTCTTTTTCAGCTCCTCAAATGCCTCCTTTGCCTTCTGATCATGCACTATTAAGATCAAAATCAACTCCCTTCTAGTCAAAGCTATTACCTTGTTCGAGAAAGAAAAGACAAACACACGATAATATCCAACCATGCCAAGAAACTATCTCAACTTTGTCAACTTGATCAGAAATGAAAGATCCACAATCTTCTTCACCTTCTCAAGATCTACTGCAATCCATTCTTGGAAATGACGTGTTCCAATAGTAGAACTCCTTCGCAACCAAAGATGCACTTTTTTGGATTTAGAGAAGACTTTGATCACATGATCAAAGTGATACTCTTTTCTTCCATACACGCAAAAATCGTCAATGAAATCACGTACAAACTTGCATATGAATGATTCAAACACTTTGTTCATGAACCTCTGAAATATGACCGGACCATTACACAATCTGAATGACATCACCTGAAATACAAATGTTCTCCAAGGAGTAGTGAATATAGTCACCTGTTGATACTCCTGTGCTGTCTTATCTGGTATACTCACTATAACCATCACCAAAGCTGTACCACTCATGACCAGCAACTTCTTTCAAAATCTCATCTATAAATGACAGAGGATAATAATCCTTCTTGGTAACTACATTCAACTTCTTATAGTCTATGCACACTCGCAGTTCACCATTCTTGTTCTTGACAATCACAATGAATGAAACTCGTTATGAGTTCTTCACCTCGTAGATGAAACTTGCTTCTTTCAACTTGTCTGCCTCCTCCTTGATCATCATTGTCGTTGTAGGATTGATCCTTCTTTGCTTTTGTCAAACTGGTCTTGCGTTCTCCTCCAATTCGATTCGATGATTCTCTAGAGTCACCTCCTTCAAATCCTTGTAACTGAAAGCTAACACATGGATATATTTTTGAAATATATCTAAGAATCTACTTTTCTCATCTTGAGTGACATTTTATATCAAACTCACAATCTTTGCCTCACTCAACTCTTCTTTGTCAAGGTCTTTCTCCACTGTTGGTCGAGACAACAAGTCAATAACACTAAGTTGATGTAATGATTCATCTCGATCAAATCCTTCATCATCAGACGAGAATTCTTGATCGTAAGAATCTCCCGTATCTACTTCTGATACACTCTGGTCATCCTCCATATCAGATTCTCAGTAGTCCTTAGTGTTGATATAGTCCCAAGCTCTAGTAGATCGACGGTTAACATTAGTCGGAGTGGTTAGAGTAGTTACAGTTAGTTAGAGGGCTAACCCACCATTAAGGTTTCCCTTGTGCTCACCTCCACTATATATACATGGAGAGGCAAAGCCTCTCTCATCTCATTCCTATTTTACTTTCCTTGTCTACTCGCTCTCTTCTTGGAGTGTCCTCGAAGTATCGATCTTTCTACATGATATAAGAGCAGTAGAGAGCGTGTGTCTTTTGCTAATGAGCAAGATGGAGTTCGTGCATGGAGAAGTACAAGAGAGAGCAGCTGAAGATGTGCTTGATGTCGAGCACTATCCTGCTGATGTGTTCGGATGAGGTGAAACTATTTTTTTTGCCACCAGAAACTTTGAACGCGATTTCGGAGATCTAGACGAATTTTTCTTGCTGAAATCTGTCGACCAACCTTTTTAGGCTGTCTTGTCTAGAAGGTGCGAACTGTGTACTAGGTCAAGTTTTCATCGATTTGGAGGTTTCCAGCGACAGATTTTCAATTGGATCTTTTTCGACCAAAACGAAAGTTTTAGGACTTGAGTCTAAAACAAATCCTGTTCCGAATATGGGTGGGTCTGAAATTTCTGAAAATTTGCAACCCCTTGAAATTTCTGAGGGGTCGCACACCCATTTCTGATCTCATTTGGTCCAGTTTTGACCTTTCTTGGTGTGTTCTTTCGACGTTTTCGTCGTGTTTTGTACACCTACAGTTTGCGGACAGTTTCTTTCTTCATTCTCGCTGCAGGAGGAGTTCGCGGAGTCAACTTCTTGTGACTTGTGACAACTCTTGATCACACGATGTAGAGAGATGAGTTTTGTGAAGGTTCTGTGAGATTTTTCGCATACAGAACAGAGCAATTTCGACATTGCAGCTATGTTAGAGTCCATGTCTTTGATCACTGGAGAGAAGTTCGACAAGAACAACTACCAAGTGTGGAAGTTCCGGATGATGACTTTCCTACAGGGACAAGATCTATGAGATCTTGTCACTGAGGAGGAGAAAGCGCCTGAAGTACCAAATTTCAGACCCGAAATTCAAGGAGTGGAAGAAGTGCTCGTACCATGCGATTCACTACATCGCGCTGACAGTTTCAGCATCGATGATCGATCACATTCAAGATTGTGATACGCCCACGAAAGCTTAGGATGCACTCGCACGTCTGTTTCAATCCAGAACAGAGGCGCGGAAGCTACAACTACTGCAGCAATTCAACATCGTGAAGAAAGAGTCGATGTGCATCAACAACTACGTGAACCATGTCAAGCAGCTCGTGGATCAGCTATCTTCTGTCAAAGTCGAGATTGATCACATTGTCTTGATCAGAGTCATATTGCAAGGACTGCATGCAGAGTACAACCAATTAATAACATCGATTTCAACCAAAGAACCTCTTCTGCGGTTTGATGAACTTGTTCTTATAATGTTAGGAGAGGAGGTGCGCCTACTGGGGAGTTCTACTTCGACGGGCCAGCAAGAATCTGTCTATTTTGCAGGTTCTGGAGGATCTCGAGGTAGAGATCGTGACAGGTGCTAGACGTGGACGGGGTCGCGGACAGCAACAGCAATCGCAGCAGTAGAACCAGCAACAATCTGATTCTTCCAACAACTAGAGACGAGCACCTGGTTCCTACAACTACTGCAAGAAGCAAGGTCACAATGCGAATCAGTGCTATAAGAAGCAGAACGACCAAAGACACCAATACGACAACGACCCCCAACAAGGTAACAGCAACCAGCAAGGCTATGCAGCCACTGAACAAGTCTATTCGGAGGAGTTGTTGATTACAACACATCAGAGTTATGCGGCTTTCGAGCCACAGACTGATTGGGTGATCGACTCCAGTGCCACCAGTCACATGACTTTCCATCCGGAGTGGTTCAGTACACTCGAGCTTATGAAGACTCCGCAGTTCATTGTGACAGGAGATGACACCAAGCACAAGATCCAGCACAAGAGTAACATTCCACTTGACATTCCTGCTTCAACGTTTACTGGTATACGGAATGTCTTACATGTATCCATGTTGACTAGGAACCTGCTATCTGTAGGACAATTGATAGAGTAGGGTCTGCAAGTGCACCTTAATAAAGATGGATGCTTTATTGAAGATTCGAATAGCACTGTCATAGCTCGAGGTAGCAAGAGTGGTAGGTTGTTTAAACTAGATGCATCTGCGCCTAAGTTACAAACTGCCATGTATGAACAGAGTGGTCCAGTAGTGTCTGACATTGACATCTGGCACAAGCAAATTGAGCACATGAACTTTCAAAGGCTGAAAAACCTTCCGAGTTTTGACCTGGTTACATGTCTGCCCAAATTCGAATCCAGTGAGTCCACTGGAGTCTGTGCAGCATGTCAGTTCGGCAAGCAAGCTAGACAGCCCTTTAAGGTATCAGGTAGTAGAACGAACAAGCTTATGGAGCTTGTTCACACTGATGTATGGACTGCTTCTCAGCCAAGTATGACCGGATTCCAGTACTTCGTGTCGTTCATTGATGACCATTCGCGTTATACTTGGATCTATTTGTTGAGAAACAAGTCCTCTGCCGAAGTACTGTCAGCATTCCATACTTTCCGCAAGTTGGTGGAGAAATAGTCTGGAGCATCTATCCTCTGTTTGAGATCTGATGGAGGAGGCGAGTTTCTTTCTGGAGAGTTCCATGCATATCTGCGTGAGTATGACATTCGACGTCAGAAGACTTGCAGTTACAGTCTGCAGCAGAACGGAGTTGCGGAGCGCAAGAATCGACACATAGCAGAAGCTGCTCGTGCAATGTTGAACGAGAAGACCATGTCATGTGCGGTGTATCTGATGGACCGGACATCTACAGCGGCAGTCCACAACAAGACACCGATGGAGGTCTTCACAGACAATAAGCCTGATTACTCTTTTCTTAAAGTTTTTGGATGTATCTGTTATGTGCACATACTTGATGAAAGACGTAAGAAACTAGATCCGAAAGCAAATAGATGTATCTTCCTTGGCTATGCTTCTGATATGAAAGGATATAGATGTTACAATCCTTCGTCCAAGCAGTTCTATATCAGTAGAGATGTTGTTTTCGATGAGCTACAATCTTGGTTTGCACATGCACCTGTCGTAGTCATCCTTGTACCTACTGTAGAACAAGGAGTCAGTCCACTGTAATACCTTAGAGTAGTACGTTGAGTGGAGGATCAAGAGAAGTCACTGATTTCATATCAGAATCTGTTGCACATAGAGCTGTTGTTAACACTGGAGTCCACGTAACACAGCCTAATGAAACTAGTGTAGTTTCTACACAAGATGAGCGCGTGCTATTGCAGCGTATGTTTGACTCCTCCAGATATGTGGATCTTTCACACCCACTGGATACTTTGTCCCAGACCTTGGCGTCTACGTCAGATCAGTTGCAAGGGAGGTGACTAGTGCACCGATTATCTCTCGCAGATCTGAGCGAGCAAAACATCCAGTGAGTAGGTATATGCATGAAGGTTTTCTTGCTGCGCACCATGCATATATGGCCGATGTTCTTCAAGAACAGAAACCGAGTTCGCTTGAGGACGCGATGCACAAGGTCCAATGAGTAAGTGCTATGGAAGCTGAACTTGCTACGCTTCATCACCAACAGACTTGGGAGTTGGTAGACTTACCTCAAGGTAAGAAAGCGATTGGTTGCAGGTGGGTCAAGGTCAAGCACAACTCAGATGGTACCGTGTGTCGGTACAAGGTCAGATTGGTAGCTAAGGGCTACACACAACAACATGGAGTGGATTTTGAGGAGACCTTTGCTCCTGTTGCGAAGATGGTGAACAGCAGTTGCAGTTGCAACTCAGAAAGGTTAGAAGATGCATCAGATGGACTTCAAGAACGCCTTCCTCAACGGCGATCTTGAGGAGGAGGTCTACATGCAGCAACCTCTAGGTTATGAGGATCCGAAGTTTCCTTCTCGTGTGTGTAAGTTACTTAAGGCCTTCTATGGTCTGAAACAAGCACCAAGAGCATGGTATGCAAATATCAATTCTTACTTGCAGTCTCTTGGTTTCCACCTTTGTAGTTAAGACTCTAGCTTGTATTCATTACGAATACAAGATCAGATTGTTGTGATCATCATCTATGTTGATGACTTGATCATTACCGATAACTATGAGGAGCTTATTTCCCAGATCAAGGATCACTTGAAATCAAAGTTCGAGATGATGGACTTAGGAGAACTCAAGTACTTCCTTGCTGTGGAGTTCATTAGAGATGGGAAGGATGTTTGGCTTGTACAGCGACAATATGCTCTCAGTATGCTTGAGAGATTTGATATGCTTGACTGCAAACCCATTGCAGCATTAGAGCAAGGGGTAAAGCTAGGAGCAGAGGATGGTGAGTTACTTGATGATCCACGCATGTACAGACAGATGGTTAGGAGTCTTATCTACCTGACGATAACCAGATCAGACTTGAGCTATGCCGTCGATCTGATTAGTCAATTCATGTAGTCACCACGGAGATCACATTTTGAGGCTGTCAAGCGGATCCTCCGCTACATGAAGTTCTCGATGCAGTATGGACTTCACTATCGATACGGTGGACCATTGTTGTTACATGACTACACGGATGCTGATTGGGCAGAAAGTGTCGACAGGAGATCCACGTCAAGTTACGCTTTTGGACTTGGAAGTGCTGCTATAAGCTGGACTTCTAAGAAGCAACCCACAATTGTTTTGTCATCCACAGAAGCAGAGTATCGAGGAGCAACGAACGCAACATGCGAATCAATTTGGCTTCGATATCTACTATCTGATATTGGTGTGGAGTGTACAAATCATGTTGTTGTATATACAGACAACATTAGCAGCATGAAGTTAGCTAGTAATCCTATTTTCCATGCTAGGACGAAGCACATTGAGGTGCACTATCACTTTATTAGAGAGAAGGTCCTTGCATGAGAGATTGGGTTCAGTTATGTGAGCACATGAGATCAGGTTCCTGATATCTTCACTGAGGCATTGTCTAGAGATAAGTTTGATGCTTTTAGACATTGTCTAGGAGTACAAGATGTAAAGATGAGCTTGAAGGGGAGTGTTGATATAGTCCGAAGCTCTAGTAGATTGACGGCTAACATTAGTCGGAGTGGTTAGGATAGTTACAGTTAGTTAGAGAGCTAATCCACCATTAGAGTTTCCCTTGTACTCACCTCCACTATATATACATGGAGAGGCAAAGCCTCTCTCATCTCATTCCTATTTTACTTTCCTTGTCTATTGGCTCTCTCTTCTTGGAGTGTCCTTGAAGTATCGATCTTTCTACACTTAGTGGGTCTATCAGAGTTAGAAATCACAACTCCAACACTCGAGAGAGGTACTATCACTCTATGATATCTAGGCCCAATTCGTACATATCCCTTGTGTCACATTCTGTGATGCGCAAAACTCTCAACCAAAGCTTACTTAAGAGCAAATCATAACTAGAGTCCTTTAACACTTGAAAAGACATCAATGTTTGAACTCTCATCACAAACACAACCACCTTCTCTAACACACCAAGAGGTCTTACTCGTTGTTTGTTAGCCATTCCCACAATAATGCTAACCGAACGAGTTGGTTCCATCCCCAACTTCTTCATCAATCTCTCCGATATGACATTTACAACCGACCTTCCATCCACCAACATGTCAGAGATGTAGTGTCGTAGGATTACTCCTTTTGTCCATTTAGTATAAAAGATATCGTTCCCACAGAGGATTTGCACAAGTAACACTGCTCTAAGTTCTAAGATCTGTTCAAACACACAAACACACGGGTTTTGTCTAGAAATCCCGTCTTCTCACAAAACCACATGGCTTCCAGACCCTTCAGAAGGTGCCCTGGACCTAAACAAACAACTACTAACTAAAATATCACACAACTATCTATAGAGAAGCTCGGGAAGACGCTTCCTGCTTCCAGGTCACTTCTTCCGGTCTTCTCAATATCGTCTTCTCGAAGCAATTCTCGGCTTCTGGGGGTTCAATTCAGCTTCTCACACCTCCAGAAGACTGCTCCTGCTTCGTAGAAGTCGACTAGCAACATCTGTCGCACATTGCTCTTCCAATTCCCAACGGATTAGATTAATCACATGGTGTATACCTCTTGTAGCCTTCCCAAGCTTCTGCCTATGGAAACGGTCTTCCTGCAGCACTACAACGACATTCACCTTCACGGAAGCTCAATAGAAGTCTCAGAAGCTCACTAGAAGAAGGTGAGAAGATGAGGAAGATGAGGAAGAAGAGAAAATCCAAACGAGAGAGAAACAAAATGAAAAGGGGAAATTAAGATTCCGATAGGCTTCTAGTCCGGATCCTGACTAACAAGCCATCCCTGCTTGTAATAGTTTGGGGAGGAAGACAACAAACGTGCGTACAGTTACACAGTCTTCTACTTGAGGATGTCGTCTTCTGCTGTGGGAAGAAGGCTTCTTTCTTCTTCTCTCGCTGCTCCGACTACTCTGTCTTCTGGGATCCCTTATCCATAAGACCGTCCGTACGTGGATCCGAAGTGCTCCACTGGACGAGCCAAGCTGCGAATCTGCACAACTGCTGACAGTCACCGCCACTCAAGAAGAATGCTTCCCATGCACAATCGGGAGTGAATTCAAGAAAATCCATCACCCAGAAGACACAGACAAAGCTTCTGCACTCAAATCAGCAATCCATTCTCTGAGAAGAAGGCACATTGGTGTTGGGAAGCTCACTCCCTCTACTTTCTGCTCCTACTCCTCGACACACCAGTCTAGCCAGCAGGACTACACGAGGATGTCGTTCCCTGCTCCTAAACTGTCCACTACCTCCATCTACATCTTCGAACCACTGTTGACAACGAGCATGCAGACCCCTCTGGTGTAATCCCAATCTATTCGTATGTCTCTAACATCGGGTGTAGTGTGTGTGCGCATAGTAGTGTACATCAAAAATTACTAATGTACTAAGTGCGCTCTCATGTGTGTATAATGTGCATGAAATCCTACTCTACAATCCTACTTATGCATCTACCTTGAGGCGTAGAGGGAATCCCTATCGCAACTCCTCTATTTATACATTCTAGGTTTTTACTTTGGTACCCTCCGGTAACTCAGTCGTAACTACTTTTACCGGGTTTTACTAAGATATTACTTAAGATAAAAGCATTAATCACATGGGCTTCTTACCTTTTCACATGTCATTCGGGCTTATTCCTTCAAAGTCAACAACTTCTAGAAGGATTCTGGAATACTCTCAAAGAATCTCGAATTTCCACCCCCCTCTACACTAGGACCCACTAAAAAGGAAACATGTGGAATCTCTTCTTGTTTTTAATGCCCACAAAGTCCACAACTTTAATCCAACCACTAATATCAAGTCAAAAAGGAGATAAGGGATACTTTCCACCTCCTTTCTACCTTTTAGACAAGATGACAAGATAGTAGTGCTCACTCTTTAGCAAATATCTGAATTCTGCCAAAAGTACAGCTAAGTTTAACCATAACTAACTTTTAGCTAGTCATGACTAACTTGATACCTCCTTAAAGTACTTTGGCAGCAAATAAACATTCTCAACACTTAGTTATAACTAAACACCATACTAATAAACAAACTTCCTATGTGTAACATAGGTCGTTATATTTTACCCCCGGACTAAATTTTCGCTCCGTCCTCGGAGTGAAGAGAGAACTTTCGTCGATGAAACAACTTCAACTTGTCATGGTTGACCCGATCGAATCTCCTTCCTCCCAACTCCTGAAGGTCATATGTGACGTTGCTCCACACCTTATCTACAACAAAAGGACCAAAATATCTCGGAAGAAACTTCTTCCTAACCCTCTTGAATCTGATAGCATCATACAACATAATCCAATCTCCAACTTGAAAAGGTTTTACCTCTCTCTTGCCCAACCGTTTGCCGTAACTCTTCTTTTGATACGCCTGAGCTCGTTCCATCCGGATCATTGCTACCGCTCGGGTCTCTTCCAACTCCATGAGTTGCTCTCTTCTTGATCTGACCACGTCTTCTCTCCTCGACCTTTTCAACTTTCGTTGAATAGTTTGAAAAGTATCCAATTCGAATTGGATCGGCAACTTGAACTCCACTCCATAAACCAGTCGAAATGGAGAGTACCTAGTAGAAGTATTTGTTGTCATTCGGTACTCCCATAAGATGGCATGTAGTCTTTTATCCCAAGTATGTTTCGCAATCTCAACACCAGCATCTTTGACGAGCATCATACAAAGTGTAAGATTGGTCTTCTCCGCAAGACCATTAGCATTTGGGTTGTATGAGGTCGTTACTCGTGCCTTGATAGAAAAGTGTTGTAGCATAGCAGTAGTCATGCTCCCTACAAACTCTCCTCCTCTATCCGAGACCAACTCTAACGGACATCCAAATCTTGTGATGATCCTCTCCCATAGGAATCTACCGACTTCTGTTTCATTGGTCTCTCTCAAAGGTCTAGCCTCTACCCACTTGGTACAATAGTCAGTGATGACTACAATGTATCTATTGCCTCGAGGTGTCTTATTAAGAGGACCTACAAAGTCAATACCCCACTTCTCAAACGGCCCTAATACTAGAATTGATCTTAACTGAGGTGTTCTAGTAGACTTTAGAGCAAATGCTTGACATACGTCACAAGTTTTACAATGGTCTGAACACTCTTTGAAAATCCCTCTCCAGTGATAACCCGCATCCAAAATCTTGAAGGCTGTTATCTTACCAGCAAAGTGACTTGTGGTGCCCACAAATTACAGGATGCACGAATTTTTGAAATTTTTAAGAATAATAACTTGTTTGTATAACTGAAGAAGCGTTGTTACTTAAGGTTACGTCTTCCTTAACAAGAAGATGATCTTAAGAGCTGTTTGTAATAAGAAGTTGACTTCTTCGGAAGACGACCGTCTTCGGAAGAACGTCTTCTCAGTTGCGTCTTCAGAAGACGGGAAGACGGCGGAAGATGAGAAGACGGCGGAAGACACCTGTCTTCCAGAAGACAGCGACCGCGAAGGCCCAACCGCGAGTTTTCGGGTAAGACAGTAGGTGTACCTACTGGGGCGCACCGAATAGATAGGTAGGTCGGGGAAGATACCCAAGGTCGAAAATCCCTAATCTGCGGGGAAGATGCGTAAGGAAGCACATTAGGCACATTCCAACTTCCCGCAGCACAGCGCTTGAGAAGATCGATTGGAGATAGTGAGCTTTGCGAGTTAGCTTTGAGAGAGGAATCGAGTGAGGACATCGAGGTAGGAGAGAAGCAGTTGGCAGCTAGGCGAAGGGCGAGACCAAAATTGCTGGAGCACAAACAGCAGAGAGCGAAGGCGTTTCTGTGAGCTCCCGAGAAGCTGACATTGGAGAGCAGCGAGTAGAATCGAAGGTGGATCGAGGCGTGGCCAAGAGATTGACAGCAGGCATAGTCGTGAGGAGTCGCATTGGAGCGAGGACCAGAACCAAGAAGCGCGCGGAGGTCGAAGGCAACTCGGAGAGTAGAAGAAGACTGTAGAGGTTCTTTCTTCTGTTCTTTCCCCTTCCCACTTCTTCTCGCCTTTTCCTGGTATTCCCCGCGCTTCCTTCGTTGTGTGCAGGCAGCCTGATCGATTACCCCCCACCCCCCATCTTTCCTATTGAGACATTGGGCGCGGAAGCGCTGCCCAATTTCTGTCAGACATCTCCTTGCTTCTTCCCGAGCTCAATTCGAGCTTCCCTACACCTCGTCTTCAAATTGGAGATCCCAGCTATCAATTTCCCTATCCTACTACCTCTCTACCCCCGAAACTTGGAACAGAAGACGATTCGGAAGATGTGAACATCTTCGGAAGACGCTTCTTAAACTTGACTGTCTTCTGAAGACCGTCTTCGGAAGACTGTCTTCGGAAGTCGACTGAACACAATTCGTATCGAGAGTGGATTTGCTTTGCTTTTGTGTTTAGAGAGACTTGGTACGAATCCTGAGTGGTGTGGTGAGTTGTTTTGTTATTTCGAGAAGTTGGAAGTCGGGAACTAGGCCTGTGCCTCCCGGTCTTCCAAGCTTCTCAACTCCACATCTTCCTAGAGAGACTAGAAGACTGGAAGGCTGGCAAAATGAGCGAGAAGACGTGAGGGTCCATTCGGGTCTCTTCTGTTCGATCCATAGCAGCCATTCCTTCTTCTTCCCAAGCTTAGAAGAGAGTCGTGAGAATACTTGCTGGTAGAATCTGGAGAGAATGGTCGAGGGTCATGTCTTCCCACCGAGCAGCAAGGTTCTCCTGAGTGCGTATGAGAGGTGAGAAGTCAGAAGAACAGAGTGCAATTGTCTTGAGTCTGTTGTGAGGATAGATTGCGTGTAGGAAGACGAAGACAGGTGAGACCAGTGAAGGGAAGTCTGACTTCGGGGAGTCTTCCGAGAAAGACATTGAATCAGAAGCTGTCCCGAGTGTCTTCCCAGAGGCCACTGTCACCGCAGGAGCCCGCAACCATCTTATGAACTTGTCATGCACTTATGTTTTGCGAATCTTGTATTTTCTGATAGGAAGTAGGATGTAATGCAAGGTGGGTTGTCTTCTTGGTAATCCATGCGAGGCCTTGCTTAGATAGGATTGTTTAGATATAGCTCGGAAGACGAGAGCTATCTAGGAAGTATTGTTGGAATCCCGGAAGACGGAGTAGCTGTCTTCTGGAAGACTAGTTTCGTCTTCTGAGAAGTAGAAGCTAGACTGTGGGCACTCGGAAAGAACTGAGCCTTCAGCTCATAGTAGGTGCTTGTGGTTTAGTGCAACAAATCTTCCAGGTATGTCGATGCACCCGCGAGGCTTGGTGTTACCAGCGGCAGAATTGGCCGAGGCCACTCCTTTCCTCAAGGAGTTGGGTCTCGACTTCTTCCTATGGGATTGGAACCCCGCAGATCAAGGGCTTCTGGAGGAGGTGTGGGCAGCGTTGCCACATCGTAACTGTGTACCTGCGAAAGCAGGAGTAGCTCGAGGAAGACCGTCTTCCTGGACTGAAGACTGGTGGCGCAAGGCTTTTCACAGGCTTGAGTCCGAGAACCGAGGATATTGGTACGAGAAGAAGATCTTGCCTAGGATCGTGAGTTCGTGACATGTGCTTGGGAGCACCACCTGCCTTTTCGTGGAAGACAGGCAGGGGAGGAACGGTTGGAAGATAGAATCTTACCGGGAGCCGAAGAAGCGACTTCTGGCGAAGTTGTTTCTGCATCTCTTCCCCAAGGGGAAAGCGCAGAAGACCAGGTACTTAGGAGATCAGGACGTGGAGTTCCTGGAATCAGTGTGGGATGACGGAGTGCCCATCTACTGGGGCGCGTACATCCACAACTATATACAGACGGAGCTAGCATACTTGGGTACCCCGGCGGGAGGACACTTGACACCCTTCCTCTGCTACTTGTATGTAGCCATGGGGGATCTTAGGGAAGATCAGCTGGCAGTGTATGGACCAACGGAGCGACAGGAGGTGAAGGAGGAGATCTCGGAAGACGATGACCGAGCGGCAGCTGCAACGTCCCCTCCCACTCTGATGCCACAGCTGAGGCCCGGCTCTCACCAGAAGACGCTTCTGGTGAGGGAAGTTGAGTCTAGTGGGTCGAAAGACGCCACGCCACTGAGGAAGATGGGTCCCCGAAGTGTACCGAGGACACCCATCTCCCTCATTCATTCAGGATCGGAGTCCGACTCGGAAGAAGACCTGCTGAGTACCCGATCAGAGCAGAAGACTGCTTCTGCAACGCCTGGGAGTCTTCCGAAGACTCCAGAAGACGAAGGATGGATGAGCGCTCCTGCTGCGATGCGAGGAAGCGCAAAGAAGAGAGCCGCTCCTGCCATGAGGAGTCTTCCACCCCGAAAGATGAGAAGAGTAGCTTCTTCTCGTGCGCAGAAGATGAAGGCCGTAGTGGTGGAAGAGGCTTCCTTGCCTCTGGAAGACGAAGTCGACACCGCGGAGCGTGTGATGGAGATGAACTTGTCTTCCGCAGGAAGACGACTGGAGGAGTTCAGTGCCTACTTCCAGAAGGAGATCTAGCCAGCTATGGAGTTGCTGGAGAAGAGAGCGAGGGCACAGGAGAAGCCCTTACAACCTGGATTCGGCCTGCGCACCTTGCTGCGACAGGGGGAAGACCAGAAGAAGACGGAGTCGCTGGAAGCTAGTCTCCGCACCACGGAGAAGCTTGCAGCCAGGTACAAGGCGGAAGCAGCCGCTTCTGCCAAGGAGCTGGTATAGCTTCGGAAGAGCAACCAGGAGTTGCATGCGCGGGAACAGCAGCGCAATCAGGAAGTCACCCGAGTGCGGGAGAAGATCACCGCCCTCGCAGAAGAGCAGACCATATGGAAGACACAGGGAGAAGCCGCGGAAGCGCGAGCTGCAGCTGAGAAGACGCAAAGGGAAGCAGCAGAGGCCCGTGCACAGAAGATGTTGACACAGTCGGTGGAAGCGCTTCGGAAGAAGTTCAACTACACCGCGGGTAGGAAGTTACTTACCTTAGCTAGAGGATGGGACAGCGAGTCCAAAGCGATGTTGGTGGAATGCCGGGAGAGCATGTTCAGGTACTTGGATAGACAGATCGAAGGAGTGAAGACACTTTATGGTCTTCCCTCGCTTCCGACACCTGCAACTGCATCTTCCCACGCTCCAGCACCATCAACTGGATCCGGAATGGAGAAGGAGGAGTTCAACCTCGCTGTGCACTTGGTGGTGACAGCGTTGGAAGCCGAGAAGACTCCAGAAGACGCCCCGGAAGACAAGAAGACGAGTCGTCTTCCCAGGTATTCCGCGTGGAGGAAGCGACTTCTCCGGATCCCCATGAGGTTCCCATGGTCCCTAGTCCCGCACCCGTGCCTCAGAAGACGGAAGAAGCACCGGTCGACTCCGTTTCCCAGAAGACGCTTTTGTCTTCCGAAGCAGAAGCCGAAGCCGAGGAAGACGCAGCAGCAGCGACAGCAGAGCCAGCAAGAGACGATGAGGAGGAAGCCACCTCAGTAACACCCGAGGTAACTGCAGGGCTTTCTAGCTTATCAGAAGCCGCATTAGGAGCTCCGATAGGAGCAGATCAGGTAGAGATTGCCTCCGTGCAATCTGAGTAGTTAGTAACTTCATTCACAAATCCAAATATAGTAGAATCGAACATGCTATCTTAAGGGTGGCAGTTTTTTCCATGTAATATTAGTTAGGACACCATGTGGCAGCATATGTAGCGTAGGAAGGACAAGGTGGATGGCCAATTCGGGCAGGGGAACCGCGTGCATGTGAGGTAGCAACCTCCTGTCAGCGCCTCTCTCTCCCTGGTGGTCGCCTCCCCTGGTTCTCATGGCAGCGACATAAGTAGGATAGCAGAGTAAGAGATAGAGTTCTGCCTGTGCTACCAGTTCTGTAGAATTCTGTAGAAACTGCACACATCGATTCTATGGTGCAGGCGGACGAGACACATTAGAGCAGAGGGACAGGATAGGTGGTTCTTCGCACTACACCCGTTGTTGGAAACATACGAATAGTCTTGGAATATACATGAGGGGTCTGCATACTCGTACCAGGAGTGGTTCGAAGATGTAGATAGAAGTAGTGGACAGTCTAGGAACAGGGAACGGCATCCTCGTGCAGTCCTGTTAGCTAGGCTAGTGTGTCGAGGAGTAGACGCAGGAAGTAGAGGGAGTGAGCTTCCCAATGTCATTGTGACTTCTTCTCGAGGAATAGATTGTGGATTTGAATGCAGAAGCTTTGTCCATGTCTTCTGGATGGTGGGTTCATTGAATTCGCTCCCAATTGTGCATGGGAAGTGTTCTTCTTGAGTGGCGGTGACTGTCAGCAGTTGTGGAAGTGTAGCTTGGCTTGTTCAGTAGAGCACGTGGGATCTACGTACGAACGGTCTTCTGGGTAAGGGATCCCTGAAGACAGAGCAGTCAGAGCAGCGAAGTGAAGAAGAAAGAAGCCTTCTTCCCGCAACAGAAGACGACATCCTCGAGTAGAAGACGGTGCAACAGTACTCACGTTTGTTGTCTTCCTCTCCAAACTATTACAAGCAGGGATGGCTTGTTAGTCAGGATCCGGACTAGAAGCCTATCAGAATCTTAATTTACTCTTTTCATCTTGTTTTCTCTTGTTTGGATTTTCTCTTCTTCCCCATCTTCCCTCATCTTCCCCATCCTCTTACCTTCTTCTAGTGAGCTTCTGAGACTTCTATTGAGCTTCCGTGAAGGTGAATGTCGTTGTAGTGCTGCAGGAAGACCATTTCCGTAGGCAGAAGCCTGAGAAGGCTATAGGGGGCATACACCCTGTGATTTATCTAACCCGTTGGAATGTGAGTGTGAGAGTGAGGTGTAACGACCGTTGCTAGTCGACTTCTGCGAAGCCGGACAGCCTTCTGGAGGTGCGAGAATACGAGTTGAACCCCCAGTAGACGAGAATCGCTTCGGGAAGACGATATCGAGAAGACCGGAAGAAGCAATCTGGAAGCAGGAAGATCGTCTTCCCGAGCTTCTCTGTGAATAGTTGTGTGATATTGTAATTGGTAGTTGTTTGTTTAGTTCCAGAGCACCATTTGGCGTGTTTGGAAGACGTGTGGTTTTGTGAGAAGACGGGCTTTTTAGGCAAAACCCGTGTGTTTGTGTGTTTGAGCAGATCCTAGAACTTAGAGCAGCGATTACTTACGTAAATCCTCTGTGGGAACGATATCTTGTATACTAAATGGGCAAAAGGAGTAATCCTGCGTCACTACATATAGTGAGGAACCATTTTTGACGTCGCTGCCGGGGATTTCATCTTAGTAACTTCTGTTCTAAGCTTCCTGGATCTGTGTGTCATTAGTTAGGTTCATCTCGAACTAACTTTGATTGTAGTTGAATGTGTTGTGGGACTCTATCTTGCTAGACGACGGGAACCGCAACCAGAAGTTGATAAGATACCTCAGGGAGAGTTGGAAGAAGCCGCTTCCCTGCTTCCAGGAACTCCTTGGAAGACTCGATCTTGGAAGACTGCAGTGAATACAACGAGAAGCAGGAGAAGAAGACGTTTTGAACTTGTGATCGGTTGTTCAGTCATTTGGTCTCCCGGATCTAGTGGTAGAAGGAGAGAGACATCTGTTTTCAGTACTCTGGTGGATGCCTCCGACCGGAGGAAGAAGCAGAAGATGCACGGGTAAAGATCCTGAGTGGGTAAACTCACCCCAGCGAACCGCTTCTAGAGAGCAGCGGATATCCCTGAGACACCAAAGGAAAGAAGAAGAGCTCAGGAAGATCCGATCGATAGAGTTGGAAGAGCCTTCCATCTCGAGCATAATCTTTGGCGAAGACAGAAGCCAACCGGGTGATCACGTGTATAAAGTAGATTTTGGTACTGGTTACTCGGAAGACGTCTTCCCAAGCACAAAAGAAGCTTCTCAAGGTGAGGGAAGACTGGAGGAGATTGTCCTAGACGTCTCGGAAGGTAACAATGACAGTAGCTCTGACTCAGAAGACGACCTTCGTGATTCAGACAGACCTGGACCTTCGAGAAGACCATCTCCACCACTTGGACCTGAAGAAGAAGGAAGTTGGCAGTCGCACCAGCCGGCAGTCGACATGGCTTCCCACACTCGGCAGAAGTACCATCCGTACGACGATGATGCTGACACGGACGACTTCATCACCATGTTCGAGACCATCTCTAGATCCAACAAGGAAGACGCTGATGTTGACCGACTCCGTGTATTTCCCAGTTTGATCGTAAGGAAGGGAAGAAAGTGGATGAGTAAGACGTTGGATGATGGTGTAGTAATGGCCGCTTGGGCTACTCTGAAGGCAGCTTTTCTGAAGAGGTTCAGAGGAGTGGGCTACGATCGTATGACCCTCATAGAACTTCAGAGACTCGAACGGAAGAAGAAAGAGACACTGCGGGATTACACCGAGAGGTTTGAAGATCTCTTGGATCACATCCCTCAGAACCAAGGAAGGTCAGGTTACTGTGCTCAGCAAGTTGTGGACTGGTACTTGGGAGGATTGTCTCAAGATATGGAATTGTACTGCAGAAGAGGAGGAGGTGATGATTTAGCGGAGGTACAGAAGCATGCCGAGCAGTATGAAACCTCGAGCATCACTCGGAATATGACGAAAGACAAAGGGAAGACCTCGAAGAAGTCCAAGAAGTCGAAGAAGTCTTCTCGGAAGTCCAAGAAGAAGTCCAAGTCCACTGAAACTGATAACAGTGATTCGGAAGCAGCCTCTACTTCTGAAGAGTCTACTGTCGAAAGTTCAGAATCCGAATCTGAACAAGAGAAGAAGGCGCGGAAGAAGAAGAAGGAGAAGACGCGAGCAAGGGAGGAAGTTGTGCAGAAGATATCTCAAACCCAGATCATACAGTCTGCACATGATCCCCGCATCGATGAGGTTTTGAAGCAGTTTGCCGACCTGAAAGTTCATCTTTTGAACCAGAAGGACAAGCGGAAGCAACCTACGGCTTCCCGGCCAAACCTTTGGTGCAACCTTTGGTGCAACCTTTGTAACTCTTCCGAGCACACCAGAGATCAGTGTACGCAGGACCAAGCTGTCAACTGGGCAGGATGGGAAGAAGACGATGAGGGATATCTACACGATCCCAGTGGGGAAACTTGCTATAGGATCGAGACGATCCAACCCTTCACTCCTACGCCTCCCGTCCAATATAATCGTTATGTACCGAGAGATAGAGCTAGCAATGTACAGACCAGGGCGCCTTGGCAACCTTCTTCATCACAATGACCTCTCAACCCTCTTCCTGGAGCATGCAATAATTGTGGAGAGACAGGACACTGATGGTCCACCTGTCCTCATCCGAGAAGACAGATTGGGCAAGTGCCCTTGTGCGGGAATTGTAAGGAAGCCGGTCATTGTCCTCAGACCTTACGACCCCGACAAATGGTGAGATTTGCAGATACCACGCCTCCTGCAGAAGTAGCATCAAGTTCTAAGCTCGAGTTAGCAGTGGTACAGCACATCACGGTAGAAGAAAAAGATCCTGGGGATTGTACAGATTGTCTCCACATTGAGGAAGACGAACCAGACCCCGGGAAGCGCGAAGGAAAGGAACCTCAGCTGTAGAAGACGACTGCAGCTCAGAAGATGAAGACACCTGAAGAAGCGTCATCTTTCACTTTGACGGATGGTACTGTTTGGAATCCTGACCCGAATTCAGATAGTTGGCCTTCGGAGGAAGTCTTGGATGAAGCTGTGTTCAAGGTAAGTACCAGAAGCAAAGGGAAGTCAGAATCTCGTCAGAAGGACGTCAAGAAGAAGAAGCAGCGTAAGGAGAGGTCATCTTCTCCTGAGCGGCCGTCTTCTCCTACTTACGACCAAGAAGATCCGAAGTACTTTGCTCCTGACATTAGACAAGAGGTTGAAGCGATCATGCAAGAAGAGCTGGAGAAGAGACGGAAGATAGTACAGCAGCTTCCTACACCGACTACGGCAACACCTATCTCACAGGAACAGCCTCCAGTCGAGGGAAGACACTATTCTGGTCTTCCACCCAAGGAAGCAGCTACTACATCTTCTCTGGTGGAAACTCCAGTCACTCTTCTGAAAAGATCCCCGTACGACTTCTTGCGAGACTTGTGGAATCAGAAGGCGGATGTAACCTTCCAACAGCTGTTGGATGACAACGCTGGTTACAAGAAGTTGTTACAATCTGTGCTTCGAGGATCGAGGAAGAGGAGGGCAGCTAAACTTCCCAAGAGCACCCCGATCCTAAGAATAGAGCATGAGGACTTGGGAGCCCCAGAACTTGATATGGAGATCCATGGCTGTCTTCTGAAGAAGGTACCCATTGATTCCGGCTCCGGAGTTAACATCATGACTGAAGAAACGGCGCATGCACTAGGCTTCACTGAGTTCCAGCCTACTCCGAGAATTCTCAGAATGGCGGACCAGACCAGAAGACGACCTTTGGGGCAACTGAAAGATGTCTTTGTAGTGACGAAGGATTTCTCCTTTTGCCCATTTAGTATACAAGATATCGTTCTCACAGAGGATTTGCACAAGTAACGCTACTCTAAGTTCTAAGATCTGTTCAAACACACAAACACACGGGTTTTGCCTAGAAATCCCGTCTTCTCACAAAACCACACAAAACAACACGTCTTCCAGACACGCCAAATGGTGCTCCGGAACTAGACAAACAACTTCCAACTAAAATATCACACAATTATGCACAGAGAAGCTCGGGAAGACGATCTTCCTGCTTCCAGGTTGCTTCTTCCGGTCTTCTCGATACCGTCTTCCCGAAACGATTCTCGTCTTCTGGGGGTTTAGCTCGTCTTCTCACACCTCCAGAAGCGTGTCCTGCTTCGCAGAAGTCGACTAGTAACAGTCGTTACACCTTATTCTCACACTCACATTCCAACGGGTTAGATAAATCACAGGGTGTATGCCCCCTGTAGCCTTCCCAGGCTTCTGCCTACGGAAGTTGTCTTCCCGCAGCACTACAACGACATTCACCTTCACGGAAGCTCAATAGAAGTATCGGAAGCTCACTAGAAGAAGATAAGAAGATGGGGAAGATGAGGGAAGATGGGAAGAAGAAGAAATCCAAACAAGAGAAAACAGGATGAAAAAGGGCAATTAAGATTCCGACAGGCTTCTAGTCCGGATCCTGACTAACAAGCCATCCCTGCTTGTAGTAGTTTGGGGAGGAAGACAACAAACGTGAGTACTGTAGCACCGTCTTCTCCTCGAGGATGTCGTCTTCTGTTGCGGGAAGAAGGCTTCCTTCTTCTTCACTTCGCTGCTCTGATTGCTCTGTCTTCTGGGATCCCTTATCCGGAAGACCGTTCGTACGTAGATCCCAAGTGCTCTACTGAACGAGTCAAGCTACACTCCACAACTGTTGACATTCACCGCCACTCAAGAAGAACACTTCCCATGCACAATTGGGAGCGAATTCAGTGAACCCACCATCCAGAAGACATGGACAAAGTTGCTGCACTCAAATCCACAATCTATTCCCCGAGAAGAAGTCACAATGGCATTGGGAAGCTCACTCCCTCTACTTCCTGCGCCTACTCCTCGACACACCAGGCTAGCTAACAGGACTGCACGAGGATGCCGTTCCCTGTTCCTAGACTGTCCCTGCTCTAATGTGTCTCTCCTGCCTGCCTGTAGAATCGGTGTGTATGTTCAGTTACTGCCGAATTCTACAGAACTGGCAGAGCTCTCAGAGAGCTTTTCTCCTACCTTGCTATCCTATTTAACCATCTGCCTTGGGAGGCGACCACCAAAGAGAGAGAGAAAGACGCTGACAAGAGGTTGTCACCTCACATGCATGCGATCCCTCTTCCCAATTAGCCCTCCACTGTATTACTCCTACGCTACCTATGCTGCCACATGGAGTCCTAACTATTTTTACATGGAAAACTGCCACCCTTAAGATAGCATGTCCAATCCTACTAAATCTGGAAGTGTCGATTGAGTTCGCTAACTACTCTGATTGCTCGGTGCCAATCTCTACATGATCTGCTCCTACCGGAGCTACTACCTCGACTTCTGATGGGCTGGGAAGCCCTGCACTTACCTCGGGTACCACTGAGGTAGCTTCCCTCTCCTCGCTCTTCGCTGGCCCTGCTATTTCTGCGGCTGCGTCTTCCTCGGCTTTGACTTCGGAAGACGGAATGGTCTTCTGGGAAGACGAGTCGAATGATGCGTCTTCAATCTTCTGAGGCACAGATGCAGTACTAGGGACCATGGCGATATCATAGGGGTCCGGGGAAGTCGCTTCCTCCACGCGGAATACCTGGGAAGATGGCTCGTCTTCCTGTCTTCCAGAAGACATCATGTCTTCCGGGGCGTCTTCTGGAGTCTTCTCGTCTTCCAACGCTGTCACCACCAAGTGTACAGCGAGATCGAACTCCTCCTTCTCCATTCCGGATCCTGTCGAGGGTGCTGGGGCTTGGGAAGATGCGGTTGCAGGTGTCGGAAGTGAGGGAAGACCATAAAGTGTCTTCACTCCTTCTATCTGTCTATCCAGGTACCTGAACATGCTATCTCTGCATTCCACCAACCTCGTCTTGGACTCGCTGTCCCATTCCCTAGCTAAGGTAAGTAACTTCTTACCCGCGGTGAAGTTGAACTTCTTCCGAAGCGCTTCTACCGATTGAGCTAGCATCTTCTGCGCACGGGCCTCCGCTGCTTCCCTCTGCGTCTTCTCTGTTGTAGCTCGCGCTTCTGCGGCTTCTCGCTGCATCTTCCAAGTGGTCTGCTCTTCTGCGAGGGTAGTGATCTTCTCCCGTACTCGGAGAACTTCCTGATCATGCTGCTGTACTCGCGTCTGCAACTCCTGGTTGCTCTTCCGAAGTTGTATCGACTCCTTGGCAGAAGCGGCTGCTTCCGCCTTGTACCTGGCTGCAAGCTTCTCCGTAGTGCGGAGACTAGCTTCCAGAGACTCCGTCTTCTGCTGGCTGTCTTCTTGTCGCAGCAAGGTGCGCAGGCCGAATCTAGGCTGTAAGGGCTTCTCCTGTGCCCTCGCTCTTCTTTCCAGCAACTCCATAGCGGGCTGGATCTCCTTCTGGAAGTAGGCACTGAACTCCTCCAGTCGTCTTCCTGCAGAAGACAAGTTCATCCCCACCACTCGCTCGAGGGTGTCGACTTCGTCTTCCAGAGGCAAGGGAGCCTCTTCCACCACTACGGCCTTCATCTTCTACGCACGAGAAGAAGCTACTCTTCTCATCTTCCGGGGTGGAAGACTCCTCGTGGCAGGAGCGGCTCTCCTCTTTGCGCTTCCTCGCATCGCAGTAGGAGTGCCCATCCATCCTTCGTCTTCTGGAGTCTTCGGAAGACTCCCAGGTGTTACAGAAGCTGTCTTCTGCTCCGATCGGGTACTCAGCAAGTCTTCCTCCGAGTCCGACTCCGATCCTGAATGGATGAGGGAGATGGGTGTCCTCGGTACACTTCTGTGGACCATCTTCCTCACTGGCGTGGCGTCTTCCGACCCACTAGACTCGTCTTCCCTCACCAGAAGCGTTTTCTGGTGAGAGCCGAGCCTCAGCTGTGGCATCAGAGTGGGAGGGGGCGTTGCTGCTGCCTCTCGGTCATCGTCTTCCGAGGTCTCCTCCTTCACCTCCTGTCGCTCCGTTGGCCCATACACTGCCAGCTGATCTTCCCGAAGATCCCCCATGGCTACATACAAGTAGCAGAAGAAGGGCGTCAGATGTCCTCCCGCCGGGGTACTCAAGTATGCTAGCTCCGTCTGTACATAGTTGTGGATGTACGCGCCCCAGTAGATTGGCACTCTGTCATCCCACATTGATTCCAAGAACTCCACGTCCTGATCTCCTAAGTACCTTGTCTTCTGCGCTTTTCCCTTGGGGAAAAGATGCAGAAACAACTTCGTTAGAAGTCGCTTCTTCGGCTCCCGATAAGACTCTATCTTCCAACCGTTCCTCCCCTGCCTGTCTTCCACGAAAAGGCAGGTGGTACTCCCAGGTACATGCCATGAACTCACAATCCTAGGCAAGATCTTCTTCTCGTACCAATATCCTCGGTTCTCGGTCTCAGGCCTGTGAAACGCCTTACGCCACCAGTCTTCTGTCCAGGAAGATGGTCTTCCCCGAGCAACTCCTGCCTTCGCAGGTACACGGTTACGCGGTGGTAACGCGGTCCATACCTCCTCCAGAAGCCCTTGATCTGCGAGGTTCCAGTCCCACAGGAAGAAGTCGAGACCCAACTCCTTGAGGAAAGGAGTGGCCTCGGCCAATTCTGTCGCTGGTAACACCAGGCCTCGTGGATGCATCGACATACTTGGAAGATCTGCTGCACTAAACCACAAGCACCTACTATGAGCTGAAGGCTCAGTTCTTCCCGAGTGCCCACAGTCTAGCTTCCACTCTCAGAAGACGAAACTAGTCTTCCAGAAGACAGCTACTCCGTCTTCCGGGATTCTAACAGTGCTTCCTAAATAGCTCTCGTCTTCCGAGCTATATCTAAACAATCCTATCTAAGCAAGGCCTCGCATGGATTACCAAGAAGACAACCCACCTTGCATTACATCCTACTTCCTATCAGAAGATACAAGATATGCGAGAAGTAGAGTATGAGAAAGGTTCAGAAGATGGTTGCGGGCTCCTGCGGTGACAGTGGCCTTTGGGAAGACACTTGGGACAGCTTCCGATTCAATGTCGTTCTCGGAAGACCTCTCGAAGTCAGACTTCCCTTCACTGGTCTCACCTGTCTTCTTCTTCCTACGCGCAACCTATCCTCACAACAGACTCAAAACATGTGCACTCTGTTCTTCTGACTTCTCACCTCTCATACGCACTCAGAAGAAGTTTGCTGCATGATGGGAAGACATGACCCTCGACCATTCTCTCCGGATTCTGCCAGCAATACTTCTCACAACTCTCTTCTAAGTTCGGGAAGAAGAAGGAACGGCTGCTATGGATCTGACAGAAGAGACCCGAAATGGACCCTCACGTCTTCTCGCTCATTTTGCCAGCCTTTCAGTCTTCTAGTCTCTCTGGGAAGATGTGGAGTTGAGAAGCTTGGAAGACCGGGAGGCACAGGCCTAGTTCCCGAGTTCCAACTTCTCGAAATAACACAACAACTCACCACACCACTCAGGCTTCGTATCAAGTCTCTCTAAACACAAAAGCAAAGCAAATCCACTCTTGATATGAATTGTGTTCAGTCGACTTCCGAAGACAGTCTTCCGAAGATGTCTTCCGAAGATGTCTTCCGAAGACAGTCAAGTTCAAGAAGCGTCTTCCGAGGATGTTCCCATCTTCCGAATCGTCTTCTATTTCAAGTTTCGGGGGTAGAGAGGTAGTAGGGTAGAGAAATTGATAGTTGGGTTCGCCAATTTGAAGACTAGGGGTAGGGAAGCTCGAATTGAGCTCGGGAAGAAGCAAGGAGATATCTTGACAGAAATTGGGCAGCGCTTCCGCGCCCAATGTTTCAATAGGAAAGATGGGGGGTGGGGTAATCGATCAGGCTGCCTGCACACAATCAAGGAAGCGCGGGGAGTACCAGACAATGGCGAGAAGAAGTGAGAAGGGGAAAGAACAAGGGAAAGAACCTCTACAGTCTTCTTCGGCTCCCCGAGTTGCCTTCGACCTCCGCGCGCTTCTGGCTCTCGTCCTAGCTTCCAATGCGACTCCACACGACTGCGCCTGCTGTCAATTTCGGTCCACACCTCGATTCCACCTCTGCTTCTACTCGCCACTCTTCACTGTCAACTTCTCGGAAGCTCCACAGAAATGCCTTCGCTCTTTCTGCTGTTTGTGCTCCCGCAATCCGATTTCACCCTTCGCCTAGCTGCCAACGTACTCTCTACTACCTCGATGTCTTACTCGATTCCTCTGTCAATGCTAGCTCGAAGTTCACTCTCTCAATCGATCTTCTTCAAGCGCACTGTGCTGCGGGAAGTTGGAAGGTGGCTAATGTGCTTCCTCGCGCATCTTCCCCGCAGATTAGGGGTTCTCGTCCTTGGTGTCTTCCTGACCTACCTACCTATTCGGTGCGCTACAGTAGGTACACCTACTTGTTTACCCGAAAACTCGTGGTCAGGCCTTCGTGATCGGTGTCTTCCGGAAGACATGTGTCTTCCGCCGTCTTCCCATCTTCCGCCGCCTTCCTATCTTCCGAAGACGCAACTGAGAAGACGGTCTTCCGAAGACGGTCGTCTTCTGAAGAAGTCAACTTCTTATTACAAACAGCTCTTAAGATCATCTTCCTGTTAAGGAAGACGTAACCTTAAGTAACAACGCTTCTTCAGTTATATAAACAAGTCATTAATCTCAAAAATTTCAAAAATTCGTGAATACTGTAATTTGTGGGCACCACAGTCTTGACGGTAATTGATGGAGTATCTTTTTACCTCACTTACATCATTTTGCGACCTGTAGCTAAGGTTGGATATCAGGTGTTGATAGGAAGACCATGGCTATATGCTGCAAATGTAAATACCGACTGGAGAAGGCATCGTTTGAGATTTTCCAATCCTACACCCAAGCCCGGTGAGAAGGCTAATGTCTCGGTTCCTTGGATCAAGATTGGACACCAAGGTGAAACTCCTTCTACAACGGTGTCGCGTCGGACGTTTTGCGTGAAGGATGTCAAAGAAAACGCGAGGTTCCTGGCTGTGGAGATGTTGTGTGCTGAAACAGAGACAAGACAGAGAAAAACAACCACGAAAACGAACGTTGCGATATATACACTCCAAATGTATGTACACTGTTGATTCTTTCTCCTAAGAGCACAGAACTGAAAAACAGACCAGAGCAGTCTGTAACCTGATTCAAAAGCTCCTGAAAACAACCCTTGAATCACAACCCTGACCCAAAACCACCGAAGCGTAGCTCAAAGCAAGAGAAACTTCTCTTTGCTAACAAACAGAGCCACAACAGTATCACACGATCCAAACCCAAGTCCAAACCACATCCATGTATAAGTTCTTAGCTAAAGCTAGCTACCACAAGCTGTATACAGCCAACCAGAACTCTAACGAACTCAAAAGAGCAAAACCCGTAGCGAAGAAACCGAAAAAGGCTATCTGTGAGCTTCCTCCTTTCGCTGAACGGACTTCAGATGTCGATAGGGTCTCCTCCGCTGACTCCGTTAACCCAAGAAACTTTCAGATCCGACTCCCATCAGCCGAGATATCGCCGATTTTCGATCGCAGATGACCGAACCTTCAAAAATTCCTCCCTGCGGCTTAAAACCGCACACACCGCACAAACGGATCGTCTAAATTGATATCCGTCTTCCCTGGCAGATAGATCTAGCTACCCTGAACCCAACGAGACTCCAAACAAGTCGTTTGGAGTTCCTCTTGCAAAACCACGCAAGAAATTCGGTCGCAGGTTGCAAAAAACTGACGTAAACCGGCTCCCTGCAGCTCAAACTTGCTCACCACACCCAAACCAACAATCCAATCCACGTATAGTCTTCTCCTATGAGTAGATGAAGACTCCCTGATCGCGTAGGCACCAAGAACGAAGAGCTTGGCTCACCTATCGCGAAGAACAGCCCAACCTTAGGTCGCAGGTGAACGAAAATCTGATGTAAGCGCTTCCCTGCGAGCCAATTTCACTCAGAACTTCCAAACCGCCCGATGAAAACTGGTATCGTCTTCAATTTCCTGTAGAACTCGGTGTTCTGATCCCGATGGATCCAAGGACAGCAAGTTTGGACTCCGGAACGGCCCGAACAGTCCAACTCTCCTTCACAGATAACTGAAAACTCCAAATCTGCTTCATGCGTCTCAATTTCACTCAATACGCACTCCCCGATCCGTCTCTTCCGAAACCGTTTGAACCAGTGCGTAGCCTGCACAGATCTGAACCCAACGACGCCTTGCGCGCTTGCATTGGACTCCTAAATCTCCCGAACCGTCCGTTGACAGATCGCAGGCGCAAGCTAGTCCCTAAAGCACCCCCCTTGCAACAGTCTGTACGTACGAAGTTCAACCCTCAATCTCCTGAATAATTAGAAGCAGGCCCCTTGCGTCTTTGATATAACGCCTGAAGCCCTAAATACCCAGTCAGCAAGTAACTAGGGGCCTAGCTTGATTTTACCTTCTTTCGAATCGCATAACTTCTTCTCTGGATGTCCAAACGAAGTAAACAAGATGCCCATGGAAAGCTGACAGCGAGCTCTACCCATCTATGTGATGAAAGTGAAGATCCGAAGTTGCGCCAAAAGCTCGTAAGCTGGGGCCTAGCTTGTTTTCTTCATCTTTCGAGTCTTGTAACTTTTCCACTAGCCGTCCAAACGAAGTAGATGAAGTGCTTATGGAAAGCTGAGAAGGAGCTCTATCCACTGGTGCGATAAAAACGAAGATCCGAAGTGGTGCCAAAAACTCGTAAGCTGGGGCCTAGCTTATTTTCTCCATCTTTCGAGTCCTGTAACTTTTCCACTAGGCGCCCAAACGAAGTAGACAAAGTGCCTATGGAAAGCTGACAAGGAGCTCTACCCATCTATGCGATGGAAATGGAGATCTGAAATTGTGCCAAAAACTCGTAAGCTAGGGCCTAGCTTGTCTTACCCATAAGTGTCTTTGGAGCGACAAAAGTCAAAATTTGATTTTCATGTAGGAGCCGGTCCACGACACGACATCCACCCCCTCCAAACCTGTGCATCCTCTGGTATGCACGAGAGATACCAACCAAGGAGTGGACCGGCACGCACACTCATTCCCATCTTGTTATCCTTCCTCCCATCTCAATCAACCTCATCCTCAAGTCCGCAACTCGATCGTCATCTTGAAGTTGCTACCCTGCCATGATCCTCCCTAGATCCATGCTCATCGATCTTCATCTCGAACCTCCCATCCAATCACCCCCTCTAAATCTACACATCTTCAATATGCGAAGACATAGAAAAAATAACTCATCATACCATGGAAATGTCTTCCATGCGCCCTGTAGAACCTCACCGTCGAGGTTTGAGACCCAAGTGTCATAGTAGACATCCCCCATCCTGTCAATCATCACCCGTATCCTGAATGTAACCCTAACCTCAAGTCTGTACATGTCATCGTACGTATCCATCTCTTCTTTTTTGTTTTCTGAAAAAAAAACCACACTGCTGCAACCAAAATCATCAACCGCAACCATCATTGTCTCGCTGTACATGGTATCCTCCTCAACCATCATCCTCCTTGATCTCTCTTCTGAAAATCCTCACAACCTCCCAGCATCACTCTCTCAACCCAAATCACTTTCAGCAATGGCTTCTCCCCTGTAAGCTATCTTTACCCATCATCCTATACCCGTAGCCTCGAGAGCGTGTGTCCATTCTCTTTCACCCTCAGCAGGTAGTTCGTCCTTGATGATGTCAATGTAGGCATCATGGACTTCCCTTGTAGTCGCACCCAAAACCTCCTGTGATAAGAACTCAACCTTCGCATCCCGAATGCACTCCTCCCAACCTCTCTTCACATCCATCATCATAACCCCAACCCCAATATCTGGTTGTTGTATGTTTGCAACCAGATCAACCATATCCACTGTCTGCACCCCAACCATCTCCTCTGGTTGTGAAGGATCGCCCTCCATTGCCGATTCAGGAAGAATAGTTTCCTGTTGAACCTTATCCTCCTCAGTTTGCTTCTTTGAAGAAGTCTCTTCTTGTCCCTTCTTCTCGCTCTGCATCGTTGATGCAGTAGCCAACTTGAGCTCGCTTGGATCCTCGTGTTCATCCAAATCATCCATATGGAGATCATTTTCAATCTCCTCCACCCTAGCATCATAACTTATAGCTTCGATAGCTACAACTGCATGTGCTGCAAGATAATCATCCACAAACTTCTTCATCCCTCCTTTACCAACGTTGGCTTGAAGGAGAGTACCCGAACTTCTGAATGCAATCTTTTCATCCTCCCAAGAAATTACCTCTCGTTGCAAAGACTCTGTAAAGTCGATGCAATTGTCCCGCTGATGATCAGTACCATCACACCACAAACAATGATGTACCCAAGCTAGTTTGGATACAAGCTCCATCTTGGTCGATGATCTCTTATCCTCCAACCTAGTAACCTTAGCGTGCAGATCTTGCATCTTTTGCTGTAGGTCCTCGATGGTTGGATCCTTCTCTTCTACAACCACAACTGGAGGTTGAACCTAGATACTACCTGAACTGGTGTGGTAGTCAACGCTGCAAGTGCCAACCTTGTAACCCTTCCCCTTGTCTGCCTCCGGACAAGAAGCTCAACAGCTTCATGCACAACCTCCCAATTTCTTGTTAATCCTTCTTCTTCATCCCCATCCTCCAGAAGTAGTTCCAACTGTTCCTGCCATGGTTCATCCGCAGCTTGAAGAAACAGCTCCGTCTTGTAACTCTCCAAGGTTAGCTTGTCCACCCGAGGTAGTTGAGAGAATGTCTCTCGAACTCCTTTAACAGCTCTGCAGGCTGTAAACCCTTGCTGGATCCGTTGACCCATCCCAAAAAAGATTTCTTGGTTACTCGATTTGAGTTTCCCAAGAAATACTCCTCCATCAGCGCATGTGAAAATGCATCCCAGTTCCTCCCAAAACGCTTTGTTAGACCCTTCACATGCTCCCTTATCTCAGGCACCACAGCGAGTTCGAATGTCTCGATCATCTCTTTCTCCGGTACCTGATCCAAATCCATTTCCATCTTGTAACATCTCAAGTACTCAGAGATGTCTCTCCCACCAAAAAGATCAAACTTGTCGATCACCCTTCCAAGCGCCTTCTTCCCCAAAGCCTCCTTTTGTTGGTTCTCTTGCTCTTGTCGCATAAACAAAGTGAAGGCTTGAAATAATCGTGCAGTTGCTGCATCCAACTGCATCCCTGGTATACCCAATGATCCATTCATCCCATCCATAGTCATGGCTCGTCCCATCCTCTCATCCTCCCATGATCCCAACCGTCTACAAATCCATCATCCCAGGTCCACAGCATCCTCCCGAACAACCAAATCCACCTTCATCATCGTTCATGATTGTTGATCTCCTCTGTCCAGTTCTAACACAGAAATATCTCCACCCCATACCTTCACGTCGAGTTCACCACCTATGTCGCGTCGGACGTTTTGCATGAAGGATGTCCAAGAAAACGCGAGGTTCCTGGCTGTGGAGATGTTGTGTGCTGAAACAGAGACAAGACAGAGAAAAACAACCACGAAAACGAACGTTGCGATATATACACTCCAAATGTATGTACACTGTTGATTCTTTCTCCTAAGAGCACAGAACTGAAAAACAGACCAGAGCAGTCTGTAACCTGATTCAAAAGCTCCTGAAAACAACCCTTGAATCACAACCCTGACCCAAAACCACCGAAGCGTAGCTCAAAGCAAGAGAAACTTCTCTTTGCTAACAAACAGAGCCACAACAGTATCACACGATCCAAACCCAAGTCCAAACCACATCCATGTATAAGTTCTTAGCTAAAGCTAGCTACCACAAGCTGTATACAGCCAACCAGAACTCTAACGAACTCAAAAGAGCAAAACCCGTAGCGAAGAAACCGAAAAAGGCTATCTGTGAGCTTCCTCCTTTCGCTGAACGGACTTCAGATGTCGATAGGGTCTCCTCCGCTGACTCCGTTAACCCAAGAAACTTTCAGATCCGACTCCCATCAGCCGAGATATCGCCGATTTTCGATCACAGATGACCGAACCTTCAAAAATTCCTCCCTGCGGCTTAAAACCGCACACACCGCACAAACGGATCGTCTAAACTGATATCCGTCTCCCCTGGCAGATAGATCTAGCTACCCTGAACCCAACGAGACTCCAAACAAGTCGTTTGGAGTTCCTCTTGAAAAACCACGCAAGAAATTCGGTCGCAGGTTGCAAAAAACTGACGTAAACCGGCTCCCTGCAGCTCAAACTTGCTCACCACACCCAAACCAACAATCCAATCCACGTATAGTCTTCTCCTATGAGTAGATGAAGACTCCCTGATCGCGTAGGCACCAAGAACGAAGAGCTTGGCTCACCTATCGCGAAGAACAGTCCAACCTCAGGTCGCAAGTGAACGAAAATCTGATGTAAGCGCTTCTCTGCGAGCCAATTTCACTCAGAACTTCCAAACCGCCCGATGAAAACTGGTATCGTCTTCAATTTCCTGAAGAACTCGGTGTTCTGATCCCGATGGATCCAAGGACAGCAAGTTTGGACTCCGGAACGGCCCGAACGGTCCGACTCTCCTTCACAGGTAACTGAAAACTCCAAATCTGCTTCATGCGTCTCAATTTCACTCAATACGCACGCCCCGATCCGTCTCTTCCCAAGAGACGGATCGGGGAGTGCGTATTGATCGGGGAGTGCTTCATAAGTGTCTTTGGAGCGACAAAAGTCAAAATTTGATTTTCATGTAGGAGCCGGTCCACGACACGACATCCACCCCCTGATAGCGTAGGCTGGGGCCTAGCTTGTTTTCTTCATCTTTCGAGTCTTGTAACTTTTCCACTAGCCGTCCAAACGAAGTAGATGAAGTGCTTATGGAAAGCTGAGAAGGAGCTCTATCCACTGGTGCGATAAAAACGAAGATCCGAAGTGGTGCCAAAAACTCGTAAGCTGGGGCCTAGCTTATTTTCTCCATCTTTCGAGTCCTGTAACTTTTCCACTAGGCGCCCAAACGAAGTAGACAAAGTGCCTATGGAAAGCTGACAAGGAGCTCTACCCATCTATGCGATGGAAATGGAGATCTGAAATTGTGCCAAAAACTCGTAAGCTAGGGCCTAGCTTGTCTTACCCATAAGTGTCTTTGGAGCGACAAAAGTCAAAATTTGATTTTCATGTAGGAGCCGGTCCACGACACGACATCCACCCCCTGATCGCGTAGGCACCAAGAACGAAGAGCTTGGCTCACCTATCACGAAGAACAGCCCAACCTCAGGTCGCAGGTGAACGAAAATCTGATGTAAGCGCTTCCCTGCGAGCCAATTTCACTCAGAACTTCCAAACCGCCCGATGAAAACTGGTATCGTCTTCAATTTCCTGTAGAACTCGGTGTTCTGATCCCGATGGATCCAAGGACAGCAAGTTTGGACTCCGAAACGGCCCGAACGGTCCGACTCTCCTTCACAGGTAACTGAAAACTCCAAATCTGCTTCATGCGTCTCAATTTCACTCAATACGCACTCCCCGATCCGTCTCTTCCGAAACCGTTTGAACCAGTGCGTAGCCTGCACAGATCTGAACCCAACGACGCCTTGCGCGCTTGCATTGGACTCCTAAATCTCCCGAACCGTCCGTTGACAGATCGCAGGCGCAAGCTAGTCCCTAAAGCACCCCCCTTGCAACAGTCTGTACGTACGAAGTTCAACCCTCAATCTCCTGAATAATTAGAAGCAGGCCCCTTGCGTCTTTGATATAACGCCTGAAGCCCTAAATACCCAGTCAGCAAGTAACTAGAGGCCTAGCTTGATTTTACCTTCTTTCGAATCGCATAACTTCTTCTTTGGATGTCCAAACGAAGTAAACAAGATGCCCATGGAAAGCTGACAGCGAGCTCTACCCATCTATGTGATGAAAGTGAAGATCCGAAAATGCGCCAAAAGCTCGTAGGCTGAGGCCTAGCTTGTTTTCTTCATCTTTCGAGTCTTGTAACTTTTCCACTAGCCGTCCAAACGAAGTAGATGAAGTGCTTATGGAAAGCTGAGAAGGAGCTCTATCCACTGGTGCGATAAAAACGAAGATCCGAAGTGGTGCCAAAAACTCGTAAGCTGGGGCCTAGCTTATTTTCTCCATCTTTCGAGTCCTGTAACTTTTCCACTAGGCGCCCAAACGAAGTAGACAAAGTGCCTATGGAAAGCTGACAAGGAGCTCTACCCATCTATGCGATGGAAATGGAGATCTGAAGTTGTGCCAAAAACTCGTAAGCTAGGGCCTAGCTTGTCTTACCCATAAGTGTCTTTGGAGCGACAAAAGTCAAAATTTGATTTTCATGTAGGAGCCGGTCCACGACACGACATCCACCCCCTGATCGCGTAGGCACCAAGAACGAAGAGCTTGGCTCACCTATCACGAAGAACAGCCGAACCTCAGGTCGCAGGTGAACGAAAATCTGATGTAAGCGCTTCCCTGCGAGCCAATTTCACTCAGAACTTCCAAACCGCCCGATGAAAACTGGTATCGTCTTCAATTTCCTGTAGAACTCGGTGTTCTGATCCCGATGGATCCAAGGACAGCAAGTTTGGACTCCGAAACGGCCCGAACGGTCCGACTCTCCTTCACAGGTAACTGAAAACTCCAAATCTGCTTCATGCGTCTCAATTTCACTCAATACGCACTCCCCGATCCGTCTCTTCCGAAACCGTTTGAACCAGTGCGTAGCCTGCACAGATCTGAACCCAACGACGCCTTGCGCGCTTGCATTGGACTCCTAAATCTCCCGAACCGTCCGTTGACAGATCGCAGGCGCAAGCTAGTCCCTAAAGCACCCCCCTTGCAACAGTCTGTACGTACGAAGTTCAACCCTCAATCTCCTGAATAATTAGAAGCAGGCCCCTTGCGTCTTTGATATAACGCCTGAAGCCCTAAATACCCAGTCAGCAAGTAACTAGAGGCCTAGCTTGATTTTACCTTCTTTCGAATCGCATAACTTCTTCTTTGGATGTCCAAACGAAGTAAACAAGATGCCCATGGAAAGCTGACAGCGAGCTCTACCCATCTATGTGATGAAAGTGAAGATCCGAAAATGCGCCAAAAGCTCGTAGGCTGAGGCCTAGCTTGTTTTCTTCATCTTTCGAGTCTTGTAACTTTTCCACTAGCCGTCCAAACGAAGTAGATGAAGTGCTTATGGAAAGCTGAGAAGGAGCTCTATCCACTGGTGCGATAAAAACGAAGATCCGAAGTGGTGCCAAAAACTCGTAAGCTGGGGCCTAGCTTATTTTCTCCATCTTTCGAGTCCTGTAACTTTTCCACTAGGCGCCCAAACGAAGTAGACAAAGTGCCTATGGAAAGCTGACAAGGAGCTCTACCCATCTATGCGATGGAAATGGAGATCTGAAGTTGTGCCAAAAACTCGTAAGCTAGGGCCTAGCTTGTCTTACCCATAAGTGTCTTTGGAGCGACAAAAGTCAAAATTTGATTTTCATGTAGGAGCCGGTCCACGACACGACATCCACCCCCTGATCGCGTAGGCACCAAGAACGAAGAGCTTGGCTCACCTATCACGAAGAACAGCCCAACCTCAGGTCGCAGGTGAACGAAAATCTGATGTAAGCGCTTCCCTGCGAGCCAATTTCACTCAGAACTTCCAAACCGCCCGATGAAAACTGGTATCGTCTTCAATTTCCTGTAGAACTCGGTGTTCTGATCCCGATGGATCCAAGGACAGCAAGTTTGGACTCCGAAACGGCCCGAACGGTCCGACTCTCCTTCACAGGTAACTGAAAACTCCAAATCTGCTTCATGCGTCTCAATTTCACTCAATACGCACTCCCCGATCCGTCTCTTCCGAAACCGTTTGAACCAGTGCGTAGCCTGCACAGATCTGAACCCAACGACGCCTTGCGCGCTTGCATTGGACTCCTAAATCTCCCGAACCGTCCGTTGACAGATCGCAGGCGCAAGCTAGTCCCTAAAGCACCCCCTTGCAACAGTCTGTACGTACGAAGTTCAACCCTCAATCTCCTGAATAATTAGAAGCAGGCCCCTTGCGTCTTTGATATAACGCCTGAAGCCCTAAATACCCAATCAGCAAGTAACTAGGGGCCTAGCTTGATTTTACCTTCTTTCGAATCGCATAACTTCTTCTCTGGATGTCCAAACGAAGTAAACAAGATGCCCATGGAAAGCTGACAGCGAGCTCTACCCATCTATGTGATGAAAGTGAAGATCCGAAGTTGCGCCAAAAGCTCGTAAGCTGGGGCCTAGCTTGTTTTCTTCATCTTTCGAGTCTTGTAACTTTTCCACTAGCCGTCCAAACGAAGTAGATGAAGTGCTTACGGAAAGCTGAGAAGGAGCTCTATCCACTGGTGCGATAAAAACGAAGATCCGAAGTGGTGCCAAAAACCCGTAAGCTGGGGCCTAGCTTATTTTCTCCATCTTTCGAGTCCTGTAACTTTTCCACTAGGCGCCCAAACGAAGTAGACAAAGTGCCTATGGAAAGCTGACAAGGAGCTCTACCCATCTATGCGATGGAAATGGAGATCTGAAATTGTGCCAAAAACTCGTAAGCTAGGGCCTAGCTTGTCTTACCCATAAGTGTCTTTGGAGCGACAAAAGTCAAAATTTGATTTTCATGTAGGAGCCGGTCCACGACACGACAACGGAGGGGTACACTTCAGAAGACTCAGCTGCGTCTTCTGACAGTGATGAACGATATAATGAGTTTGTGGCGAATAACGTGTGTACTACAGAAGTAGCAGAGAAAGTAGAAGATGTGGTCTGTGGATACATTGAGTGCTATGAGATTGCGGAAGAAGAGCTTCCAGAAGACGAGAATACCGTCTTCCCTTCGGAAGATCCGACAGTTGGTCTTCCAGAAGACGAATCTGAACCAAAAGAAGCTCCCAAACCGGAATACTTTGGTGCCAGTGAATACAGTCACACTGAAGGAATGGTAAACCCGGATGATCTCCAAGAGATGGAGGTTGCTCCCGGGAAGAAGCTGAAGCTTTCCAAGGTGATCGAGGGCCAGCAGTTGGAAGACTTTCGAGAACTTCTGACCGAGTTCCAAGATGTCTTCGCATGGACCATAAAAGACATGAAAGGCATACCTCGAGAGTTGAGAGAGCATCGCATTGACTTGCTGGAGGGCGTTGTTCTTGCACGGCAGAGGCAGTATCGGCTCAACCCCAAGTACTCGCTTCTGGTGAAGGACCAGATTGACCAATACCTGAAGGCAGGAGTCATCTTCCCTGTACTTAGCAGTGAGTGGGTAGCTCCTATTGTCATCGTGCCAAAGAAGCAGACAAGGAAGATCCGAGTGTGTCAGGACTTCCGGAAGCTGAACTTGGCCACGAAGAAGGATCATCACCCTTTACCATTCACCGACTCTGTGTTAGACCAGGTAGCAGGGCATGAGTTCTACAGCTTCCTGGATGGGTATTCTGGGTACAACCAAGTTTCAATCAGGGAAGAAGACAAGTCGAAAACCACTTTCATCACTGATTGGGGCACGTACGCGTACAATCAAATGCCGTTTGGTTTATGCAATGCACCCGCCACATTTCAGAGATTGATGATTACAATCTTCAAGGAGTATCTTCGCACCTTTATGGAGATTTTCTTGGATGACTTCTGTGTGTTTGGATCGAGAGAAGACCACTTGATATTTCTAAGGAAGTGTTTTCTGAAGTGTAGAGAACATCGTTTGGCTCTTCACCCTGAGAAGTGCTTCTTTGGTATGTCAGAGGGGATCTTGCTAGGACATAGGATTTCCGGAAGAGGTATAGAAGTCGATTGTGCTAAGGTGGAAGTCATCATGAAACTCCACCCACCTTCTAACCTGACTCAGTTGAGAAGCTTCCTTGGCAACGTAGGATACTACAGGAGGTTTATTGACAGGTACGCAGAGGTAGCATGAAGACTCACTAAGTTGCTGAAGAAGGACGAACCATACGTTTGGTCTTCTGAGCAGCAGGAAGCATTTGAAGAAATGAAGAGGCTTCTGTCGGAATCCCTTGTCCTACGGCCGCCTGATTGGGGAGTCTTCCACATTTATGTGGATGTTTCTGCTTTCGCCATAGGGGTGGTGTTGAGTCAGAAAGATGAGAAGAAGAAGGATTATCCCATCTACTACGCGGGAAGACAGCTCAGTGATGCAGAGAAGAAGTACTCGACAACTGAAAGGGAGTGTCTTGGCATGATTTACTCCTGTAAGAAGTTTAGACACTATCTTCTAGCAAACCCGTTTGTCTTCTATGTAGATCACTTCTCTTTGAAACATCTTGTAAAGAAGGCAGATTTGTCTGGTAGGATAGCTAGGTGGATTCTCCTACTCCAGGAATTTACTTACACAGTTGAATACAGGCCCGGAAGACAACATGTTAATGCTGACTACCTATCCAGACTAGAGACAGAACGACGAGAAGATGAAGTGGAAGACGAGTTTCCTGACGAGAAGTTGTTTTCATTTTTCGCAGAGACACTTTCATCTGAGGGGGGGCGTACCGCCTGCTTCCCAGAAGACGAGACTAGATCTTCTGATCCAGTCTTTGCGACTTCCACAGAAGAGTCGATCTTCAAGGGCTTGAGGAAGTTCTTGGAAGATCAACAGTATCCCGAGGGATTGGATGCGGAGCAGAAGGCTGTCTTCTTACACAAGGCAGGACCTTACGCCATCTTCCAGGGTATCCTATTTCGAAAGGGACAGGACGAGAAGCTGAGAAGATGTCTCGAGCCGTCAGAGATAAAATCAGTGATCACAGGTCTTCACTATGAAGATGCTGGGGGTCACTACGGGCTGAAAACCACAGTGAAGAAGATGCTAGACGCCGGATACTGGTGGCCAACTATGTATCGAGACACTTTTCAGGAGATCAGGAAGTGCGATGCATGCCAGAGGGTGGGAAGACCGACCGCTACAACAAGGTGGCCTCTTACTCCCATTCTTCCGCTTGCCCCGTTCGAAAAGTGGGGAATCGACTTTGTGGGTCCTATCGCACCGGTGGCGAGAAGAACACGAGCAAGGTACATTTTAATAGCTACCGACTATGCCACCAAGATGGTGGAAGGCGAGGCCACGAGGAAGAACGATGCCGCAGTAGTAGCAAGGTTCCTTTGGCATAACATCATTACTAGGTACGGATGTCCGCTGGAATTGATATCAGATAGGGGTACTCATTTCTTAAATGAGACTATCTCCCTCCTGATCCAATACTTCAGGATTAAACATCGGAAGACGACGCCATACAACCCGAAAGCGAATGGACTGACGGAGAAGTCGAACGGTCTTCTGTGTAACATCCTGAACAAGGTAACTGTTAACCATGCGTATGACTGGGACACGAAACTGCCATATGTGTTGTGGGCTTTCAGGATTTCACCTAAGGTCACAACCCAGAAGACGCCTTTCTACCTAACTTACGACATGACACCTATTGTGCCCATTGAGTTAGAGATCCCGACATACCGGTTAGCCGTATCCGAACGCATGGGAGAAGAAGAGAGCCAGGAGCAGCGTCTTCTGAATTTCGTAGAGTTTGAAGAAGACAGGAATGCAGCTTTGGAGAAGACGTACGAGGTGCAAGCGCAACGTAAGGTAAACTACGATAGCAAGTTGAGGAAGGTGACTGTTGTGGATGGGGACTTGGTTCTTCTCTATGACAATCGACATATTAAGTTCCCCGGGAAACTTCATCTTCGCTGGATGGGTCCTTACCGTGTCTTGGAGGTCTTCGACAATGGCTCCTTGCAGTTGGAAGAGTTGGACGGTACACTGATGACCACTCGCGTTAATGAGTGGCGCGTCAAGAAGTACTGGACGTAAACAGAAGTGCAGAAGACACTGATGTTTGCGGGGACGCAAACATGTGAGGGTGGGCGTATGTGGTGCCCACAAATTACAGGATGCACGAATTTTTGAAATTTTTAAGAATAATAACTTGTTTGTATAACTGAAGAAGCGTTGTTACTTAAGGTTACGTCTTCCTTAAGAAGAAGATAATCTTAAGAGCTGTTTGTAATAAGAAGTTGACTTCTTCGGAAGACGACCGTCTTCGGAAGAACGTCTTCTCAGTTGCGTCTTCAGAAGACGGGAAGACGGCGGAAGATGAGAAGACGGCGGAAGACACTTGTCTTCCAGAAGACAGCGACCGTGAAGGCCCAACCGTGAGTTTTTGGGTAAGACAGTAGGTGTACCTACTGGGGCGCACCGAATAGGTAGGTAGGTCGGGGAAGATACCCAAGGTCGAAAACCCCTAATTTGCGGGGAAGATGCGTAAGGAAGCACATTAGACACATTCCAACTTCTCGCAGCACAGCGCTTGAGAAGATCGATTGGAGATAGTGAGCTTTGCGAGTTAGCTTTGAGAGAGGAATCGAGTGAGGACATCGAGGTAGGAGAGAAGCAGTTGGCAGCTAGGCGAAGGGCGAGACCAAAATTGTTGGAGCACAAACAGCAGAGAGCGAAGGCGTTTCTGTGAGCTCCCGAGAAGCTGACATTGGAGAGCAGCGAGTGGAATTGAAGGTGGATCGAGGCGTGGCCAAGAGATTGACAGCAGGCGCAGTCGTGAGGAGTCGCATTGGAGCGAGGACCAGAACCAAGAAGCGCGCGGAGGTCGAAGGCAACTCGGAGAGCAGAAGAAGACTGTAGAGGTTCTTTCCCCTGTTCTTTCCCCTTCCCACTTCTTCTCGCCTTTTTCTGGTATTCCCCGCGCTTCCTTCGTTGTGTGCAGGCAGCCTGATCGATTACCCCCCACCCCCATCTTTCCTATTGAGACATTGGGCGCGGAAGCGCTGCCCAATTTCTGTCAGACATCTCCTTGCTTCTTCCCGAGCTCAATTCGAGCTTCCCTACACCTCGTCTTCAAATTGGAGATCCCAGCTATCAATTTCTCTACCCTACTACCTCTCTACCCCCGAAACTTGGAACAGAAGACGATTCGGAAGATGTGAACATCTTCGGAAGACGCTTCTTAAACTTGACTGTCTTCGAAAGACCGTCTTCAGAAGACTGTCTTCGGAAGTCGACTGAACACAATTCGTATCGAGAGTGGATTTGCTTTGCTTTAGTGTTTAGAGAGACTTGGTACGAATCCTTAGTGATGTGGTGAGTTGTTTTGTTATTTCGAGAAGTTGGAAGTCGGGAACTAGGCCTGTGCCTCCCGGTCTTCCAAGCTTCTCAACTCCACATCTTCCTAGAGAGACTAGAAGACTGGAAGGCTGGCAAAATGAGCGGAAGACGTGAGGGTCCATTCGGGTCTCTTCTGTTCGATCCATAGCAGCCATTCCTTCTTCTTCCCAAGCTTAGAAGAGAGTCGTGAGAATACTTGCTGGCAGAATCTGGAGAGAATGGTCGAGGGTCATGTCTTCCCACCGAGCAGCAAGGTTCTCCTGAGTGCGTATGAGAGGTGAGAAGTCAGAAGAACAGAGTGCAATTGTCTTGAGTCTGTTGTGAGGATAGATTGCGTGTAGGAAGACGAAGACGTCTGTGTGTACGGACGAAAAGAGGATCACTTTGATCATGTGATCAAAGTTTTGCAGCGGTTGGAGCAAGCCAACGCTTCTCTAAATCCAGAGAAGTGCATCTTTGGCTGCGAAGAAGGTCTACTGTTAGGGCACATCATTTCCAAGAATGGGATTGCGGTAGATCCTGAGAAGGTGAAGAAGATTGTGGATCTTCTATTTCCGATCAACTTGACAAAGTTGAGGCAGGTTCTTGGCATGGTTGGATATTATCGTAGGTTTGTCTTTTCCTTCTCAAACAAAGCAATAGCTTTGACCATGTACATGAAGAAGGGAGTTGATTTTGACTTGATAGTGCATGATCAGAAGGCAAAGGAAACATTTGAGGAGCTGAAAAAGGCATTAGTGCCATCAAACGGTTCTTCTCCCTCGACAAAAGATCAGCATTCGCATGCTTTTTCCCTAGTCTATCTTCGATCACGTAATCGTATTCTGTTAGAAGGATCTTTCAACGAGCAATACGACCTTCGGCATTAGGCTTATTAAAGATATACTTTAAAGCCTTGTGATCTGTGACTATGGAAACTTTCCCTCCTAGCAAGTAGTGTCGAAATTTCTTCAATCCGAAGATCACCGCTAATCCTTCTCGTTCAGTCACGGAGTAATTCTTTTCCGCTGGAACCATCTGCCTACTAGCATAAGCTATAGGATGATCATGCCTGTCTCCATCTAACTGATTTAATGTACATCCGATTGCTACATTGGAGGCATCTGTATACAGAGTAAATGCTTTACTCCACTCAAGTTTAGCAAGTATAGGAGCTGTCACCAGTGTTTTTTTCAGCTCCTCAAATGCTTCCTTTGCCTTCTGATCATGCACTGTCAAGTCAAAATCAACTCCCTTCTTCATGTACATAATCAAAGCTATTGCTTTGTTTGAGAAGGAAAAGACAAACCTACGATAATATCCAACCATGCCAAGAAACTGCCTGGTTGGTATTAGCCGTTGATCTACTAGAGCTTAGGACTATATCAACAACAAGGACATGGTTTTGTTTATGGAGTCGTGTGTGACAGTCAGATGTATTCAAACATCCGACACCGAGACGGATTGAATCCTACACCCCTTTGGCTATCCACTTCAAGTGGGTTGTAGACTTGGTAACCATGCCAGTGGGGTTGTGATAAATGAGAAATATGGTACTCGTTCGAGAGGATTTACCAGACCATGTTGAAAGAAGAGCGCTTCGAACAAAACCAACAGAGGAGTATATCAGTTCTTATTGAAAGAAGTCATTTGTTGCTATGGATGCATAGAGGAAATGATGACTGATCGAGGAGAACTTGATGCACATGAAGCTCATGGTTTCTTCGAGAAATGTGAGGTGAAGTTGTCATTAACAACCGCCTACAATCATGAAGGAAACGCAAAGAATGAGAGAGCTCATCCCGTCTATTGTAAGCCGTTGATAAAGACTTACAACAGAAGTGTAAGTCTCGACTTACCGTTCATACTTTGGATAGATCGTATTATGCATAGTTCTGTGATAGATTACATACTGGTGGACCTCATGACAAGACATAAGTATATCTGACCAAATGAGAAGCATGTTCCAACTTGGAGTGTGTTGTCATGGGAGGATAAGTTATCCAAGGAGCTTATTTTCTAGATCTGACAACTCGAGCAGCAACTCGAGGATTTGAAGATTGCGCTTGAGAGGTTACTGGAGGCATGTCCAAGGAATAAGGTTCGATCCAACATCATTTACAGCCAGAAGTAATCGAAGAAAGAGATTGGATGTTGATCTATGATAATAGTCTAGACAATCAACATATTGTAGTTCAAAAATTCTCAAAGTGTTGATTTGACGTATGTTGTGAAAATGTTCATGACAATGTCACATACGCGTTAAGGGAGTTAGACGATGCGAAGTTGAAGATACATGTGACAAGCAAGCGGTTTAAGATTTTCAAGAAAAGAGACGAAGTTGAAAACAAACGACATCGCAACAGAGTTTAAGTACAAGGACGATGAAAAAGATGACGAGCTCAAAGCTATAAGGTAAGACGATGAGATAGTGTGAAGCGTCGATCCACTCTTTGGTTGGTATCTTTGGTGCATAACAAATGATGTAGTAGTTCATAGAAGATATATGTCGTGTTGTGGATCAACTTCTACTTGGAAGACTAATTGGTGAGTGGTGAGGAAAAATTAGACAAAAAATACATGGAGGTTATCATCCAATCACCTTCCTTGATTTTCTTAGATTTGAGACAATGTCGCCAATCAAATATGACTTTGTTCTTCAATCGTGCTTCTCGTAGTTTATACAAAGTAACTTGGATGTCCTCAGGTCTCCTCTCCAGTTGTCTAATCTGACCAGTAAAAAGTGTTTTTCTCGTCAAATTGTCTTCCTAAGGTAACACGCTTCATGTCAGAACGTACTCTCCAATCAGCATGATAGGTTTCTGACTTGTCATGAGCTCCACTAACATATAACTCATCATCGAGCTATGCATCATTCAATAACGCAAACGGTAAGATTTGAGACCACTCGTGCGCTCTTTCATTGCAAGCCTTCACTAAGCCTTCACATGGACGGATGATCGCATTCGCTCTTAGCATTCTCTTCGGAGTTGTAAGCAGTTGTCAATGACAACTTCATCCCACACCTGTGGTGCCCACAATTTGCAAAGATGGAGATTTTTTTCAAACTATAAGACACGTGCAACTGTAGACACGTCATTAAGTTAATGACGTGTCTATATAATTGAAATAACCTTATTACTTGAGTTTACACCCTGCTTAGCGGGAAGATGATCTTAAGATGAATTTGTGTGAAGAAGCCAACTTCTTCCGAAGACGGACGTCTTCTAGAACGAAGACATAGTGTGCTTCCCAAAAAGACGTTGACTGTAACTACGGGAAGTATCAACCACGCACCAACTAGGTAAGGGTAGGTATACCTAACGGACCGTCACTACCACAGTAAGTAGGGCTAGAGTCGATTGAGCAATTACTTAAAATAAGAAGGAGAAGACAGGGAAGCCAGAGGCGCAGCAGCACCATAGTCTTCTTTTTTACTTCTTTACTCGATTTGAAATTGAGAATGACAATGGAAGAGCGTACAGAAGCAAATTGTAGTGCGAGAGGACATCTTCCAGCAGGAATCGCACTCAAGGTAGAAAGATTTGGAATCCACACAGAAATCAAAGATTGGAAATTATGAATAGAAGGAGGAAATCGAGAGTTGGAAGTTTCAAATCATAGCAGCTCGAGGTCGAAGGCAGAAGCATGATCGTGGCAAGACAAAGACATTGAGAGCAGAATCGAATCACTGAGACGAGCAGAAGACTGAAGAAGCAAGCAGAAGTGTAGCACATTGAAAGTGCAGTACTGAGGTTCTTCTCACTTCTTCCTTTTTCTCCATCGCTTCCATCCTTATGTTCCTGTGTTTCCACGCTTCCCCGATCGTTTGTAAGAAGTCTATCGATCCCTCTCCTTCTTTAAGATTTCTTTTGAGAAGATTGGACACAAAACTCTGTCCAGTTTTTGACAGCCCTTTTCCCAATCTCTTCATGAGAATCGAAATTGAGCTTCTTCTTCTCCCTGTTATAAAATTCTTTGTTTTGTCCATCAATTTTCTTACTTCGGCTGTTGAGCTTCTTATCTTTGGGTAGGGTACTCACGGTCAACATCTTTACATGGTGGGTTGATCCACCAGCCAGCAGTACGTGCATATGTTCACGGTCCTATAAACCCTCCACGATCTCATCGATCAACTACCCCCCCATCTCTCAACCTCCACGATCGTCATCGATGAACCTGCAAATGTCGGGCCTGTCTCTCACTCATGGGTCACCTCTGATGACTTTGATGGAAGCACACCATGAATCTTGAAGGGAAAAATGCTAAGTTCACTCATTCATACACCCACAAACTTATCAACTAAAAATCTTCATAAACTCATCAACTAAAATCCTCCATTCTAACGACGTCTCTCAAGTTCTCACATGCTAAAAGTATCTCACACTCTATATTACTCAAGTTGTCATTACGACGATGTCAAAACAAGGATGAGGAGCTCTTCTCTACTCCTCTATTTATACATTCTAGGTTTTTACTTTGGTATCCTCCGGTAACTCAGCCGTAACTACTTTTACCGGGTTTTACTAAGATATTACTTAAGATAAAAGCATTAATCACATGAGTTTCTTACCTTTTCACATGGGCTTATTCCTTCAAAGTCAACAACTTCTAGAAGGATTCTGGAATCCTCTCAAAGAATCTCGAATTTCCACCCCCCCTCTACACTAGGACCCACTAAAAAGGAAACATGTGGAAGCTCTTCTTGTTTTTAATGCCCACAAAGTCCACAACTTTAATCCAACCACTAATATCAAGTCAAAAAGGAGATAAGGGATACTTTCCACCTCCTTTCTACCTTTTAGACAAGATGACAAGATAGTAGTGCTCACTCTTTAGCAAATATCTGAATTCTGCCAAAAGTACAGCTAAGTTTAACCATAACTAACTTTTAGCTAGTCATGACTAACTTGATACCTCCTTAAAGTACTTTGGCAGAAAATAAACATTCTCAACACTTAGTTATAACTAAACACCTTACTAATAAACAAACTTCTTATGTGTAACATAGGTCGTTACATTTTACCCCCGGACTAAATTTTCGCTCCGTCCTCGGAGTGAAGAGAGAACTTTCGTCGATGAAACAACTTCAACTTGTCATGGTTGATCCGATCGATCTCCTTCCTCCCAACTCCTGAAGGTCATATGTAAAGTTGCTCCACACCTTATCTACAACAAAAGGACCGAAATATCTCGAAAGAAACTTCTTCCTAGCCCTCTTGAATCTGATAGCATCATACAACATAACCCAATCTCCGACTTGAAAAGGTTTTACCTCTCTCTTGCCCAACCGTTTGTCGTAACTCTTCTTTTGATACGCCTGAGCTCGTTCCATCCGGATCATTGCTACCGCTCGGGTCTCTTCCAACTCCATGAGTTGTTTTCTTCTTGATATGACCACGTCTTCTCCCCTCGACCTTTTCAACTTTCGTTGAATAGTTTGAAAAGTATCCAATTCGAATTGGATCGGCAACTTGGACTCCACTCCATAAACTAGTCGAAATGGAGAGTACCCAGTAGAAGTCTTTGTTATCGTTCGGTACTCCCATAAGATGGCATGTAGCCTCTTATCCCAAGTATGTTTCGTAATCTCAACACCAACATCTTTGACGAGCATCATACAAAGTGTAAGATTGGTCTTCTCCGCAAGACCATTAGCATTTGGTTTGTATGAGGTCGTTACTCGTGCCTTGATAGAAAAGTGTTGTAGCATAGCAGTAGTCATGCTCCCTACAAACTCTCCTCCTCTATCCGAGACCAACTCTAACGAACATCCAAATCTTGTGATGATCCTCTCCCATAGGAATCTACCGACTTCTGTTTCATTGGTCTCTCTCAAAGGTCTAGCCTCTACCCACTTGGTACAATAGTCAGTGACGACTACAATGTATCTATTGCCTCGAGGTGTCTTATTAAGAGGACCTACAAAGTCAATACCCCACTTCTCAAACGGCCCTAATACTAGAATTGATCTTAACTGAGGTGTTCTAGTAGACTTTAGAGCAAATGCTTGACATACGTCACAAGTTTTACAATGGTCTAAACACTCTTTGAAAATCCCTCTCCAGTGATAATCCGCATCCAAAATCTTGAAGGCTGTTATCTTACTAGCAAAGTGACCTCCGCAAACAGTTCCATCGTGAAACTCGTGCATTAGCTTGAATGCCTCCTTCTGACCAACTACTCTCCTTAATAACCCATCAGCTCCTTGATGAAACAGAATTCTCTCCACCATGGTGTAAGGTTTGCATCTCTTGATCAACGCGTTACGTTCTCGAGTATGCATACCTTCTAGAAAAGAGCCATCTACTGTAACCATGCATAGTTAACTATACTCATAGTTAGAACTATGTGTAGAGTTGACTATAGCGGGACCATGGTATGTGGGACCGGATAAGATATGTGTAGAGTTGACTATAGTGGGACCATGGTATGTGGGATCGGATAAGAATGTGGTGGTGTTGATATTTGATTGGTAGTTGATTGTGTGGGTTGCATGGAAGCCATGTCATCAGTCCGTGTGAGGATTGATGAGTGGTTAGTATGGATTGGGGTGTGCACTTATCTAACTATATAAAGAAGGAGAATGGTCCTTGAAAGACATTCCACCTTGAGTTGAGTTGAGAGTTCTTCTGTCTATTCATGAGGGTTCTTGAGGATCGCGATTAGAGTTTTTGTAGTGTTACAATGGTATCAGAGCAAGGCTCTTCTTCTGAGAGAGTGGATTACCCCTCTTAGGAGAAGAATTGCAAAGAAACCTTGTGATTAGATGCACATGAGTGGAGAGAAATTTCGAATTTTCAATAGTAGTGAGAGAAAGTGATAGAAATAGTGAAAACTCGAGCTGCTTACAGTCCTTGTGAAACTTCGAGAGAAAGTTGAAATCATTTCAACTTTTACTATGTTATAGAGGGAGGACTAAGCTACCTATGACACTTGAAATCTCATGGAGATCACTTATAGTTTGAAAGATATGACATTCGAAATGTGAGGGGGTTTTTCCAGATTTTTTCGGTTTTTTCACATTTCGCTCTCGAGAAGGATTTTACAGTCACTTCCATGTTTTGAGGTTGTCAAATCTCAAGTAGAATCTTTGCAAATTTCTAATTGGCAAGATAAGCTATCCAAGGGTTCAACAAATGCGAGATTTGACCCAAGGAAACTCGAGTTATGGTCTTCGGAAGATAGGGGGTCAAACTGCCAAAATTGCCAAATTTGGTACAAATGGAAGGAGGGATTCATAGAGTTCCAGATTTTCCGTTTTTGAATCCTTTCCATATCAAACTCCTCTACATTGCACGTCATCATTTTCAGGTTTATTTGGTGGTGCACTTCGGAGATGCTTTCATGACGCAAGTGATGAACTCACCTGTCCCTGTGATTCTTCCGATCGTAACGTATGCTGCTACGTAGGACCTCACGCTCTATATCTTGCTTTAGGAGGATATGGATCTGAATCGACCACCAACCACCTTCAACACTTGGTGCGCAGTTCATTATACATGTCGTCCCAAGGTGACATACCGTGAGAAAATAGTGAGAGAATTTGGAGAGGCATTCTATCAAGAAGTTATCTCGTCGTCTCAACCTTTTGTGATACCTTTGTTCGTGAGGCGTTTTCGTGTAGTGATACTGACATTGTATTGAAGGTAGTAGAAAGAGTGGTGTAAGGACTGAGAGTGTTGAGAGACGTTAGAATGAGTGAAAATAACATGGAGCAACAAGGCACGGAGATGCGTGAGATCATGCAGAACATGCTCAATGAGTTTCGAGAGATGACGACAGTGGTGAGGACACTAGAGAGCAAGATAGCAACTCTAGAGGGAGAGAATGTGAGAGCAATGGAGATGGGTGGTCCATCACAAGTTCCAACGCAAGCAGCGGAGACAGTACATAGAGAAGAGGTTGTTTTAGGGGTCCAAAGGGCAGTGGAGGGGGAAGATGCTCTATTGCTTCGCATGAAGAAGACGTGTAACGTGGAACCTTATCGAGGTAATCGAGCAATGGGTATTCTAGAGAATTGGATTTCTCGTATGAATCGCTACATGAGACTTTTTCAAGCACACGTCAATGATTACTCTGCGGGAGTATTTGCAAGTGGTTACTTGATGGATAAAGCGCTTACATGGTACGATACATAGGAGCGTTCGATGATTGCTGGAGGAAGTCAAGTAACATGGAGCAATATGCAAGAAGGTTTGCTCCAGAATTTCCAATCAGTGGATTCAGTGCAGATGGCTCGAATGAAGCTCTGGGATCTCAAGCAACGAGGAAGTCTCCAAGAATACGTAGAGGAATTTCAAGATCTACAAGTAGCTATCTCTGATATGAGCCAGGCAGAAGCTTTAGACGTGTTCAAACGCGGATTGAAGGAGAGAATTCGTCAAGAAGTCATGGTGAATAATCCACGTACCGTGTTCGAAGCAATCGGTTATGCCCAAAGAATTGCTGATGCATTAGGTATCGCTAGAGAGGAGGAACCACCAATCGTGCCGCGAGTTCAATATGGAGGTCCAATGCCCATGGAATTGGGTAATCTTCGGCAATAGGACGGTTATGCACGACAATTCTATGGAGAGGATCGGAGAGATCGTGCTAGAGAGCAACCAAGACGAGAAGTGATACCACGAGGTGGCGGTGTCAGAGGTGGAGTTCGTAACTATGTACCTCGAGGACTTCCGAGGGATGGTGATATTGGTGAAGGCATTCGAAATCAAGAGCTTCAAGGAGAGACACGGCGTTGTTATAACTGTGGGAGAATTGGGCACATAGCTGCTCATTGTCGCACCCGATTCCCTCGAGGAAATCGAGCTACTTATCGAAGACCTCTGAATCATCTGAATGATAGAGCAGAGGAAGGTGGAGAGGAAGGAGAGATGCAGTACAACAATCTAGTTTTGGAAAACGAAGAGCACCAGTAGATTTACCTCGTCGTCGTACTGGTTCAACAAAGAGAAGAAAAGGCGAGAATGGAAGACAAAAGAAGGAGTTAAATGGATTGACACGAAGGACTACGCAACTAATCGTCACTGATGGAGTGTTAGAAGGTATTAAGGTGAGAGTGTTGATTGATCCTGGCGCAACTGAGAACTTTCTGTGCGTTCAGTTGCTATGAGATTGGATTTGGCTTTGGAAAAGAATGACAAGGAAGAAGTAGAGCTGCCAAACGGGCACACTGAGATGATTGAGTCTCTCCCACGGAGTGTAGCACTCACTATAGGGCAATATTCAGAAAAGATTGAATGGCGAGTTATTCGATTAGCTCGTTATGATGTCATTTTGGGTATGCCTTGGATGGAGCAATACAATCCGGAGGTGGATTGGAGAAAGAAGATTGTGAAGAGTAAGGGGTGGATAGTTTTTGGAGACAGAGTAAGATCTCGATCTAGAAACATACCTCTGTATGTGATAGAACAGACCGCTATTCATAGTGGTGATGTATGTTTCTTGGGGTTAATAAGAGAAGCTTATAGTTCCAACTATGGTGGCGATATTCCGGATAGTTTCAAAATGATTGTAGAAGAATTCAAAGATGTTTTCCCGAATGATTTACCTTCCGGATTACCACCAAGAAGGCGAGTGGATCACAAGATTGAGGTACTTCCAGGTAGTGCACCTCCTTGTAAAGCACCATATCGATTAGCACCGCACGAGTTGGAGGAGTGCAAAGCTCAAGTGGAGGAACTGTTACACAAAGGATTCATCCAACCTAGTGTATCTCCTTATGGAGCTCCGGTCTTGTTCGTGAAGAAGAAGGACGGGAGTATGCGTATGTGCATAGACTATCGAGCTCTCAATCTTCAGACTGTGAAGAATAAGTATCCATTACCTCGAATGGATGACTTGTTTGATCAACTACGAGGAGCAAAGTACTTCACCAAATTGGATTTACGAAGCGGTTATAATCAGATTCGGATTGCTGAGCCAGATGTACAAAAGACTGCTTTTCGTACAAGGTACGGTCACTTTGAGTACTTAGTGATGCCTTTTGGTCTCACTAATGCACCCGCTACATTTATGGGTCTAATGAATGACATCTTTCGACCATACTTGGATAGATCTGTCATTGTATTCCTAGATGATATTCTTGTCTATAGTAAGACGTTGGAAGAGCATAAGATGCACTTACAAGAGATTTTACAAGTACTTAGACAAAACCAGCTATATGCCAAGATCTCTAAATGTGAGTTTGGCAAGAGTGATGTAGATTACCTAGGACATCGTGTGAGTGGAGCAGGAATCCAAGTCATGAGCGATAAGATTGAGGCAATCCAAAAGTGGAGTGCTCCAGAACATCAAACCCAGTTAAAGAGTTTTCTAGGACTTACGGGGTTCTATCGTAGATTTGTCAAAAACTTTGCACAAGTTGCACAGGACTTGACAAACCTATTAGGTCAAGGACAAAAATGGAGATGGGGTACATCGCATGAGCTTGCCTTCCAAGCCTTGAAGGATGCGCTGTTACAAGCACCAATCCTTAAGTGGTATGATCCTACAAAACCCATTAAGTTGGCCACAGATGCATCCGGTACAGCAATAGGAGCAGTGTTACAACAAGCATGGGCATATGGCTGGCATCCTGTAGCTTTTTTTTCCCGTAAGTTGCTTCCTGCAGAACGCAACTATCATACCACAGAAAGAGAGGAGTTAGCTATTGTGTTGGCTACCAAGCATTGGAAGCACTACTTGGGAGATAAGGAGTTTGTGGTAGAAACAGACCACAAACCATTGGTTTACTTGCAGACGCAGAAGGACCTCTCCAAACGTCAAATTCGATGGACGGAATGACGACAACGCTTCAACATGCAGATTCTATACGTGGAAGGGAAAAAGCAACTTGCTGATGCGTTAACTCGAATGCCTCGAGTTAATCACATGTCGACAGAAGTGAAGATCCATTCCGATTGGTGGCAACAATTGATGGAAGCTACCAGAACGGATGAGGAGATTGTGGCAGCAACTAAGCACACCAAGCTTACCAAGATGCATGGGTTAGCATTCAAGGACGGCAAAGTTTGGATTCCCAACAATCCAGAGCTTCGTACGACTATCTTGACAGAATGTCATGATTCAGCGATTGCCGGTCATGTCGGAATAGAGAAGACTTTGGAGGCGGTGCAGCGCATTTATTATTGGCCAAAAATGCACGATGATGTGATGAGATACATCAACAGTTGTCTTGCTTGTCAACAGAACAAGGCAACCAATCAAACATCGGCAGGCTTACTCCAACCATTACCTATTCCTACTAACCGATGGGAACATGTGAGTATGGATTTAGTGTGTGAACTACCTCCAACTAGTACGGGATTTGACTCTATTGTAGTTTTTGTTGATAAGTTGAGCAAAATGATTCATATTCGTCCAACCAAGAAGACTGTTACTGCACCAGAGCTAGCTCAAATCTACTTAGACGCTGTTTTTGCTCAACATGGTCTTTCTAGAGTCTTAATTACTGATAAGGGATCACATTTTACAAGCATGTTTTGAAAAACCTTGTTTGGGTTATTCAAAACTAAGCTTGCTATGTCCACAGCTTACCATCCTCATAGTGATGGACAAACAGAACGGGCTAATCGGACGATAGAAGATATGTTACGAGCTTTTACGATTGAAGAGCAAGCGAGGTGGGATGAACTCCTACCTTTAGTAGAGTTCTCCTACAATAACTCTGTGAACGCATCGACAAAAGCTACACCGTTCTACTTGATGTACGGCGCACATCCGCTCACTCCTTCTAGTTTTACTAGATTTGGATCAGGACAGGAGTCAACAACCAAAGTTGCTGCCGTCAATGAATTTGTGCAGAAGATCCATGCAGGTGTTCACCAAGCCAAGGAGAAGATTCAAACTGCTCAAAATCGTCAGAAGCAATATGCAGATGCTCATCGTCGTCATGTGGAGTTTGACATTGGGGAGAAAGTGTGGTTATCTACCACTAACTTGTCGTTAGTAGGTGTTCGCAAATTTAACCCTAGATACATCGGTCCATTCACCATCTTACGACGAGTTGGAGCTGTGGCGTACAAATTACAACTTCCGGTTATATGCGCATGCATCCGGTGTTTCATGTTTCTTTACTGAGGAAATATGTTCCACGTTCTCCTCGTTTCACCAATCCTCACATAGCACCACCATTGCCATAAATAGTGGATGATCATGAGGAATACGAGGTAGAAAGCATACTGAACAAACGTCTTCGTGGTACTCGATATCCCAGGATAGAATACTTGGTAAAATGGAAAGGATATCCATTATATGAGGCTACTTGAGAACCACTAGGAAATTTGACTAATGCCGACTTGTTAGTTCAAGCTTATGAGCATTCCATCGTCAACGAGGACGTTGCAACTTAAATGGAGGGAGGTTTGTAACCATGCATAGTTAACTATACTCATAGTTAGAACTATGTGTAGAGTTGACTATAGCGGGATCATGGTTTGTGGGACCGGATAAGATATGTGTAGAGTTGACTATAGTGGGACCATGGTATGTGGGACCGGATAAGAATGTGGTGGTGTTGATATTTGATTGGTAGTTGATTGTGTGGGTTGCATGGAAGCCATGTCATCAATCCGTGTGAGGATTGATGAGTGGTTAGTATGGATTGGGGTGTGCACTTATCTAACTATATAAAGAAGGAGAATGGTCCTTGAAAGACATTCCACCTTGAGTTGAGTTGAGAGTTCTTCTGTCTATTCATGAGGGTTCTTGAGGATCGCGATTAGAGTTTTTGTAGTGTTACATCTACAAGGAAACTCCAGATTTCCTTGTACTCGTCCGGTATCTCCTCAATGCTTGTGATCGTCATCAGATGTTCGGCTGGAAATGAATCATCAAACGGTTCTTCTCCCTCATCATCATAAGCCCTCGATAAAAGATCAGCATTCGCATGCTTTTTCCCTAGTCTATCTTCGATCACGTAATCGTATTCTGTTAGAAGGATCTTCCAACGAGCAATACGACCTTCGGCATTAGGCTTATTAAAGATATACTTTAAAGCCTTGTGATCTGTGACTATGGAAACTTTCCCTCCTAGCAAGTAGTGTCGAAATTTCTTCAATCCGAAGATCACCACTAATCCTTCTCGTTCAGTCACGAAGTAATTCTTCTCCGCTGGAACCATTTGTCTACTAGCATAAGCTATAAGATGATCATACCCGTCTCCATCTAACTGACTTAATATACATCCGATTGCTACATTGGAGGCATCCGTATACAGAATAAATGCTTTACTCCACTCAGGTTTAGCAAGTATAGGAGCTGTCACCAATGTCTTTTTCAGCTCTTCAAATGCCTCCTTTGCCTTCTGATCATGCACTATCAAGTCAAAATCAACTCCCTTCTTCATGTACATAGTCAAAGCTATTGCTTTGTTTGAGAAGGAAAAGACAAACCTACGATAATATCCAACCATGTCAAGAAACTGTCTCAACTTTGTCAAGTTGATCGGAAATGAAAGATCCACAATCTTCTTCACCTTCTCAGGATCTACCGCAATTCCATTCTTGGAAATGATGTGTCCCAACAGTAGACCTTCTTCGCAACGAAAGATGCACTTCTCTGGATTTAGAGAAGCGTTGGCTTGCTCCAACCGCTGCAAAACTTTGATCACATGATCAAAGTGGTCCTCCTTTCTTCCGTACACATAGAAATCGTCAATGAAATCCCGAACAAACTTCCCTATGAATGGTTCAAACACCTTGTTCATGAACCTTTGAAACGTGGCCGGAGCATTACACAGTCCGAATGGCATCGTCCGAAATGCAAATGTTCCCCAAGGAGTAGTGAAAATAGTCAACTGATGGTACTCCTGTGCTATCTTGATCTGGTTATACCCACTATAACCATCACCAAAGCTGTATCACTCATGACCAGCAACTTCCTCCAAAATCTCATCTATAAATGGTAGAGGATAATAATCCTTCTTGGTAACTGCATTCAACTTCTTATAGTCTATGCACACTCGCAGCTTACCATTCTTCTTCTTGACAATCACAATGGGTGAAATCCATTCTGAGTTCTCCACCTCATAGATGAAACTCGTCTCCTTCAACTTGTCTATCTCCTCCTTGACCATCATTGTTGTTCTAGGATTGACCCTTCTCTGCTTCTGTCGAACTGGTCTTGCGTTTTCTTCCAATTCGATTCGATGAGTCTCGAGAGTCATCTCCTTCAAATCCTTGTAGCTGAAAGCAAACACATGGATATATTTTCGAAATATATCTAGGAATCTACTTTTCTCCTCTTGAGTAACATTGATACCAAACTTCAGGGTAGAGAGTCTTCTCACAATCTCTGTCTCACTCAACTCTTCTTTGTCAGGATCTTTCTCCACTGCTGGTCGAGGCAACAAGTCAATAGCACTAAGCTGATGTAATGATTCATCTCGACCAAATCCTTCGTCCTCATACGAGGATTCTTGATCGTAAGAATCTCCGATATCTACTTTTGAGACACTCTGATCATCCTTCGTATCAGATTCCCAGTAGTCACTAGTGGGTCTATCAGAGTCAAAAGTCATAACTCCAACACCCGAGTCACTCTATGATCTCTAGGCCCAATCCGTAAGTATCCTTTGTGTCACCTATCAGTGGTGCACACAGCTCTCAACCAAGGCCTACCTAGGAGCAAATCATAACTAGAGTCCTTTAACACTTGAAAGAACATCAATGTTTGAACTTCCATCCCAGACACGACCACCTTCTCTAACACACCAAGAGGTCTTACCCGTTGCTTGTTAGCCATCCCCACGACAATGCTAGCCGGGCGAGTTGGTTCCATCCCCAACTTCTTCATCAACCTCTCCGATATGGCGTTTACAGCCGACCCTCCATCCACCAATACGTCAGAGACGTAGTGACCATTCAACCGGACTTCAATCTTTGAAGCCCTAGTGCATACCTCTGAAGCATGCACATCCACCACACCAACTCCCACAGACTTTGATGTCTCGCTCTTGGGGTTTCTTCTTCTTACTTCTCTTAGAACTCAGTCCTCCTCTGAGTTCCCTTCGTAAGCTGGAATTAAGTGCGATCAGTTGTCCAACAGTGATGTTGGCTTTTTGAGCACCCACATCTTCAACCACATCATATCCCGCTTGGGAAGATGAAATGATGAAATCCGCCATCCCCAGCTTCCTTCTTGGCTCCCTTGGTGTACTCGAAACATTACTCGAACGAGTACTTCTACTTGCTGACTCCTCCATGAAAACCGGTTCATCAGAAAATCGAGTTCTTTTCCTTTCTTGAGCTAAAAGCTCCACCGGTGCATGAGAAGAGTTTGAACTCTCTCCTTTCTCGTAGATGGGATCTCGCACGACATCGATAGTAGCCATCTCCTTGTCTCGTCCTTGTGATGGATTTCCTCCACCCACATTCATTCTGATAGCTTCGGCACCTCTTCCTCCGTTGTTAGGACAATTTCGCTGGAAATGAGAACCTCCACACGTCCAACAAGTGATTCCTCCAAAGTTACCTTGGTTGCCTCCAAAGTTACCTTGATTTCCTCGATTGGGATTGTTGTCGTAACCTCTTTGACCTCCTCCTCCATCTTTGTTCCTCCATTCTCGTAACTGCACCACGTTTATCTTGAGATCCGCAAGAGTATCGGTGATGCTCTTCAACTCAGCATGAAAATCAGAGGTGGCAGTAGACACCGCTGTAGGGACAAATGATCTTGGCACCACCGTTGGAGTAGTAGCTGACGTTGAAACGATCACCAATTGTGATGGTGCAGATGCTATCGTTGTGGTTACACCAAGTGTCGGAGTCGACACCAGAGCGACATGATGAGGTTGGATGATATCTCCTTCATCCAAACTCTCTTCCATATTTATCGCAATCTTGATTACCTCCGCTTTGGTTGTTGGCTTCTCGTACCTCACTTGGGTTCGAATTGAAGGTCTCAACCCTCCCACCAAGTTCTTGATCACCACTGCTCCAATCCCCGCCATCGTTAGCTCCACATTGTCTACACTCTTTCGTAATACCGTCTGAAACCGTTGCTCCAACTTATCCACCCTTACGGCATATTGCCGAACTTTCTCGTCGTCACGTCGCTTCAAATGAGTAAGCTCCACCATGAGCTTCTCATAACTCTCTTCTGGAAGAAATTCTTCGATAAGTGCATTACTCAACGTCTCTCATGTGTCCTCAACTGCACCAGGTGTCTTGCTCTTCACTCGGTCTTCATACCACGTAAGAGCAAAATCTTCTAAAAACTCTAGCAACACCCACTCTTCCTTCCTTCTCACGTTGTTTTCGATGTAACCTCTTTTGAAGTCTCGAACAAACGGTTCTACATCTTCATTGTCCTTCCCATGAAACACGGGTAGCTTTCCCATCTTGTAACTATTCTTTCTACTCTTCTAATTGTCGTGCAATAACTACTCGCTAAAAGAGTACGAACATCACCAATTCCTTCGTGAATAATCTACCATAGGTAAAATAAAAGGAAATGGTTGTAACAACGCCTCTTGTGCCATCTCTTCTCCCAAAATAATCATGAGTCTGAGTCGCATCAACGCCTTCTCCACCATCCGAATGACGATCTCCATCACAACTCAGCCGAGTCTTCCTTTGAAGTCGATAACTTCTCCGTCTCAGCCCTTTGGGTCTCGTCCAACTTCTCGACTACTGACGTAAGTAAGGCGGCAACATCTACACACTTGTGTCCTCTTGATAGATCACCCACTCCACAACTTGGACAAGGGTCCTCTCCTAGAAGATGAATCGTCGGTGGTGATGATGGACCCACTCGAAGACTTAAATCAGTAAACTCCCGCTTCCCTTTAGCTTTCTCGGTTCTGATTCTAGTTGGACAATTCACTATTTTATGTCCCAACCCTCTACAAAAATAACACCACAAGTCGGTTTCTACTCTTCACCTCGGAGATTCTACTTGAGATTTTGTACTAGTGTTCTCAAACTCAACGATAATCTCTTTCGAGCTCTCTCTGACACTTATTTTGACATCTAAACCTTGAGGAAGGTTTCTAAGTCTAACTTTCCAATCTTTTGAACTTCCACTCATGTTGCGCCTTCTCAACCATTAAGTGGACAAAATATCTTTGAGGAAAATAACTCTACATCACTTTCTTAACTCTTTCGAGCTTTATACTGAAAATCGTGTATTATACATGCTATACACGAAATAAAATCCAATCTAAACTTAAGAGTCCATGATAATATCCTCATGACCATCGTTTGTACTGATCCTAGCAGACATCTTAAAGTCACTCTTGTAAAGATCACACTCTACTTCGCCAGGAGCATTCGTGACCTCCACAGTGAATGTTACTTTGAACTCAATCTTCTTCCCATCTGCGCCGATGCTCACAGAAGCTTCTTGATATAGAGCAAAAAGGGCACCCCAACTGCAATAGATGCTTGATCGCAACGCCTCAATACTTAACTTTGGCTTTTCCGTCTCCGTTCTAACTCCCAAACGTCTCTTTTTCAACCTCGGCACTCGAACTGGATTCCCCATGACATATCGTCAAGACCTCTTTCTATGTCGAACCGTATATCTCTTAATCGGTAAGAGATCTCTCCACGATTTTTGTGACCTCCAGTAGCTCAACCTTCAAGCTACTAACTAATGAAGTTTCAATAGAAAATTCCTAAATCAAAAGAGATGGTGCTGACTGTACAAATTTTCAGAGAATTGAAATTTGTATATTTTCACTTCTCTCATGACTTTCAACCCCCTCAACTTTGAAAATTCATGGCTCTCACTCCATACCACTTTTTCTCCTGATTTTTGTTGTCCTAGATAGCTTATCAGCAAATCTAAAACACTGGAAAGTTTCTCAGGAAAATAAAATTCATAGAAAATTTGACAATGACTGTAAACTTTTTCTAGAGAACAGAATTCCTCAACTCTCATGAATAGACCCCCTCAACTTTGAAAATTCATTGCTCCCTCTCTAGACCACCTTTTCCTATGATTTCTTTTGTCGTAGATAGATTATCAGCCAAGCTACAGTCCTGGAAAGTTTCACTGGAAAATAAAATTCAAAAAAATTCTGACAATGACTGTAAAATTTTCCAGAGAGCAGAAATCCTCAAACTCGGAAATTTTTCTCCTCTAATAACTTCTCTCTCCTCCTTTCTCTACAACTCTTGTTTCATCCCCTTTCAACTCTCCTCAAACTCTTTCTAAGTGAACAAGATGTAAAGAATAACCTCGAATGCGTCATAGATCACTACGGGATACACGAAAGGTTCTAATATTGCTAACATCGTGTTAGCTCTCTCTCCTCCCAACGTTCTCTCCATGTGTTCTCTCATAATCTTTTTTGGTCTAATATAGAACTGAACTCTAAACATTTTCAATGATCCCTTCAAGTGAGGTCTCGGCAACGGAACCAAAAATGTAAATCCTCCACGACCCCATCGATCAACTACCCCCCCATCTCTCAACCTCCACGATCGTCATCGATGAATCTGCAAATGTCGGGCATGTTTCTCACTCATGGGTCACCTCTGATGGCTTTGATGGAAGCACACCATGAATCTTGAAGAGAAAAATGCTAAGTTCACTCATTCATACACCCACAAACTTATCAACTAAAAATCTCCATAAACTCATCAACTAAAATCCTTCATTCTAACGACGTCTCTCAAGTTCTCACATGCTAAAAATATCTCACACTCTCTATATTACTCAAGTTGTCATTACGACGATGTGAAAATAAGGATGAGGAGCTCTTCTCTACTCCTCTATTTATACATTCTAGGTTTTTACTTTGGTACTCTCTGGTAACTCAGCCATAACTACTTTTACCGGGTTTTACTAAGATATTACTTAAGATAAAAGCATTAATCACATGGGCTTCTTACCTTTTCACATGGGCTTATTCCTTCAAAGTCAACAACTTCTAGAAGGATTCTAAAATATTCTCAAGGAATCTCGAATTTCCACCCCCCCTCTACACTAGGACCCACTAAAAAGGAAACATGTGGAATGTCTTCTTGTTTTTAATGCTCACAAAGTCCACAACTTTAATCCAACCACTAATATCAAGTAAAAAATGAGATAAGGGATACTTTCCACCTCCTTTCTACCTTTTAGACAAGATGACAAGATAGTAGTGCTCACTCTTTAGCAAATATCTGAATTCTGCCAAAAGTACAGCTAAGTTTAACCATAACTAACTTTTAGCTAGTCATGACTAACTTGATACCTCCTTAAAGTACTTTGGTAGCAAATAAACATTCTCAACACTTAGTTATAACTAAACACCTTACTAATAGACAAACTTCTTATGTGTAACATAGGTCGTTACAGTCCACCTCAGCCACCTTCACATGCACGGTGCTTTGATCCATCAAGTCATCATTTAGCACCTCCCACCGAGTGGTAGTCCTCCCTCGTCGATGATCTGAGATCATCGATGAGAGAGATTAGGTGTAATCTCTCTCATCTGTTTACCTTCCCTCATGTTTTCCGTTAGTTAGGTGATCACTATCCCTAGTGGATAAGCACTAACCAAACATATATAAAAGTGGTTTACATTATTCTCTAAAATCAAGAGGAAATCTCTGACCTTTAACTAACCTACCTACTATCGTCCATCACACATAACAACATTATTATTCGAAGAAATGTATAAGAGTTATGCATAGAAGACCCCACAGAAGACTTGTGAGTCTACTCCACTTAAAAAAGAAGTAAGAGTCCAGCGTACTCATCTGCTGTCAACTGTTCTTGCTCTTCCCTATGGCTACTGTCTAGATCTTGCTCATGACTCCCAAGAGGTCTGCTCCGTATGGATTAGCTCAACATTGTAATTAGAAACACCACCTCTCATATCACAATGAGAGCAAGGAAGAACAGACCCTTAATACTCCCTCACAAGCACACCAAGGAACACCACTCCAGCTAGGATAGCGAGAGGACACCGTCAAAAAATAAGCCTAACAAGACAAATCAAAAATATACTACCTCCTTTCTAGTGTTGCTAGATGATATTAAATACAGAAATTCTAAAAATAGCTAAAAAGTCTAATATAGGAGTTGGACGTGACCTTATATCCGTCAACTTATGGAGCTTGGGGTCTAAACTATCTCAACAACCACATCTCCTAAACTAACTGGTGGGATAACCTCATAAGTGACTAACTCCACAAGCACTATGGCTAAGATCTCATCCTGATTGATCATTAAAGGAGTTGGGATGACACTTGTACTTGTAAAATGGTAAATGATAAATGTTATTACATGTCTCTTGGGGTCTTCATGGACCATGAGACTATCCACGTCAGTCCACCATAGCAAGACTCGGACCAGAAGCTTCATAAACAGTTTGCAGCGCATGTACTTCCAACCGTTTCAACAAGAGACTGAACCCATGACCTTTCTCTTAAACTGTAGACTAAACCACTTGGGACACCTATCTTCGATGTCTTGTAGAACCTGCAGTCACCAAATGCTCACTAGGAGGATCAAGGGGAAGGGTAGGATCCCTCTTCCTTTGTTTGGCCATCTCTCGTATGTCCTTCTGGAGCTTAAAAGATCTCATGACACTATTGTACAACATCTTGGCTGAGTCTTCAGCTCGCTTGATTGCCATCCATATCCTCTTATAAGTTGGCTCAGAAGAATGAAACAACATCTTCTCCACCTCTCTCTCTCTCTCTACTTGACATGGATATATGTCTGGTCCACAACCAAGCCCTTGAGAGAAATAATGTGGAGATCTTAAGCTTGCTGCTCCATTTTGCTCTTCTGCATAGCTTGTACGGGAACCTCCTCCTCTAGTTGCTACTTGGTGCTGGAACTAACATAGCTGCCTCTCCATCACCTTCTATTGTATCCTCTGGATCTCTACATCTATCTCCAATGCAGAGACCTTCCTACTAGTCTCTGTCTGTGATTCACTCTCTCTCTTCTCCAGACACTAGAGTAAGAAGACACCAAAGCCTATGACTAGAAGAACACTCTCCTTCTCAACAAGCCTTTGTGTAACTCCTCCATCACTGACCTCACATCCTGTTGACCTATACTCTTGGTCAACTAAGAAGGTCCTAACCTTAGATGGAGGTGCTTGAGTATTGATAGGAACTCTCGTATGAGTTGAAGGAGTAGACCTCGGCGTATGGCTACTACTCTAGCTTGACAACCCATCTTTTCGGTTTGAGATGTTATATTGTGTTTTTTCCCTTTGATCTTTTGGATCTTCCGGGTATGATTATTATAATTTATCATTGACCATTTATCATTCCTCTGGCTACGTCTAAATGGGGTGATGAGTGTAAGCTTTCCCTCCCATGATAAGCTCTAAGGAGATCACTAATATGAAGACTCTAGATTCTCACTCCCAATAGGTCATGGGTCTCCTCCTTCAACACCCTCCTCATCAAAGGAGTCATTATCTAAGTCACATGTCTGTAGTAGCTCACCAACCTCCACCGGCTTCACTTTGGGAGGTGTAAGCAACAACTGTGGTACCTCTCGGACAGTGATCTCTCCAACACTCAAGTAGAGGTACCAAGAAAGCAAGTAGGTGGCTTGCTGCTGGAGTACCAACATTCCGGACTAACTCCTGGGTATGATCATGATAACCTTCCCTCAGTCCATTGATTCCTCCTCTATTACCTTCCGGAGAAAAATAATCTCCGAAAAAAAGATCTGGATAAAGGTCTTCTTCTCATGGAAGAAGTGGACAATGTAGACTATACAGAAAGCCTTCAACTTGAGGTTGAGGATATGAGCTATCTTCCACCCATTAGAGGTGTACGCTCCATCATCAAACAACTTCTTGCTATAGATAACTCTGTCTAAAACTGAGGCTATGTCAAGGATAATGCACCCTATCTCCTCCTCTGGTCTGTAACGACCTAGGTTACACATAGGAAGTTTGTCTATTAGTAAGGTGTTTAGTTCTAACTAAGTGTTGAGAATGTTTATTTGCTGCCAAAGTACTTTTAGGAGGTATCAAGTTAGTCATGACTAGCTAAAAGTTAGTTATGGTTAAACTTAGCTGTACTTTTGGCAGAATTCAGATATTTGCTAAAGAGTGAGCACTACTATCTTGTCATCTTGTCTAAAAGGTAGAAAGGAGGTGGAAAGTATCCCTTATCTCCTTTTTGACTTGATATTAGTGGTTGGATTAAAGTCGTGGACTTTGTGGACATTAAAAACAAGAAGAGATTCCACATGTTCCTTTTTAGTGGGTCTTAGTATAGAGGGGGGGGTGGAAATTAGAGATTCCTTGAGAGTATTCCAGAAACCTTCTAGAAGTTGTTGACTTTGAAGGAATAAGCCCATGTGAAAAGGTAAGAAGCCCATGTGATTAATGCTTTTACCTTAAGTAATATCTTAGTAAAACCCGGTAAAAGTAGTTACGACTGAGTTACCGGAGGGTATCAAAGTAAAAACCTAGAATGTATAAATAGAGGAGTAGAGAAGAGCTCCTCATCCTTGTTTTCACATTGTCGTAATGACAACTTGAGTAATATAGAGAGTGTGGGATATTTTTAGCATGTGAGAACTTGAGAGACGTCGTTAGAATGGAGGATTTTAGTTGATGTGTTTAAGGAGATTTTTAGTTGATAAGTTTGTGGGTGTATGAATGAGTGAACTTAGCATTTTTCTCTTCAAGATTCATGGTGTGCTTCCATCAAAGCCATCAGAGGTGACCTCTGAGTGAGAGACAGGCCCGACAATTGTAGATTCATCGGTGGCGATCATGGAGGTTGAGAGATCGGGAGGGAGTACTTGATCGATGAGATCGTGGAGGGTTCACATTTTTGGTTCCGTTGCCGGGACCTCACTTGAAGGGATCATTGAAAATGTTTAAAGTTCAGTTCTATATTAGACAAAAAGAGATTATGAGAGAACACATGGAGAGAACGTTGGGAGGAGAGAGAGCTAACGCGATGTTAGCAACATTAGAACCTTTCGTGTATCCCGTAGTGATATATGACGCATTCGAAGTCATTCTTTACATCTTGTTCACTTAGAAAGGGTTTGAGGAGAGTTGAAAGAGGGTGCAACAAGAGTTGTAGAGAAAGGAGGAGAGACAAGTTATTAGAGGAGAGAAATTTGTGAGTTTAGAAATTCTGCTCTCTGGAAAATTTGTACAGTCGCTGTCAACTTTTCTGTGAATTTTATTTTCCTGAGAAAATTTCCAGTGTTTTAGATTGGCTGATAAGCTATCTAGGACAAAAGAAATCATAGGAAAAGATGGTCTAGAGAAGGAACAATGAATTTTCAAAGTTGAGGGGGTTTATTCGTGAGAGTTGAGGAATTCTGTTCTCTGGAAAAAGTTTACAGTCAGTGTCAGATTTTCTGTGAATTTTATTTTCCTTAGAAACTTTCCAGTGTTTTAGATTGGCTGATAAGCTATCCAGGACAAAGGAAATCATGAGAAGATGAGGTCTGAAGAGGGAGAAAGAATTTTTCAAAGTGGAGGGGGTTGACAACCATGAGGGAAGTGAAAATATACAAATTTCAGTTCTCTGAAAATTTGTACAGTCATCACCATCTCTTCTGATTAGGGAATTTTCTGTTGAAACTTCGTGATTTAGTAGCTTGGAGGTTGAGCTACTGGAGACCACAAAAATCTTGGAGAGATCTCTTACCAACTAAGAGATATACGTTTCGGCATACAAGGAGGTCTTGAAGATACTTAATGGGGAATATAGTTCGAATGACGAGGTGGAAGAAGAGACGTTTAGGAGTTCGAACAGAGAGGGAGAAGCCCAAGTTAAGTATAGATGAGTTACGAACCCGCATCTATAGCACTTGGGGTGCCCTCTTTACCCTATACGAAGAAGCTTCCGCGACCATTGGCACAGATTTGAAGAAAGCCGAGTTTAAAGCATCATTCACTTTGGAGGTCACGAATGCTCCTGGTGAAGTAGAGTTGGATCCTTACAAGAGTGAGTTCAAGATGTCTGTTGTGATTAGTACAAACGATGGTGAGGAGGATCAAATCTTCGATAGTTAATTTTAGATTAGATTTTATTTCGTGTATAGCATGTATAATACACGATTTCCAATATAAAGCTCGGAAGAGTTAAGAAAGTGATGTAGAATTATTTTCCTCTATGATATTTTGTCCACTTAATGGTTGAGAAGGTGCAACATGAGTGGAAATTCAAAAGATTGGAAAGTTAGACTTAGAAACCTTCCTCAAGGTTTAGATGTCATAGTAAGTGTCGGAGAAAGTTCGAGAGAGATTATCGTCGAGTTTGAAAACCCTAGTACTAAACCTCAAGTAGAATCTCCGATGAGAAGAGTAGAAACCGACTTGTGGTGTTATTTCTATAGAGGGTTAGGACACAAAGTAGTGAATTGTCCAACTAGAATCAGAACCGAGAGAGCTAAAGGGAAGCGGGAGTTTACTGATTTAAGTCTTCGAGTGGATCCATCGTCACCAGCGTCGATTCATCTTCTAGGCGAAGATCCTTGTCCAAGTTGTGGAGTGGGTGATCTATCAAGAGGACACAAGTGCGTCGATGTGGCCGCCCTACTTACGTCAGTAGTCGAGAAGTTGGACGAGACTCAAAGAGCTGAGACGGAGAAGTTGTCAACTTCAAAAGAGGACTCAGCTGAGTTGTGATGGAGATCGTCATTCGGATGGTGAGGAAGACGGTGATGCGACTCAGGCTCATGATTACCTTGGGAGAAGAGATGGCACAAGAGGTGTTGTTACAACCATTTCTTTTCATTTTACCTATGGTAGATTATTCGCGAATGGAATTGGTGATGTTCGTACTCTTTTAGCGAGTAGTTATTGCACAAAAATTAGAAGGTAGAAAGAATAGTTACAAGATGGGGAAGTTACTTGTGTTTCATGGGAAGGACAATGAAGATGTAGAACCATTTGTACGAGACTTCAAAAGCGGTTGCATCGGAAACAACGTGAGAAGGAAAGAAGAATGGGTGTTGTTACTGCCAGAGTTTTTAGAAGATTTTGCTCTTACGTGGTATGAAGACCGAGTGAAGAGCCAGACACCTGGTGCAGTTGAGGACACATGGGAGACGTTGAGTAATGCACTCATCGAAAAATTTCTTCCAGAAGAGAGTTATGAGAAGCTCATGGTGGAGCTTACTCATTTGAAGCAACGGGACGACGAGAAAGTTCGGCAATATGCCGAAAGGGTGGATAAGTTGGAGCAACGATTTCGAACGGTCCTACGGAAGAGTGGAGACAATGTGGAGTTAACGATGGCGGGGATTGGAGCAATGTTGACCAAGAACTTGGTGGGAGGGTTGAGGCCTTCAATTCAAACCCAAGTGAGGTACGAGAAGCTAGCAACCAAAGCGGAGGCCATCAAGATTACGACAAATATGGAAGAGAGTTTGGATGAAGGAGATATCATCCAACCTCATCATGCTGCTCTGGTGTCAACTCCGACTCCTGGTGTAGCCAGAACGATCGCACCTGCACCATCACAATTGGTGGTTGCTTCAACGTCAGCTCCTACTCCAACGGTGGTGCCAAGACCGTTTGTCCCAACAACGATGTCTACTGCCACCTCTGATTTTCATGCGGAGCTGAAGAGCATCACCGATACTCTTGCGGATCTCAAGATAAACGTGGTGCAGTTACGAGAATGGAGGAACAAAGGTGGAGGAGGAGGTCAAAGAGGTTACGACAACAATCCCAACCGAGGAAATCAAGGTAACTTTGGAGGCAACCAAGGTAACTTTTGAGGAATCACTTGTTGGACGTGTGGAGGTTCTCGTTTTCAGCGAAATTGTCCTAACAACGGAGCAAGAGGTGCCTAAGCTGTCAAAATGAATGTGGGTGGAGGAAATCCATCACAAGGACGAGACAAGGGGGTGCTACTATCGATGTCGTGCGAGATCCTATCTACGAGAAAGGAGAGAGTTCAAACTCTTCTCATGCACCGATGGAGCTTTTAGCTCAAGAAAGGAAAAGAACTCGATTTTCTGATGAACCGGTTTTCATGGAGGAGTCAGCAAGTAGAAGTACTCGTTCGAGTAATGTTTCGAGTACACCAAGGGAGCCAAGAAGGAAGCTGGGGATGGCGGATTTCACCATTTCATCTTCCCAAGCTGGATATGTGTGGTTGAAGATGTGGGTGCTCAGAAAGTCAACATCACTGTTGGACAACTGATCGCACTTAATCCCAGCTTACGAAGGGAACTCAAAGGAGGACTGAGTTCTAAGAGAAGCAAGAAGAAGAAACCCAAGAGCAAGACATCAAAGTCAGTGGGAGTTGGTGTGGTGGATGTGCATGCTTCAGAAGTATGCACTAAGGCTTCAAAGATTGAAGTCCGGTTGAATGGTCACTACGTCTCTGATGTATTGGTGGATGGAGGGTCGGCTGTAAACGCCATATCGGAGAGGTTGATGAAGAAGTTGGGGATGGAACCAACTCGCCCGGCTAGCATTGTCGTGGGGATGGCTAACAAGCAACGGGTAAGACCTCTTGGTGTGTTAGAGAAGGTGGTCGTGTCTGTGATGGGAGTTCAAACATTGATGTCTTTTCAAGTGTTAAAGGACTCTAGTTATGATTTGCTCCTAGGTAGGCCTTGGTTGAGAGCTGTGCGCACCACTGATAGGTGGCACAAGGGATACTTACGGATTGGGCCTAGAGATCATAGAGTGATAGTTCCTCTCTCGGGTGTTGGAGTTGTGACTTCTGACTCTGATAGACCCACTAGTGACTACTGAGAATCTGATACGGAGGATGATCAGAGTCTCTCAGAAGTAGATACCGGAGATTCTTATGATCAATAATCCTCGTCTGAGAACGAAGGATTTGGTCGAGATGAATCATTACATCAGCTTAGTGCTATTGACTTGTTGCCTCGACCAGCAGTGGAGAAAGATCCTGACAAAGAAGAATTGAGTGAGGCAGAGATTGTGAGAAGACTCTCCACCCTGAAGTTTGGTATCAATGTCACTCAAGAGGAGAAAAGTAGATTCCTAGATATATTTCGAAAATATATCCATTTGTTTGCTTTCAGCTACAAGGATTTGAAGGAGGTGACTCTCGAGACTCATCGAATTGAATTGGAGGAGAACGCAAGACCAGTTCGACAGAAGCAGAGAAGGATCAATCCTAGAACAACAATGATGGTCAAGGAGGAGATAGACAAGTTGAAGGAGACGAGTTTCATCTATGAGGTGGAGAACTCAGAATGGGTTTCACCCATTGTGATTGTCAAGAAGAAGAATGGTAAGCTGCGAGTGTGCATAGACTATAAGAAGCTGAATGAAGTTACCAAGAAGGATTATTATCCTCTACCATTTATAGATGAGATTTTGGAAGAAGTTGCTGGTCATGAGTGGTACAGCTTTGGTGATGGTTATAGTGGATACAACCAGATCAAGATAGCACAGGAGTACCAGCAGTTGAGTACTTTCACTACTCCTTGGAGAACATTTGTATTTCGAGTGATGCCATTCGGACTGTGTAATGCTCCGGCCACGTTTCAGAGGTTCATGAACAAGGTGTTCGAACCATTCATAGGGAAGTTTGTTCGTGATTTCATTGATGATTTCTGTGTGTACGGAAGAAATGAGGACCACTTTGATCATGTGATCAAAGTTTTGCAGCGGTTGGAGCAAGCTAACGCTTCTTTGAATCCAGAGAAGTGCATCTTTGGCTGCGAAGAAGGTCTGCTGTTAGGACACATCATTTCCAAGAAGGGGATTGCGGTAGATCCTGAGAAGGTGAAGAAGATTGTGGATCTTCCATTTCCAATCAACTTGACAAAGTTGAGACAGTTTCTTGGGATGGTTGGATATTATCGTAGGTTTGTCTTTTCCTTCTCAAACAAAGCAATAGCTTTGACTATGTACATGAAGAAAGGAGTTGATTTTGACTTGATAGTGCACGATCAGAAGGCAAAGGAAGCATTTGAGGAGTTGAAAAAGGCATTGGTGACAGCTCCTATACTTGCTAAACCTGAGTGGAGTAAAGCATTTATTTTGTATACGGATGCCTCCAATGTAACTATCGGGTGTACATTAAGTCAGTTAGATGAAGATGGGCATGATCATCCTATAGCTTATGCTAGTAGGCAGATGGTGCCAGCAGAGAAGAATTACTCCGTGACTGAACGAGAAAGATTAGCGGTGATCTTTGGATTGAAGAAATTCTGACATTACTTGCTAGGAGGGAAATTTTCCATAGTCATAGATCACAAGGCTTTAAAGTATATCTTTAATAAGCCTAATGTCGAAGGTCGTATTGCTCGTTGGAAGATCTTTCTAACAGAATACGATTATGTGACTGAAGATAGACCAGGGAAAAAACATGCGAATGCTGATCTTTTGTCGAGGGCTTATGATGATGAGGGAGAAGAACCGTTTGATGATTCATTTCCAGACGAACATCTGATGACCATCACAAGCATTGAGGAGATACCGAACGAGTACAAGGAAATCTGGAGTTTCCTTGCAGATGACTCTTTTCCAGAAGGTATACATACCCGAGAACGTAACGCGTTGATCAAGAGATGCAAACCTTACACCATGGTGGAGGGAATTCTATTTCATCAAGGAGCAGATGGGTTACTAAGGAGAGCAGTTGGTCAGAAGGAGGCGTTCAAGCTGATGCACGAGTTTCACGATGGCACTGTCTGTGGAGGTCACTTTGCTGGTAAAATAACAGCTTTCAAGATTTTGGATGCGGGTTATCACTGGAGAGGGATTTTCAAGGAGTGTTTAGACTATTGCAAAACTTGCGACGTATGTCAAGCATTTGCTCTGAAGTCTACTAGAACACCTCCGTTAAGATCAATTCCAATATTAGGACCATTTGAGAAGTGAGGTATTGACTTTGTAGGTCCTCTTAATAAGACACCTCGAGACAATAGATACATTGTAGTCGCCACTGACTATTGTACTAAGTGGGTAGAGGCTAGACCTTTGAGGGAGACTAATGAAACTGAAGTCGGTAGATTCTCATGGGAGAGGATCATCACCAGATTTGGATGTCCGTTAGAGTTGGTCTTAGATAGAGGAGGAGAGTTTGTAGGGAGCATGACTACTGCTATGCTACAACACTTTTCTATCAAGCCACGAGTAACGACCTCATACAAACCAAATGCTAATGGTCTTGCGGAGAAGACCAATCTTACACTTTGTATGATGCTCGCCAAAGATGCTGGTGTTGAGACTGCGAAACATACTTGGGATAAGAGGCTACATGCCATCTTATGGGAGTATCGAACGACAACAAATACTTCTACTGGGTATTCCTCATTTCGACTGGTTTATGGAGTGGAGTCCAAGTTGCCCATCCAATTCGAATTGAATACTTTTCAAACTATTCAACGAAAGTTGAAGAGATCGAGAGGAGAAGACGTGGTCAGATCAAGAAGGGAGCAACTCATGGAGTTGGAAGAGACTCGAGCGGTGATAATGATCCGGATGGAACGAGCTCAGGCGTATCAAAAGAAGAGTTACGACAAACGGTTGGGCAAGAGGGAGGTAAAACCTTTTCAAGTCGGAGATTGGGTTATGTTGTATGATGCTATCAGATTCAAGAGGGCTAGGAAGAAGTTTCTTCCGAGATATTTTGGTCCTTTTGTTGTAGATAAGGTGTGGAGCAACTTCACATATGACCTTCAGGAGTTGGGAGGAAGGAGATTCGATCGGGTCAACCATGACAAGTTGAAGTTGTTTCATCGACGAAAGTTCTCTCTTCACTCCGAGGACGGAGCGAAAATTTAGTCCGGGGGTAAAATGTAACGACCTAGGTTACACATAGGAAGTTTGTCTATTAGTAAGGTGTTTAGTTCTAACTAAGTGTTGAGAATGTTTATTTGCTGCCAAAGTACTTTTAGGAGGTATCAAGTTAGTCATGACTAGCTAAAAGTTAGTTATGGTTAAACTTAGCTGTACTTTTGGCAGAATTCAGATATTTGCTAAAGAGTGAGCACTACTATCTTGTCATCTTGTCTAAAAGGTAGAAAGGAGGTGGAAAGTATCCCTTATCTCCTTTTTGACTTGATATTAGTGGTTGGATTAAAGTTGTGGACTTTGTGGGCATCCCATTCATTGTTTGTGGGCACAAACAAGAAGAGATTCCACATGTTTCTTTTTTAGTGGGTCCTAGTGTAGAGAGGGGGTGGAAATTCGAGATTCCTTGAGAATATTATAGAATCCTTCTAGAAGTTGTTGACTTTGAAGGAATAAGCCCATGTGAAAAGGTAAGAAGCCCATGTGATTAATGCTTTTACCTTAAGTAATATCTTAGTAAAACCCGGTAAAAGTAGTTACGACTGAGTTACCGGAGGGTATCAAAGTAAAAACCTAGAATGTATAAATAGAGGAGTAGAGAAGAGCTCCTCATCCTTGTTTTCACATTGTCGTAATGACAACTTGAGTAATATAGAGAGTGTGGGATATTTTTAGCATGTGAGAACTTGAGAGACGTCGTTAGAATGGAGAATTTTAGTTGATGTGTTTAAGGAGATTTTTAGTTGATAAGTTTGTGGGTGTATGAATGAGTGAACTTAGCATTTTTCTCTTCAAGATTCATGGTGTGCTTCCATCAAAGCCATCAGAGGTGACCCCTGAGTGAGAGACAGGCCCGACATTTGCAGATTCATCGGTGACGATCGTGGAGATTGAGAGATCGAGGGGGTAGTTGATCGATGAGATCGTGGAGGGTTTACAGGTCTGTCCGAGTTCTTACGTCATAAAGCTACTATTCAAGTAGTAGGCTGAACCCTCACCTTGTTAGTTGAAGGCTAACATAACTGTATAACCTTGAAGGCCTCCTCGAAAAGTATGCTCTCGCAATATCTATTCTCAGCAAAGGAAGTCAAGCCTAAATGCGATAAAGGTATCCTCAAGCACGTTTTAACTCCTTAGCTAGGAGCTTCGGCCATTGGAGCAAATGTTTAGCATAATGTATATAGGCTTGGTACTATACTACCAGGTCTCGCAAATATTGTGTTGAAATTGATTCAGAAGTAACTGCCACTGGAAAGTATACATTGGTCTCCAAGACATTAGCATACATACACTGCCATACGAGTGATAATGTATCATACACTAGCGTATCAACGTATTTGTGCACAAAAAATGGAAAAAAAAACTGTAACTCTATCCTTTTGTACTCACTCGAGAAGAAGAAAAATTAAAAAGTTGGTCATAAAGGAATTCAGTTCTTTCTATACTAGAGAAAAACAATAAAGAAACAACATAACGCAACTTAAGGTTTCAATAGGAAACAACTTCTCCTTACGGATACTCTTTGGGAGTAAGGAGATGTATGATACTCTTTTAAGAAGCTAACAGAAGAATGTGTTTGAAATAACTCACTAAACGAGATTACTATATCTATAAGAAGAGAAGCCAAGTACCCAAGAAGGAGAAAATAAGTCTTTTTCTCCTTGTAAAACTCTTGTGATATTCGTTGTTCGTTCTATCTCAAAAATATTCTGAATCTTTCCACAGAAAGATAGATCCCTTTCTAACACTCAAAAGGTGAAATGGAAGAGAAATATATAGACAAGTGTCAATTTCCTAAGAGCAGCAGAGTGTAGCTATACTACCTAATATATACTTCTCATGAGTATTGATCCGTCTTATATCCTTGTGAAACGGCCCTTCGATAATTGATTCTCCGTTTCCATGAATTGTTTCCTGAAAAAATTTCTCACTCAAGAGGTTATAGCCTATGCTCATAGATCTCAGCTTAAGATACTTCAGCAACTCTCTTACATCTCCTTGGGTATTCCTTCTGTGTATGCCCATCCGAAGACCCTTAAGGTTGCATTCTTCAATGATCAGGGGTAGTAGACATGTGTTACTTATCCTGCCCTTCTCTCTGAAAAAAGATAGTGGAGCTTCTGCTTGGATTTATCAGATCAACCTTGAATTTGGCAAAGTACACATTAACTTGAAGCATTGAAAATATCTGGTCTTGGAATTTCCTAAGTCTAGCTGCTACAACATCTGCCACTTGTGACAGAATATACCTCCTCTTGGTAGAGTCATACCGCGATGGACTCATGAATTCACGCCCTGTTATGGATTCAAACAAAATCTCATGCACCAAGCTTCAGTAGACTCTTCTCTTCCTCAGATGTCCTGGCTACTCTCATTACTCATTCTGAATTCCTCAATAGTTCTGAGTCATGGTAACTTGAACTCTCGTTTAGGCAATTTCACAAGATCTGATATCCTTCCTGTTAAATTGAATCTTCCACTGCTGTCTACGATCCAAAAGCTCCTATCACCTCTGTTGAGAATCCCCTATCAAGTTTTCCTCGAGAAATAACACTTGTCTGAATACTATGTATGTGTCCCGTTCACTACTCTCGGGAAAGAAAAGAAAGATTGAACGGGAGATAGGAGGTCTAGTATTTTGGTGGGCTTTATCTTCTGACTGCCAATCACCTCCTCCCTCCATTGGCAGTTAGGCTTGCTATATTGTTGGTAAGGACCCTTTGTATTCTAGGTGATGGTCCCTTTTTCCCGCTGATTCGTCAATTTTTTCAAGCATGCATATTCACCCGGCGGAAGTTCAAGGCAGCCTCCGGGGGTTGCATTTTTCGATCTTATAACTTTATTTTCTCCAACGTCCACTAGAACGGCGCGAACCTCGCACATGGTACTCTCTCAGACAGAAGGCAATGGAGTTAAAAAAACAACACATATTGCAGTGGAGTTAATAAAAAAGACGACAGTGGGCCCGCTAGAACTTTATTTTTATGCTGTGAAATTTTTATACACCATATAATGTCCTTGCCAGTGGTCCAGCATACTAGCAGTGACCTCAGTTACTACTGCGCAGTCTGTACTATGCGCAGTCTGTACACTACAGTAAATATACCGGGAAGCTAACTTCAGTAATATACCGGGCCGAAATACAGCCAGATATATATTCTCGTAGCCACTGCTCCAGCATACAAGCAGCGAGCTAAGTTACTACTGCGCACTCTGTACACTGCACACTCTCTACACTACACTAACTACACTGGCAAGCTACACACTGCCACTATTCCGAAACTAGCAGAGGTCCAATGAGCAGCAGAAACCAGACTTCTACCAAAATACAGAGATACACTATGTCAGATCCACTAACACTGTATTGCGCGCTCTCTCCGACCCACTCGGCCTCAAAAACGCGTCCACTAACGGAACATAGTCCGGAAGGCACTGCATCGGCCGAGGTGCCCGGCATCGATCTTCATGTCTATTCTCGACAGCAGCTCCATCTGGCCCTCCACTCTGGACTGCAGCTGTATCTTCCGCTGCATCCATGTACCTGCCTGTACAATGGACACATCTCCGCTGCTCTTGCCAAAAGAAGATATTCTGGATATCCTCAGGTGTGACTTGCTCGGATGCACAAAAGATTTTCATAACGAATCAACTCTGCGAATGTGAATACCACTCTGCATCAACCAGCGGGGTGAGGCAGAGTACTTTCCAGACTCAATCATTCCTCGAAGACAGCTGCTAAAAGTAGCTGAGAGTGGATGAGCACTTTTATACTTATTATACTGCAGTGCACGCGCAAGGATATTAGCACAACTCAACTCAACACAGTTTTTAGTATCACAAGCACCCAAAAGCGTATACAGCTCCTTGCCATCTGTCAGCATACTCTCAGAGATGTTTTTCATATGGACGTGATGGTGATCTTCGGCCTCGTCCTTCATACAATACTCATCCCGATGTAAGTATGCAACCCCTTGTTAGTTAGTCCCTTCACGCATATCTCAGCACTTGCAGGACGTTGATGAGTCCACCCCAAGGCTGACACAATCCGCTTTTTCACCTCGTGGCAAGACTTCGCAGATATGGCTATGACACCCTGGTAGTGAAGGTGCAGCAGTGCGCCCCCCTTTCCACTGAGAAAATCCCAGAAGAGCACTGGGACTCAAGAAAGTCTTGCAACATCGAGAAATAACACAAGTCTAAATCCCCCCAGTTCGGCATACTGTAACAGACAGCTCTAATGTCCTGTAGCTAGCGAGCGTCAATTTCTTCGCCCTCGCTTGCCTCCGAAGAAACATTCAACCGGCTCACCTCTGGAAAATGAAGGCAGACGTATCGAAAGCACTTAGGATGCAATACAAAGCAAACACATGGCAGCTTACGAGAATGATAGATAAGATGAACAGTAGGGCGCAGAAAGTTGTTGCTCATCTCTATGTAATACCTAGGATAAGAAAACATCCGAAAGAACCTGTCCTCAAGAATTACCCAATACCCATCGTCAGTAGTTCCTAAATACAAGAACGGCCCGGACAGAGCCGAGAAGGAGCGGCCGATCTTTATAAAATCGCCATCCAGAAGGAAGTGTGGTGGATGCGGGTAGAAAAACAAGTCTAAGTAAATGCAAAAGCAATTAAACTGAAAGAGAACAACTCTCTCATGGAAAGCTAGGACACTAACACGAGAGGACAGTAGGTCATCCAGAGATGGAAGAGGTGACAAGTAACCCTCAGGAATGTACAGAACATCCGCAGTATAACAAGACTTGCCAACAGAGGACACTGACACAGGACTAAGTGCGTTATCGGAAACGGACTCCCGGTCTGCTACCAGGACAGGATCCACCGCGGCCAGCACAACAGTTGCTCTCTCATCATCGAGTCGACAAGACGGCAGGGAGAGTGAAGTATCTGTAACCGTGAAAAAAGAAAGACAAAGCAGCGACGAGAAACCAGGACGTAATGAGTCGCAGTCGCAGCCCAACGGCAGCCGGAACACAACCACCGGGACGAAAGAAAACAGCCAAAGCGAAAAATAAACACAAGAAGGAAAGAAAGCAGACCACCGACTCCGAAGCCATGCCCACGACAAGTGCAGCACGGCAGTCCCTGCAACACGGCGGCAGGGAAGCAACGCCACCTGAAACACAGTCGTCCACATGAAACAAAGCAGCGAAGGAAGACAAAAATGAAAGAAAGGAAGCCAGCGACTGCAAACCGATCCTGAGAAGAAGTGGAAATCCACAGTCCCTACAGGCAGCAGAACCTGCACCATCTCGACAACCTGTGTCAGTAAGACCTGCAGGAACGGTAAAAGATATCAAAACAAACCGCGAAGCCACGGTCACAGACTCGCGTGACCGAAGAACATTTTAACCACCAGCAACACGACACTCCCGTCCACCGCATCGTCCCTGGTCTGACGTCACTCCCGCAGATACAAGCATGGCCAATTCTTCGTCCTCCAATTGTCAAATTCTTCCCATCAAATTGAAACAAGTCGCGGCCAGCCAAAATGTAGAGGACAAAAGCAGGCCCCTAATGCAAGAAGACATGCAGACGAGAACGAGAGTACACGCAGAAGAAGACGTCTCCAGTCGCCACCAACCTGAAGCATAGCCAGCATCGCGGACGGGCTAGAGAACATCGACCAAACTCGCACAACACGAAAATGAACCGCGAGAACGAAGAACCCCCACACCCCTCCAAATGACCACTATCCTAAACGGACGCATCGCACATGCGGAAATTATTTAACGCGCCGCGTTTTCAAAAACTCCTAGAAGCCTCCCGCGGCCAACCCGTTGCCACTATTTCCTCGCGAATTCTCCGCTTGTCCGCACGCGCCACCCCCATCGAAACCTAAAGTTGCATGCATATTCGTCAGATATGGAGATCGGAAGATAAGTGAGAAAATACCAATGGTCCTACTAGGTCATAATCCTATGCCCACCTACTCATGACTAGCGTACCTTTCTCCTTATAGCTACACCTTCTATCATGAAACTACCAAGCGATAATAGATAGAGTAATTCAGTAACTTCTAATAGATCAGCCACCTTTTTTAATATAGATATGTTTTCAAAGTTTGATCACTTTTTCCCAAGTACTGTGGTTAGACTAATGTTGGGTTTAGAGATGGAACATCTAACCTAAGTACTCCTTTTCTATTACTGTGGTATAGAAACACTAATATTACATCTTAATATTCTGCTCATGTTCCCATGCAAAAGAATACTTGATTGCACCATCCCATATCCTTCAATTTCGATAGATACACCACGTAACTATGCTTATCAACCTAAAATATCTAAGGAGAAATCTTGTCGTAGTTTTCTTCCTCTCGAGATATCATTACAATATCTCCTTGACCTCGATTTATGGTTCTTCTTACCTCAGGGAATTTTCCTTGCGACCTATAGTAACTTTTTGTCACTATACCAGAAATTACATCCTAGAGATAATAATTTTGTGGTCTGGAGAGCAATCTTCTCATCACTGTCATAGAAGGTGAAGTTTGGTATGAGAATACACAAGGTATCTGGTTGTAGAGAGATATGGCAAGACCTTAGACCAATTCGATGAAATCGTAATGTCGCACTACCTAATCTATCTATAGTAAGAATGTCTACGCTATAAGTATAATGTCTTCTTATTATCTTAGATTGTGGCAGATAAGAACCTACAAATGTAATCTCGTTTTACTCAAGAAGCGTGACATATTCCCAAAACATCATGTATTATTAACACAAAGTGAAATTACGCTTATACAGCAGACTATTGCAGTGGCAACAGCTTGGGTTGGGAGACGGTTTGGTCTCGTTTCACATCTTCAATCTCAAGACTATAAATTTAGTTGCGAGAAAAATACTTGAAAAAAAAGATAAAATAACTCTATAACTTAGAGCAAGTTATCTTAGATTATTCGTTGATCAGAGAAAACAAAAACAAATTTTCAGAATGATTTAGAGGGATCTATTTGATATCTATCTTTCAGTAGAGCCACTTAAAACAGTACATGATCGGTTTGGAGTGTAGAACAAATCACATATAAAAATAATGACATTTAAATACAATAAATAAACTGAGCTCAGGTCAAATATGCAATGCAACATGCACTTCTGGTTGAGGAGAAGAAGAAAACTAACGTTTACACAATCCAGAAAATTATCATGAAGAATTAGCTGGAAACTGGTTTCAAAAAAATTGTAGTGAAAATATATTAGACAATATAGAACAATACATATATTTACTTGGAAAAATACTAGACTGATGCTCGACTGAAAATAATTTTTAGAGAGGAGGAGAAATGAGTGATATTTTTCTAAATTTATCATTCTAAATTTATATAACTAACATTAAATTATTAAAAATAATATATTATAACTAAAATTAATTCACTTGATAACATATGGTCGCTGCAGTCACTCAACCCATATGCAAAGTACGTAAACTGATCTCCTTCTTTGTATAAACATTTCTGTCTTTAACGAGTAAACATATTTTCAATTAAAAACTTTAATTTATAACATAACCCTTCCCAGAGAAAATGTTATAGCAGCGTGGTGAATATTCTCTCTCGTCTTAACTTGGAAGAGGGTGATTATATAAGCATCACAAATGCAAGTAAACAACGTACGACCGAGGAGAAACAAACGAAACTGTTTTCTTTGGACAACCATTGGATGAAGAACCTGTAGAGTAAGTAGGTCGTGCTCGGGCCGTGGCTGTATTCTCCCTCAAAACTGTCTAAATTAATGTTTTGCGGCTCTCTCAGCATATATGAGATGTACTTTTTCTCGGAGCTATAACTCAGAGAACTCTTGTTCCTGTTATAATATCAAGAAATATATATCTGTTACAGAGAAATCTTATAGTAAGTTATAATAAAAACTAAAATTAAAATATAAGTATTGAATATTAATTTTTAGAAATGTCTAAAATAAACCCATAAGTGAAGCATGGAAAATCGCGTTTCCAAAACTAGATGGCCGGTCGTTTGATAGCTGAAAACAATCTGTACATTATTTATTATTTACCTTTGCAGATTAGGTAATAAATTAGTGCTTGCTGAACTCTTCCATCTTCAGATGGAAGAGTTGAATAAATAACCATGCTCAATCAAACTTCTAGAATTTTTGCTCTCTTTAAGATATCAGAAATGTTATAAGTGTTATATAATATTTTAGATTATAATTAATAAAAATAAAAATATATATTAATTATTCCAAAAACATTAAAAACATTATTAAAAATCCATAAGTGGAGTGCAGGAATATACACTTCAGAGGGTACAAGTGCAATAACTTACTAGATCAAAATAATACATTTATAAATATATTAAATTATTATTTAATTTTTCTCTTTAAAAAAGTTAAATAATAAATTAAGCTTGCAGTCCTCTTACATCTTCAAATGGAAGAGAGGTGAATAAGCAAATAAAAACAATACCCTCACACAAAAGGGTATTGTTGGAAGAGGATATGCAAGGAAGTTATATGCAAGGAAGTTTGACTTGTAGAGAAATATATTGTGCGAATCCTTCATCCGCGTTTTCATGGTGCTTAAGTGGGGTCGCAATCTCGGCGCACTAAAGGTTTTATAAGACGACATTTACTTTCCCGCATATCTCTTTCTCTCCTATCGGTTGGATCAACGGAGGTTCTACCGTAGCGCCTTTTAAAGTCTGCGTCCGTCAGTTGTTCGGACGCGGTACATCCAGAAAATGAGTTACAATCCTACCGATAGGGTCCCGTCTATTTCCTCCGACACCTTTGTTGCTGGCACGACTTCCTCGCATTCTCCATTCTCCTTTCCCATACGTTACTGACTCTCATCGACTGGTGGCTTTTCCAAATAGGTTAAAGGCCAGTGACCTCATGGCAGAGTGGAGAGACGTTGAGAGGAAAGAGCGCTCACTAAGTCGGTCCTGATTTTAGCTGAGCCTGCGTCCCTCCGTCATTGACGTCACGGTGGCTTGAAGTCCGCGTCGGCCCGCATATCTTTATGTTTCTAGGAAACAGCCTGGACGAGTTCTGTTTTGCTGGAAGGCGTGTGAAGGATTCTCCATTTTCATAGCCTCACTGCAGTTCCCTTCCCCGAAGCTGGTAGTCACTGACTCATCGAGTTCGGTTAGAGCTGCTCGCAACGCTCACTTCAAGCTTTTTCCTCCATCTTTTCTCCTCTCCGTGACGTTTGTCACATTTTGTGTATCCTCTCGCCTCATCAGGTCTCTGCAACTCTAAACGAGCTTTCGACTTGTTTGCTTTCACCCACGAATTTTGTGCATGGTAGCCATATCGTCAGCGCGAATACAGATATAGTCGGCATCCGTCGGATGGCACTCGTTCCTTCCCGCGGACCGCTGTCCATTCACGACTCATGGCTGTATCCTCGTGGACAGTGAAGCGGGAGGAGGCTGTGGAGGTGTGTTATGACTTGAATCATCTCACTGTAAATTAGAGATCCATGGAGGAACGGCCCAAGAGTCACGGAGAGATTGTCTCGTGATCGTGGAACGAAAGAGTGTGACTTCGCCACGTTGACATCTATAGGAGTAGATCGGTAACTTCACTCCAAACGTAGTCCGTCATTCTGCCTGCCTGCTTCTGAGAAGGATCTATTAAGGGTAGAAGTACTGGAAGACTCGCACAGTACTGGAAGTCGTCCAGAGTTCGATTCACATAATTTCAGTTTTTTCCTCCAGATTAGTAACTGGAAGGAGCTGCCGAACTGGAGTGCCGGCACGCTTTTTGGACCTAAACACGGACAAGTTCTTGGATTGATTGTGTTTTCCCTTCACTCGTTGTAAGTACGGATAACACGCTCTGAGCTGAGCAAGTGCAGCAAGTGTACGTACTAGAGTTACATTGTTTTCAACCGAAGCGAAGTCTGAGACACACATGTGCAGCAAATTACGATAGAGCTGGATGAAATTAATGGGTTATCGTGAACTCATTAGACCATTTACAGACTTTCTGGCGAGGGATTGAGGAGTCTGTGAGCGCGATGCAAGTCCGAGTAAAAGAGGAAGGTTTATCTAACCAGCGCACTCCCACTACATCAATTTTCTTGAGTGGACAAATCAAGATATAGGAACTTTGAAGTTGCATCGGCAACCCTGAAGGAGTTCCGAACTAGGGCAGCGGTGGTGCTGGATGGAAGGCATCATACGGATTTTTCCAGATTCATGGTCGCGTTGACTGAGGATGCACAGGTGGAATGTAAGCTTTAATATCTTTTGGGACAACAGTTGCAGCAAGATGGTAGATTTATAGACTTCAAAGTAGGCAAAAGTTCAGTCGACCAATCGGGGCACTTATCTACGTGCTGTGCTGTCATGGTCGAGCATAATGGTTATGAGGCACTAGTTGAACCTGTTCGTGATTATGGGAAATGTCACGCCAGAAACGGACTTTGCGAGGTATTATTCCGTCATGCAAGTTTGTTCCACGTTTGATACCCGCTTTTCAACCAGAAGGACGTGGGTTTTTCCTGGTTGAATATGTCATCCCCATTCAATCGTAAGGACGTGCTCTCTGGAGTGTGGGGGCAGAACCAACATCATATGTGCAATGCTGCAATTCTGCACTTGGACAGGATTTAGCGTTTAGTATTGAGAGGAAAGCTTGGCCTTAACCAAGTCTGGTGTCTGCAGTCAATTCTGGTCACATGGTTATCCACGCATCAGTGGTTTGACGCTTTTAGATGGGAGAATTAGCTCTGGAAATCCCTGCATCCTTTTTGTGGCTGTGCTACACATACGTGCTGCCCTCCTTTAGGTCGTGACTGCCGTTTCTGATACAAGCGCTAACGAATGGCCACAAAAGGTTTGACTGGTTGATAGGAAATTGTCATGTAGCTTCTTTGAGAATTCCTGTTGATTCCTTCATTTTCTGTTCCTTATTTCGACATCGTTTTACTGCTTATCATTTGGTCTTGTTAATTTTACTATTTCTCAGGAAAGTAGCACTCTATTCTACGAAAACGTCTGACCAATAGGATGGGGGTTGTACTCACCTCGCTTTCATGATTACTGATGCTGCAGAAGCGAAGTGTTCTACAAACCTTATTACATAAGATAAATTGTCGATACCCTAGTTATGTTCTTAAGACGAATCGAACCGACAGATTGACTGACGCCTCATTGTACAACCTTCGACCTGATTAGGACGCTGGGGAACCATCTTAGTTTTTTGGGGTTTAGGTAAGTACGGTGATTCCCAAGTGTTCTCCCAGCGACCTTGGATGGTCTTCAAAGACATTTAGAGTTTCGGTTCATATATGCCAGCTCTTCAGTCATGTGTCGACCGCTACTGGTACTGATGAGAGGAGCTCATTTTCACTAGAACGTAGTCATTCCTCGAACAAGAGGGCTGTGTAATTGCTTATACAACAGTCCGTGAGACGCGTACTGAAATGTCTGATACTGGTTATCCTGGAACTGGCAGATGGCCTTGAATACTTTCAGGAAGCAGGGCGCGGTGCTTGAGATGCTTGTAAGTAATGGCAAGGTAATTATCAATCATCAAACCCTGGCTTGCAGTGAAATCGATGAGTCCGCATGATGCAAGTAGTATCAGATGAGCAGCTTCGGTTGCTCCAGGACTCTACTTCGTGGGTACGTTGCGCATTTTACATGCTTCTCGATCTGTATAAATCGGTAGTTTTATTTGGCCGGGTAAAAATTATAAAGTGTCTAACAAGTGTGTTCTGTTTCCATTTGCAGGAATTATCGGGTGTGAAGGAAACAAAGAAAGTTACTTCAGTATGGAAGCTCTTTGTGCTCGTCTTGCTTGGGGCGTGCGGTCTTTATATGTGCTTGATCGGAGTTGATCATCGGTTCACCTCACAGCAATCAATACTTCCCCAGCACCAAGGGTTGGACTATGAAGCTGTTTGTACAAAAGATCCGAGACCCGACATCCCAGAGCACTTTCCCCGTCCGCAGAAGTATGACAGGTATGAGGTCTAGCGCAAGCATTTAGGCTTGTACCCTTCGGACTTGAATCCCGTAGGGAATAGTTGATTATGCTGACTTAGTAACGAGAATGGAATCTGTCATTTACTTATTCTATATCCACTTCGCAAGTTTCCATCTCCAAGGAGTCAATATGTCAAGCAGTCTTTTGTTGACGGTGAAGAAATGAGCTGATTTTCTGTGATATCAACGTCTAACTTCGTTTTTCTGGCAGGGATGAATGTGCCTGCACATCTGTACACTATTTTGCTATCCTGTCGATGCAAAGATCAGGAAGTGGCTGGTTCGAAACCCTGTTGAATGATCATCCTAATATAAGCTCCCACGGGGAGATTTTTTCCGTTAAACCAAGGCGGGGAAATCTTACAACAATCATTCAGACCCTTGATGCTATATACAATCTCGACTGGGTTAGCAGTGCTGCAAAAAACGAGTGCACAGCTGCAGTGGGGCTGAAGTGGATGCTTAATCAGGTATAGATTTACAAGCTCAGTATCCTCTTTATCGAGTTACTCAAACGGCTGGTGAAGCAGGGCAGCGTCGTAAAAGCTAGCGTGCATGGGACATGTTACATGTTACATGTTACATGAATTGCCTAGTGCTTGTCCAGATCCTTATTGTGTGGTGTTAGGTGAGTGATATTGTAGATGTCTAGCTCTTGAAACACTCTGGGATGAAGGGAAGGACACATTCGGTTCAGCTTACGTTTCTGACGGCAATAGCTTGTGACAGGCTTCAGCGCTCGCATGATAGCTTTAAGAGTGACAAACATAGGTCGTGCCTCCAGTGGTTACATCCGGCGGCTTTTGGATGGTTTTCAGCATACCGTTTTTATGTTCCAATGTTGCTTCGAGGACTTATGAACTGGAGCGTATCTGCTATATATCTCAGGGCGTCATGGAGTACAACAGAGAAGTTGCCGCTTATTTCAAGAGGAAAGGCGTTTCTGTCATTTTATTGGTGCGCCGAAATATGCTGAAGCGGCTGATTTCAATTCTTGCTAATGCGTATGATCGCCGCATGAAGCCCCTTAACGGAACTCACAAGTCTCATGTTCATTCACACGAAGAGGTTTCAATCTGGATTTCAGCCTGATGCATGGCTCCTTGTTGCAGTATCTCTACTAGCTGGATTATCGAAGTGCTTTAGACCTTTCCGGTACAGGTTACATGCATGTATACCCGTGTATATGCTTGTATATTAGGAGATCAACTGTTTGTCATTTTCTTTGAGAGGTCAAATTAAGAATTTGGTACGATTTCACTAGGAAGTTTGCTGTTGATGTTTTAGCGTGCATCTGATCAGAAGCGCCCGATAGGTTGCGTGTTGTGACTGGTTGAAGTTTGCGTTTCAGGCGAAGACGTTGGCCAAATACAAGCCTGTGATAAATGTCAAACATCTTCCTGACAATCTGCGCCGTGTACAAGAAATCACCGATGACGCTCGTCATTTTTTCAATGGCACTCGTCTGGCCCTTGTGTATTATGAGGATTTAGTGAGAGATCCCAAGGTACCGAACCTTGCTAAACTGCCCTATGTGTCTTGATTGTGCCGGACGATGGCCTGAAGTTACTGTCGTTTATTTGATATGGTTTGACTGCCTGTGGAGCCAATGAAATGACAAGCCACCACCACTAAGTGATTTCTGGAGTAGCTGGATCTAGTATTGGACACCGGTGACTTGTAACGTGGTTCCTTCCATGATCTCTGCCACTGAATGATTGCTGACTGATGCAAATTGTCTCGTTTTGTATTGCAGAGCATAGAGGCAGTACAGGAGTTTCTTGGTGTGCCTGCAAGGAAACTGGAAAGCAGGCAGGTGAAAATCCACACGAAGCCTTTGCAAGATCAGATTGAGAACTGGGAAGAAGTCCTGACTAGATTAAAGGGAACTGAATTTGAAAGTTTTCTTGAAGACAATGATTATTCGATTAGTGATGAATGACGTGGATGGCCCTTGGTCAGGGAGAACGATCCAACCTCTATACCTTGTGCAGAATTCCTACCCTACCCTTACTAACACATAAATGGACTTAGAAGACCCGATTGCTTTTTAGTGTAGAGACCTCGGAGTTAGCTTTAATGATACCTCGACGTTAGTTTCCCGGTTCGAGCTGATACGTTTTTCAGCAATCGCTGAAGAATTGGCTTTTTTCCTTCAGTATTTCCTCGAAATACCTGTCACGATTCTTAGGAACTGCAAGTTTTCGGTAAACGGCCTGTCTCTTCCTCGGTCCATCAGGTTAATTGGATCGGTGTACTTATATCAAAGATGAGCTCATAAACTGCCTTGCAAATTTCAAGGCTTTATTGTTCACCCGCGCCACCCTGCAACTGCGAGTTTCCACCTGTCGGCTTCATAATTCCTTTGCATGAGTTCGATGCAGATTTTTTTGTCTTCTGTATGATTCACCTCTCCACCTGGCGTTTCAGTCGCATTTTTTACTACCCTGCGTATTCATGATCGATCGTCGTTGGAAAATATTAACAATAGTTTTATCTTACATTTCCATCTTGCACCAATGAGCGATCCTGGTGAGTACTGGAGACCTCGTTATATTTTTCATTCACTGATCACACTCGCCGACTGAACACATCTATGTTGGCTTATATCATAACGAGGAAGTAATATGTAATGGTGTCGGAGTTATAAAATGGGGCCAGAGTGTTTCCTTGCGCTTTCGCAACTGACTATGTTAGCTTTATATCATAAATTGGTAGTTATATACAGTGGTGTCGGATTTATGTGATGGTGCCCGAGTGTTACCTTGCGCTTCTCTTCATGGTTTCATTCGGGAACCCGTAGGATGTCACATGCGATACAAGATTGTATTAAACCCCGAGTATGACTACAAGTGCTCCTGGCCAGAAGATTTTATTTTGCGGGTTTGCTTTCAGAGAACTGATAAATTTAAGTGTTAAGTAGAAAATGCTTGCGGGTTTGCTCAAATTACGTCTTTATCCCAATTTGAAAATCGTGAAATAAAGAATCAAATTAAAATCTATTCACCATACTTTATCCCAACTTGAATCTGAAAAATAAAAAACTATTCACAAGCTTTTCATATTCTGATCGATCTCGAAATAAACTCTTTAACATTGAAAAAGAAGATGTAAAGTCTCGTGGTTTCTTGGAGCAAAAGAGAATCCCTCTTTTTCGGACCAAAGAACACTGAGGGAAAAGAGAATATTCTCTTGCCTGCTTTTATACTCTACTCGGGATTTAAACGGATCGGACTAGATGACATATTCTGTTATCTAATCCTATCTGATATCATCATTATCATGAACGAAACATGGTCCATGTGAATCGCCTCTTTTTTCCCATATTTTGTAAGAACTTCTTCACATATTGATTATGATTACACTCTATGATTATTTTGGTGAGATTACTTTTCTAGTCTGATTATTTCCAACCCAAAATTAGAGGACACCACCAATCATAGTATCGTATTTTTCTGCAAACTTTGTACTTATCTCTTCCCCTCCTGCCAAAACCTCTGGTTATATGCATAAACCTGTGGTTACATGCAAATCTGATTCACCTCTCCCAGAGGCTTGTGTATGCAACTTTACGAGAATTAGAAGGAGCTCTTGTCCACCCAAGTTTAACAACTGTGCCGATAAACTTTCAGACCCATAGATCTCTAGCTTTTTCATCTTCTCTCCTGATAGGATGCTTACGTACCTCCTCTGAGAAAATGGAACTGATATGAGACATGTTGGACATAAGCTCAGCTTATATCATAAGAAAAAGGTTCTTGGAAGAATTGAACATAGGCTGAGCGATATCACCAAAAAAATTTTAACGACTTGCGCAAGCATTCTTCAATCTAGAAGTTTCAATCGTTGTCGCTTGGAGCGTAAGTACTCACGGCATTTTCCGTTCATTTTTTTCTTCTTTTTCATTTTCTTTGATATGCTATTGCCCGTTCAATGTCTCATAGAGCTACATCTTGTGCTTTATCCTCTTCTTACACTCTTTTCCGTACCCGCTGTTCGTTGTAAATCCACTCATCGTACTTAGCCTTGCCAAAGCAATCCCTTACTCGTTTTTGTAAGAGTTATGTTAATTGTTGAATCTGCAGTCACAAGATTCGCTCCAGAGTCGATGAGCTACACGAGATACAAAACCCTCAACCCCACTGTGATGTTCCCTCTCGAGTGTCAGTGGATTTCGAGTGTGTAGGAATCTCTAGCCAAGAGATTTTCAACCTTCAAGAGAGATTCGCACAATGTTCCAGTCTTTCTCATCCCGTGATTTCAGACTCAATGTTCTTAAAAGCCAGCTCAACGGCCGTTCTGGGAAAGTTGGTTGTGATGATATTCACAAACCATATTCATCTTGCCCTTGGCAGTTTTTATGACACCCAGAATAACCCGTTCAAATTGCTCTACAGAAACCCACTGAACGTATCGTTCTTTTACATACGACTTTGGATGAGCGCATTCATAAACGCCTGGGCTACAACCATTCCGCTTCGTTTTGCACCAACCACAAATGAAACAAACGCGAACCTTGTCTTTTCTTAAATGTATGAAACCCGAGTAGTATACCTACTTCAGTTCTGAAAGTGTAACTCATATTCAAAATTCTTTACAGACGGTGCATTTTACAGATAACCAAAAGAAACCGATCACCGAAACGGAATATAAGTGACTGACCGATCCTGAGTATGTTGAGATTAAGCTAATTCACACCAAGTCCGCATCACTCTGGCCACGCATGCAAAACTGTACGTACCAAACAGCTGAACAGGGAGAATTTCCTGCTCTGTAGCCGGATACACCTACAACCTACACGCCTTCTCTGAAACATAGTTTATCCACGGCGATTGTGCTTCCCGCTACTCATCCACTGTAGACCTGGCTGCCATTACTTGGAGCCTGAGGTTTAGTATCTGCAGTCTTCTGCCTGTACAGCTTCTCTAATTGACTACGAGTTGCATCGAAACTCTGGTTAACCCCTGCTGGCTGTTGCTGAGTAATGCAATGTACATTGCCTCCTCCGAGTATGATTTCCCTCCCATGTCGCATCATCAAGACCTGTTAAAAACAGACACACCACCATAATGCTCCATAACTTTCATGAGGGACAAACGAGGCAGATATGAATCACATTCGATTAACTCATGCCGGCCCTGCTTTTAGCGTGACTAATATTTTTCCGTTTTCACTGACCATACCATACAGCAGTGTCTGTCAAAACCGGGGGATCGAATGACAAATTTGCCAGACGTACCTCATGCGACGGGAACGTCTTGCGAAGCACTTCAAAAGCTGCTTCGTCATTCTTTTCATCACCAAAGGAAGGAGCTATGATACCCCCGTTCGCCATGTAAAAGTTCACATAACTTGCTGCAAGACGTGTGCCAGCTTCTCTTGGGATGGCTGCATCGCTCTGCATACAAACATGCATTTATTTTGACCGGTTCATTTGGACACTAGTAATGAAACCGCCAACTCTGAAAGCAACACCAACGTTAAAGTACCCCTTGCAACGCAAGATGGTGCGTCGCCTTACCCGGATAACACCTGCAGCCTCGACAGGGGTTATATACAGCGGCCCTGGGATGTGCAACTTAATAACCTCAAAGGTTCGCCCTTTCGCATCTGTACTTCTTGTGAGGATATCCAATGCCTTTTGGGAGCGTTCGTACTGGGGGTCGTTCACATCATCAGTCCATGCCAGCAAAACCACTCCCGGCCGAGCAAAGCATACCATGTTATCAACATGCCCATTGGTGTCTTCATCCCCTGCATTCAAGTGAAAGCCATTCAACTCTTTCTAAAGCCGGAATATTCATACCCTTGAAGCGAAACGTAAAGTACCCACCGTGGGCTTCACGAGAAGACAAGAGACTTAAGCATATGCTTGTCTTCAGGATCGGACTTCATCATGAAGCTTCAACGTCAAATCACTTAATCTTTCGGGATCTACAAGCATGAGACAGTAACTTGCACTTACTATAAGTCACCGTGGAGCCATACGACTGTTCCCGTTGAGCTGTTGGGAATACTGTACTAGATCTTGCGTGGTGATACTTCGTCCACAGTCAAACCAGAGCATGCTTGACTATAGAGTCCATCAAGATAACCGAAAACGAACAAGTAGATTGTGTTTGAACATATCATACTTCATAATACAAACCCGCAAAGATCAAACCAACTACCCCTGTCGCTATGAAGCTTATAATCATAACCCTGCTAATCTTAGTCTGAGGTTTGAGTTTGGCTTCGTAAAAGAGGAGTCTTACCATAGAGGCCAAACGGGACCCAGATCACTTTATCTACTCCCAGGTAACCTTTCAGGCGCTCCTCAATCTGCTCCTTGCTTATGTCTGGGTTCCGGTTGGGATTCAGTAAACACTCTTCTGTGGTGAGGCATGTCCCTGGAACAGCACCCAAACCTCAGATGAAATGGAAACATATAAAGATGTGCAATCTTTCTCATCGCCGATGAACGGACCACTGCGCTTAGTGGCAATTCCTCGTGTCTCCAAAATCAAAAGTTGGAGCATCCAAGTTGGTCATTCTAGCACAGCAGAGCTGCAAGTCAGATAGCCTGCAGTTTTTGGCCTGAAACAAGAGTAATCCATGAAGAGTAGAAGACCTCCTTGCTAACAGCGTAATTCCCATGAAGCACTTGTGCTAGTTAATACCTGACCGGAAAGATTGGAAGGTTACCTTCACCGTCGACGTGTATGCTACCACCCTCTAAAATCATGGATTGGGAAAACTTGGGTACTCGCTCAACGTCTAGGATCTGACAAAATCAAGTTTGCAAGCTGAGTGATAGCTCTCAGTTCAAGAAAACCTCTCACTTCGGTACATTCCCACATTAGCTAATTTAAGATACATCCAGCTAGCATTGGCTGCACAGTGCAGGCCAGATCTGAAACCTCCAGCACGCCAACACGGCAATTACAAAGTTTGGTGAAGTATTCAGTTCAAAAAGATAAAAGGACCTCAAAACTGCAGCTTTTGTTAAAGTTACGAAACCACGATGGAATAAAACCGTAATTCTTAAAGGAATAAATCGGTAAGACCATAAACACACCGTCACTCCTGATCAACCATAGTGGACGTAATGACAGTTCCGCTCTTGCAGTGAAAGAAGTACATAATCCAAACCTTGGATCCCACAAGCGCGTCTAAGCTCCAGTCATCCAACAGTCCTGTCATGAGTAACAAAAGGATTGATTCCGGGTTTTGCTCAGCCTGTTATCTACTTAATATAATCACGTACTAGAAGGAAACACTGAATCACGAGGCAGACAAAGTTACACCGCCTGAAGTGACCGAATGTAGCACAGGGACTTACCACCCCAAGAATTGAAGGTCCAGTGCACTCCAGCCAGTTCCCTTGCTTTCCCCAGGCCCGAAAATGGTATGTCTCGCACTACGAACTTCACACAAGTAAGGTCATCAGATTCGATACTTCATTGCATCCGACCAAGAATTCACTGGGAGAATTCTTGCAAGAAGGCTACTCCATAAACTGTAGGCGATAATCTCGTTTAGTAAATATACGACTTAACAAGGACCTATAGCGGTTTGACCTTGTCACGATCGATGTGTGTTATTACGAGCAAGAAACTTCTTTGCTTGTAATAGCACACCAACGCCTACTTCCTTGAAAATGACACGAAAAACAACCAATCGCTTCTTACAGTTGGGCCAGTGTCACGAAACCACGCGTCGTTTGTACTCATCTCCAGAACTCGCACATCCGGGGGAAGCTGCTTTCGTGCGTTTGTCCACTGAAAGACAAAATGTGGGAAGGACAAAATGTGGTAAGCATTCACACAGAGGTAACCAAAACCTTGTCTCTGACTGCCCTGTTTTATCATACAATCGTCCAAGATTGCAAACCTCTTCTCGACTTGCACAAACTGTGACCGGCTCGAAACGCGAAATAGCGGTGGCCACATCGACGAAAGCTTGTTGAGCTGGTCCTGCACTCTCTCTCCAGTTGTCAGGTCGTTCCTGCAGGAAAGAACAACCAAAATCTGAAAACTCGTCCCGATATAGCTCATGGACGAGCGTCAATTCCCGCCCTTGCCAGCGCCGGTGCATGTACGGCACTCAACAAGAGAAAGAATCTAATATCGAATCAGTCGTCGTAATCCGACTCTACAAGATTATCGACGCTGCTTAGAGGAAAGGTATCTCTTGCAGCTGATACAAGTGCATTTCAGCAAACACTTTCGCAGTCGACACGAAATCCTCTCCAAATGTCTTCCGTCGAGGAAAATACGTTTTAAGGAGAAGTCCATGGACTGCTCGACGCTAAACCAACAGTTCTTCGCTAGCACTATGCTGTACTTTACAGAGGAGCCGTATCCCCTCTGCTCCAGGAAACGTCAAAGCGATGATGTCGACTCCAAATCGAGATAAACAGACACGTTCAGCTGATCGTACAACAGATTTGCGAGACAGGATATACATACTGGCCAACCCATCCATGTCTGAGAGTGCGGCTCCCACTCAGCTGGCATGTGGTAACCATAATCTTTTGGAACTCCAGAAAACTCCAAAGCCATCGCGCCTGTCCTCGGTGCCACGCTTTTCTTCTCCTCCACAGTACCCTCGCCCTGCAATTCAGCAACACCTCTGTAGTCTATGATCTGCTGCGGAATTAGAAGGTAAAACGGGGCTAATGCCGTGAACTCCTGACTTTCAGTACGCAGAGAGCAACCCCGCTGTGCTTCAATTAGTGTAACAGAGTTTGAATCGCTTCGAATTTGCGGTGCGGGACATCTTCAGTAGAACCTTGTCAGCGTATTAACGTGCGTATCCAAATTCCAGTATTCGAATACAGCATGCGGGAAAGAAATTAAGTGGAACACCGGAGAAACATGAATACGGGGAGGACAAGGTACCCGCTACCCATCCCGGGGAACACGCGACGCAATGAATAGCCAACGGATGGAAATACCCCATCAAGCCTTACACGGGAAAGAAGGACCCGAAAAGAAGGACCCGAAGGGCCAAGCAACAAATGCCTCGAAGGGAGTAACAACACCGGGGACATCCGGGGACTCGAGGAGTTCACATAAAAACAAAAAGGAAAAAAGAAAAAACAAGTAGCTACGCTTCCAGTGGAATTGATAGAGATTTTATTTGTATCTATTCTTTTCTTTTTTCTTTATGGTTTTTACAACTACTCCATCCGTTCGTATATACGACAAAAACTCTCCTCTTTTTTTCCACTGAAGCGCAAACCTCTAAAAGATGTAACTGTTTGTAACTCATCGTCTAACTCTATTCGTGATGATAAAAGATCAGTTTTGATCACCTTGACAAAAGTTGTCCAAGGGTGTAATCAAAAACATGTTTGGAGCAAGTTGATACAATTCTATTCTAAAATTTTAACATACGCGAAAAAGTAGCTCATATGTATCTATATAGTCTTACATCACAATTTTGTGATCGAAAGACTCATCATATTTGATCAAATCACAAAGACAAATATATAAAATTCATTATAAAACAAAATAATTTAATTTTAACATACGCAAAAAAGTAGCTCATATGTATCTATATGGTCTTACATCACAATTTTGTGATCGAAAGACTCATCATATTTGATCAAATCACAAAGATAAATATATAAAACAAAATAATTTAATTTAATAATTAAAAAAATATGACTCATTTGACTATCTCATCATCTTATCTCGTAATGTTGTATTGTACTTTGTTTGTGATGGTTGTATACATTATCGTGTCGTGGACCGGCTATGCAAATGTACAACAACTTCACAAAAGATGCGAAAATTGTACAATCAAATGTAAATTACTGACAAAAGTATGCATTGAAGAGATTTGTCTCTGATCAATCCATCAGAAAACAATACACGATACATGCACAAGATGAATGGTTTAACAATTTAGCATGTCTTGCAGTTGAAAATATTGTAAAAGAATACAAAGCTCCATTGACGAAAGACATACTCATCGACATGACTGAAGAGATATGCGCTACACGCTTGAGATATTAAAGTTCAACTCTTCTGGAGACTTCTATGGTTTTCACCAAGTAAGATTTGCAAATATTTTTTATGTATATTTCATATATATTACAGCTTTGATTAATTACAAACTTATTTAGTTATTTATTATCTTACATATATCACAATAAAAAAGTCAAAAAAGAAATGTTGCTTCATAGATATTTTCAGGTAAACAACAGTTATTGTAACTTATTGTTTTCATTTTATAAAATCATTTCTTCTCGTATTCGTGACATCATAGCAAAAGTGTCTTTTAAAATATTTAATCTTTTATAAATAATTCATCATCAAATATGATTCATGTATGTCAATAATAAATATACATATTCACTCTCGTATGTGATTTTTGTATTGACAAGTATTATGAAGAAAGTCGAGTATACAATACTTGATTCGTGGAGTGTATACTTCATTACTTTGTAAATCTTCATGATCATATCCTCAAGTATTGAATCTTTGTTTTTTATAACATACATTCTTGTGATCACTTATTATTTGTAAGTTTTTTTATCTACTATAGATGCAAAGTTTAAAATATTCCATCATTATACTTTTCAACTATGATTATTGGACTATTACCATACTTCATTAATGATGACTTCTTTATTATTATGAGATTTCATCAACTCTGATTTTATGATTTTTTACCAGACTTCACAACTATGCCTTTTTAGTATTACTCGACTCCATGAATTATAATATTTTGATTTAATCCCACTTAATCATTATGACTTAACTATAATATTGACTATTGAAGTTTCACATATCATACTATTCGTATTGAAACTTGATTCATGTACAAATGAAACAATAAAACATGCAATTAGTAAACATTACCCGAGGAGACGATTCATCACTTTCTACACACCAGCCAGTACTAGACATCTCTCAATCCTGTACTGACCGATTCTCATCTTCTCCTATGACAAATCTTCTTCAGTTTTCGAGTATGCTGCGTTATATGCTGGAACTGATGACGTAGCTTCTCTTCAACGTCCTCTCATATTGTGTTTGTTGCACTGACGTTACAACTTTAGAGCTATACTCAGATGGAGGAAACAGAATTTTCACCAGATCTTTCATTGCTTCTGAGTTTGGACTCTAACTTGAACTGCTTCAATACGCTTATACATGAGTGAGATATTTCAGAATCCATCTCTCCTGAGAAATAAACAGAAAACACAAAAGCAATCAATTAGATAATATCTATACAACATGTTAAAAATAAATGTAAATTTGTCTTCTATAATCTAATACTATATGTTATAAACTATTTTTTGTATTTTCAAAACATTTAAGAGACTTCTAAAATAAAAAATATATCCTTATTTTAATAAGTTCCCAAATGAGTATTTATTTAATCATAAATTATATGAAACATTATTTTCAATTTATTCTAGAGACTTCTAGAATGAGAGAAAATATCTGATCCCAATAAGTTCTACAATCAATGATTGTGAGTAATACTCTTAAGACTAACTGAAACAAAATGATATGTTTTCTGAAGCAATACGGTTCATATTGTAGTCACAACAAACTGATAACATAATAAAGCTAATCTCAATACAAGCAGTAACTAACAAACAGGCACAACAACGTTGTCCGTAGCTCCTTGACTATAAATTGACTGAATTGGTATTAAGAGCACAACAAGTTACATCATCGCCAAGTAAGAGAAAAGAACTCTTACCTAAGAAAGAAATATACTTACACAACCTCTTTTGTAACATAAGGTAGAAAGGACATATACCAAAAGGGCAAAAATAGTGAAGGATAGTTACTGTAACGAAATCTATATCTCAGCTATTTCTTATATGTCTTATGGTCTTAGTTCATGGAACAAATGTAAGTAAAAGTGATGTGGAAATGTCATGGTGATGGTCACAATCGCGGAGTCTTTGCCTGTGGTTGGTGTGGATTCTACATAAAGAGATTTGCAACAGGATGACCCCTTAACATACATGGGGATGTTAGCTCTCATCCCTGTTTATATTTATTACGTACATGCAAGGTAGTCATGAAGAACCTGTCTTGAGGCCTAACTTATTACGTCAAATTTTCATGTAGTTGGTGACACGAAATCATTGGATAATGTGTGGAACGAGCTTGTCACCATCGCAGCTCGGTTAGTTCTTGTGTTCTACTAGGCTGTCATTACTGAATTTCTAACCACATTAGAAGTCAGATCCAGTCTGTAGTCACTATGAATGAACGAATGAATATCAAACCCGGAAGACCCAAAGAGTCAAAAGGCAAAAAAAAAAAACAATACAAAGTCAACATGTGAGCCTAGGAAACCCTAGGAGATCGTATCAATGCAAAAGAACATTGGTACGACAAGAAACTATATCTCTAATATAAAGCCCTAGTGGGAGAGCTGACATCTGTAAAAGTGTATAGAAATCACTAGCAACTATCTTATGTCTACATCTAATCTCATCATACAAGGGACATACAATGAATACATGATCCTCATCCTCTATCTGATCTAAATCACAAACTCTACAAAGCCGTTCACTCTCCTAACAATGTTTAACCAACGTCCTTCCTCAATGCCAAGTCTATTAGAGCTAGTGCTGTGCTGAGCGATGATATGTCGAAGAGAGATTGAAATAGGTGCTCGGAGGTACTCTTGTTCACAATACACCAACTCGGGATTGACATGCTGCTGATAGTAAGCCATCTTGGTCTTGGGTTGAGACCATATAGCATGTAAAAACTTTTTCTGAATCAACTCCCGAAGAGCAATAGGTGGAAGGTCAAAATCACGCTCAAAAATGTTTCATTTTCCACACCAAACCACCACATCAGCATACCAACCAAATGAGAATGTAGCTCTTAGAGCTTGACAATGTAATCTCGTCTCTCCAAGAGATCTCACTCTTGAGACATAAATGATAGTCAAGTAAAGAGCTTCTGCTTCTACGGATAAGCAACAAGATTCAGCAAGGAGCATAGCATATGGTGTTTGGCATCTTACACCAAGCTCCACTTGTAAGAACACTTTTGAACCTTCTCAATATGTTCCCAAGCTCCTTTCCTTGCACCAGGCCCCCACACTTGAACACCATACAGTATCATAGGCAAAACCAAACTCCTGAAGAGAAACTTTCTCAAATCCCATGCTAAGAGATGAGCACGTCGACAACGATTCAAAAAAGAGTACAAAGCTTTGTAACCATCTTCAACTCTCTTATGAATGCACAAAGCCCAACTGTAGTTATGAGAGAAGTCAATGCCCAAGTACTTGTAACTCTCCACTTGTTGTAAAACTTGGCCCTTGTAGAGAAAAGAATGACGGACTTTTGAACCCACCACCATCACCTTGGACTTCGAAAGGTTCACTTCCATCTGCATGTTGTTGCAAAAGACCTCAAGAGCATCTAAATGTTGTTGTAAACTCAAAGGATCACGTGATAGAAGGATGATATCATCAGCATATATCAATGCTTGGATGATATAGATTCCCAACTTCACACCTTCTCCTCCAAATTCAGCAAGACATCTCTCCACGTCATCAATGAAGATACCAAATAGAGTAGGAGAGAGAGGACAACCTTAAATGACTCCAATAGTGCTAAAGATCTCCTTTGATTGTGTCGAGGTAAGCTTCACATAAACTCGTTCATAGAGTTTAGAAACCGCTGCCATCATGTCTTTAGGAACACCAATGGCAACAAGTCTGTCCCATAAGAGCTTCCTAGACACCCTATCAAAAGCTTTTGTGTAGTCTATAAAAGCAGCATAGAGAGATTTATCATTTTCTTTTGACTTTTCCCAAGCAACACGAAGACAAAGGATATGATCAATGGTGCTAAAGGTAGGACAAAAACCTGCTTGTGAACGAGCTCTCACATTGGATCCTTCTGCCCAAACATTTAGTTTTCTCTCTAGCAAGCTCCCATACAACTTGGCAAAGATGTTGCCCACCATGATAGTTCTATAGTTGGTAACATCATCCTTCTTCTCTGACTTGTGGATGGGAATCACTTTGCGCATGAACCAACTCTTAGAGAAACCATGTACAGCAGCATCATTCAGAAGCTTGGTAAGTATAGGAATGAGAGAATCACCTCCCCATTGTAGTAGCTCCGTAGAAAGTCCTTCTAGATCCTCGAATTTTCTACTTGCAAGCATACTGAGCTGATGTCGTACTTCGTCCGTTGAAAAGGTCTGCGGTAGTTCTTCACTTTGTGGCATACATGGTGCATGTGGAGTTGCTCAACGTAGGACATCAAAGCGGAAGGATCAAGACTTGGTGAACTTGGACGAGATGCTAAACATCTTCAAAAAGCTTTGGGATTCTTCTATCCCAAAGCTTTTTGGGAAGTTTAGCCTTTCTTTCTCAAGAAAGCTCTCTTCTTACGTTTGATCAACTGCTTGTACAAGGTTGTTGCTTCCAAGTCACAAGCCTTGTCTAGAGCATTTAACCGAGCAAGTTTGCACTCTTCATCAAACCAGCCATTGCAAGGGTTACCTTTGAGCTTTCTACTTGAGTGTTGAGAGAAAAATCGAGTTGCAATTTTCTTCAAGACATCTGTCAATTGTGTATCTCGTTGGTCAAGATTGTGGCTCCACTGTGTAATATATATCAAATTCTCTAGAGCAGTTTGATAAAGATGTCTTTTCCGGTGATCAAGACGAAGTCTAGAGGTAGTGTTGCTCCCGTCAAAACCTTTCAACTTGTAAGATGCAAATGAGCTAGACAAGGATAGTGAGAACAGTAGAGGAGTGTGATCAGATTCAGGTTGTAGATCCAAAACTTCAAATGCTGAAATGAGTGAACTATCAAGAGATGAGGAGAGGAGGTAGTCTACTATGCTTGATCTAGAGATAGAGACGTATTTTCCATGTTAGAGCTAAGAAAACGGGATGTACCGTTCAAAATTTTCAAACTACAAATTGCTCCAAAAGTCAAGAAGTGTTCTTTCATGTCATTGGTGGATGTATCTAAGAAGGCACGGGACCATGTAGGATCATCATCTTCTTTAAGAATAGGGGAGTGATCAAGAGCATAGAATTGTGTGAATTGGCAAGTGTGAACTCTAGCATTGAAATCTTCCACCACAAAGACCTTGCCCTTCTCTTGATATCTCAAAATATCAATAGAAAGACGATGAAAAGATTGACTCGTGCTACATGCTCTAGTCTGATAGATAGACATGTTCAGGTGCAAAATAGCAGATTGCGATATAACATGCAGATCTACTTTCTCCACCAACTTGAATCCAATGATATTGTCCACCCACATCCTGAAGAATCACTTCAACAAGCTGATGCAAATAAGATCTGACGTAAGTTGCAATACCTCCAAAACCACGTCCTTTATGTTGCTTGCGCTTGTTCCAAGTAGAGCCGATCAAAGTAAAACCATCCAACTCATGTACATTGTTTCCTTCATGTTCCCATGTCTCCACCAAGTTGATGATATCAGCCTTGTTCCAAAATGGTAAAGCGCTTGTGTACTTTGACTTAGTAAGCCCATGAATATTTCACATCATAACTCTAAGGGTCAAAAATTGCTATGCACTGAAGATTAGCGTACTACGGTGACTACAAGGCGGCTGGATCTGGTTGGGTGTCCTGATTCGAGTCCTGAGTCGACTCACCATGTTGTTAGAACTCAACCACAGTGATGGGCACATGCAGCGATTACATAGACGAGACACCATTGATATCATTTTTCCACCTTTTGCAAGGAGGATGGTTATTCTTATCTTCTTATCTTAATATCCAACTTTCCACATCAGTTCCGGGTTCGAAATTCTTCACATTTACTTTGGACACACTTAGAACAGACATAAGAATAGAGCCACTCAAACCTTGTACAGATTTTTGACGAAGATTTTACACCTCCAGATACCTAAATTTACAGTCATTTGATATTTGCAGTTTATGCCCGTAGACCTGATCACCTTCCAACCACTGGAAAAATTCCAATTGGACGTCTACAAATAGTCTGCCATCTGTGACACAGTCTGACATTCAAGACTTACGTCTTTTCATCTGGTTCCTATAATCTTTGTTACGTGTTTAGATTTGAGTGGCCCTAATAAGTCCATAATGGCTGAAGCTGGACCAGCCGTAGAAGAATTGTGAAAGAAAAATTGATGTGGAAAGCTGACTAACACCGTGGATGCTTACATTATGCATTCCAAGTCATGATCAGACAAGAACCAAAACATTAAACCAGCCGCAGAAGAATTTCAAATGTGAAATTATGCCAAAAGCTAACATGATAAGATAAGAACTAGAATCACATGAACAATAAATGATGGATCGACTCAAAGTATGAATGTTGGACTCGACTCGAGTGAACATACCAGTATACGAAAGGAATAACACGAGAAGGAAAAGAGATGTAGAATTTTCTTCTGACCTGAACTCTCGTCCGTTCTTTGATCCCCGCTTGTAATTGGCACTCCAGTATGGTATGACGTAGATCGTTCGTGTTTGCCATCAGATGAGACTGTGATTGTTTATACAAGAAATACAAGAAACTAAGCAATACAAGAAACTAAGCAGTGATGAAGTAAGTCTGATACATTCTTCGATCCTCACTTGTGATTGACACTCAGTATGGTATGATGTAGATGGTTCGTGTTTGCCATCGGACGAGATTGACAGTCACAGTCTCTGCCTCGTAGAATGCATCAGAACATATGAATTTCTTGCTGCTTTCCAACTTTCTTCCATGATTGGAGGTTGATCTTGGTGCTAAAGAGTGGGCTTGGTGTCTTCCTGTAGGTATGCACTTTGAATACGAACTGAAGAGATTTTCAGAGCTTGTTGATGTAATATAAACATTGCCATTTGAACCTTCACTATATCTTACTTCTGAACATGTATGACTCTCATTCTACCTTTGATACATAGAATGAATGTGCTGGAATTTAGTTCCGAACGTTGATCTAGAGGGATGAAGCTGGCATAGTGCCAATATGTTTGTGAACTCAACGATATACATAGGATATGGGACCAGATCTAGATAATCAGTGTCATTTCACGGTTTATTACATTCGTAACTTGGATTGCGTACTTAGACGGCTGCGAATGGACCTTGTGGTTCGTAATGTACTTTATAAATGTAATTCTTAGGAAAAAAGTCAAGTCTGGTTGTGAAGTTTCAGTTGCGTGGAATCTCACTTTGGTCTCCGGATGTTGGTTATTTCCGAGAAGTAATTTATTCATTTGCACCCATTTTTCTCGTTTGCAATATAACTCATTTTTCCAAAGAAAGAGCTTCTAAGAAAGAGTTTATAATTTTGTATAATTTATAACCATGTGGTGAAGGTGCGAGAGAACGCTTACCTTACTCCTTTGCAAGAATGTAGTATACTATCATGATCAAATAAGGAAGAAGATCTGATGTAAGATGATGAAGCACCTACTAACGGACAAAAAATTCAATTATGGAAGAGTTCACTCGTGTGAGATATTTATGACTTCTTTTCCAAAAGAGAAGATACAATGTCTTCTCTTGTTCTTTAGAATTAGGAGAGGATGCTAACCTTTGTGCACTATAACTTCACTGTCCAGTCTAATATGAGTTTTGCTTGCTAGTATGAACTTAGAAGTTTGAATAGGATATGGGGATTCAAAGATATACGAATGTTTTATACTCGGTCTTTTTCTTATTAAGAATGATATAAGTCGGTTTCAAGACCAGTTAGTTTTTCCGTATCGGTGTCTGTGTCTGGTGTGCACGTCTACTCATAGCGTGTTGGTATGTCCCTTAGGAAATCAACGTGGGAGTTGGCTTGAAGCTAGCTATATATCTCCTGTACACTACTCTTTGCTTCTTGCTTCCATCCATCTGAACAGTGAGTTTAGATCAATCATATTTAGTAAAACACTCAAGGAGTTGGACGAGAGAATCACCAATAGATACAGTTCTTGCATGTGTAGTGATGGAGTTGTAACTTTACGTTAATGAACACAGTCCGGTGCGGAGATGAGCAAGATGTACAAGCATTGCAATATTCGGGATAAGCTAGCGAACTCTGATAAGGAATCGTGGTATCATTCCCTGTCGATGGTGAAGACATTTGAACCAAATATAACGGCTGATATGAAAGTATATTTCGTGCATTGGTCAGCTGATGTACAAACCTTCCTACGTTTGAGTTGTACTGAACTTACGTATAGCCTACTACCTTTTCCATGATGTAAAACGTTGCAGATATTTACTTAATCACCCCCATTAGGTTCCGTTAGCTTGATCATACCCTTCTTAACAATGTATAGCTTGATCACATCTTTGACTGGCTATTTCCTATAAATCAGTCACTTTGTGATGTTATTCACATGTGAGACTGTACATATTAAAAAATGAGAATATGGATAGTATAACGTGTCTTTAATGTTAAATATTGTGCACTATAGTGATATTTAGTCAAGGTTGAAAGTACTAAAATGATGAACCACTTTGTGATGTTATTCACATGTGAGATTGTACATATTAAAGAAATGAGAATATTGATAGTCTAACATGTCTTTAATGTTAAATATTTTAAATTACAATGATATTTAGTCAAGATTGAAAGTACTAAAATGATGAACAAAAAAAAAATGAATGGTTCTACTGTAAATAACCAGTCAGGGTGTGATCAAGCAACCAAACGTTAAGAGGGATATGATAAAGCGCAACTATCGTATTGGGGGTATGATCAAACCCGTTACTGAAAACGTTGCGAGAAAGTGCTCCTATTATTGATGTCATTCAGGTCTTGCGCTAAGAACTCCATCGCGCTGTCCGAATCACAGATGATGAACACGGAGTTCTACTGGAATCCATATTCCGTTTCCATCTTCTCTATCTCCACGGCGTATTCTCTCAAGCTTCTGTAATGAATATGCATGCAACTTTAGGTTTCGATGGGAGTGGTGCATGCGGACAAGCGGAGAATTCACGGAGAAATAGTGGCAACGGGTTGGCCGCGGGAGGCTTCTAGGGAGTTTTTGAAAGCACGGCGCGTTAAATAATTTCCGCATGTGCGCTGCGTCCGTTTAGGGTAGTGGCCATTTGGAGGGGTGTGGGGGTTCTTCGTTCTCGCGGTTCATTTTCGTGTTGTGAGAGTTTGGTCGATGTTCTCTAGCCCGTCCGCGATGCTGGCTATGCTTCAGGTTGGTGGCGACTGGAGGCGTCTTCTTCTGCGTGTATTCTCGTTCTCGTCTGCATGTCTTCTTGCATTAGGGGCTTGCTTTTGTCCTCTACGTTTTCGCTGGCCGCGACTTGTTTCAATTTGATGGGAAGAATTCGACAATTGGAGGACGAAGAATTGGCCATGCTTGTATCTGCGGGAGTGATGTCAGACCAAGGACGATGCGGTGGACGGGAGTGTCGTGTTGCTGGTGGTTAAAATGTTCTTCGGCCGTGCGAGTCTGTGACAGTGGCTTCGCGGTTTGTTTTGATATCTTTTACCGTTTCCTGCAGGTCTTACTGACACAGGTTGTCGAGATGGTGCAGGTTCTGCTGCATGTAGAGACTGTGGATTTCCACTTCTTCTCGGGATCGGTTCGCAGTCGCTGGCTTCCTTTCTTTCATTTTTGTCTTCTTTCGCTGCTTTGTTTCGTGTGGGCGACTGTGTTTTAGGTGGCGTTGCTTCTCTGCCGCCGTGCTGCAAGGACTGCCGTGCTGCACTTGTCGTGGGCATGGCTTCGGAGTCGGTGGCCTGCTTTCTTTCCTTCTTGTGTTTCTTTTTCGCTTTGGCTGTTTTCTTTCGTCTCGGTGGTTGTGTTCCTACTGCCGTTGGGCTGCGACTGCGACTCATTACGTCCTGATTTCTCGTCGCTGCTTTGTCTTTTTTTTTTCACGGTTACATGTACTTCACTCTCCCTGCCGTCTTGTCGACTCGATGATGAGAGAGCGACGGTTGTGATGGCCGCAGTGGATCCTGTCGTGGTAGCAGACCGGGAGTCCGTTTATGATAAAGCACTTAGTCATGTGTCAATGTCCTCGGTTGGCGAGTCTTGTTATACTGCGGATGTTCTATACATTCTTGAGGGTTACTTGTCACCTCTTCCATCTCTGGATGACCTACTATCCTCTCGTGTTAGTGTCTTAGCTTTCCATGAGGGAGTTGTTCTCTTTCAGTTTAATTGCTTTTGCATTTACTTAGACTTGTTTTTCTGCCCGCATCCACCACACTTCCTTCTGGATGGCGATTTTGTAAAGATCGGCCGCTCCTTCTCGGCTCTGTCCGGGCCGTTCTTGTATTTAGGAACTACTGATGATGGGTATTGGGTAATTCTTGAGGACAGGTTCTTTCGGATGTTTTCTTATCCTAGGTATTACATAGAGATGAGCAGCAACTTTTTGCGCCCTATTGTTCACCTTATCTATCGTTCTCGTAAGCTGCCATGTGTTTGCTCTGTATTGCATCCTGAGTGCTTTTGATACGTCTGCCCTCATTTTCCAGAGGTGAGCCGGTTGAATGTTTCTTTGGAGGCAAGCGAGGGCGAAGAAACGACGCCCGCTAGCTACATGACATTAGAGCTGTCTGTTACAGTATGCCGAACTGGGGGATTTAGACTTGTGTTATTTCTCGATGTTGCAGGACTTTCTTGAGTCCCAGTGCTCTTCTGGGATTTTCTCAGTGGAAAGGGGGGGCGCATTGCTGCACCTTCACTACCAGGGTGTCATAGCCATATCTGCGAAGTCCTGCCAGGAGGTGAAAAAGCGGATTATGTCAGCCTTGGGGTGGACTCATGAACATCCTGCAGGTGTTGAGATATGCGTGAAGAGACTAACTAACAAGGGGTTGCATACTTACATCGGGATGATTGGGTATTGTATGAAGGACGAGGCCGAAGATCACCATCACGTCCATATGAAAAACATCTCTGAGAGTATGCTGACATATGGCAAGGAGCTGTATACGCTTTTGGGTGCTTGTGATACTAAAAACCGTGTTGAGTTGAGTTGTGCTAATATCCTTGCGCGTGCACTGCAATATAATAAGTATAAAAGTGCTCATCCACTCTCAGCTACTTTTAGCAGCTGTCTTCAGGGAATGATTGAGTCTGGAAAATACTCTGCCTCACCCCGCTGGTTGATGCAGAGTGGTATTCACGTTCGCAGAGTTGATTCGTTATGAAAATCTTTTGTGCATCCGGAGCAGGTCACACCTGAGGATATCCAGAATATCTTCTTTTGGCAAGAGCAGCGGAGATGTGTCCATTGTACAGACAGGTATATGGATGCAGCGGAAGATACAGCTGCAGTCTAGAGTGGAGGGCCAGATGGAGCTACTGTCGAGAATAGACATGAAGATCGATGCTGGGCACCTCGGCCGATGCAGTGCCTTCCGGACTATGTTCCGTTAGTGGACGCATTTTTGAGGCCGAGTGGGTCGGAGAGAGCGCGCAGTACAGTGTTAGTGGATCTGACATAGTGTATCACTGTATTTCGGTAGAAGTCTGGTTTCTGCTGCTCATCGGACCTCTGCTAGTTTCGGAATAATGGCAGTGTGTAGCTTGCCAGTGTAGTTAGTGTAGTGTAGAGAGTGCGCAGTGTACAAAGTGCGCAGTAGTAACTTAGCTCGCTGCTTGTATGCTGGAGCAGTGGCTACGAGAATATATATCTGGCTGTATTTCGACCCGGTATATTACTGAAGTTAGCTTCCCGGTATATTTACTGTAGTGTACAGACTGCGCACAATACAGAGTGCGCAGTAGTAACTGAGGTCACTGATAGTATGCTGGACCACTGGCAAGGACATTATATGGTGTATAAAAATTTCACAGCATAAAAATAAAGTTCTAGCGGGCCCACTGTCGCCTTTTTTATTAACTCCACTGCAATATGTGTTGTTTTTTTAACTCCACTGCCTTTTGTCTGAGAGAGTACCATGTGCGAGGTTCGCGCCGTTCTAGTGGACGTTGGAGAAAATAAAGTTATAAGATCGAAAAATGCAATCCCCGGAGGCTACCTTGAACTTCCGCCGGATGAATATGCATGCTTGAAAAAATTGAATGTGCTTGCTGTAATAAGGATCTTCCTTCTGCACATTGTGTAATCGTTAGAACGTGAAAAGCTTCCAAAACAGGGATCGCCTCCACTCAAAAGAATAATCCATAATTCATCAAGAGAAACAATGGAGTGATTACATGAAGAACGTGATGCGGTGATATGTAATGAAAATGAAAGTAAAGACGGGCCTTTCGAATCTCCAGCCAAACCAATGAAGAAAAGTCTCAGATCCAACGGCGGAGCGTAAAACACATTCTTAAATATTCAAAGCCTGTAAGTATGCTCAATACATCAGAGCATATGACCCATACTATTACTCTAAAACCACAAGAAAATGTGACCCAAACTCCTAAAACTGTGACCCAAACTCCTATTACTCTAAAACGACAAGAATCATGCAACGTCTGATCATGAAATCCTAGGATACCCAGTTCTCTTCTCTGCTAAAACCTCTTGACACTATTCTTCCCATAACCGGAGGAGATGTAGAATTATGAATTTATGCGAACTTCAAACCATAATCCAATACTATAGAAATTTTATCAACCTAATATATTTATGCTCTACTCGAGCCTCATTGGTCCACCAGCGTCTTGTCCAGCCGAGCCTAGCAGAGTACAGTCGAGCTGACCGACCGCCTAGTACCTCTTGCCTCTCTACTCCAGCTCACTGTTCTCAGCTGACTGCAGTAGTCCAATAGCACAGTGAGCAATCTATCCCTTCTTCCTTCTGTTGTGCTAAAAGACAGAAAGTTCCCACCATGCTCTCCTGATTTTGTCGTATTGTAATTTTTGCTAGATCGACGGTTAACTATGCAAATGCATAGCAACAATGGAATTCAATACTCAAAATGAAAATGTGCCAAGATGGATACAGTCCAACGTCACCGCCACTATGATCGCACTCGGTTTGTCAAGAGGACGATTGAGATACTACCATGATGTTACTCGCTCGCCATACACAGTTGGTTCTAGGCCCCATCGGATTCTTGTCTGGGCCTTGTACAAGAAAACTGCAAGCAGAATATATGATATGAACTATCCAAATTATCTCTATAACGTGTCCTCGTAAACGTCTTCAACGACAAGTTCAATGCAACACTCATACACATCTTTGAAACAAGTGACATGCTGCAAGACCATAATATTGCATGCAAAGTGCACTTCTGGTTGAGGAGAAGAAAAACACAAAACTTTCACAGGCCAAAACATCATCAAGAAAAATTGGCTCAAAACTGAGTTCATAAGAGTTTAGTGAAAAATACATTAAACAGCACGAAATAAAGCATAGACCTACGGAGAAGATTGCTGGATTGGGTTTGAGAAACATTTTAGAGGGTGACATAGTTCTCTAAATTTAATGTGTCAGTTCTCGCGCTTCAGAAGATACAAGACCGGGAGGCTAATATTCATGAATTCACTACTCTATTGAGACGTTAATTTAATACCTAACTTTTCTCGCCGGAAGAGTTAGGTATTACATTAACATGCATTTCCTCCTCTTCCGAACTTGAAAAATATACATGCTTTACTTAATCTTATGCATCCCAAATTAACTTGGAAGACCATTAGGTTTAGGTTCTCAAAACGTGCACGATGTTACCATGTGCTGCGAACAAAATCTGGATACTCTGGACATTTGAAAGGAGTTAACCAAAGTCCTCATGTTTAGGGTTATTACACTGTGAGAAGAGTTCCCACCCGTCATGATTCTACTAACTGCGTTCATACTCCATAAGTCCCACGTGTATACAGAAGAGCTGCCGTGGTCGCGATGTTAGCTTTGTCAAAAAGGCAGAACCATAGACTGCGTTCAAACAAGACAGATGGTATGGAGTCAGTTTGAAGCAAATGATAAGAGAAAAGGATTTGTTTAAGCAAATTTACCACGTTTATCATCAGAAGGCATATATGTAACGCCGCGTCTTCACTTTACAAATCTCTCCTGGAGTCCTAGAGCTAGCTTTACAAATCGGTCCAAGTGGCATGTACACTCCTCTTGCCTTAGTTGCAAGAGTTGAGGGGCGTCACGCGGCAAGCCAGCATTTACGAGGGGACTCTCGTCGCGGTTGAAAAGGTGACATTCAGCAACACGTCAAAAGTTGACAATACTAACAAATTATTTTCGAGAGAACACGAAACTGTGCGACTGCACCAGAGAGCGACTGCACCAGAGAAACAGTACTGACGGTATGATGGGGCGGGCTGCCTGCCCCGCGAGGATGATGACGGCTTCGTGCGTGTCGCTGCAAGTTCTGGGAGGGAAGGAGACGTCATAAGAAACGAAAGAATATATGTGGAAGATGGAAGCGGGTACGACTGGGATTGTGGAACTGGTGGGGGTCGCAGCAGATTGAGCACAGTGCACACTTCTTTCCTTCCTCCTTACTCCTGCGATCCTACCTGCCGCCTCACCAAATAGCTAGCCATGGGATCCGCTCCTTAGTGTCGAGTTCGGTTGGCGTCTCGTTCTGGATTCTCAGGAAGGCACGGAATTATTGCTCCTCTTGCCTCTCCAGTCTTGCACAAGGGTTGTTTTGGAGGGTTCTGGTCCTACTCCACATCGCTCGGAAGGGCAAGAAAAGCAGAACAGGCATTGTGTTCTTCATTCTTCGGTCTCGAGTGGGGCGAAGGAAATTGCGTTGAACGGTGCAGAAAGGAAAGAGGGAGGTGGAGGGATAGGGAAATAGTAAGATTAATTGTGTACAGTTTGTTCGAGTAGCTGAGCTTTGAAGAACTTTCCTCTTCTTGCCCTCGTTTTGGTTTTGGATTGTTTGAAAGTTAGGTTGTGTCTAATTTGGAGCTGAGCGCGGATGGCATGGCAGAGACTGCTGTCCGCGGCATCGCGGCCAGCGTTAAGAACTACTCGATCTCTCGCTGCACGAGGTTATCATGCCGTTGAGAGTGGATCAGCTCCGCGAATAGCTAATGCATGGTGTAGAGTGAATCATCATAATCTGGGCGTGCTTGAGAATTTTCGGTCTCGATCACTTCATGGGACTGGTGAGAAGATGCAGGCAGCGCCTGTACCACAGGCTGTGGCACTGTCGAAGCTTACCGATAACTTTCTCGATGGAACCAGCAGTGTGTACTTGGAAGAGCTACAGCGAGCATGGGAGGCCGACCCGAAGAGTGTAGATCCATCATGGGATATGTTTTTCAAAAATTTTACCGGGATTGCAGAATCTGCACCCGGACTTTCAGGCCAAACCATTCAAGAAAGTATGAGGCTTCTGCTTTTAGTACGTGCATATCAAGTGAATGGACATATGAAGGCGAAGCTCGATCCACTGGGTTTGGACGTCCGAACGCCCCCGGTTGAGTTGGATCCCGCTCTTTATGGATTTACAGAAGCTGACCTCGATCGTGAATTTTTCCTTGGAGTATGGCGTATGGCTGGATTTCTGTCAGAGAATCGACCTGTACAAACTTTGCGTGCGATTTTGAACCGTCTAGAGCAGGCTTACTGTGGTACCATCGGGTACGAGTACATGCATATTCCCGATCGGGAGAAATGCAATTGGTTGCGTGATCAGATCGAGACCCAAGTACCTGGTAAGTATGGTTCTGCCCGGCGAGCACGAATTCTAGATCGCCTTGTGTGGGCAACCAATTTAGAAAGCTTCATTGCGCAGAAATGGACTGCTGCCAAGAGGTTTGGTCTAGAAGGTTGTGAAACCTTAATCCCGGGTATGAAAGAGCTCATTGATTACGCTGCTGATCGGGGAGTGGAAAGTGTAGTCATTGGAATGCCTCATCGTGGACGACTTAATGTTCTTGGAAACGTGGTTCGCAAGCCCCTGAGACAGATTTTCAGTGAGTTTAGTGGAGGTATCAAGCCTGTCAATGAAGCAGGTGGCTATACTGGTAGTGGGGATGTGAAATATCATCTTGGTACTTCCTATGACCGTCCCACTAGTAGTGGCAAGCGAATCCATCTGTCTTTGGTCGCAAACCCCAGTCATTTGGAGGCAGTATCTCCCGTAGTCATCGGGAAGACACGTGCGAAGCAGTACTACTCCAGTGACACGGATAGGAGCAAGACTATGGCCGTTCTGCTTCATGGAGATGGTAGCTTCTCAGGACAAGGTGTGGTGTACGAAACTCTGCATTTGAGTGATCTTCCCAACTATACCACTGGAGGGACAGTCCACATCGTTGTGAACAACCAGGTCGCCTTCACTACAGACCCGAAGTCAAGTCGATCATCACCCTACTGTACAGACGTGGCTAAAGCTCTGAATGCACCCATTTTCCATGTTAACGGAGACGACGTGGAGGCTGTCGTGCACGCTTGTGAGCTGGCAGCGGAGTGGCGCTGTAAATTCAAGTCCGATGTTGTGGTAGATATCGTCTGTTACCGGAGGTTTGGTCACAATGAGATCGACGAGCCTTCATTCACTCAACCGAAGATGTATCAGGTGCATCTCTGCACTTCTCGCGAGTTAAAACAGTAGATAGAACTCGCAGATAGAGTTTGAGAGTTTTTCTTTCCCAAGTTAGGAAGATATGTTCCGCTCTTGAGTTTTTTCAGTAACCTATACGCATTAAGTGAAGCTCCTAGAAGAAACCGTGACTGGACGTTTAGAATGAATTGCATGACCATGTTGTGCACAAGAATCTCCGGCGGAGATCTACCCGAGAGGAACTACCCGAGAGAAATTTGGCACAGGCTTATTTAGTTTGAGGCGTGGCGAATAAGAGTTCAGTGAAGTGGAACTCATAGTGTCGCGCACGACGTTAGAATAGTTGTCGGCATGGAGTTGTTTTTGGTTGGTATGGTGACGTACATTTATTGCTGACAGGTCATTAAGAACCACCCAACGTCTTTGGAAATCTATGAGAAGAAGCTTGTGGAATCTGGGCAGTTGACACAAGAAGAAATCAAGGCCATCGAGAACAGAGTGTTTCAGATCCTCAAAGAGGAGTTCAACAACAGTAAAGACTATGTGCCTCGAACCCGAGACTGGTTGGCAGCTTACTGGGCTGGTTTCAAGGGCCCAGAGCAACTGTCACGAATCAGAAATACAGGGTATGCACGTCCGTTGGCTTTGTGTTCCAGTTTCTCTTTACTAGGGGAGAGCTCATCTAAAGCTGTTGTCATTTACCCCTAGCCAAATTGTGGAGTTGCTCTACTGTTTTACACTTAAAAACTCGGGTCACCCCTAATGGATGTGATCCTTTAATGTACCGCGTGTGTTTCAGAGTGAAGCCTGAGATCTTGAAGAGTGTTGGCAAGTCGCTGAGCACCATACCTGAAGACTTCACACCGCACAGGGCAGTGAAAAGGATTTACGAGCAGCGGGCTCAGATGATAGAAACAGGGCAGGGTGTCGACTGGGCTACAGCAGAAGCACTTGCTTTTGCTACTCTTCTTGTCGAGGGTAACCACGTGAGGTTGAGCGGTCAAGATGTCGAGCGAGGAACTTTCAGTCACCGTCATTCCGTCCTACACGACCAGAAAACAGGGGCGAAGTACTGCCCCCTAGATCATGTCATGATGGATCAAGAAGAAGAGATGTTTACTGTCTGCAACAGGTACCTGAGTAATAGCAAGTCAGAATCATTGCTATTGGTTGAAGATCATGATTCTACTTCACACGGAACTCAAGAAAGTACTTCAACCTGCAACTTTTCATTCTGGAAGTAGCCTACATTTGTCTGCTAACCATCACTAACATCTGGTAGATTGAAGAGCTGTCAACATTTCTAAATTAATTCGTGGAATGCTGCAGTTCCCTCTCGGAGTTTGGAGTGCTTGGTTTCGAGTTGGGTTATTCCATGGAAAATCCAAATTCTTTGCTCCTTTGGGAGGCTCAGTTCGGGGATTTTGCCAATGGGGCGCAAGTGATCTTTGATCAGTTTTTGAGCAGTGGAGAAGCTAAGTGGTTACGTCAGGCCGGTCTAGTGGTTCTCCTTCCTCATGGTTATGATGGGCAGGGGCCCGAGCACTCTAGTGGTCGAATGGAGCGTTACCTCCAGGCAAGGGCCCTTGGTTTCGTACTCTCGGGATTTCTCTGTCCTGCTGCACATCGTGTATGTACGCAAGCCGTTTAGGTGCATATGTTTGCCGGCAGAAGTCAGGGGGGGGATCGAGCCAGCCTGTCGAGGTTTTGGATCTCCAGTCAGTGAAGTTACTAAAAGCATTTCTGATCCGTTTCCCTAGTTCCCCGCATCCTGTATCGAGTGGATTATCGTTGTTGTCTTTCAGTGCATTCAAGGTAGAGTGGCTGAGGTATTATACGTTTCAGGTTTTCTTACATACTTTTCGGATCTACGTTTCCGGGGACGGAGTAACTCGGTCGATGTGCCGGTGGAGATTAGGGAACTTGCCGATGCCACAGGGAGGTCGTTTGCATTTCTCCTTTGTGAAGTGGCGGATCTGTCCAAAACTGTCTGTCCAGTATTCTTAAACAATATTCGGTTTTCAAGTGCAGGCGGCCGATGACAATCCTTACATCATCCCCGAAATGGATCCCAGTTTGAGAAAGCAAATCCAGGAAGTGAACTGGCAGGTTGTAAATGTTACTACTCCTGCAAACTACTTCCATGTGCTTCGAAGACAGGTGAGAATCCTTTTTGCCATCTAGTATGCAGTGTCACCGAGTTTCTCCCGGTTCTTCCGGTTCCTGCAGACGGTTAGAGGTCTAACAGGGAGGAGTTGCTGCTACAGATACATAGAGATTTCCGTAAGCCTCTGATCGTCATGGCACCAAAGAACCTTCTGAGACACGCAGCCTGCAAGTCAAACTTGTCTGAGTTCGATGATGTAAAAGGGCATGATGGATTTGACAAGCAAGGCACCCGCTTCAAGCGCTTGATCAAAGACTACAACTTCGAGTCTACTCGGGAGGAGGGTGTTCGTCGACTAGTTCTGTGTTCCGGAAAGGTATGTAGAGGTTGCGTGCTTCATTCTGATTGTCTCAGATCCCTGGAAGTCACGGTAGTAGTTGTCCTGATTCTTGGCGTCTTTAGTTGACAAATACGAATCCACTGTTATGCAGGTCTACTACGAACTTGATGAAGAAAGACAAAGGGCACAATTGAAGGATCTAGCTATCTGCAGAGTTGAACAACTTTGTCCCTTCCCGTGGGATCTGATTCTGAGGGAACTCAATCGCTACCCTAGTAAGCCATTGCATAACATTGTCTGTCTCTTTTAGCTTTCCTTGTTTCCTCTCGGTGTTTTAAATGGAGACAACTCTTTGCTTGTGCGTCGCTTGACCGAGGGTCCTCTTCGCCCTTGTTTCCTGGTTGACGCGAAAAGTGTGTTGTCACAGAATAAGTGGCCACTAGTCAGGTTTTAATGTGGTATATTTTAGATTGTGTAAGAGTTTGTGTAGTATTTTCCACATGTATTAATGTCCATAATTTGTCCTTGCAGACGCAGAGATTGTCTGGTGTCAAGAAGAGCCCATGAACATGGGTGCCTTCCATTACATTGCACCACGATTGGCTACCGCACTAAAAGCCGCCGGAGTTGGTACGTACGAGGATATCAAGTACGTAGGCCGTCCACCATCGGCCGCTACGGCGACCGGATTCGGAAGTATGCACGTCGAAGAACAGAAAGAGCTTCTACACAAAGCGTTGCAGGAAGCTCCTATCACTAACGGGTCTTCTAAAGCCAGTTCACCTTTGAGTTCCTGATCGTGTGTACACTCGCTTTACTATATGTCCTTAAAAACTTTTACGGGCTAGTCTGCCGAGTTCGACTTAGGATGGCAAGACCGAGAGTTTTGATCGTTTTACAGCATCGAGTGAGTGCATGGGGGTGCTTGCTGGTCGAATTGATCGGTAATCACTGCGTACAGTGAGCGTAAGACACAAGACTTTTGTAGCTCGTAACAAGCCGCTAATTGAAGTGTCCGCTTGGGTCCAGGCAGAAGTTGCATACCTGGAGATAACTGTATAGCATTTTGCTGTTGCTCCGAGAAATGTAGATTATACCAAGTTCTGTACATTTGTCTTTCAATTATTATGCAGCGCAGCAAAACTAGTTATGTAATCGGGCATCGTTACATTCAGGGGTTAATCCTGGGAGTCTTGAGTTCTTTGAATTCAGCCACGAAGTCCATATTTCACCTCCGGGAGCGTGATTGATTACGGGGTGATGAGATGTTTCCAATTTAGGCAGAGATCATAGCTGTTGCCTCGATGCGCTTGATTTTGTTTTAGGTGGATGAAATATTAATCTAGTTGTAGATGTTTGGGCATGATTTGCCTTGGTCGTAGGGCCACTGTGTGCTAGTCTTTAGACGGACGTCGAGCCAGTCAAAGCATCGGAGTTCTGAGATAGTCAAAATACGACGTGACTGTGGTGTACAGTGTGTCGTACGAAGTTCATGTCGCTAAGCTTCTCCGTGTAAGATGCATGTTGTGATTTTTTTCTTTTATATCTCTTCGTTACAGGACCACAACGATACATGATTCTTTGAACCCCGAGTATGACTACAAGTGCACCGGGTGACCCAGAAGACCTTATTTTGCAGAACTAGAAATTTAACTTTTATGCAGATAATGCTTTGGTTGACTACATCCATACTTATTTGGAATCTTACTTGGAATCTGTGAGATAGTGAATCAATTAAAGCTATTCACCGGCTTTACAAGTTCTGATTCCCCTCGAAACAAACTACTCAGTATTGTGATAGCAGGCACAAGGTTATTGTGCCTGCTATCACCACAACGTTATGCACCTGCATATTATTCACCGCCTCGATGGAGGAGGCGCTATCACAACGTTATGCACCTGCATATTATTCACCGCCTCGATGGAGGAGGCAAATATAATATGTAGGCGTTTATTTATTGCGTAAATCTTCCTGCGGGAAGGGTTAGGCAGTAAATAAACGTAGTTATTAAACTAGTTCCTAAAGTGGGCGCCCAATTTTGCAGACGCGCTCTGTGTTTATATAATAAACTTCGTTATTATAGTAGTTTTTACCGTCGGCGTCGAATTAGTCGGCGTCGAATTTACTAGACGCGCCCTGTTCGTATGTATATTAACTTACATAAACGCGTCTCTGCTGCAGTTTTTATTTCCCCTCACTAGTTCCTAAAGTGGGCGCTCAATTTTGCAGATGCGCCCTGTTTATATATAATAAATATCGTTATTATAGTAGTTTTTACTGTCGATGTCGAATTTAGTAGACGCGTCCTGTTCATATATATATTGACTTACATAAACGCGTCTTTGCTGCAGTTTTTATTTCCCCTCACACGAACGCGCGTTGCTCCAGTCTTTTGTGTACCCTTATGCGGAAGGGCGGCGTTAGTATGAAAGGCTCTGGTAATATCAGTGTCCCAGGCATCGTAGCTAGTTTTTTCCTCTCCACTTGATCGACTCGCAGAAGAACAGAGATTCAAGTTTCTGTAATGAAAAGACCACAGTCTACCATCGTGTTTATTATTATTGAAACAAGTCATTTACATGATCCATAAACTCCTACAGAAGGCCTGTCTAACTGAGCAGATAAAAGCAACTCCGTGCTCTCTCCGCTGCAGCCATAACTAGTACTCGTGAAATACTAAACCTGAATACTATCTTCACAACGTCTGAAATACTACTAAATCTGAATACTGTCTTCGCAACATAGTATCCTTGACTAGAACAGAAATAACTCACAATACACTATACAAAACCGTCTGATATCTGTACATAACTATTAAACTATTGTCTCGCGATGCTCGAAATCACGTCCAACGTCCATGCGCCTTAGAAAGACGTCCAAGAGTGGAATATATCCAGGTGTTTCTTGATCAGCGTCGTCATTCGGGTCAGCACGGTTCACATCAGCGGGAGACACCATCTTCAGTAGCGGCACTTTCTAAGGGTCAGCAACCACGATGGGCGTCTCAGTCCATACTGCTCCATCTTCCTCGGTATACCTCCTCTTGCACTGTCCACAACGCCTATTGTCTTGCCAAAAGAAAATGTTCTGCACATCTTCTACTGTAACCTCAGCAGGATGCAAGAAGATGCACATTCTCTGATGCTTTTATCGATTACACGAAGGTTTTTGATAGGGTGCCGAGAAAGCTTCTATGGGATAGACTTGTTACCATTGGTGTTCCTAAGGAGTTGATGACAGCGATTTCAAAACTCTACGAACGTGTTTATGTCAAGCTTACATCAGCACAATCAGAGGAGATTCTCAGCACCGTTGGAGTGATTCAAGGTTGTCCTCTCTCTCCTACCCTATTTGACATCTTCATTGATGATGTGGAGAGATATCTTGCTGATTTTGGAGGAGAAGGTGTGAAGCTTGGGGTATATATCATCAAAGCGTTGATTTATGCGGATGATATCATTCTTCCATCACGTGATCCTTTGAGTTTACAACGACATTTGGATGCTTTAGAGGTTTTTTGCAGCAACACGCAAATGGAAGTGAACCTTCTGAAGTCCAAGGTGATGGTGGTAAGCTCTAGAGCTTGTCATTCTTTTCTCTACAAAAGTCAAGCTTTGGAACAAGTTGAGAGTTACAAGTATTTGGCATTGACTTCTCAGATAAGTATAGTTGGGCTAGATGCATTCAGAAGAGAGTGGAAGCTAGTAACAAAGCTCTCTATTCTTTTTTGAATCGTTGTCGACGTGCTCATCTTCTAACATGGGATCTTAAGAAGTTTCTCTTCAGGAGTTTGGTTCTGCCTGTGCTACTTTATGGTGTTCAAGTATGGGGTACTGGAGCAAAGAAAGGAGCATGGGAGCATTCAGAAAGTCTTCTTACAGATGGAGCTTGGTGTCCGATGCCAAACACCATATGCTATGCTCCTTGTTGAATGTGGTTGTTTACCTTTGGAAGCTGAAGCACTTTACTTAACGATCATCTATGTATCTAGGGTGAGATCTCTCGGATAAGACTACCTTGTCAAGCTCTAAGAGCTACACTCTCTTTTGGTTGGTACGCTGATGTGGTGACTTGGTGTGGGAGATGGAACATATCTGAATGTGATTTTAACCTCCCACCTATTGCTCTTTGTGAGTTGATACAAAGAAGATTTCTACATGCTCTATGGTCTCAACCTAAGACCAAGATGGCTTATTATCAGCAGCAAGTCAATCCCATGCTGGTGGTGCGATCAGGAGTACCTCCAAGCATATATATCAACCTCTCTTCGACATGTGATAGCTCAACATCGTACTAGTTCTCATAGACTTGGTATTGAGGAAGGACGTTGGTTAAATATTGATAGGAGTGAACGTATTTGTAGACTTTGTGATTTAGATCAGATTGAAGATGAAGATCATATATTCATCGTGTGTCCATTGTACTTGGATATCAGATGTAGACATTTGATAGTCGCTAGCGATTTTTATTCACTCTTACAGATACCGACGCTTTCACTAGGATTATATATGCGAGATGTAGTTACTCATCGTACTAATACTCTTCGTATTAGTACTGATTCATACATTAGTTTTTGATTTTAAGTTTGTGTTATTGTATTGTATTTTTGCCTTTTGACTCTTTGGGTCTTCCGGGCATGATTATTATCATTTAGAATTTACCATTTTATCATGTAAAAACCTTTTCTGAATCAACTCCCGAAGAGCAATAGATGGAAGGTCAAAATCACGCTCAAAAATATTCTATTTTCCACACCAAGCCACCAGATCAGCATACCAACCGAATGAGAATGTAGCTCTTAGAGCTTGACAAGGTAATCTCGTCTCTCCAAGAGATCTCACTCTTGAGACATAAATGATAGTCAAGTAAAGAGCTTCAGCTTCCACGGATAAGCAACCAGATTCAGCAAGGAGCATAGCATATGGTGTTTGACATCTTACACCAAGCTCCACTTGTAAGAACACTTTTTGAACCTTCTCAATACGTTCCCAAGCTCCTTTCCTTGCACCCGGCGCCCACACTTGAACACCATAAAGTATCACAGGCAAATCCAAACTCCTGAAGGAAACTTTCTCAAATCCCATGCTAAGAGATGAGCACGTCGACAACGATTCAAAAGAGAATACAAAGCTTTGGAACCAGCTTCAACTCTCTTATGAATGCACAAAACCCAACTGTAGTTCTGAGAGAAGTCAATGCCCAAGTACTTGTAACTCTCCACTTGTTGTAGAACTTGACCCTTGTAGAGAAAAGAATGATGAACTTTTGAACCCACCACCATCACCTTGGACTTCGAGAGGTTCACTTCCATCTGCATGTTGTTGCAAATGACCTCAAGAGCATCCAAATGTCGTTGTAAACTCAAAAAGATCACGTGAAAGAAGAATGATATCATCAGCATAAATCAATGCTTGAATGATATAGATTCCCAACTTCACACCTTTTCCTCTAAATTCAGCAAGACATCTCTCCACATCATCAATGAAGATACCAAATAGAGTATGGGAGAGAGGACAACCTTGAATGACTCCAATGGTGCTAAAGATCTCTTTTGATTGTGTCGAGGTGAACTTCACATAAACTCGTTCATAGAGTTTAGAAACCGCTGCTATCATGTCTTTAGGAACACCAATGACAACAAGTCTGTCTCATAAGAGCTTCCTAGGCACCTTATCAAAAGCTTTTGTGTAGTCGATAAAAGCAGCATAGAGAGATTTACCATTACCTTTTGATTTCTCCCAAGCAACACGAAGACAAAAGATATGATCAATGGTGCTAAAGGTAGTACGAAAACCTGCTTGTGAACGAGCTCTCACATTGGATCCTTCTGTCCAAACACTGAGTTTTCTCTCTAGCAAGCTCCCATACAACTTGGCAAAGATGTTGCTCACCAGGATAGTCCTATAGTTGGTAACATCATCCTTCTTGCCTAGGCGACTTGTGGATGGGAACCACTTTACGCATAAACCAACTCTTAGAGAAATCATGTGCAGCAGCATCATTCAGAAGCTTGGTAAGTATAGGAATGAGAGAATCACCTCCCCATTGTAGTAGCCCGGCAGAAAGTCCTTCTTGGCAAGTATAAGAACGAGAGAATCACCTCCCCGTTGTAGTAAACTCATTCATTCATTCATTCATTCATAGTAGCTCAGTAGAAAATCCTTCCAAATCCTCAGATTATCCTTTGCTAGCTTTGTAAGTTACGACCGTACCTCGTCCACTGAGAAAGTATGTTATAACCCTTCACCTTGTGGCATGCAAGGTGCATGTGGAAAAAAGTAGAGTTTCTTGACATATGATCTCAAAACTGCAGGATCAAGGTTTAATGAAGATGAATGTGCGGTCAAACTCCTCCAAACCCGCTTTGGGATTCTTTTGAAGATCAGAAGCAAGCTCCAAGCCTTTCTTTCTCAAAAAGGCTCTCTTCTTGCACTTCACAAGTTTCTTGTACAAGGTTGTAGCTTCCAACTCATAATCTTTTTCTAAAGTCTTTATTTTAGCAAGCTTATACTCTTCATCAAACTAATCATTGTAAGGTTTGCCTTGAAACTTTTTGATGAAATGGTTGACTCATACTACAAGCTTTGGTGAGATAAATGGGCATGTTCAAAGATGCAAAATAGCATATTGCAATATGAATGAATATCAAGCTCGGAAGACCCAAAGAGCCAAAAGACAAAAAATAATAATACACAATATAAAGTCAACATGTGAACCTAGAAAACCCTAGGAGATCGTATCAATGCAAAATAACATTAGTACGACAAGAAAATATATCTCTAATATAAAGCTCTAGTGGGAGAGCTTACATCTGTAAAAGTGTATAGAAATCACTAGCAACTATCTTATGTTTACATCTCATCTCACAAATCTTGTTGCGATCTGAGGAGAATTGAGGTGTTGAGGTGTGTTTCTATTTCGCGGACCTGTTGGAGAGAGGAGTTGACACCCGTGGACAAAATTGATCGTCGAAGGAGCTGTGGTTGTTGGTTTTGAGCAAGCTTGGTACCATTGAAAAGATCTCGGCAAGACGATTCCATTGAGACAAATCTTGTTGCGATCTGAGGAGAATTGAGGTGTTGAGGTGTGCTCTTAGCTCGCTGATTTGTTAAACTAGTTCTTCGGTGATGATGGAGGAGATTAAACAACTCTTTCATAAGGTGTTGGCAGCGATGGAAAAGATATCGGTTGGAGTAGCAGATCTGCATCGAGAGCTCATAGCACATAAGAGTGAGCTTGTTTCTGTTGTGTGCGATGTTCATGCTCTGAAGAACATGCAAACCGTTGTTGCACAACTACCAAAGAGATTTCCTCTACACTCTCATCATCTGCTGTTTCTGCCGAGGAGAAATCTGCGGTGGTAAATGATAATTTCAAAGAAGTAGTGGAGAAGTTGGAGATGAAGATGAAATCTTATGCTGAAGCTACCAAGGCGGCTCAAGTCTCTCTTTTTCAAGAGCAAGAGAATGAAAAGTTGAACCAACTCTCAAGGGTGAAAAATGTGAGAATATCCGGTTTACCTGAGCTAGAGAAGGAAGAGACCAAGGAAGTAGCTACCACTTTTTTTGCTGACACGTTACATGTTCACAAGCCTGTCCTAGTTCAAGCTTACCGCATAGCTCTCCCACTAGGGCTTTATATTAGAGATATAATTTCTTGTCATACCAATGCTCTTTTGCATTGATACGATATCCTAGGGTTTCCTAGGCTCACATGTTGACTTTGTATTGTTCTTTTTTCTGCCTTTTGACTCTTTGGGTCTTCCGGGCTTGATATTCATTCATTCACTATTCATTTATTCATTCATTCATTCATATTCATTCATTCATTCATAAGGCAAAAAGGCTCACAACCTCGAGTAATATTGGCTAAGTTTAGAGATCAGGCACAACGAGATACAGCGATGGCTAACAAAGCTATCTTGAAGGGGAGGCAGATCTGATTGGATCTTGATCTCACACCGCTACAAGCTGAAGTCAAGCGGAAGGAGCTTGTGAAGGTAAAAGAGGCTCAACAAGGAGAGTTCATTGCTTTCTTAAGAGATGGACGTGCTGTTGAATGAATGAATGAATGAATATCAAGCCCGGAAGACCCAAAGAGTCAAAAGGCAGAAAAAATACAATACAAAGTCAACACAAAGGAGACGAGATGCTTCCAAATAGCAATTTTCGACCCTTAGAGTTATGATGTGGAACATTCATGGGCTTACTAAGTCAAAGTACACAAGCGCTTTACCAATTTGGAACAAGGCTGATATCATCAACTTGGTGGAGACATGGGAACATGAAGGAAATAATGTACATGAGTTGGATGGTTTTACTTTGATCGGCTCTACTTGGAACAAGCGCAAGCAACATAAAGGACGTGGTTTTGGAGGTATTGTAACTTACGTCAGGTCTTATTTGCATCAGCTTGTTGAAGTGGTTCTTCAGGATGTGAGTGGACAATATCATTGGATTCGAATTGGTGGAGAAAGTAGATCTGCATGTTATATCGCAATCGGCTATTTGCACCTTTAAACATGTTTATCTATCAAACTAGAGCATGTAGCACGAGCCAACCTTTCCATCTAAATCTTGTTGCGATCTGAGGAGAATTGAGGCGTTGAGGTGTGTTTCTATTTCGCGGACCTGTTGGAGAGAGGAGTTGACACCCATGGACAAAATCGATCGTCGAAGGAGCTGTGGTTGTTGGTTTACCTGTTGGAGAGAGGAGTTGACACCCGTGGACAAAATCGATCGTCGAAGGAGCTGTGGTTGTTGGTTTTGAGCAAGCTTGGTATCATTGGAAAGGTCTCGGCGAGACGCTTCCATTGAGACAAATCTTGTTGCGATCTGAGGAGAATTGAGGTTTTGAGGTGTGCTCTTAGCTCGCTGATTTGTTAAACTAGTTCTTCGGTGATGATGGAGGAGATTAAACAACTCCATCATAAGGTGTTGGCAGCGGTGGAAGAAGTATCGGTTGAAGTAGCAGATCTGCATCGAGAGCTCATAGCACATAAGAGTGAGCTTGTTTCTGTTGTGTGCGATGTTCATGCTTTGAAGAACATTCAAACCGTTGTTGTTACAACTACCAAAGAGATTTCCTCTACACTCTCAGCATCTGCTGTTTCTGCTGAGGAGAAATCTGCGGTGGTAAATGATAATTTCAAAGAAGTAGTGGAGAAGTTGGAGATGAAGATGAAATCTTATGCTGAAGCTACCAAGGCGGCTCAAGTCTCTCTTTTTCAAGAGCAAGAGAATGAAAAGTTGAACCAACTCTCAAGGGTGAAAAATGTGAGAATATCCGGTTTACCTGAGCTAGAGAAGGAAGAGACCAAGGAAGTAGCTACCACTTTCTTTGCTGACACGTTACATGTTCACAAGCCTGTCCTAGTTCAAGCTTACCGCATAGGGCAAAAAGGCTCACAACCTCGAGCAATATTGGCTAAGTTTGCAGATCAGGCACAACGAGATACAGCGATGGCTAACAAAGCTGTCTTGAAGGTGAGACAGATCTGGTTGGATCCTGATCTCACACCGCTACAAGCTGAAGCCAAGCGGAAGGAGCTTGTGAAGGTAAAAGAGGCTCAACAAGGAGGGTTCATTGCTTTCTTAAGAGATGGACGTGCTGTTGTTACACAAAAGAGATGAGATGCTTCCAAATAGCAATTTTCAACCCTTAGAGTTGTGATGTGGAACATTCATGGGCTTACTAAGTCAAAGTACACAAGCGCTTTACCAATTTGGAACAAGGCTGATATCATCAACTTGGTGGAGACATGGGAACATAAAGGAAACAATGTACATGAGTTGGATGGTTTTACTTTGATCGGCTCTACTTGGAACAAGCGCAAGCAACATAAAGGACGTGGTTTTGGAGGTATTGCAACTTACTTCAGATCTTATTTGCATCAGCTTGTTGAAGTGGTTCTTCAGGATGTGGGTGGACAATATCATTGGATTCGAGTTGGTGGAGAAAGTAGATCTGCATGTTATATCGCAATCTGCTATTTTGCACCTTTGAACATGTCTATCTATCAGACTAGAGCATGTAGCACGAGCTAACCTTTCCATCGTCTTTCTATTGATGTTTTGAGATATCAAGAGAAGGGCAAGGTCTTTGTGGTGGGAGATTTCAATGCTATAGTTCACACTTGCCAATTCACACAATTCTATGCTCTTGACCACTCCCTTATTCTTGAAGAAAATGATGATCCTACATGGTCCCGTGCCTCCTTAGATACATCCACCAATGACATGAAAGAACACTTCTTGACTTTTGGAGTAATCTGTAGTTTGAAAATTCTGAACGGTACATCCCGTTTTCCTAGCTCTAACATGAAAACATACGTCTCTACCTCTGGATCAAGCATAGTAGACTACCTCCTCTCCTCATCTCTTGATAGTTCACTCATTTCAGCATTTGAAGTTTTGGATCTACAACCTGAATCTGATCACACTCCTCTACTGTTCTCACTATCCTTGTCTAGCTCATCTGCACCTTACAAGTTGAAAGGTTTTGATGGGAGCAACACTACCTCTAGACTTCGTCTTGATCACCAGAAAAGACATCTTTATCAAACTGCTCTAGAGAATTTGATATCTATTACACAGTGGAGCCACAATCTTGACCAACGAGATACACAATTGACGGATGTCTTGAAGAAAATTGTAACTCGGTTTTTCTCTCAACACTCAAGCAGAAAGCTCAAAGGTAACCCTTGCAATGGCTGGTTTGATGAAGAGTGCAAACTTGCTCGGTTAAAGGCTCTAGACAAGGCTTGTGACTTGGAAGCAACAACCTTGTACAAGCAGTTGATCAAACATAAGAAGAGAGCTTTCTTGAGAAAGAAAGGCTTGGAACTTGCTTTTGATTTTCAGAAGGATCCCAAAGCTTTTTGGAGACGTTTAGCATCTCGTCCAAGTTCACCAAGTCTTGATCCTTCAGCTTTGATGTCCTACGTTGAGCAACTTTACTTCTCTCCACATGCACCATGTATGCCACAAAGTGAAGGACTACCGCAGACCTTTTCAATGGACGAAATACGACATCAGCTCAGTAGGCTTGCAAGTGGAAAATCTGAGGATCTAGAAGGACTTCTTGCAGAGCTACTACAATGGGGAGGTGATTCTCTCATTCCTATACTTACCAAGCTTCTGAATGATGCTGCTGTACATGGTTTCCCTAAGAGTTGGTTCATGCGCAAAGTGATTCCCATCCACAAGTCGGGCAAGAAGGATGATGTTACCAACTATAGAACTATCATGGTGGGCAACATCTTTGCCAAGTTGTATGGGAGCTTGCTAGAGAGAAAACTCAGTGTTTGGGCAGAAGAATCCAATGTGGAGCTCGTTCACAAGCAGGTTTTCGTCCTACCTTTAGCACCATTGATCATATTCTTTGTCTTCGTGTTGCTTGGGAGAAGTCAAAAGGAAATGGTAAAGCTCTCTATGCTGCTTTTATCGACTACACAAAAGCTTTTGATAGGGTGCCTATGAAGCTCTTATGGGACAGACTTGTTGCCATTGGTGTTCCTAAAGACATGATGGCAGCGGTTTCTAAACTCTATGAACGAGTTTATGTGAAGCTTACCTCGACACAATCAAAGGAGATCTTTAGCACTATTGGAGTCATTCAAGGTTGTCCTCTCTCCCCTACTCTATTTGGTATCTTCATCGATGACGTGGAGAAATGTCTTGCTGAATTTGGAGGAGAAGGTGTGAAGTTGGGAATCTATATCATTCAAGCATTGATTTATGCTGATGATATCATCCTTCTATCACGTGATCCTTTGAGTTTACAACGACATTTGGATGCTCTTGAGATCTTTTGCAACAACATGCAGATGGAAGTGAACCTTTCGAAGTCCAAGGTGATGGTGGTGGGTTCAAAAGTGCGCCATTCTTTTCTCTACAAGGGCCAAGTTTTACAACAAGTGGAGAGTTACAAGTACTTGGGCATTGACTTCTCTCATAACTACAGTTGGGCTTTGTGCATTCATAACAGAGTTGAAGCTGGTTACAAAGCTTTGTACTCTCTTTTGAATCGTTGTCGACGTGCTCATCTCTTAGCATGGGATTTGAGAAAGTTTCTCTTCAGGAGTTTGGTTTTGCCTGTGATACTTTAGGGTGTTCAAGTGTGGGAGCCTGGTGCAAGGAAAGGAGCTTGGGAACGTATAGAGAAGGTTCAAAAAGTGTTCTTACAAGTGGAGCTTGGTGTAAGATGCCAAACACCATATGCTATGCTCCTTGCTGAATCTTGTTGCTTATCCGTGGAAGCAGAAGCTCTTTACTTGACTATCATTTATGTCTCAAGAGTGAGATCTCTTGGAGAGACGAGATTACCTTGTCAAGCTCTAAGAGTTACATTCTCATTTGGTTGGTATGCTGATGTGGTGGCTTGGTGTGGAAGATGGAACATTTTTGAGCGTGATTTTGACCTTCCACCTATTGCTCTTCGGGAGTTGATTCAGAAAAAGTTTTTACATGCTATATGGTCTCAACCCAAGACCAAGATGGCTTACTATCAGGAGCATGTCAACCCCATGTTGGTGTATTGTGAACAAGAGTACCTCCGGGCACCTATTTCAATCTCTCTTCGACATATCATCGCTCAGCACCGCACTAGCTTTCATAGACTTGGCATTGAGGAAGGACGTTGGCTAAACATTGTTAGGAGTGAACGGCTTTGTAGACTTTGTGATTTAGATCAGATAGAGGATGAGGATCATGTATTCATTGTATGTCCCTTGTATGATGAGATTAGATGTAGACATAGGATAGTTGCTAGTGATTTCTATACACTTTTACTGATGTCAGCTCTCCCACTAGGGCTTTATATTAGAGATATAGTTTCTTGTCATACCAATGTTCTTTTGCATTGATACGATCTCCTAGGGTTTCCTAGGCTCACATGTTGACTTGGTATTGTTTTTTTTCTGCCTTTTGACTCTTTGGGTCTTCCGGGTTTGATATTCATTCATTCATTCATTCATTCAAGCATTGATTTATGCTGATGATATCATCCTCCTATCACGTGATCCTTTGAGTTTACAACGACATTTGGATGCTCTTGAGGTCTTTTGCAACAACATGCAGATGGAAGTGAACCTTTCGAAGTCCAAGGTGATGGTGGTGGGTTCAAAAGTGCGCCATTCTTTTCTCTACAAGGGCCAAGTTTTACAACAAGTGGAGAGTTACAAGTACTTGGGCATTGACTTCTCTCATAACTACAGTTGGGCTTTGTGCATTCATAACAGAGTTGAAGCTGGTTACAAAGCTTTGTACTCTCTTTTGAATCGTTGTCGACGTGCTCATCTCTTAGCATGGGATTTGAGAAAGTTTCTCTTCAGGAGTTTGGTTTTGCCTGTGATACTTTATGGTATTCAAGTGTGGGGGCCTGATGCAAGGAAAGGAGCTTGGGAACGTATAGAGAAGGTTCAAAAAGTGTTCTTACAAGTGGAGCTTGGTGTAAGATGCCAAACACCATATGCTATGCTCCTTGCTGAATCTGGTTGCTTATCCGTGGAAGCAGAAGCTCTTTACTTGACTATCATTTATGTCTCAAGAGTGAGATCTCTTGGAGAGACGAGATTACCTTGTCAAGCTCTAAGAGCTACATTCTCATTTGGTTGGTATGCTGATGTGGTGGCTTGGTGTGGAAGATGGAACATTTTTGAGCGTGATTTTGACCTTCCACCTATTGCTCTTCGGGAGTTGATTCAGAAAAAGTTTTTACATGCTATATGGTCTCAACCCAAGACCAAGATGGCTTACTATCAGCAGCATGTCAACCCCATGTTGGTGTATTGTGAACAAGAGTACCTCCGGGCACCTATTTCAATCTCTCTTTGACATATCATCGCTCAGCACCGCACTAGCTTTCATAGACTTGGCATTGAGGAAGGACGTTGGCTAAACATTGTTAGGAGTGAACGGCTTTGTAGACTTTGTGATTTAGATCAGATAGAGGATGAGGATCATGTATTCATTGTATGTCTCTTGTATGATGAGATTAGATGTAGACATAAGATAGTTGCTAGTGATTTCTATACACTTTTACAAATGTCAGCTCTCCCACTAGGGCTTTATATTAGAGATATAGTTTCTTGTCGTACCAATGCTCTTTTGCATTGATACGATCTCCTAGGGTTTCCTAGGCTCACATGTTGACTTTGTATTGTTTTTTTTCTGTCTTTTGACTCTTTGGGTCTTCCGGGCTTGATATTCATTCATTCATTCATTCATCATCTTTCTATTGATGTTTTGAGATATCAAGAGAAGAGCAAGGTCTTTGTGGTGAGAGATTTCAATGCTAGAGTTCACACTTGCCAATTCACACAATTCTATGCTCTTGACCACTCCCCTATTCTTGAAGAAGCTGATCGTCCTACATGGTCCCATTTCTCCTTAGATACATCCACCAATGACATGAAAGAACACTTCTTGACTTTTGGAGTAATCTGTAGTTTGAAAATTTTGAACGATATATCTCGTTTTCCTAGCTCTAACATGAAAACATACGTCTCTACCTCTGGATCAAGCATAGTAGACTACCTCATCTCCTCGTCTCTTGATTGTTCATTCATTTCAGCATTTGAAGTTTTGGATCTATAATATGAATCTGATCACACTCCTCTACTGTTCTCACTATCCTTGTCTAGCTCATTTGCATCTTACAAGTTGAAAGGTTTTAATGAGAGCAACATTACCTCTAGACTTCTTCTTTATCACCGGAAAAGACATCTTTATCAAACTGCTCTAGAGAATTTGATATCTATTACACAATGGAGCCACAATCTTGACCAACGAGACATAATTGACGGATGTCTTGAAGAAAATTACAACTCGGTTTTTCTCTCAACACTCAAGCAGAACGCTCAAAGGTAACCCTTGCAATGGCTGGTTTGATGAAGAGTGCAAACTTGCTCGATTAAAGGCTCTAGACAAGGCTTGTGACTTGAAAGCAACAACCTTGTACAAGCAGTTGATCAAACATAAGAAGAGAGCTTTCTTGAGAAAGAAAGACTTGGAACTTACTTTTGATTTTCAGAAGAATCCCAAAGCTTTTTGGAGACGTTTAGCATCTCGTCCAAGTTCACCAAGTCTTGATCCTTCAGCTTTGATGTCCTACATTGAGCAACTTTACTTCTTTCTACATGCACCATGTATGCCACAAAGTGAAGGACTACCGCAGACCTTTTCAATGGACGAAGTATGATATCAGCTCAGTAGACTTGCAAGTGGAAAATCTGAGGATCTAGAAGGACTTTCTGTGGAGCTACTACAATGGGAAGGTGACTCTCTCATTCCTATACTTACTAACCTTCTGAATGATATTGCTGTACATGATTTCCCTAAGAGTTGGTTCATGCGCAAAGTGATTCCCCTCCACAAGTCGGGCAAGAATGATGATGTTACCAACTATGAATGAATGAATGAATGAATATCAAGCCCGGAAGACCCAAAGAGTCAAAAGGCAGAAAAAAAACAATACAAAGTCAACATGAGTTTAGGGTTTAGGGTTTAGGGTGGTATATCATGAACTATAGAACTATCAGGGTGGGCAACATCTTTGCCAAGTTGTATGGGAGCTTGCTAGAGAGAAAACTCAGTGTTTGGGCAAAAAGATCCAATGTGAGAGTTCGTTCACAAGCAGGTTTTTGTCCTACCTTTAGCACCATTGATCATATCCTTTGTCTCCGTGTTGCTTGAGAGAAGTCGAAAGGAAATGGTAAATCTCTCTATGCTATTTTTATCGACTACACAAAAGCTTTTGATAGGGTGCTTAGGAAGCTCTTATGGGAGAGACTTGTTTCCATTGGTGTTCCTAAAGACATGATGGCAGCGGTTTCTAAACTCTATGAACGAGTTCATGTGAAGCTTACCTCGACACAATCAAAGGAGATTTTTAGCACTATTGGAGTCATTCAAGGTTGTCCTCTCTCTCCTACTCTATTTGGTATCTTCATTGATGACATGGAGAAATGTCTTGCTGAATTTGGAGAAGAAGGTGTGAAGTTGAGAATCTCTATCATTCAAGCTGCTATATAATTTATGCTGATGATATCATTCTTCTATCACGTGATCCTTTGAGTTTACAACAACATTTGGATGCTCTTGAGGTCTTTTGCAACAACATGCAGATGGAAGTGAACCTTTCGAAGTCCAAGGTGATGGTGGTGGGTTCAAAAGCCCACCATTGTTTTCTCTACAAGGGCCAAGTTTTACAACAAGTGGAGAGTAACAAGTACTTGGGCATTGACTTCTCTCATAACTACAGTTGGGCTTTGTGCATTCATAAGAGAGTTGAAGCTGGTTACAAAGCTTTGTACTCTCTTTTGAATCGTTGTCGACGTGCTCATCTCTTAGCATGGGATTTGAGAAAGTTTCTCTTCAGGAGTTTGGTTATGCTTTTGATACTTTATGGTGTTCAAGTGTGGAGGCCTGGTGCAAGGAAAGGAGCTTGGGAACGTATTGAGAAGGTTCAAAAAGTGTTCTTACAAGTGGAACTTGGTGTAAGATGCCAAACACCATATGTCATGCTCCTTGCTGAATCTGGTTGCTTATCCGTGGAAGCAGAAGCTCTTTACTATCATTTATGTCTCAAGAGTGAGATCCCTTGGAGAGACGAGATTACCTTGTCAAGCTCTAACAACTACATTCTCATTTGGTTGGTATGCTGATGTGGTGGCTTGGTGTGGAAATGGAACATTTTTGAGCGTGATTTTGACCTTCCACTTATTGCTCTTCGGGAGTTGATTCAGAAAAAGTTTTTACATGCTATATGGTCTCAACCCAAGACCAAGATGGCTTACTATCAGCAGCATGTCAACCCCATGTTGATGTATTGTGAACAAGAGTACATCCGAGCACCTATTTCAATCTCTCTTCGACATATCATCGCTCAGCACCGCACTAGCTCTCATAGACTTGACATTGAGGAAGGACGTTGGTTAAACATTGTTAGGAGTGAACGGCTTTGTAGAGTTTGTGATTTAGATCAGATAGAGGATGAGGATCATGTATTCATTGTATGTCCCTTGTATGATGAGATTAGATGTAGATATAAGATAGTTGCTAGTGATTTCTATACACTTTTACAGATGTCAGCTCTCCCACTAGGGCTTTATATTAGAGATATAGTTTCTTGTCATACCAATGTTCTTTTGCATTGATACGATCTCCTAGGGTTTCTTAGGCTCACATGTTGACTTTGTATTGTATTCTTTTCTGCTTTTTGACTCTTTGGGTCTTCCGGGCTTGATATTCATTCATTCATCATACAAGAGACATACAATGAATACATGGTCCTCATCCTCTATCTGATATAAATCATAAAGTCTAAAAAGACGTTCACTCCTAACAATGTTTAACCAACGTCCTTCTTCAATACCAAGTCTATGAATGAATGAATGAATATCAAGCCCGGAAGACCCAAAGAGTCAAAAGGCAGAAAAAAAATAATACAAAGTCAACATGTGAGCATAGGAAACCCTAGGAGATGTATCAATGCAAAATAGCATTGGTACGACAAGAAACTATATCTCTAATATAAAACTCTAATCGGAGAGCTGACATCTATAAACGTGTATAGAAATCACTAGCAACTATCTTATGTCTACATCTAATCTCATCATACAAGGGACATACAATGAATACATGGTCCTCATCCTCTATTTGATCTAAATCACAAAGTCTACAAAGACGTTCACTCCTAACAATGTTTAACGAACGTCTTTTATCATTTATCATTTATCTTCCTCAATGCCAAGTCTATGAATGAATGAATGAATGAACAGCACCATACCGCACTATGAGAGCTAGTGCGGTGCTGAGCGATGAATGTCGAGAGAGATTGAAATAGGTGCTCGGAGGTACTCTTGTTCACAATACATCAACATGGAATTGACCTGCTGCTGATAGTAAGCCATCTTGGTCTTGGCTTGAGATCCTATAACATATATGCTCTTTTGCATTGATACGATCTCCTAGGGTTTCCTAGGCTCACATGTTGACTTTGTATTATTATTATTTTTTTCTGCCTTTTGACTCTTTGGGTCTTCCGGGCTTGATATTCATTCATTCATTCATAAAAACCTTTTCTGAATCAACTCCCGAAGAGCAATAGATGGAAGAACAAAATCACGCTCAAAAATGTTCTATTTTCCACACCAAGCCACCAGATCAGCATACCAACCGAATGAGAATGTAGCTCTTAGAGCTTGACAAGGTAATCTTGTCTCTCCAAGAGATCTCACTCTTGAGACATAAATGATAGTCAAGTAAAGAGCTTCTACTTCCACGGATAAGCAACCAGATTCAGCAAGGAGCATAGCATACGGTGTTTGACATCTTACACCAAGCTCCACTTGTAAGAACACTTTTTGAACCTTCTCAATACCTTCCCAAGCTCCTTTCCTTGCACCAGGCCGTCGCCGGGGAGAACAGGACCAGGTCCTGGCCAAACGCCCACCTGGGCCACACCCAATACCTGGCTTGGCCTCCAGGTTTGGTTGTGGCCTCGATGCCTTTGTGACCGTCTTCTTTGTGCTGGGATGTGTCGGACATTCCTTTGTTCGTCTTTTTTCTGGGCTCGCCTCTTCCATGGTGCTGCTCCATTTCCCCGTCCACTGGCATATATTGTTTGTCGCGAGACACACATTGTTCCCGCTCTGTTTGCCCCCAGATGGCTCCACATCTGGGGTCGGCATCCTCCTCCGGCCTAGCCCTTGGCCGACTCGTGTGTTTGAGGGGTTGCAACTCCTCTACAGCCCCAATGGTTCTAGGTTTAGTTTCTTCTTTGTTTTTAGGTTTTAGGTCTAGCTCTTCGTGTTTAGGTAGTTGGTTCTGTGCGGGAGTTGCTTCTCCTCTGCCGCGCGTCGGTTAACGTCTCTTATAGGGTATAGTGATGCTCAAGGTAAAGCCGTCCGGCTTGTCGGTTGTCCGCAGTCGCAGGGAGGTCTTGGGCTGGCTCGCTCCTTCGGGGGCTCTGATCCTGTTCCGGGAATCCGCCACTTCGTTCGTATATAGTGACACTTGTTACGTGGCCTGTATGCGACTGCCAGATTGAGCCCTTTATAAAGCGCGTCCTCACACTTGAACACCATAAAGTATCACAGGCAAATCCAAACTCCTGAAGGAAACTTTCTCAAATCCCATGCTAAGAGATGAGCACGTCGACAACGATTCAAAAGAGAGTACAAAGCTTTGTAACCAGCTTCAACTCTCTTATGAATGCACAGAACCCAACTGTAGTTCTAAGAGAAGTCAATGCCCAAGTACTTTAACTCTCCACTTGTTGTAGAACTTGACCCTTGTAGAGAAAAGAATGACGAACTTTTGAACCCACCACCATCACCTTGGATTTCGAGAGGTTCACTTACATCTGCATGTTGTTGCAAAAGACCTCAAGAGCATCCAAATGTCGTTGTAAACTCAAAAGATTACGTGAAAGAAGAATGATATCACCAGCATAAATCAATGCTTGAATGATATACATTCCCCACACCTTTTCCTCCAAATTCAGCAAGACATTTCTCCACGTCATCAATGAAGATATCAAATAGAGTAGGGGAGAGAGGACAAAATTGAATGACTCCAATGGTGCTAAAGATCTCCTTTGATTGTGTCGAGGTGAGCTTCACATAAACTCGTTCATAGAGTTTAGAAATCGCTGCTATCATGTCTTCAGGAACACCAATGGCAACAAGTCTGTCTCATAAGAGCTTCCTAGGCACCTTATCAACAGCTTTTGTGTAGTCGATAAAAGCAACATAGAGAGATTTACCATTGTCTTTTGATTTCTCCCAAGCAACACGAAGACAAAAGATATGATCAATGGTGCTAAAGGTAGGACAAAAACCTGCTTGTGATCGAGCTCTCACATTGGATCCTTCTGTCCAAACACTAAGTTTTCTCTCTAGCAGTCTCCCATACAACTTGGCAAAGACGTTGCCCACCATGGTAGCTCTATAGTTAATAACATCATCCTTCTTGCCTGACTTGTGGATGGGAACCACTTTGCGCATAAACCAACTCTTAGGGAAACCATGTACAGCAACATCATTCAGAAGCTTGGTAAGGAATGAGAGAATCACCTCTCCATTGTAGTAGCTCCGTTGAAAGTCCTTCTAGATCATCAGATTTTCCACTTGCAAGTTTCCTGAGCTGATGTCGTACTTCGTCCATTGAAAAATCTGCGGTAGTCCTTCACTTTGTGGCATACATGGTGCATGTAGAGAGAAGTAAAGTTACTCAACGTAAGACATCAAAACTGAAGGGTCAAGACTTGGTGAACTTATACACTCTTACTCTTACAGATGCTAACACTTTCACTAGGATTATATATGCAAGACGTAGTTACTCATCGTACTAATACTCTTCAAATTAGTACTGCTTCTTATGTTAGTTATTGATTTTTAGTTTATGTTTTTGGATTGTGTTTTGTGTCTTTTGACTCTTTGGGTCTTCCGGGTATGATTATTATCATTTATCATAAAGCCTTTATCTTTCTCTTGATATTTCATAACATCAACAGAAATACGATGGAATGGTTGACTCATACTACAGGCTCTGGTGAGATAAATGGGCATGTTCAAAGGTGCAAAATAACATATTCTAATATAACATGCAGATCTAGTCTCTTCACCAACTCAAAGCTAATGATATTGCCCCCCAACATCACGAAGCACCACCTCAACAAGTTGATATAAATGAGAACATCGAGAGTGATGGTTCTCCATAGTATTCTTGGGGCTTCTCGCGTGAGAAGACTCTCCGGTGTCTCTTCCTGGCGCCTGATCTCTCATCACTGCTGCTACTGCTGCTTGAACCACTGCCTCCAGGACCTCCTGAACTGCTCGAGGTCCCTCCCGGCCTTCCTCCGTCGGGGCCATCCACACCATTGCTCGTTGGCGTGGGTGCTGGTGCTGGTGGGTTCACGGACGGCTACGGGTTGGCTGCAGCTGGGACGAATTCACGGTTGGGACGACGGGTCTGTCCTACCATCCCAAAGCGGTTGCAGAGGCTCTACAGAAATGCCTCCATGTCCTTCATTGGGTCGCAGATCTCTGAGTTGCTGTACTGACTCGCAGATGTGCCTCCAGTCGAGAAGTCACAATACCTCCAAAGCCATGTCCTCTGTGTCTCTTGCGCTTGTAAGAAGTAGATCCAACCAAAGTAAAATCAACCAACTCACGTACATTGTTTCTTTCATGCTCCCATGTCATGTCTCACCATGTTGATGATATCAGCTTTACCCCAAACCGATAAATGATAAATGGTAAATGATAATAATCATGTCCGGAAGACCCAAAGAGTCAAAAGGTAAAAACACAATACAAAAACACAAACTAAAAATCAAAAACTAATGGCTGAATCATACTAATACGATGGCCCACATCAGCGTACCAACCAAAAGAGAGTGTAGCTTAGAGCTTGACAAGGTAGTCTTGTCTCTCCGAGGGATCTCACCCTAGATACATAGATGATCGTCAAGTAAGGCTTCGAGGAGCAGAGGTGCGTGAGTGCGAAGGCATGAGAGCGGAGTGAGAGAGTGTAGAGGCGGAGCGGAGCCTGAGCCCGAGCCCGAGCCCGCCGCAAGCCAGCTTGCTGGCGTGCGTGAGAGAGGTATCCAAGTTTCAATTGTGTGGGAAGTGTAAAACCAGCTGGTCACCCATCTCAACACTATTTTTGGACTTGGACTCTTAACTCTGTAGTCTTAGCTTTGGCTTTACCACTAGACCAATAGCTCTTGGTGTCCTACAGGGATGCGTGCAAGTACTTATGGACTTGTATAAGGTAGTATGAGACCTTCTCGCACGTCCCTAGAGGAGTGGTAAGACGACCCCACAATATTAGGGTGAAGCTATAGTTGTGGTAGTGTTTGCCTATACCGTAGAGATGCGTGTGGATGCAGTTGTCTTGGGTGAGCTAGTAGAGCTATCACATGGATAGTTTTGGAGCTACTAGAGATGTAGACATCTAGTTAGTGATCTCAAGTATCAGTTACGACAGTTGGTGATCATATATTGTGCATGTGGTCAGGACGAGGAGTCAGTCCGGATGGGGTTGGGTTTCTTTTTATGTGAATGTTTGAGTGTGGAGGGTTATCGTTTGGACTTCTTTGGTTGGAACCCCTCCATATTCTACTTCCTGTTTGTGCGCCACGTTTGCTTGTGTTGGGGCTTGATTTCCAGAGTGAATTCACTCCAGTGTGCTGTCGATAGTGAGGCTGGAGTTGCAGATCAGTCATACTATCTTTGTCTCTCTCACGGTACGGTTGGAGTGACGACCAACAGACCGTGAACGACTGCTTGTGGTGATGGCAAGTACAAGTTGCCCTTACCTTGACCGTCCTAGTAGGGGATAGATGAGCTCAGTAGGAGCGGGGTTAGGCAAGTGGTGGTTATGGTGGTGACGGAGATTGCGACATTCCGGTTAGGAGTGTGTTAGCGGGATTCTCTCATCATGGAGTTCTCGGGAGGTTCTGGTGGGGACTTCTCGGACAGTAGGTATACACGGAGTGGGGTGAGGTATCGACTACTTACACCATTGTCGTCAGTTGTTTCAGAGGACGAGTTAGACGTAGACAGCGCATTTTTTGATGGTGAATCTAGTGTCGTCACACCGTTGTTGTGAGACATGGACGAGAACTATGGGGCCACGAAGGGGTCTCGACGTTACTCGGGTACAGTTGATACCATTGAGCTGGATGACTTCATCCAGGAGTTCGACAATTGGTGCGATCTGCAGCAGATGCGAAACCCACAGCTGTTTACACTCTTCATGGCGTGGAAGGGTTTGTTCCAACACTTGGAGGGACCGCCGATCGATGATTATCATGAGTTCAGGCAAGATTACAGTATTGAGATCGAGTTGTGGAGACAACATTGGTCTCTCAACTACGTTTCTATCACTACTGGCGCAGTTTTGGGAGACATAGCACCTGCGAGTTCGGGTGCCAGTAGCAATGATACATCCACAGGTGGCGGAGTATCTACTACCAGCGGTGCGTCCACAAGTAGTAGAGCAAGTGATAGTGTGAGCGGGATACCACCAGGGTTTAACTTTGTGATTCAGTTCTTCTAATGTTTGAGGAAGAACTATCAAGGTGTGCGGATCGACAAGTTGAGGAGTCTGCAGGAGTTCTAGCAAAAGACTGGAGAGAGCCTACGCGAGACGTTTACTCGCATGAGGCGGTTGATCAACGTTACCCAAGGGATGACGGAAGCACAGGCAATCCAGTTCTGGTATAGGATATTAGACCGAGAGCTGCGTGGGAGAGTTAGAGATGCTACTCTCCTTATAGATACCGCTCCGACATTAGCGGTTGTTTTTGGTCTGGCTGAGTGGATTGAATTCAACATGGTGGAGGAGAGGGTGGTGGTTGCCGGGTTCGACAAGGAGACACCACATGAAACGACCACCTCTTCTCGAGGATCACAGGCTACGCATTAGCGTGGTGGTGGTGGTGGTCGTGCAAAGCAGTCATGATCTCAAGGAGATGTTAGACGATCTGGTGGGCAGAAGCCCATGCCGTCCTTCTCTAGTCAGCAGCAAGCGGGTCCTTGTTGGACATGTGATGGTCTTCATCAGCAGAAGGACTGTTTCACGCACTTACCGCCTTGTTGCGCCAGCGGAAGCTCTTGCTCAGTAGGTCCTGAAATTCAAACCGCTAACCTGCAAACACAATCACAAGTTAGCGTCCATGCATCACTTACCTTAGTTCTGTTTGGTCCGGACCGGAGCCGGACCGTCTCCCTATTCATCAAGCTCAGCAGTTTTTGAGTCTCGACCTAGACCCGCCTAGGTCGGTCCCAAACATGATCAAGTCACAAGATGACTTGGGACGGACTTCCCATGAAGTCCCGGGTCCTAAACGGTGTCTCCAGCACACCTAGCGGTCCAACCGTCCGTGGTGTCCGTCTGGGTCTAGACTCCCGAATGGTGGTCTAACTCGCCGACTCGTTTCCTAGTCTTGCCCCAACCCTTACAGCGTTCTTAAGTCCAGACGTCCAAGTCTGGACGAGAACGTGCCTTGGAACCCACCCAACCATCACCTCATGTCCCCAGAGTCCGCTCGCCGAACCCTGGGGTCGGGTAACTCGTCCTGGCCCACCCAAGCATCGAGCCCCCCTCATATATACTTATGGGGATCGGCGGCCCCGTCCTCCTCTTTGGTCCCTGAAAATTATACCACAACTCGATTGTGGTTCGGCCATAACTTCCAGCTCGGAGGTCAGATCGAGGAATGTTATATATCACTGGAAAACTCTCGACTAGACCTTTCTAATGATACCTCACTCGCATCGAGATCTTACGTGGAACTCCGTCCACGATTTAAAACGTCCCTGGAACTCCAACACTTAGCTATTTTTCCGAGAATCTGTGGTCCAGACCCAGACTCGAACCCTGTGGTTCGTCTGCGTCTCGGATCCACGTCTCGGTCTCACGTCTCAGACCTATGTCTGAGACTCATGTTTCAGTCTTTTCCCAGACTCGCCCTCTTAGGTCAGCGTTCGTCTGGGGCCCTCTTGGGGTAGGCCCTTATGTCCTAATCCAAGGTTCCAACCTTGCTTCAAAAAACCACTTAGGGTTCATCTGATCCCAACTTCTCGGCCAAGCCGTTAAGTTCTACTCGCAGCGTTCACAACCTAGCGCAAGTCCGCTAGGGTTCTGTTGTTCGCGTCTACGCTCGATCTTGAGAACGAGGGTCGCGACACTCACCCCCACTTTGGAAGTTGATTTCTTCATCAACAATGATCCTTTAAGTTAACACCAAGTTCAAAATGGGTAGCCAACCCCTTGGCGTCAGAATTGCATTTTGGTAGCTAACCCGCAATTCTCTTCTTGGCTTGAGTCTTAAGTTGTCGCTAGAACACTTAGAAAATTTCAACTAGTCTCAGGAAAAGCCTTACCTTTTTGGCTTACCCTAAACAAAACTAGTTGACAACTTCTAAACATTCTACTTAAGACTCTAACTTGCTAATTATAAGTATTCACACCTACTTACAAGGTCCCCCGAAACTCACTTTCCGGTCGCAATCTGATTTGACTTAGACGCGCGACTAAGTTTACTTTGCAGTTAGAAAACCGCAAAGCAAGATCACCCCAAGCCCCAAGACAAGTATAAAATTTCATACTTGCTTTGCCAACGCTACGGCAAACCTAAGTCTTGACATCAAGACTTAGTCTTGATTTAGATGCTTATCCAAACCAGCTCGTTTCCTTTGAGTGTGCTTCGTTCCTCCTCTTGACAACATCCTAAGCATCTGATCAGAACTAGTCATAGCCATGCACTACCAATACACTTAGACAATTTTTCAAGAAACAAAATCTTTATTTCCAAACACAAGTCAAAGCTACAAAGTCCATCGGCCCAAATCGCCTCAAGTCGCTACTCGTATGGTTCGTCGTTTCTTCACCCCTCATTGGAAAGAGATGTCCTCATCTTGCTAACGCCCTTGTTGTCCTTGTCTCCGTTGGAATAGGTCCAATACTTTGCTTGCATGTGCAAGATCGTCCTTTGGCACCCAAGTTGCTTCCTTCAAATGGTAACCACGCCATTTGACGAAGTACTCCATCCGGTTTGATTTACGCCGAGACCGCAAAATGGACTCCACCTCATATTCTGCTTCGCCTTGCACGACATCAGGTTGAGGCCTAAGTACTTGTTTGCGCTCCGGCCGCAAATCATCCTTGAAGTATTTCTTTAATAAAGAAACATGGAAAGTCGGATGCAACTGCCACTCGCGAGGGAGGTCTAATGTATAGACATCTTCATGCGGATTCTTGACAATGACAAAAGGTCCCGCGAACTTCGATGAAAACTTCGCCGATATTTCCTTCGGGAGTGTGAAGTTTTTCGTACTTATCCATACTTCTTCGCCCACTTGAAACTTCACTTGTCGCCGATGTTTGTTTACCTGCTTCGTGTATCGTTGCTGCGCCTTCTCGAGGTTCTTCTTTACTTGCTCCTCGCGCCGCTGCATTGCCGCCACCAACTCTTCAGCTGATGTTTGTCGTGTTCTTGGTCGTGCCGATGTAGAATTCCCTGCAAGAGTCAAGTCAAGAGGCCCTTCTGGCTCACGTCCGTAAGCCAGCAAGAAAGGTGATTCGCCGGTTGCCGAATGCTTCGTGGAATTGTAGCAATACTCCGCAAGATTGAACCACTCTGCCCAATCACTCTGGTCCGCGCTCACATAAATCGAGTTAACTCATAACCGAGTTAACTCGTTCTGTTTGCCCATCTGTTTCCGGATGAAAGGCGATACTAAATTTTAATTTAGTCCTCAATTTTTGGAACAAGTGTTTCCAAAAGGCACTTGTGAACTTAGAGTCTCGATCTGAAATAATACTTCGAGGTAATCCATGTGAACGCCACCAAGTATCTAGGAACAATCGAGAAGTCGTGAACGCTGTTGCAGTATCCAAGGTCGGAGCAAACTTCACTAGTTTGCTAAACCGATCAACTATCACAAAATCGCATTGTATCCATTCGAGTCAGGCAGAGAAGTAATGAAGTCCATGCTAATGCTTTCCCAAGGTTTGGCTGAAATCGGCAGAGGATGAAGCAACCCTTGTTTCTTCTCATAAGAAACGCGGTTCGCTTGATAGGTTACACATGTTTTCACAAAGTGGGCAACATCGTCTTTCATGAATGAATGAATATCAAGACCGGAAGACCCAAAGAATCAAAAGGCAGAAAAAAATACAATACAAAGTCAACATGTGAGCCTAGGAAACCCTAGGAGATCGTATCAATGCAAAAGAGCATTGGTACGACAAGAAACTATATCTCTAATATAAAGCCCTAGTGGGAGAGCTGACATCTGTAAAAGTGTATAGAAATCACTAGCAACTATCTTATGTCTACATCTAATCTCATCATACAAGGGACATACAATGAATACATCATACAAGGGACATACAATGAATCATGTGGGCCAATAAAACTTTTTAGCTATCACTGCTAAGGTGGACTTTTCTCCTTTATGGCTTGATAAGGGCACATCGTGACATTCTTTTAGTAATTTCGTCCTAAGTTTTCTTTGTCCCACATAAATCCGACTTTGTTTGAACATGAGTAAACCATGTCTTAGCTGCATGTTCTGCAACTTCACTCCTCGCTTGGTCATCGCCCTAAAGGCTTTTCACGTATTCGCCTCTCCAAGTCTGACTCCTTAGGATACATAACTTGCAAAATCTGTGTTGACGATGGAAGATATTCCTCCTTGCGACTCAAGGCGTTAGGAACCACATTGTCCTTTCCTACTTTGTGGATTAATTCCACGTTCATGAGCGCCAAGGTATCATGCCACCGCAGTTGCTTTGGCGTCACCCGATCTTGTGTCTCAAAGTACTTGAGTGAAATATTATCAGTATACACTTGGGTTTTGTGAAGTCCCAAGTAATGCCGTCATTTCCTCAAGCAATGAACCACCGCAAACAGTTCCTTCTCGTGAATCGGCCATCGACTCTCCGTCCCAGATAACTTCTTGCTTTCGTACGCTACAGGTTTTCCATCCTGCACCAACACTCCGTCAATCGCATAGTCGCTCGCGTCCGTGTGCACCTCGAATGATTTGTCGAACTCCGGCAGCTTCAAAACTGGCGCCTTTGACAAAATAGCTTTGATCGTCTGAAACGCATCATCCACCTCTTTGGTCCAATTTACATGTGCGTCTTTGCCTGTCCAGTCCGTCAGCGGCTTCGCAATCTTTGAAAACCCCTTCACATACTTGCGATAGAACTGCGCCAATCCTAAAAATCGTCGCATCACCTTCACTGTAATCGAAGGCTCCCAAGTCACAATCGCGTCCACCTTCTGCATATCCGGGCCGACTCCTTCTGCACTAATTACATGTCCCAAGAAGTTAATGCGCTCCAAACCAAAGTCACTCTTGTCAATGTTGGCAAACACCTTATGCTCCCGCAGCTTCGTCAACACCACCCTTAGCTGCTCTGCGTGCGACTCCAAGGTTTTGGAGTAGATCAAGATGTCGTCGATGTAAACGATGACAAACTCATCCATCTCCTCGCGAAAAATTATGTTCATCAATGTAGTGAACGTCGAAGGGGGGTTGCAGAGTCCAAATGGCATCACTACGAATTCAAACAATCCGTATCTGGTTCGACAAGCTGTCTTCTCAACATCTGGGTCAGCTATCCGGATTTGGTAATATCTTGACTTCAAGTCTATCTTGCTGAAGTACTTTGCGCCCGCTAACTTATCAAAGAGGTCGTCTATCCTTGGCAAGGGATAATTATTCTTCACCGTCACCTTATTGAGTGCACGATAATCTACGCAGAGTCGTAACTTCCCATCCTTCTTCTTTGCGAAAAGAACAAGGGCTCCATAAGATGACTTGCTGATTCGAATATATCCCCGCGCTAATAGCTCGCCGAGTTGTCTTTTCAACTCAAGGAGTTCCACCTGATTGAGTCGGTAAGGTGCTTTGGAAGGTGGTTCTGATCTTGGCAAGACTTCGATCTTGTGATCCACCACCCGCCTTGGAGGTAACTCAGCAGGTAACTCATCCGTCAAGACATCCTCGAACTCTTTAATCACTTCGCGAAGCACCTTTGGAAGTTTAGTCGCGTCTCTTGATGTTTTCTCTTGTCTGTCACCCGCCATCAAATTTGCAACCCGCATCAAACACATGACCCTGTCGTTGAAGTCCATCTGTTTGCATCTGAAGTGATCAAATTCACCGCAAAGTCGTCAATTTTCCACGCCTTCCGGATCAGCCTCACTCCCAGCTTCCGCCCTTTAACTCTAACGTTTAACCTTAAAGGTTTCCGCCTAAGTTCCACTTCAAACCTGTCCAAGAAAGTGTCTCCAAAATCGCATGGATATCATCCATCTTGCACACCGTGAAGTTCTCTGTGAACTCCAACTTCCCACACACAAATCGTACGTCCAAAGTCACTTCAGAAGTTTGGTACGTCTTGCCCTTGGCAAAGCGCATCTGAATAGGCTTGTCTGCCTTGGAGGTAGACAAGCCCAACTTCTTCACCAACTTAGGACTTATGAAGGAGTGAGTCGCTCCTGTGTCCACAAGAAAAGTAGCATCACGGTTAGCAACTTTGGCTTGTAGAAACATCAATCTTGACGTCTTTTTCGTGGTTCTCAAGGTCACAGTCATCTGGCCCTCCAACAAGTCCTTTGCAACAAACGCATTCATGCTACAGTTACTAACATTAAGTTTCGTACACCCCTTAGCAATAGCCCGGTCAAATGATGACCGAACTGAACCCTGCAACGGATGCCATCAGCCCTGGTGTAGACTCCGTCGTCCCAACTCTAGCACTAAACCGCACTGGTAAGCGGCTCACTTGTCTCTCACCGGACTGCCAACCTGGTCTTTAAGATGTTGTCTCCGTCCAATAATCGATCACGAACACCATAGGGTACAACACAACACCTCCAACCAATACATCATAAGACTCTGCGGCTGTAACGATGGCCTTTGCCCTCACCATAGAGCTATCTGTGGGGTGATCTGGTCGAACTCTCATCGTCAACATCTCACGTGTCATGTGTAGAGCGATACCTCTTGATCCCCCTAGAGATGTTTACAACTGGAATGGATATCTCTCCATCTCGGACTTTTTTAGACCCAAATCAATACACGCCGTCTTTTCCAACATCAACGGTTGGGCTCTAGAGTTTAACAAGACCTTCTGGGGTCGATACAATTTCCCTGAAGGTGCCACCAAACAGAAGATACCACTTTTGTTATCCAACAACACCACACCTGGTGCCAAACCAACACGGTCAATCGCCGGTCTAGCTGGTAACTCATCTAACCTAGCAACCGCCACTTGCCAAGTACCACTGGTAGCTATCATGATCCTCGACCCCATGGACACGTCTATCATCTCTCGCTGAACTACTTCAGCACTAGAGGTAACTACATCTTCGCTCTCATTGAGCGTGGCCGCCAATTGGAACACTGGAGCCAAGTTGACTCCCAATGCCGTCATATCCGTGGTTGAGAATAGTGAGGCTCGCAAAACTGCTGTAGTCGCCCCCAACATCGAGTTCGACGTCGCATCCACAGACGTCGAAGGTGGACTCGCATCACACCCACTCTTGGATGTCGATATCTCCAACTCTACTGCATCATCGGTAGATCATTTAGGAACCATAGATGTGATCCTCCGGTAACGTGAACGATTGAGAAAGCCTGGTCTGTCTACCAGCCTCCTCGCGTTGTGGATCCAACTCCATTGACGCACCTCGTGGCTCGAAGACACGTATTGCACCTCTAGTCACTGCCGCAGATGCCTCAATCTGCGCCACGCCAGCCATGAAGTCGAAGTCACCTCCTTCTCCTCCGTAAGACGTGGAAGCCTCGTTCCACCTGATCTCCGCTAAGCCATAGCCATACTAGCTATCCTCTGCTCCAACTGCTCAATCCGAGCAGCTATACCAGCTTCTGACGTCGTAGTAGACGGTGGACCGACCGGTCCTCTCCCAGGTGCTGGACCTCTACCTCCAGCTCGACCACCACGGCCTCCCTGAGCTCCTCTGCCTCGTCCACGATCAGCCTTCCCTTGCCACAACTCGAGATGGAGATCAAAACAACGGTCACTACTGTGACCAAGTCGTCCGCAATGCTCACATTACCTAAGTATTGCTTGAGACGTCCTCGACGTCTCATAATCTCTCCTCTGTGGACAGTCTGTCGTGACTCTCGTTCTCAAGATCGGGCGCAGACGCGAACAACAGAACCCTAGCGGACTTGCGCTAGGTTGTGAACGCTGCGAGTAGGACTTAACGGCTTGGCCGGGAAGTTGGGATCAGATGAACCCTAAGTGGTTCTCTGAACCAAGGTTGGAACCTTGGGTTAGGACATAAGGGCCTACCCCAAGAGGGCCGAACGCTGTGGTTCGTCTGCGTCTGCGTCTGCTTCTTTCACGCTTCACTTTTTGCGCTTCACTGGGCTTCCTTGACGTTGGGACGAAGGTTGTCGGTTATCGTCTCCTGATTGTGCCTCGGGGTTAGCTCGAGTCGATCTGCTCCCGTTAATCGCTCCTCGTTTCTTGGTCTTCCTCTTGGAACTCTGTCTTTCTTCGAACGACGCAGACGAACCAAGTGTGCAAAAAGTGATATCAGAGCCGACGCTTCGGTGAGCAAGAACTTGAGATAACGGCTGAAGGCTGGACGCTTGAGGAGGGACACGAGACACGAAGCGGATCAGCGTTTCTAGGTGAGCACTTGGAGCGATGACCGAAGAAAGACAGAGTTCCAAGAGGAAGACCAAGAAACGAGGAGCTGCTAACCGGAGCAGATCGACTCGAGCTAACCCCGAGGTACAATCAGAGGACGATAACCGACAACCTTCGCCCCAACGTCAAGGAAGCCCAGTTCCAGCTATGGCACCGCTGCAACAAGATGGAGTCTTGCCAACGGTGCCCATCGATGTAAGCGCGGGAAGTCAAGGAGCCTTGTACGCGGAACTCATCAAGATGATGAAGACCATGCAGGAGGGTATGGTTTCCAAGGATAAACGTATCGCTGAGCTTGAGGCAGGCCAAGGAAGTTCCTCGTCTACCAAGAAGCTTTGTAAGACGAATTTTCCGACCCCGTTTACAGGTATAGGACGGGCTCGCAAGGTTAAGGATTTCTTAACTGAGTTGGACCTATACTTTGAAGCGCATCAGGCTCAAGAGTCAGACGAAGTGAGAGCGGCGGTTACGTTCTTGAAGGATCATGCGCTTCTCTGGTGGACTGCATACAAGGATGAGCATGCCTTGACTGTCTCGGCGCTTGGTTGGAATGAGTTCAAGGTGTTGCTCGCCGGATGATTCACTCCAGAGTATCAAAGGATTCGAGATGGTGTCGAGCTAGTTAGGTTGAAGCAGACGGGGATCTTAAGTGCTTATGGCGCGAGTTCAGTGCCAAGCTGGATTCGTTCTCCAAGTGGACTGAGGAGACCAAAATATGTATATATTTATCGGGGGACTCAAGTCACGCTCGGAGAATGCTCTCTTTCGGATGCCGGAGCTACCTGCGACAAGTGCCGAACTTTTGAAGCTAGCGGAGCGAATTGAAGACGACGAAGTCCAACAACAGAAACTCTTTGAACCACACAGCACGGACAAGTTCCAGAAGAAGAACAAGGGCTTCAAGCGACAATCGGATGGGGGTGAGAAGGATCGGAAGGATTCTTCTGCCCTGGCAGCAAAGCGGCAGCAAACAGGAGTAAAACCTAAAAGGCAAACACCTCAGAAGGGCAATGGCGCTAAGTTTACTTGTTACAACTGTGACGAGGCAGGAGGACAATGCCCATGCGGAGGATGCTCTGGTCTTTGAGGAGGTGGAGGACATGCCTAGCATGTCTACGTTAGTACCATCTGCCTTGGATGTTCCACTTTGGAGTTTGAGTGGAGAGTTGCAGCAGTATGCTGATCAGTTGGTGCAACAGGCTTGGAGTGAAGCCTTTATACCACCAGTAGAGGAACAAATGGTTGTTCCTGCTACTGACTCTGTGACCTTATCACCGTTGGATACGACTCCTATTGTATGATAGTATCCAGAGGAGGGTGTGTGTGCTGGAGCTGTTTGGAGAGATCAACATAAATTTGGCTGCGGTATTACATGCAGGCATACATGGGTCTTCTGGGCTTGATATTCATTCATTCATTCATTCATTCATGCTTTCTTAAGAGATGGACGTGCTGTTGTTACACAAAGGAGACGAGATGCTTCCAAATAGCAATTTTCGACCCTTAGAGTTATGATGTGGAACATTCATGGGCTTACTAAGTCAAAGTACACCAGCGCTTTACCAATTTGGAACAAGGCTGATATCATCAACTTGGTGGAGACATGGGAACATGAAAGAAACAATGTACATGAGTTGGATGGTTTTACTTTGATCGGCTCTACTTGGAACAAGCGCAAGCAACATAAAGGACGTGGTTTTGGAGGTATTGCAACTTACGTCAGATCTCATTTGGATCAGCTTGTTGAAGTGGTTCTTCAGGATGTGGGTGGACAATATCATTGGATTCAAGTTGGTGGAAAAAGTAGACCTGCATGTTATATCGCAATCTGCTATTTTGCACCTTTGAACATGTCTATCTATCGGACTAGAGCATGTAGCACGAGTCAACCTTTCCATCGTCTTTCTATTGATGTTTTGAGATATCAAGAGAAGGGCAAGGTCTTTGTGGTGGGAGATTTCAATGCTAGAGTTCACACTTGCCAATTCACATAATTCTATGCTCTTGACCACTCCCCTATTCTTGAAGAAGATGATGATCCTACATGGTCCCGTGCCTCCTTAGATACATCCACCAATGACATGAAAGAACACTTCTTGACTTTTGGAGCAATCTGTAGTTTGAAAATTCTGAACGGTACATCCCGTTTTCCTAGCTCTAACATGAAAACATACGTCTCTACCTCTGGATCAAGCATAGTAGACTACCTCCTCTCCTCATCTCTTGATAGTTCACTCATTTCAGCATTTGAAGTTTTGGATCTACAACCTGAATCTGATCACACTCCTCTACTGTTCTCACTATCCTTGTCTAGCTCATTTGCACCTTACAAGTTGAAAGGTTTTGATGGGAGCAACACTACCTCTAGACTTCGTCTTGATCATCGGAAAAGACATCTTTATCAAACTGCTCTAGAGAATTTGATATCTATTACACAATGGAACCACAATCTTGACCAACGAGATACACAGTTGACGGATGTCTTGAAGAAAATTGCAACTCGATTTTTCTCTCAACATTCAAGCAAAAAGCTCAAATGTAACCCTTGCAATGGCTGGTTTGATGAAGAGTGCAAACTTGCTCGGTTAAAGGCTCTAGACAAGGCTTGTGACTTGGAAGCAACAACCTTGTACAAGCAGTTGATCAAACGTAAGAAGAGAGCTTTCTTGAGAAAGAAAGGCTTGGAACTTGCTTTTGATTTTCAGAAGAATCCCAAAGCTTTTTGGAGACGTTTAGCATCTCGTCCAAGTTCACCAAGTCTTGATCCTTCAGCTTTGATGTCCTACGTTGAGCAACTTTACTTCTCTCCACATGCACCATGTATGCCACAAAGTGAAGGACTACCGCAGACCTTTTCAATGGACGAAGTATGACATCAGCTCAGTAGGCTTGCAAGTGGAAAATCTGAGGATCTAGAAGGACTTTCTGCAGAGCTACTACAATGGGGAGGTGATTCTCTCATTCCTATACTTACCAAGCTTCTGAATGATGCTGCTGTACATGGTTTCCCTAAGAGTTGGTTCATGCGCAAAGTGATTCTCATCCACAAGTCGGGCAAGAAGGATGATGTTACCAACTATAGAACTATCATGGTGGGCAACATCTTTGCCAAGTTATATGGGAGCTTGCTAGAGAGAAAACTCAATGTTTGGGCAGAAGGATCCAATGTGAGAGCTCGTTCACAAGCAGGTTTTCGTCCTACTTTTAGCACCATTGATCATATCCTTTGTCTTCGTGTTGCTTGGGAGAAGTCAAAAGAAAATGGTAAATCTCTCTATGCTGCTTTTATCGACTACACAAAAGCTTTTGAACGTGCTCATCTCTTAGCATGGGATTTGAGAAAGTTTCTCTTCAGGAGTTTGGTTTTGCCTGTGATACTTTATGGTGTTCAAGTGTGGGGGCCTGGTGCAAGGAAAGGAGCTTGGGAACGTATCGAGAAGATTCAAAAAGTGTTCTTACAAGTGGAGCTTGGTGTAAGATGCCAAAAACCATATGCTATGCTCCTTGCTGAATCTGGTTGCTTATCCGTGGAAGCAGAAGCTCTTTACTTGACTATCATTTATGTCTCAAGAGTGAGATCCCTTGGAGAGACGAGATTACCTTGTCAAGCTCTAAGAGTTACATTCTCATTTGGTTGGTATGCTGATGTGGTGGCTTGGTGTGGAAATGGAACATTTTTTAGCGTGATTTTTACCTTCCACCTATTGCGCTTCAGGAGTTGATTCAGAAAAGGTTTTTACATGCTATATGGTCTCAACCCAAGACCAAGATGGCTTACTATCAGCAGCATGTCAACCCCATGTTGGTGTATTGTGAACAAGAGTACCCCCAACACCGCACTAGCTCTTATAGACTTGGCATTGAGGAAGGACGTTGGCTAAACATTGTTAGGAGTGAACGACTTTGTAGACTTTGTGATTTAGATCAGATAGAGAATGAGGGATCATGTATTCATTGTATGTCCCTTGTATGATGAGATTAGATGTAGACATAAGATAGTTGCTAGTGATTTCTATACACTTTTACAGATGTCAGCTCTCCGACTAGAGCTTTATATTAGAGATATAGTTTCTTGTCGTACCAATGCTCTTTTGCATTGATACGATCTCCTAGGGTTTCCTAGGCTCACATGTTGACTTTGTATTGTATTTTTTTCTGCCTTTTGACTCTTTGGGTCTTCCAGGCTTGATATTCATTCATTCATTCATCTGCATGTTGTTGCAAAAGACCTCAAGAGCATCCAAATGTCGTTGTAAACTCAAAGGATCACGTGAAAGAATAATGATATCACCAGCATAAATCAATGCTTGAATGATATACATTCTCAACTTCACACTTTTTCCTCCAAATTCAGCAAGACATTTCTCCACGTCATCAATGAAGATACCAAATAGAGTAGGGGAGAGAGGACAACCTTGAATGACTCCAATGGTGCTAAAGATCTCCTTTGATTGTGTCGAGGTGAGCTTCACATAAACTCGTTCATAGAGTTTAGAAACCGCTGCTATCATGTCTTCAGGAACACCAGTGGCAACAAGTCTGTCTCATAAGAGCTTCCTAGGCACCTTATCAAAAACTTTTGTGTAGTCGATAAAAGCAGCATAGAGAGATTTACCATGACTTGTGGATGAGAACCACTTTGTGCATAAACCAACTCTTAAGGAAATCATGTACATCAGCATCATTCAGAAGCTTGGTAAGTATAGGAATGAGAGAATCACCTCTCCATTGTAGTAGCTCTGCTGAAAGTCCTTCTAGATCCTCAGATTTTCCACTTGCAAGTTTCCTGAGCTGATGTTGTACTTTCGTCCATTGAAAAAGTCTGCGGTAGTCCTTCACTTTGTGGCATACATGGTGCATGTGGAGAGAAGTAAAGTTGCTCAACGTAAGACATCAAAGCTGAAGGGTCAAGACTTGGTGAATTTATACACTCTTACTCTTACAGATGCTAACACTTCACTAGGATTATATATGCAAGACGTAGTTACTCATCGTACTAATACTCTTCATATTAGTACTGCTTCTTATGTTAGTTATTGAGTTTTGGTTTATGTTTTTGGATTGTGTTTTGTGTCTTTTGATTCTTTGGGTCTTCCGGATATGATTATTATCATTTATCATAAAGACTTTATCTTTCTCTTGATATTTCATAACATCAACAGAATGACGATGGAATGGTTGACTCATACTACATGCTCTGGTGAGATAAATGGGCATGTTCAAAGGTGTAAAATAGCATATTGCAGTATAACATGCAGATCTAGTCTCTTCACCAACTCAAAGCTAATGATATTGCCCCTCAACATCACGAAGCACCACCTCAACAAGCTGATATAAATGAGAACTTCGGGAGTGATGGTTCTCCATAGTATTCTTGGGGCTTCTCGCGTGAGAAGACTCTCCGGTGTCTCTTCCTGGCTCCTGATCTCTCATCACTGCTGCTACTGCTGCTTGAACCACTGCCTCTGAGACCTCCTGAACTGCTCGAGGTCCCTCCCGGCCTTCCTCCGTCGGGGCCATCCACACCACTGCCCGTTGGCGTGGTCGCGGGTGCTGGTGGGTTCACAGACGGCTGCAGGTTGGCTGCAGCTGGGACAGATTCGCGGTTGAGGACGGGTCCGTCCTACCATCCCAAAGCGGTTGCGGAGGCTCTACAGAAATGCCTCCACGTCCTTCATTGCCTCGCAGATCTCTGAGTTGCTTGACTGACTCGCAGATGTGCCTCCAGTCGAGAAGTCACAATACCCCAAAGCCATGTCCTCTATGTCTCTTGCTCTTGTAAGAAGTAGATCCAACCAACTCACGTACATTGTTTCTTTCATGCTCCCATGTCATATGAGTCTCCACCATGTTGATGATATCAGCTTTGCCCCAAACCGATAAATGATAAATGGTAAATGATAATAATCATGTCCGGAAGACCCAAAGAGTCAAAAGGCAAAAACACAATACAATAACACAAACTAAAAATCAGAAGCTAATGTCTGAATCAGTACTAATACGAAGATTATTAGTATGATGAGTAACTACGTCTCGCATATATAATCTTATTGAAAGCGTCGACATATGTAAGAGTGAATAAAAGTTGCTAGCGACTATCGCATGTCTACATATGATATCCAAGTACAATGGACATATGATGAATGCATGATCTTCATCTTCAATCTGATCTAAATCACAAAGTTTACAAATACGTTCACTCCTATCAATATTTAACCAACGTCATTCCTTAATACCAAGTCTATGAGAACTAGTACGATGTTGAACTATCACATGTCGGAGAGAGGTTGATATAGATGCTTGGAGGTATTCCTGATCGCAATACACCAGCATGGAATTGACTTGCTGCTGATAATAAGTCATCTTGGTCTTAGGTTGAGACCATAGAGCATGTAAAAATCTTCTTTGTATCAAGTCACGAAGAGCAATAGGTGGGAGGTTAAAATCACGTTCAGATATGTTCCTTCTCCACACCAAGCCACCACATCAGCATACCAACCAAAAGAGAGTGTAGCTCTTAGAGCTTGACAAGGTAGTCTTGTCTCTCCGAGAGATCTCACCCTAGATACATAGATGATCGTCAAGTAAAGTGCTTCAGCTTCCAAAGGTAAATAACCACATTCAGCAAGGAGTATAGCATATGGTGCCACATATGGTGCCATAAGACTAAGGCTCACAACCTCGAGCAATATTGGCTAAGTTTGCAGATCAGGCACAACGAGATACAGCGATGGCTAACAAAGCTGTCTTGAAGGGGAGACAGATCTGGTTGGATCCTGATCTCACACCCGCTACAAGCTGAAGCCAAGCGGAAGGAGCTTGTGAAGGTAAAAGAGGCTCAACAAGGAGGGTTCATTGCTTTCTTAAGAGATGGACGTGCTGTTGTTACACAAAAGAGACGAGATGCTTCCAAATAGCAATTTTCGACCCTTAGAGTTATGATGTGGAACATTCATGGGCTTACTAAGTCAAAGTACACAAGCGCTTTACCAATTTGCAACAAGGCTGATATCATCAACTTGGTGGAGACATGGGAACATGAAGGAAACAATGTACATGAGTTGGATGGTTTTACTTTGATCGGCTCTACTTGGAACAAGCGCAAGCAACATAAAGGACGTGGTTTTGGAAGTATTGCAACTTACGTCAGATCTTATTTGCATCAGCTTGTTGAAGTGGTTCTTCAGGATGTGGGTGGACAATATCATTGGATTCGAGTTGGTGGAGAAAGTAGATCTGCATGTTATATCGCAATCTGCTATTTTGCACCTTTGAACATGTCTATCTATCAGACTAGAGCATGTAGCACGAGCCAACCTTTCCATCGTCTTTCTATTGATGTTTTGAGTTATCAAGAGAAGGGCAAGGTCTTTGTGGTGGGAGATTTCAATGCTAGAGTTCACACTTGCCAATTCACACAATTCTATGCTCTTGACCACTCTCCTATTCTTGAAGAAGATGATGATCCTACATGGTCCCGTGCCTCCTTAGATACATCCACCAATGACATGAAAGAACACTTCTTGACTTTTGGAGCAATCTGTAGTTTGAAAATTCTGAACGGTACATCCCGTTTTCCTAGCTCTAACATGAAAATATACGTCTCTACCTCTGGATCAAGCATAGTAGACTACCTCCTCTCCTCATCTCTTGATAGTTCACTCATTTCAGCATTTGAAGTTTTGGATCTACAACCTGAATCTGACCACACTCCTCTACTGTTCTCACTATCTTTGTCTAGCTCATTTGCACCTCACAAGTTGAAAGGTTTTGATGGGAGCAACACTACCTCTAGACTTCGTCTTGATCATCGGAAAAGACATCTTTATCAAACTGCTCTAGAGAATTTGATATCTATTACACAGTGGAGTCACAATCTTGACCAACGAGATACACAATTGACGGATGTCTTGAAGAAAATTGCAACTCGATTTTTCTCTCAACACTCAAGCGGAAAGCTCAAATGTAATCCTTGCAATGGCTGGTTTGATGAAGAGTGCAAACTTGCTCGGTTAAAGGCTCTAGACAAGGCTTGTGACTTGGAAGCAACAACCTTGTACAAGCAGTTGATCAAACGTAAGAAGAGAGCTTTCTTGAGAAAGAAAGGCTTGGAACTTGCTTTTGATTTTCAGAAGAATCCCAAAGCTTTTTGGAGACGTTTAGCATCTCGTCCAAGTTCACCAAGTCTTGATCCTTCAGCTTTGATGTCCTACGTTGAGCAACTTTACTTCTCTCCACATGCACCATGTATGCCACAAAGTGAAGGACTACCGCAGACCTTTTCAATGGACGAAGTACGACATCAGCTCAGTAGGCTTGCAAGTGGAAAATCTGAGGATCTAGAAGGACTTTCTGCAGAGCTACTACAATGGGGAGGTGATTCTCTCATTCCTATACTTACCAAGCTTCTAAATGATGCTGCTGTACATGGTTTCCCTAAGAGTTGGTTCATGTGCAAAGTGATTCCCATCCACAAGTCGGGCAAGAAGGATGATGTTACCAACTATAGAACTATCATGGTGGACAATATCTTTGCCAAGTTGTAGGGGAGCTTGCTAGAGAGAAAACTCAGTGTTTTGGCAGAAGAATCCAATTTGAGAGCTCGTTCACAAGCAAGTTTTCGTCCTACCTTTAGCACCATTGATCATATTCTTTGTCTTCGTGTTGCTTGGGAGAAATCAAAAGGAAATGGTAAAGCTCTCTATGCTGCTTTTATCGACTACACAAAAGCTTTTGATAGGGTGCCTAGGAAGCTCTTATGGGACAGACTTGTTGCCATTGGTGTTCCTAAAGACATGATGGCAGCGGTTTCTAAACTCTATGAACGAGTTTATGTGAAGCTTACCTCGACACAATCAAAGGAGATCTTTAGCACTATTGGAGTCATTCAAGGTTGTCCTCTCTCCCCTACTCTATTTGGTATCTTCATCGATGACGTGGAGAAATGTCTTGCTGAATTTGGAGGAGAAGGTGTGAAGTTGGGAATCTATATCATTCAAGCATTGATTTATGCTGATGATATCATCCTTCTATCACGTGATCCTTTGAGTTTACAACGACATTTGGATGCTCTTGAGATCTTTTGCAACAACATGCAGATGGAAGTGAACCTTTCGAAGTCCAAGGTGATGGTGGTGGGTTCAAAAGTGCGCCATTCTTTTCTCTACAAGGGCCAAGTTTTACAACAAGTGGAGAGTTCTCTTCAGGAGTTTGGTTTTGCCTGTGACACTTTATGGTGTTCAAGTGTGGGGGGCCTGGTGCAAGGAAAGGAGCTTGGGAACGTATCGAGAAGGTTCAAAAAGTGTTCTTACAAGTGGAGCTTGGTGTAAGATGCCAAACACCATATGCTATGCTCCTTGCTGAATCTGGTTGCTTATCCGTGGAAGCAGAAGCTCTTTACTTGACTATCATTTATGTCTCAAGAGTGAGATCTCTTGGAGAGACGAGATTACCTTGTCAAGCTCTAAGAGCTACATTCTCGTTTGGTTGATATGCTGATGTGGTGGCTTGGTGTGGAAGATGGAACATTTTTGAGCGTGATTTTGACCTTCCACCTATTGCTCTTCGGGAGTTGATTCAGAAAAGGTTTTTACATGCTATATGGTCTCAACCCAAGACCAAGATGGCTTACTATCAGCAGCATGTCAACCCCATGTTGGTGTATTGTGAACAAGAGTACCTCCAGGCACCTATTTCAATCTCTCTTCGACATATCATCGCTCAGCACCGCACTAGCTCTCATAGACTTGGCAGTGAGGAAGGACGTTGGCTAAACATTGTTAAGAGTGAACGGCTTTGTAGACTTTGTGATTTAGATCAGATAGAGGATGAGGATCATGTATTCATTGTATGTTCCTTGTATGATGAGATTAGATGTAGACATAAGATAGTTGCTAGTGATTTCTATACACTTTTACAGATGTCAGCTCTCCCACTAGGGCTTTATATTAGAGATATAGTTTCTTGTTTTACGAATGCTCTTTTGCATTGATACGATCTCCTAGGGTTTCCTAGGCTCACATGTTGACTTTGTATTGTATTTATTTCTGCCTTTTGACTCTTTGGGTCTTCCGGGCTTGATATTCATTCATTCATTTATTCATATAAACTACTAGTGTACTTTGACTCGGTAAGCCCATGAATGAATGATTATCATCAAACCCAGGAGACCCAAAGAGTCAAAAGACAGAAATGCAATAAAAAAATGCAATAGAACAATACAAATCAAAAATTAATAACTAACGTAAGAATCAGTTCTAATACAAAGAGTATTAGTACGATCGGTGACTACGTCTCTCATATATAAACCTTGTGAAAGCGTCAGCATATGTAAGAGTGTATAAAAATCACTAAAGACTATCGTATATCTACATCTCATATCCAAGTACAATGAGTGATCTTCATCCTCAATCTGATCTAAATCACAAAGCTTATAAATACGTTCACTCCTATCAATATTTAACCAACGTTCTTTCTCAATACGAAGTCTACGAGAGCTAGTACAATGTTGAGAAATCACTTGTCGGAGAGATATTGATATAGATGTTTGGAGGTACTCCTAATAGCAATACACCAACATGGGTTTGACTGGCTGTTGATAATAAGCTATCTTGGTCTTGGGGTGGGACCATCGAGCATGTAGAAATCTCTTTTGTATCAACTCACGAAGAGCAATAGGTGGGAGGTTAAAATCACGCTCAAAGATGTTCCATCTCTCACATCAAGCCACCACATCAACATACCAACCAAAAGAGAGTGTAGCTTTTAGAGCTTGACAAGGTAGTCTTGTCTCTCCGAGAGATCTCACCCTAGATACATAAATGTTTGTCAAGTAGACTGCTTCAACTTCCAAAGATAAATAACCACATCCAGCAAGATGCATAACATATGGTGTTTGGCATCGGACACCAAGCTCCATTTGTAAGAATAATTTCTAAACTCTTTAAATATGCTCAAGATTCTTTGCTCCAGCACCCCATACTTGAACACCATAGAGTACCATAGGCAAAACCAAACTCCTGAAGAGAAACTTCTTAAGATCCCATGCTAGAAGATGAGCACGTTGACAACGATTCAAAAGAGAATAGAGAGCTTTGTTACCAGCTTCCACTCTCTTCTGAATGCATCTAGCCCAACTATAATTCTCTGTCTCTGTCAATGCCCAAGTACTTGTAACTCTCAACTTGTTCCAATGTCTCTGAAAAGATCTTACACCGCTACAAGCTGAAGCCAAGCGTAAGGAGCTCACTACGATAAAAGAAGCTCAACAAGGAGAGTTTGTTGCTTTTCTGAGAGACTGACGTGTTGTGATTACTCAAGGAAATGAGATGCCTCCAAATAGCAGTTCTTGACTCTCAGAGTTATGACTTGGAACATTCATGGGTTTATTGATAAATGATAAATGATAAATGATAATAATAATTCCGAGAGGACCCAAAGAGTCAAAAGACAAAAACACAATACAAAAACACAAACTAAAAAACAATAACTAATGTAAGAATCAGTACTAATCAGTATTGAGTCAGAAGTGCAAGAAGAGAGATTTTTTGAGGAACAAAAGCTTGGAGCTTGCTTTCAAGACCGCTTTGTTAGCCATCGTTGTATCTCGTGGTCTTTGATCAACAAACTTCACGAGTACGGATCAAGGTTGTGAGTCCTTTTGCCAAATGCGATAGGCTTGAAATAGTACATGCTTGTGAACATGAAGCGTATCAGCAAAAAAAGTGGTAGCAGCTTCTTTGGTTCTTCCTCCTCTATCTTCTATAAACCAAAAGTTCTCACGTTCTTCACCTAGGAGAGTTGGTTATGCTTCTCATTTTTTTGCTGACACGTTACATGTTCATAAGCCTGTCCTAGTTCAAGCTTACCGCATAAGACAAAAAGGCTCACAACCTCGAGCAATAGACATGAAGGGCATATCTCGAGAGCTGGGAGACTCCAGGAAGCAGACATTGAAAGACGCCTGAGGAGAATCGGAGGTGGAGTCTTGTTCGATTGAAGACATTGACGGCAGCAGCAGCTTGGTGGAGTCGCATTAGAGCTGGGGACGGAGCCGGAAGCGCGTGGAAGACAAAAGACGCTACGGGAAACAGACAGAGGTTCTTCCCATGTTCTCTTCCCTTCCACCTTGCTTCTCGCCTCTTGCTTGATATCCCCCGCGCTTCCTCGATTGTTTGCAGACAAACCCATCGATCGTTTTTCCATCCTGAATTTTCCTACTGTGAAATTGGGCGTGGAAGCGCTGCCCAATTTTCGACAATCATCTCTCAACTTCTTCCCGAACTGCAATCAAGCTTCCATGTCCATGGTTCTCAAATTCAATCCCGCAGCTATCAATTTCTCTACCCTATCACACCTCTACTCCTGAATCCTTGAACAGAGACGCTTCTGAACATCTTCGGAAGACGCTTTTGAATCCTGAACATTTTTGAAAGACGCTTCTAAATGTCTGAAGTCTTCGGAAGACGACTGTATGCAATTCGTATCGAGAGTGGATTGGATTTGCTTTTGTGTTGAGAGAGACTTGGTACGAATCTTGAGTGACTTGGTGAGTTGTTTATTGTTTCGAGAAGCTGGAAGTTGGGATCCATGCTTGTGCCTCCCGATCTTCCAAACTTCTCAAATCCACATCTTCCTGAACAGACTAGAAGACTGGAAAGACTGGCAGAATGCGCGAGAAGACGTGAAGGTCTTTTACGGGTCTCTTCTGTCCGACCCATAACAGCCTATTCCTTCTTCTTCCTGAACTTAGAAGAGAGTTGTGAGAAATCTTGAATCTGGAGAGAATGGTCGAGGGTCATATCTTCCCGTCATGCAGCAAGCTTCTTCTGAGTGTGTACGAGAGGTGAAAAGTCAAAAGAACAGAGTGCGAATGTCTTATGTCTGTTGTGAGGATAGATTGTGCGTTGTCGAGACGAGAGTTTCCTGAGAAAGGCGGAACCTTCTAGCTGTGATACGATCGTGAAGAGGAAGGCGAAAAATCACACACGGAATACGGATCGCAAGAAAACACACCATCACGTTCTCGGTTCGGCCAAGATAAAACACACGGCGTGCAAGTAAATCTTCAACTTCAGATCATTCAAACTGCAAATCTCACGTTCAGTAACTCAGAATATCAAAACTGCTCCTGTGAAGCACCAGCGCGTTCACCTAGAAGCTTCCCGTTTTCTTTTTAGAAAAATATGCGTACAAGTTGTAGGTCTCCTCTTTACTCGATTGTGTCTACTAAGCTCAATCTCTCGATGTCAAAACTCATCACTCAGAAAATCTCTCTCCAGACGTGACCTCTGTGTAAAAATCCTCTCCTAACTCTTCGGTTCTCTCTACTCGATAGCTCCCGCACGGTAAATTCTACATTGCTCGATGATCGACAAACTTCGATAATGCGATAATGGCTTGAGAATTCTCTCTCTCCGGAGTACACCCCTCTGGGTTTTTTTTCCATCCTACGTAACCTTCAGTGTCACATGGCAGGGGTAAAAGACGCCCTAAACAGATGGCAGCAGAAAAACAAATCACTGATAATAAATCTACACGTAAAAAGACTATTTCACTAAACTTTGTAGATTCATCTGTACGGACGGTCACCGACTTGGCTGCATAGTAAGCATCTGACACCTCCACTCAAAGTAACTCTACCACGGCTACCTCTGGCCACCGGAATCACCTTGTTATGACACGTGGAGCCCGAGTTATCACCATTGTCATTTTCCGCCCCCTTAAACTTTGAAGTGCCGTAAGTATGGCCTCAGGTATCAGTTTCACTTGATTTTTCGACCCAAGTGAATAATATTTTGAACTCTACATTTTTCTACAAAAGAATTGATACCGACTTGGAGTATCTTTGATGCCATCTCGCTACCCTAGGACTTAGAGGGCCGCAACCGAACTCGTACTAATTACCTCGACAACCCGAAAGTGAAAGGTCCATTTCGAAACCCGGTGGTAATCTCCTTCTAGCATCCACACTAGGTGACTTCACTAGTGCAGGGGTAGACGGAGACATCTCGCATTCACGGTACGTTTAAGGGACATCTAGTGTCCCGCCCCTAGGCAACTTGGTGCCCCTCATATTCCCCCGAAGGGGCCAGCCTACTCCAAACCAGTGGTGAGTCTGAAAAGATTTGATCCGGAGACCTCCTCCCAACAAGTTTCTCAGCTACACCACGGAAGTTGATCTCACAACTGGTTTTGAAGACCAGTTTCTAAGCTAATATGCTAGAAAGCTGCGGTATTTTGTCTTTCTTTTTTTAACACGAAGTGCCATAACTTTTTCTACAAATGCTCTTTTTGTATATTTTGAATTTTAAACAAATACTACATACTACAATTTACATGAGAAAAATCTAAAAATTATTTTTCAAACTCACTCAGATTTATGGAAAATTTTCCGGTATCAGAAATCTTGTAGAAGAACCCCAAGTAACTTTTCGCCTACAACTCCGTTTGTAACTTTTGAACATACCACGGTGATCAGTGCGACGAGACTTACGCCGTGGTGTTTTCATATTTTCGAATGCTCACTTTCTCCAGAATCGACTTCTCTGAAGTCTTAACTTCACTCAGAGAGATTAACTTCTAACAGAGAGGTGAATTATTCACTATGTGGAATAATTCACATCACGACAGCGTAGGAAGCAGAAGACAGGTGCTACCAGTGAAGGGAAGCTTGGCTTCGAGAAGTTTTCCGAGAACGTTATTGAATCGGAAGCTGTCTCGGGAGTCTTCCCAGAGGTCACTGTCACCGCAAGAGCCCGCAACCATCTTCTGAACTTGTTATACACTCTACTTCTCGCAAATCTTGTATCTTCCGTTAGGAAGTAGGATGTAATGCAAGATGGGTTGTCTTCTTAGGAATCCATGCGAGGTCTTGCTTAGTTAGGATTGTTTAGATACAGCTGTCTTCTGGTAGACTAGGTTCGTCTTCTGAGAGTGGAAGCTAGACTGTGAGAACTTGGGAAGGACTGAGCCTTCGGTTCACAGTAAGTACGTGTGGCTTAGTGCAACAGAGTTTCAAGTATGTCGATGCATCCTCGAGGGTTGGTGTTACCGGCAGCAGAATTGGCCGAGGCCAAACCCTTCATCAAGGAGTTGGGTCTCGACTTCTTCCTGTAGGATTGGAACCTCGCCGACCAGGGTCTTCTGGAGGAGGTTTGGGCCGCATTACCGCCTCGCAACCGTGTACCTGCGAAAGCAGGAGTAGCTCGGGGAAGACCATCTTCCTGGACAGCAGATTGGTGACGTAGGGCTTTCCACATGTCAGAAGCAGAGAACAAGGGGTACGAATTGGAGAAGAAGATCCTACCCATGATCTCGGGGAAGTGGCATGTGCCTAGAAGCACAACTTGTCTCTTCCTGGAAGATAGACAGAGAAGAAACGGATGGAAGATCGAAGCTTACCGGGAGCCACAGAAGCGCCTTCTGGCGAAGCTGTTCCTTCACCTCTTTCCCAAAGGAAAAGCGCAGAAGACAAAGTAGTAGAGACGTCTCCATTGAGACAAATCTTTCTGTGGTCTGAGGAGAAATGAGGTGCTGAGGTGTGCTCTTAACTAGATGATTTGTGAAGCAAGTTCTTCGACGATGATGGAAGAGATTAAACAACTCCTTCATAAGGTGTTGGCAGAGGTAGGAGAATGTGTGTTATTCTTAAGTCTTAGTAGCCTTTAAAATTTTTATTATTTTGGATTGCGAACTTACCATGAAATAACGTAACTTAGTGAAAGTCATCACGCTAAGAAGTTGTAGAGTATAGAAGAAGAAGTTGAGAGAGTGAAAAACACTCTCATTTTCATGTCTTTAAGTAAAGTGAGCATTGAAAACCTTGGGAGTCCTTGAGTATTATGCGATGTAATGTTGATAGCGGGATTAGAACTTGTTTGCAAGAACGTTATTATGAATGAATATCAAGCCCGGAAGAGCCAAAGAGTCAAAAGGCAGAAAAAAAACAATATAAAGTCAACATATGAGCCTAGGAAACCCTAAGAGATCATATGAATGAATGAATGAATGAATATCAGGGTTTAGGGTTGAATGAATGAATGAATGAATATCAATGCAAAAGAGCATTGGTACGACAAAAAACTATATCTCTAATATAAAGCCCTAGTGGGAGAGCTGTCATCTGTAAAAGTGTATAGAAATCACTAGCAACTATCTTATGTCTACATCTAATCTCATCATACAAGAGACATATAATAAATACATGATCCTCATCCTCTATCTGATCTAAATCACAAAGTCTACAAAGCCGTTCACTCCTAACAATGTTTAACCAACGTCCTTCCTCAATGCCAAGTCTATGAGAGCTAGTGCGGTGTTGAGCGATGATATGTCGAAGAGAGATTGAAATAGGTGCTCGGAGGTACTCTTGTTCACAATACACCAACATGGGATTGACATGCTGCTGATAGTAAGCCATCTTGGTCTTGGGTTGAGACCATATAGCATGTAAAAACCTTTTTTGAATCAACTGCCGAAGAGCAATAGGTGGAAGGTCAAAATCACGCTCAAAAATGTTCCATTTTCCACACCAAACCACCACATCAGCATACCAACCAAATGAGAATGTAGCTCTTAGAGCTTGACAAGGTAATCTCGTCTCTCCAAGGGATCTCACTCTTGAGACATAAATGATAGTCAAGTAAAGAGCTTTTGCTTCCACGGATAAGCAACAAGATTCAGCAAGGAGCATAGCATATGGTGTTTGGCATCTTACACCAAGCTCCACTTGTAAGAACACTTTTTGAACTTTCTCAGTACGTTCCCAAGCTCCTTTCCTTGCACCCGGCCCCCACACTTGAACACAATAAAATATCACAGGCAAAACCAAACTCCTGAAGAGAAACTTTCTCAAATCCCATGCTAAGAGATGAGCACGTCGACAATGATTCAAAGAGAGTATAAAGCTTTGTAACCAGCTTCAACTCTCTTATGAATGCACAAAGCCCAACAGTAGTTATGAGAGAAGTCAATGCCCAAGTACTTGTAACTCTCCACTTGTTGTAAAACTTGGCCCTTGTAGAGAAAAGAATGGCGGACTTTTGAACCCACCACCATCACCTTGGATTTCGAAAGGTTCACTTATCTGCATGTTGTTGTAAAAGACCTCAAGAGCATCCAAATGTCGTTGTAAACCCAAAGGATCACGTGATAGAAGAATGATATCATCAGCATAAATCAATGCTTGAATGATATAGATTCTCAACTTCACACCTTGATATCTCAAAATATCAATAGAAAGACGATGGAAAGGTTGGCTCGTGCTACATGCTCTAGTCTGATAGATAGACATGTTCAAAGGTGCAAAATAGCAGATTGCGATATAACATGCAGATCTACTTTCTCCACCAACTCGAATCCAATGATATTGTCCACCCACATCTTGAAGAATCACTTCAACAAGCTGATGCAAATAAGATCTGACGTAAGTTGCAATACCTCCAAAACCACGTCCTTTATGTTGCTTGCGCTTGTTCCAAATAGAGCCGATCAAAGTAAAACCATCCAACTCATGTACATTGTTTCCTTCATGTTCCCAAGTCTCCACCAAGTTGATGATATCAGCCTTGTTCCAAATTGGTAAAGCGCTTGTGTACTTTGACTCGGTAAGCCCATGAATGTTCCACATCATAACTCCAAGGGTCGAAAATTACTATTTGGAAGCATCTCGTCTCCTTTGTGTGACAACAGCACGTCCATCTCTTAAGAAAGCGATGAACCCTCCTTGTTGAGCCTCTTTTACCTTCACAAGCTCCTTCCGCTTGGCTTCAGCTTGTAGCGGTGTGAGATCAGGATCCAACCAGATCTGCCTCCCCTTCAAGACAGCTTTGATAGCCATCGCTGTATCTCGTTGTGCCTGATCTGCAAACTTAGCCAATATTGCTCGAGGTTGTGAGCCTTTTTGGCCTATGCGTAAGCTTGAACTAGAACAGGCTTGTGAACATGTAATGTGTCAGCAAAAAAAGTGGTAGCTACTTCCTTGGTCTCCTCCTTCTCTAGCTCAGGTAAACCAGATATTCTCACATTCTTCACCCTTGAGAGTTGGTTCAACTTTTCATTCTCTTGCTCTTGAAAAAAAGAGACTTGAGCCGCCTTGGTAGCTTCAGCATAAGATTTCATCTTCATCTCCAACTTCTCCACTACTTCTTTGGAATTGTCATTTACCACCGCAGATTTCTCCTCAGCAGAAACAGCAGATGCTGAGAGTGTAGAGGAAATCTCTTTGGTAGTTGTAACAACAACGGTTTGCATGTTCTTCAAAGCATGAACATCGCACACAACAGAAACAAGCTCACTCTTATGTGCTATGAGCTCTCGATGCAGATCTGCTACTTCAACCGATACTTCTTCCACCGCTGGCAACATCTTATGAAGGAGTTGTTTAATGTCCGCCATCATCACCGAAGAACTAGTTTCACAAATCAGCGAGCTAAAAGCACGCCTCCACACCTCACTTCTCCTCAGATCGCAACAAGATTTGTCTCAATGGAAGCGTCTCGCTGAGACCTTTCCAATGGTATCAAGCTTGCTCAAAACCAACAACCACATCTCTTTCGATGATCGATTTTGTCCACGGGTGTCAACTCCTCTCTCCAACAGGTCCGCGAAATAGAAACACATCTCCACACCTCAATTCTCCTCAGATCGCAACAAGATTTTTCTCAATAGAAGCGTCTCGCCGAGACCTTTCCAGTGGTACCAAGCTTGCTCAAAACCAACAACCACATCTCCTTCGACGATCTTCCAACAGGTCCGCGAAATAGAAACACACCTCCACACCTCAATTCTCCTCAGATCGCAACAAGATTTGTCTCAATGGAAGCGCCTCGCAGAAACCTTTCCAATGGTACCAAGCTTACTCAAAACTAACAACCACAGCTCCTTCGACGATCGATTTTGTCCACGAGTGTCAACTCCTCTCTCCAACAGGTCAGCGAAATAGAAACACACCTCTGTGAGACCGCTGTGACCATAAGGTCAGAGAGTTGAGTGAAGTGAGCATGGGTATAACTGAATCTTTTTAATTATGATGCACTAGTAATCCTAATTATCTAAGGTACCCCTGCATGAGAGACATGACGGCTTACACGTCGCAATTACCATTTTTGTACAACTATTCAAGAAACGGATTTTCTTGAACAGCGGGAATAGAAACAGCTCTTAGAATAGGCACCTCTCGGAATGTGGTTGTTTATCTTTGGAAGCTGAAGCACTTTACTTGATGATGATTTATGTATCTAGGGTGAGATCTCTCGAGGAGACAAGATTACCTTATCAAGCTCTAAGAGCTACACTTTCTTTTGGTTGGTATGCTGATGTGGTGGCTTGGTGTGAGAGATGAAACATCTCTGAGCGTGATTTTAACCTCCCACCTATTTTCTTTACGAGTTGATACAAAAGAGATTTCCACATGCTCTATGGTCCCAATCGAAGATCAAGATGGTTTATTATCAGCAGCAAGTCAATCCCATGTTGGTGTATTGCGATCAAGAGTATCTCCAAGCATCTATATCAACCTCTCTCCGACATGTGATTGCTCAACATCGTATTAGCTCTGATAGACTTGGTATTGAGGAAAGGCGTTGGTTAAATAGGAATAAACTTATTTGTAGACTTTATGTTTATATCAAATTGAGGATGAATATCATGTATTCATCATGTGTCCATGTACTTGGACATCAGATGTAGACATACAATAATCGTTAGTGATTTTTACTCTCTTACATGAATGAATGAATGAAGAACATATGCCGACGCTTTCACTAAGATTATATTATGAGAGACTTAGTTATCCATCGTACTAATACTAAGAGTATTAGTATTAATTAATATTAAGAACGTTAGTTTTAGATTTTCGGTTTGTGTTGTTTGTATTATGTTTAGGATTTTACCTTTTGACTCTTTGGATCTTCCGACATTATCATTTATCATTTATCATTTACTCCCATGTCTCATTTTCTTTGAATAATCATAGCACATCCATCTCTCAAATAGCAACAAACCTTTCTTGTTGAGCATCTTTTATTTTAATGAGCTCCTTGCGCTTGGCTTCAACTTGTAACGGTGTAAGATCTGGATCCAATCAGATCTGCCTCCTCTTCAAGATGGCTTTGTTAGCCATCGATGTATCTCGTTGTGCTTGATCAGCAAACTTCACGAGTAAGGATCGAGGTTGTATGCCCTTCTGTCTGATATGATAGACCAGAACTAATACATGCTTGTGAACATGAAGAGTAACAGCAAAGAAAGTGGTAGCAGTTTCTTTGGTGTCTTCCTTCTCTATCTCCGATATATCAAAATTCTCACGTTCTTCACCTTGGAGATTGGTTCTGCTTCTTATTCTCTTGCTTTTGGAAATAAGAGATGAGCCGCTTTGGAAGCTTCTGCATAAGATTTTCATTTTCATTTCCAACTTGTCCACAACCTCATAGAAACCATCATTTACCACAACAGATTTCTCCTCAGCAGAAACTGAAGACGTAACCGTGTATAGGAGATTTCTTTCAATGCATGAATATTTGTGATAACAGTGCAACTCATTCTGGGTGAAATAAACTCACGATGCAGATCTACAACTTCAACAGATATCTCATTCACCGCAGCAAGGACCTTATGGATGAGTTGTCTAATCTCTTCCATCATCTCAAAGAGCGAAAACTACTTCAAATAGATCCACGAAGTAGAAATAGATCTCTTTATCTCCAATTTTCTCCAAATCATGCATGCATGGACTTGTTAGAAGCGTCTCAACAAGAGTTTTCCAATGGTATCAAGCATACATGGAACTATCAACCACAACGTCAAAAATGACCCACAATGATAGCTCAAAAAAATTAGTTTTCTTGATCAGCGAGAAAGAAACAACCCTCCCAATGTCAATTGTGCTCCAATTTTGTCTTGCAATCCTCGTCTTGTTAGAAGTGTCTTAATGAGAGCTTTCAAACGATATCAAGCATGCATGAAACTCTCAACCAAAATGTTTTCTACCACCATTTTTCTCTGTCAGTTTGGAAATTGAGTTCTCTAGACTAGCAGAGATAGAAACGACCTTCTCAACCTCAATTCTACTCCAAACTTAACAAGATTAATCTTATTGAAAGTTATTCAATGAGTGTTTTCCAATGGTACCATGTACAGTAGCATCATTCAGAAGCTTGGTAAAGTATAGGAATGAGAGAATCACCTCTCCATTGTAGTAGCTCCACAAAAAGTTCTTCTAGATCCTCAGATTTTCCACTTGCAAGCCTACTGAGCTGATGTCGTACTTCATCCATTGAAAATGTCACCCGTAGTCCTTCACTTTGTAGCATACATGGTGCATGTGGAGAGAAGTAAAGTTGCTCAACGTAGTACATCAAAGCTGAAGGATCAAGACTTGATGAACTTGGTCGAGATGCTAAACGTCTCCAAAAAGCTTTGGGATTCTTCTGAAAATCAAAAGCAAGTTCCAAGCCTTTCTTTTCAAGAAAGCTCTCTTCTTACGTTTGATCAACTGCTTGTACAAGGTTGAATGAATGAATGAATGAATGAGTCACAAGTCACAAGTCTTGTCTAGAGCTTGTCACAAGTCACAAGCCTTGTCTAGAGCCTTGTCACAAGCCTTGTCTAGAGCTTTTAACCGAGCAAGTTTGCACTCTTCATCAAACCAGCCATTGCAAGGGTTATCTTTGAGCTTTCTGCTTGAGTGTTGAGAGAAAAACCGAGTTGTAATTTTATTCAAGACATCCGTCAATTGTGTATCTCGTTGTTCAAGATTGTGGCTCCATTGTGTAATAGCTATCAAATTCTCTAGAGCATTTTGATAAAGATGTCTTTTCCGGTGATCAAGACGAAGTCTAGAAGTAGTGTTGCTCTCATCAAAACCTTTCAACTTGTAAGATGCAAATGAGCTAGACAAGGATAGTGAGCACAGTAGGGGAGTGTGATCAGATTCAGGTTGTAGATCCAAAACTTCAAATGCTGAAATGAGTGAACTATCAAGAGATGAGGAGAGGAGGTAGTCTACTATGTTTGATCCAGAGATAGAAACGTATGTTTTCATGTTAGAGCTAGGAAAACAAGATGTACCGTTCAAAATTTTCAAACTATAGATTGCTCCAAAAGTCAAGAAATGTTCTTTCATGTCATTGATGGATGTATCTAAGGAGGCACGGGACCATGTAGGATCATCATCTTCTTCAAGAATAGGGGAGTGGTGAAGAGCATAGAATTGTGTGAATTGGCAAGTGTGAACTCTAGCATTGAAATCTCCCACCACAAAGACCTTGCCTTTCTCTTGATATCTCAAAACATCAACAGAAAGACGATGGAAAGGTTGGCTCATGCTACATGCTCTAGTCTGATAGATAGACATGTTCAAAGATGCAAAATAGCAGATTGCAATATGAATGAATGAATGAATATCAAACCCGGAAGACCCAAAGAGTCAAAAGGCAGAAAAAAATACAATACAAAGTCAACATGTGAGCCTAGGAAACCCTAGGAGATATAACATGCAGATCTACTTTCTCCACCAACTCGAATCTAATGATATTGTCCATCCACATCCTGAAGAACCACTTCAACAAGCTGTGCATATAAGATCTGATGTAAGTTGCAATACCTCCAAAACCACGTCCTTTATGTTGCTTGCGCTTGTTCGAAACAGAGCCGATCAAAGAAAGACCATCAAACTCATGTACATTGTTTCTTTCATGTTCTCATGTCTCTACCAAGTTGATGATATCAGCCTTGTTCTAAATTGGTAAAGCGCTTGTGTATTTTGACTTAGTAAGCCCATGAATGTTCCATATCATAACTCGAAAATTGCTATTCCCGCCACTCCCCTATCCTTGAAGAAGACGATGACCTTACATGGTCCCGTGCCTCCTTAGATACATCCATCAATGATATGAAAGAACACTTCTTGACTTTTGGAGCAATCTATAGTTTGAGAATTTTGCAATAAGATCTGACGTAAGTTGCAATTGCAACATTGAGACAAATCTTGTTTCGATCTGAGGAGAATTGAGGTGTTGAGGTGTGCTCTTAGTTCGCCTATTTGTGAAACTAGTTCTTCGGTGATGATGGAGGAGATTAAACATCTCCTTCATAAGGTGTTGGCAGCGGTGAAAGAAGTATCGGTTGAAGTAGCAGTTCTGCATCGAGAGCTCATAGCACATAAGAGTGAACTTGTTTCTGTTGTGTGTGATGTTCATGTTTTGAAGAACATGCAAAATGTTGTTGCTACAACTACCAAAGAGATTTCCTCTACACTCTCAACATCTGCTGTTTCTGCTGAGGAGAAATCTGCGTTGGTAAATGATAATTCCAAAGAAGTAGTGGAGAAGTTGGAGATGAAGATGAAATCTTATGCTGAAGCTACCAAGGCGGCTCAATCTCTCTTTTTCAAGAGCAAGAGAATGAATGAATGAATGAATGAATATCAAGCCCGGAAGACCCAAAGAGTCAAAAGGCAGAAAAAAATACAATATAAAGTCAACTAAATACCTTACTAATAGACAAACTTCCTATGTGTAACATAGATCGTTACAGACCTCATACAAACCAAATGCTAATGGTCTTGCGGAGAAGACCAATCTTACACTTTGTATGATGCTTGCCAAAGATGCTGGTGTTGAGACTGCGAAACATACTTGGGATAAGAGGCTACATGCAATCTTATGAGAGTACCGAACGACAACAAAGACTTCTACTGGGTACTCTCCATTTCGACTGGTTTATGGAGTGGAGTCCAAGTTGCCGATCCAATTCGAATTGGATACTTTTCAAACTATTCAACGAAAGTTGAAGAGGTCGAGGGGAGAAGACTTGGTCAGATCAAGAAGAGAACAACTCATGGAGTTGGAAGAGACCCGAGCGGTAGCAATGATCCGGATGGAACGAGCTCAAGCGTATCAAAAGAAGCGTTACGACAAACGGTTGGACAAGGAGGAGGTAAAACTTTTTCAAGTTGGAGATTGGGTAATGTTGTATGATGCTATCAGATTCAAGAGGGCTAGGAAGAAGTTTCTTCCTAGATATTTTGGTCCTTTTGTTGTAGATAAGGTGTGGAGCAACTTCACATATGACCTTTAGGAACTAGGAGGAAGGAGATTTGATCGTGTCAACCATGACAAGACGAAGTTGTTTCATAGACAAAAGTTCTCTCTTCACTCCGAGGACGGAGCGAAAATTTAGTCCTGGGGTAAAATGTAACGACCTATGTTATACATAGGAAGTTTGTCTATTAGTAAGGTATTTAGTTATAACTAAGTGTTGAGAATATTTATTTGCTGCCCAAGTACTTTAAGGAGGTATCAAGTTAGTCATGATTAGCTAAAGTTAGTTATGGTTTAACTTAGCTGTACTTTTAGCAAAATTCAGATATTTCTTAAAGAGTGAGCACTACTATCTTGTCATCTTGTCTAAAAGGTAGAAAGGAGATGGAAAGTATCCCTTATCTCCTTTTTGACTTGATATTAGTGGTTGGATTAAAGTTGTGGACTTTGTAGGCATTAAAAACAAGAAGAGATTCCACATGTCTCCTTTTTAGTGGGTCCTAGTGTAGAGGGGGGTGGAAATTCGAGATTCCTTGAGAATATTCTAGAATCCTTCTAGAAGTTGTTGACTTTGAAGCAATAAGCCCATGTAAAAAGGTAAAAAGCTCATGTGATTAATGCTTTTACCTTAAGTAATATCTTAGTAAAACCCGGTAAAAATAATTACGGCTGAGTTACCGGAGGGTACCAAAATAAAAACCTAGAATGTATAAATAGAAGAGTAGAGAAGAGCTCCTCATCCTTGTTTTCACATCGTCGTAATGATAACTTGAATAATATAGAGAGTGTGATATTTTAGCATGTGAGAACTCGAGAGACGTCGTTAGAATGGAGAATTTTAGTTGATGAATTTACGGAGAATTTTAGTTGGTGAGTTTATGGGTGTATGAATGAGTGAACTTAGCATTTTTCCTTCAAGTTCATGGTGTGCTTCCATCAAAGTCATCAGAGGTGACCCTTGAGTGAGAGACAAGCCCGACATTTGCAGATTCATGGATGACGATCGTGGAGATTGAGAGATCGGGGGGTAGTTGATCGATGGGATCGTGGAAGGTTTACAACATAGGTTTGAGAGTTACCATCAATGCACGCTTGATGTTCTTCCGAGACTTCGGGATCAGCGATGAAGGGTCATAGCGTTCATCTGGGTTCCGTTGTGGAGGAACTGAATGTCTAGCTGATCATCTCAGTGAAGGCGGTGTTGAGAAATCCAATGGAAGAAAGGAGGACTCGCTGTGAGTAGGACCAGAAACTCATGGTGAGCGTGGTGATATGCGCCGAAGATAAGGATGGCATAGGCTCAAGTTCTCTACAGGGAGAGAGTGATTGTGTGTATGGCTAGAGGAGTGAGAACATGGAGGACGACTACTCCCACTAGACTGTGTACTGCTGGTGACTCCTCCGTCAGGACCATGATTGCTAGAGACTCCTCTCGAGATCCAAGACCAACGGATGGGATTGGAGCTGGACCGGCAAGAGATGACAGAGGAACTCCCACTGAAGGGAAATCAGGAGAGACGGACGGAACGTAAGCTGGACCAGTAGAAGGGACAGACACTGTGTGATAAAAATGGACGTCGGTCTCAAAGGACGCTTGAGTGAGTGGGAGATCAGCAGAGAGGACGGATGTGGGAGGGAGAGTCGTAGAAGACTCATCGAAGATAACATCACGAGAGGTGAAAGTATGACCGTCAGATTTTCTTTGGAGACGGTAACCTTTACTCTAGCCGCTATAGCCAAGGATGATACACTCGTGAGAGCGATCATCGAGCTTTATGCGCTCAACCTCGGGGACTTGGAAAAAAGTGCGACAGCCAAAGACGCGCAGAAAGGAGAGATCGGATCGGCGAGGAGTTGTGGAGGCATAGGAGTGCCAGAGTTCATAAGGTGTGGTCATAGACGGGATAGCCTTAGACGGACACCGGTTCTGGAGGAAGGTGGCGCAGGTGATGGCTTCATCCCAGAAGAGCTTGATAAGACTGGAAGTGAAAAGCATAGAACGGACGGCATCAAGCAAGCTGCGGTTCTTATGCTCAGCAACACCATTTTGCTGAGGAGAGTAAGGGACTGTGAATTGACGTTGGATGCCGTGCTCATGACAAAAAGCGTCAAAAAGTAGCTGAACGATATTCCCCGTGATTGTTAGATCATAAAATGATAGGAGATTGACCAGTGGCACGCTCAGCAAATGCGAGATAGTCTCAGAAAGCAGCAAAACAGTCACTCTTATAGTAGAGAAGACGAGTGACAGTGTAGCGCGAGTAGTCATCAATAAAGGTGATGAAATATTCATAGCCAGAAAAAGTGCAAAGAGAGATGCGACCAATATCAGAATGGACTGTAAACCCTCCACGATCTCATCGATCTCTCAACCTCCACGATCGCCACCGATGAATCTGCAAATGTCGGACCTGTCTCTCACTCAGGGGTCACCTCTGATGGCTTTGATGGAAGCACACCATGAATCTTGAAGGGAAAAATGCTAAGTTCACTCATTCATACATCCACAAACTTATCAACTAAAAATCTCCTTAAACACATCAACTAAAATCCTCCATTCTAACGACGTTTCTCAAGTTCTCACATGCTAAAAATATCCCATACTCTCTATATTACTCAAGTTGTCATTACGACTATGTGAAAACAAGGATGAAGAGCTCTTCTCTACTCCTCTATTTATACATTCTAGGTTTTTACTTTGGTACCTTCGGTAACTCAGCCGTAACTACTTTTACCGGGTTTTACTAAGATATTACTTAAGGTAAAAGCATTAATCACATGGGCTTTTTACCTTTTCACATGGGCTTATTCCTTCAAAGTCAACAACTTCTAGAAGGATTCTGGAATATTCTCAAGGAATCTCGAATTTCCACCCCCCTCTACACTAAGACCCACTAAAAAGGAAACATGTGGAATCTCTTCTTGTTTTTAATGTCCACAAAGTCCACAACTTTAATCCAACCACTAATATCAAGTCAAAAAGGAGATAAGGGATACTTTCCACCCCCTTTCTATCTTTTAGACAAGATGACAAGATAGTAGTGCTCACTCTTTAGCAAATATCTGAATTCTGTCAAAAATACAGCTAAGTTTAACCATAACTAACTTTTAGCTAGTCATGACTAACTTGATACCTCCTTAAAATACTTTGGCAGCAAATAAACATTCTCAACACTTAGTTATAACTAAACACTTTACTAATAGACAAACTTCCTGTGTGTAACATAGGTCGTTACATTTTACCCCCGGACTAAATTTTCGCTCCGTCCTCGGAGTGAAGAGAGAACTTTCGTCGATGAAACAACTTCAACTTGTCATGATTTATCCGATCGAATCTCCTTCCTCCCAGCTCCTGAAGGTCATATGTGAAGTTGCTCCACACCTTATCTACAACAAAAGGACCAAAATATCTCGAAAGAAACTTCTTCCTAGCCCTCTTGAATCTGATAGCATCATACAACATAACCCAATCTCCGACTTGAAAAGGTTTTACCTCCCTCTTGCCCAACCGTTTGTCGTAACTCTTCTTTTGATACGCCTGAGCTCGTTCCATCCGGATCATTGCTACCGCTCGGGTCTCTTCCAACTCCATGAGTTGCTCTCTTCTTGATCTGATCACGTCTTCTCCCCTCGACCTTTTCAACTTCCGTTGAATAGTTTGAAAAGTATCCAATTCGAATTGGATCGGCAATTTGGACTCCACTCCATAAACCAGTCGAAATGGAGAGTACCCAGTAGAAGTCTTTGTTGTCGTTTGGTACTCCCATAAGATGGCATGTAGCCTCTTATCCCAAGTATGTTTCGCAGTCTCAACACCAGCATCTTTGGCGAGCATCATACAAAGTGTAAGATTGGTCTTCTCCGCAAGACCATTAGCATTTGGTTTGTATGAGGTCGTTACTCGTGCCTTGATAGAAAAGTGTTGTAGCATAACAGTAGTCATGCTCCCTACAAACTCTCCTCCTCTATCCGAGACCAACTCTAACGGACATCCAAATCTCGTGATGATCCTCTCCCATAGGAATCTACCGACTTCTGTTTCATTAGTCTCCCTCAAAGGTCTAGCCTCTACCCACTTGGTACAATAGTCCATGGCGACTACAATGTATCTATTGCCTCGAGGTGTCTTATTAAGAGGACCTACAAAGTCAATACCCCACTTCTCAAATGGTCCTAATATTGGAATTGATCTTAACGGAGGTGTTCTAGTAGACTTCAAAGCAAATGCTTGACATACGTCGCAAGTTTTGCAATAGTCTAAACACTCCTTGAAAATCCCTCTCCAGTGATAACCCGCATCCAAAATCTTGAAAGCTGTTATCTTACCAGCAAAGTGACCTCCGCAAACAGTGCCATCGTGAAACTCGTGCATCAGCTTGAACGCCTCCTTCTGACCAACTGCTCTCCTTAGTAAACCATCTGCTCCTTGATGAAATAGAATTCCCTCCACCATGGTGTAAGGTTTGCATCTCTTGATTAACGCGTTACGTTCTCGGGTATGCATACCTTCTGGAAAAGAGCCATCTGCAAGAAAACTCCAGATTTCCTTGTACTCGTCCGGTATCTTCTCAATGCTTGTGATGGTCATCAGATGCTCGTCTGGAAATGAATCATCAAACGGTTCTTCTCCCTCATCATCATAAGCCCTCGACAAAAGATCAGCATTCGCATGCTTTTTCCCTGGTCTATCTTCGATCACATAGTCGTATTCTGTTAGAAGGATCTTCCAACGAGCAATACTACCTTCGGCATTAGGCTTATTAAAGATATACTTTAAAGCCTTGTGATCTGTGACTATGGAAAATTTCCCTCCTAGCAAGTAGTGTCAAAATTTCTTCAATCCAAAGATCACCGCTAATCCTTCTCGTTCAGTCACGGAGTAATTCTTCTCCGCTGGAACCATCTGCCTACTAGCATAAGCTATAGGATGATCATGCCCATCTCCATCTAGCTGACTTAATGTACATCCGATTGCTACATTGGATGCATCCGTATACAGAATAAATGCTTTACTCCACTCAGGTTTAGCAAGTATAGGAGCTGTCACTAATGCCTTTTTCAGTTCCTCAAATGCTTCCTTTGCCTTCTGATCATGCACTATCAAGTCAAAATCAACTCCCTTCTTCATGTACATAGTCAAAGCTATTGCTTTGTTTGAGAAGGAAAAGACAAACCTACGATAATATCCAACCATGCCAAGAAACTGCCTCAACTTTGTCAAGTTGATCGGAAATGGAAGATCCACAATCTTCTTCACCTTCTCAGGATCTACCGCAATCCCATTCTTGGAAATGATGTGCCCTAACAGCAGACCTTCTTCGCAGCCAAAGATGCACTTCTCTGGATTTAGAGAAGCGTTGGCTTGCTCCAACCGCTGCAAAACTTTGATCACATGATCAAAGTGGTCCTCCTTTCGTCCGTACACACAGAAATCGTCAATGAAATCCCGAACAAACTTCCCTATGAATGGTTCAAACACCTTGTTCATGAACCTCTGAAACGTGGCCGGAGCATTACATAGTCCGAATGGCATCATCCAAAATGCAAATGTTCCTCAAGGAGTAGTGAAAGTAGTCAACTGTTGGTACTCCTGTGCTATCTTGATCTGGTTATACCCACTATAACCATCACCAAAGCTGCATCACTCATGACCAGCGACTTCCTCCAAAATCTCATCTATAAATGGTAGAGGATAATAATCCTTCTTGGTAACTGCATTCAACTTTTTATAGTCTATGCACACTTGCAGCTTACCATTCTTCTTCTTGACAATCACAATGGGTGAAACCCATTTTGAGTTCTCCACCTCATAGATGAAACTCGCCTCCTTCAACTTGTCTATCTCCTCCTTAACCATCATTGCTGTTGTAGGATTGACCCTTCTCTGCTTCTGTCGAACTGGTCTTGCGTTCTCCTCCAATTCGATTCGATGAGTCTCGAGAGTCAACTCCTTCAAATCCTTGTAGCTGAAAGCAAACACATGGATATATTTTCGAAATATATCTAGGAATCTACTTTTCTCCTCTTGAGTGACATTGATACCAAACTTCAGGGTAGAGAGTCTTCTCACAATCTCTGCCTCACTCAATTCTTCTTTGTCAGGATCTTTCTCCACTGCTGGTCGAGGCAACAAGTCAATAGCACTAAGCTGATGTAATGATTCATCTCGATCAAATCCTTCGTCCTCAAACAAAGATTCTTGATCGTAAGAATCTCCGGTATCTACTTCTGAGACACTCTGATCATCTTCCGTATCAGATTCCCAGTAGTCACTAGTGGGTCTATCAGAGTCAAAAGTCACAACTCCAACACCCGAGAGAGGAACTATCACTCTATGATCTCTAGGCCCAATCCGTAAGTATCCCTCGTGTCACCTATCCGTGGTGCGCACAGCTCTCAACCAAGGCCTACCTAGGAGCAAATCATAACTAGAGTCCTTTAACACTTGAAAGGACATCAATGTTTGAACTCCCATCACAGACACGACCACCTTCTCTAACACACCAAGAGGTCTTACCCGTTGCTTGTTAGCCATCCTCACGATAATGCTAGCCAGGCGAGTTGGTTCCATCCCTAACTTCTTCATCAACCTCTCCGATATGGCGTTTACAGCCGACCCTCCATCCACCAATACGTCAGAGACGTAGTGACCATTCAACCGGACTTCAATCTTTGAAGCCCTAGTGCATACCTCTGAAGCATGCACATCCACCACACCAACTCCCACATACTTTGATGTCTTGCTCTTGGATTTTTTCTTCTTGCTTCTCTTAGAACTCAGTCCTCCTCTGAGTTCCCTTCGTAAGCTGGGATTAAGTGCGATCAGTTGTCCAACAGTGATGTTGGCTTTCTGAGCACCCACATCTTCAACCACATCATATCCCGCTTGGGAAGATGAAATGGTGAAATCCGTCATCCCCAGCTTCCTTCTTGGCTCCCTTGGTGTACTCGAAACATTACTCGAACGAGTACTTCTACTTGCTGACTCCTCCATGAAAACCGGTTCATCAGAAAATCGAGTTTTTTTCCTTTCTTGAGCTAAAAGCTCCACCGGTGCATGAGAAGAGTTTGAACTCTCTCCTTTCTCGTAAATGGGATCTCGTACGACATCGATAGTAGCCACCCCCTTGTCTCGTCCTTGTGATGGATTTCCTCCACCTACATTCATTCTGACAGCTTCGGCACCTCTTGCTCCTTTGTTAGGACAATTTCGCTGGAAATGAGAACCTCCACACGTCCAACAAGTGATTCCTCCAAAGTTACCTTGGTTGCCTCCAAAGTTACCTTGATTTCCTCAGTTAAGATTGTTGTCGTAACCTCTTTGACCTCCTCCTCCACCTTTGTTCCTCCATTCGCGTAACTGCACCACGTTTATCGTGAGATCCGCAAGAGTATCGGTGATGCTCTTCAACTCAGCATGGAAATCAGAGGTGGCAGTAGACATCGCTGTAGGGATAAATGGTCTTGGCACCACCGTTGGAGTAGGAGCTGACGTTGAAGCAATCACCAATGGTGATGGTGCAGATGCTACCGTTGTGGTTACACCAAGAGTCGGAGTCGACACCAAAGCGGCATGATGCGGTTGGATGATATCCCCTTCATCCAAACTCTCTTCCATATTTGTCGCAATCTTGATGACCTCCGCCTTGGTTGTTGACTTCTCGTACCTCACTTGGGTTCGAATTGAAGGTCTCAACCCTCCCACCAAGTTCTTGGTCAGCACTGCTCCAATCCCCGCCATCGTTAGCTCCACATTGTCTCCACTCTTCCGTAGGACCGTCCGAAATCGTTGCTCCAACTTATCCACCCTTTCGGCATATTGCCGAACTTTCTCGTCGTCCCGTTGCTTCAAATGAGTAAGCTCCACCATGAGCTTCTCATAACTCTCTTCTGGAAGAAATTCTTCGATGAGTGCATTACTCAACGTCTCCCATGTGTCCTCAACTGCACCAGGTGTCTGGCTCTTCACTCGGTCTTCATACCACGTAAGAGCAAAATCTTCTAAAAACTCTGGCAGTAACAACACCCATTCTTCCTTCCTTCTCACGTTGTTTCTGATGCAACCCCTTTTGAAGTCTCGTACAAATGGTTCTACATCTTCATTGTCCTTCCCATGAAACACTGGTAACTTCTCCATCTTGTAACTATTCTTTCTACCCTTCTAATTTTTGTGCAATAACTACTCGTCAAAAGAGTACGAATATCATCAATTTCATTCGCGAATAATCTACCATAGGTAAAATGAAAGGAAATGGTTGTAACAACACCTCTTGTGCCATCTCATTCTCCCAAGGTAATCATGAGTCTGAGTCGCATCATCGTCTTCTCCACCATCCGAATGACGATCTCCATCACAACTCAGCCGAGTCCTCTTTTGAAGTCGACAACTTCTCCGTCTCAGCTCTTTGAGTCTCGTCCAACTTCTCGACTACTGACGTAAGTAGGGCGGCCACATCGACGCACTTGTGTCCTCTTGATAGATCACCCACTCCACAACTTGGACAAGGATCTTCGCCTATAAGATGAATTGGCGCTGGTGACGATGGACCCACTCGAAGACTTAAATCAGTAAACTCCCACTTCCCTTTAGCTCTCTCAGTTCTGATTCTAGTTGGACAATTCACTACTTTGTGTCCCAACCCTCTACAGAAATAACACCACAAGTCGGTTTCTACTCTTCTCCTCGGAGATTCTACTTGAGGTTTAGTACTAGGGTTTTCAAACTCGACGATAATCTCTCTCGAACTTTCTCCGACACTTACTATGACATCTAAACCTTGAGGAAGGTTTCTAAGTCTAACTTTCCAATCTTTTGAATTTCCACTCATGTTGCACCTTCTCAACCATTAAGTGGACAAAGTATCATAGAGAAAAATAATTCTACATCACTTTCTTAACTCTTCCGAGCTTTATATTGAAATTCGTGTATTATACATGCTATACACGAAATAAAATCTAATCTAAAATTAACTATCGAAGATATGATCCTCCTCACCATCGTTTGTACTAATCACAACAGACATCTTGAACTCACTCTTGTAAGGATCCAACTCTACTTCACCAGGAGCATTAGTGGTCTCCACAGCGAATGATGCTTTAAACTCGACTTTCTTCAAATCTGTGCCAATGGTCGCGGAAGCTTCTTCGTATAGGGTAAAGAGGGCACCCCAAGTGCTATAGATGCGAGTTCGTAACTCATCTATACTTAACTTGGGCTTCTCCGTCTCTATTCGAACTCCTAAACGTCTCTTCTTCCGCCTCGTCATTCGAACTGGATTCCCCATGAAGTATATTCAAGACCTCCTTATATGCCGAAACGTATATCTCTTAGTTGGTAAGAGATCTCTCCAAGATTTTTGTGATCTCCAATAGCTCAACCTCCAAGCTACTAAATCATGAAGTTTCAACAGAAACTTCCCTAATCAGAAGAGATGGTGATGACTGTACAAATTTTCAGAGAACTGAAATTTGTATATTTTCACTTCCCTCATGGTTGTCAACCCCCTCCACTTTGAAAAATTCTTTCTCCCTCTTCAGACCTCATCTTCTCATGATTTCGTTTGTCCTGGATACCTTATCAGCCACTCTAAAACACTGGAAAGTTTCTCAGGAAAATAAAATTCACAGAAAATCTGACAATGACTGTAAATGTTTTTCCAGATAACAGAATTCCTCAACTCTCACGAATAGACCCCCTCAACTTTGAAAATTCATTGCTCCCTCTCTAGACCACCTTTTCCTATGATTTCTTTTGTCTTAGATAGGTTATCAGCCAATCTAAAACACTGGAAAGTTTTACAGGAAAATAAAATTCACAGAAAAGTTGACAGCGACTGTACAAATTTTCCAGAGAGTAGAATTTCTAAACTCACAAATTTATCTCCTCTAATAACTTTTCTCTCCTCCTTTCTCTACAACTCTTGTTGCACCCTCTTTCAACTCTCCTCAAACCCTTTCTAAGTGAACAAGATGTAAAGAATGACTTTGAACGCGTCATATATCACTACGGGATACACGAAAGGTTCTAACGTTGGTAACATCGCGTTAGCTCTCTCCTCCCAACGTTCTCTCCATGTGCTCTCTCATAATCTCCTTTTGTCGAATATAGAACTGAACTCTAAACATCGTTCAACGATCCCTTCAAGTGAGGTCCCGGCAACGGAACCAAAAATGTAAACCCTCCACGATCTCATCGATCAACTACCCCCCGATCTCTCAACCTCCACGATCGCCACCGATGAATCTGTAAATGTCGGGCCTGTCTCTCACTCAGGGGTCACCTCTGATGGCTTTGATGGAAGCACACCATGAATCTTGAAGGGAAAAATGCTAAGTTCACTCATTCATACACCCACAAACTTATCAACTAAAAATCTCCTTAAACACATCAACTAAAATCCTCCATTCTAACGACGTCTCTCAAGTTCTCACATGCTAAAATATCCCATACTCTCTATATTACTCAAGTTGTCATTACGACAATGTGAAAACAAGGATGAGGAGCTCTTCTCTACTCCTCTATTTATACATTCTAGGTTTTTACTTTGGTACCTCCGGTAACTCAGCCGTAACTACTTTTACCGGGTTTTACTAAGATATTACTTAAGGTAAAAGCATTAATCACATGGGCTTTTTACCTTTTCACATGGGCTTATTCCTTCAAAGTCAACAACTTCTAGAAGGATTCTGGAATATTCTCAAGGAATCTCAAATTTCCACCCCCCTCTACACTAGGACCCACTAAAAAGGAAACATGTGGAATCTCTTTTTGTTTTTAATGCCCACGAAGTCCACAACTTTAATCCAACCACTAATATCAAGTCAAAAAGGAGATAAGGGATACTTTCCACCCCCTTTCTACCTTTTAGACAAGATGACAAGATAGTAGTGCTCACTCTTTAGGAAATATCTGAATTCTGCCAAAAGTACAGCTAAGTTTAACCATAACTAACTTTTAGCTAGTCATGACTAACTTGATACCTCCTTAAAATACTTTGGCAGCAAATAAACATTCTCAACACTTAGTTATAACTAAACACCTTACTAATAGACAAACTTCCCGTGTGTAACATAGGTCGTTACAGGACCAGTGCCAGAGGACCAGTTGATCGAGTGGAGCTGACACGTGAGAATTTAGTGCGTGCATGCTTGCCGTGTGCACAAGCTGGACAAATATCCTCAGAGAGTGGGAAGGAAGGGAGGCCGATAACATACCTGCGGTGGCTCAGCTCATGGACTCGATGGTGGTTGATATGGCCGAGTCGCTGATGTCACAAGGTAGAGAGATCATCTGTTGTAGTAACAAGGGCACATGGTCGAGGTGGCGTCGGTGGAGGAGTCCGGCTACCAGATGTAAAGCCTTGAAGACCTTCCAACAGATGCGGGGGAGACCGGGACCAAGAAGAAGGACCCAACTGCTCACCAAGAAAAACCCAAGATGAAACTTGATTTAGAGATAAGACTTGAGAAGCCGGGTCGCGATCAGGTCAAGTAGGCTGGGTCGGGCCTTGTAAGCCGGACCGTGGGCCTAGAAGGCCATGTGCGACCGTAGAAGCTAGGTGGCGGGTGGCTACAGTGGTGAGTGGCGGCAGTGTCTGGTGGCGGAGCCGTAGGGCGAGGTCCGGCGCGGATCCCGGAGGGTCCATGTGGGAGCCAAGGTCGCTGACGCGGATCCTCCGAGATCCGCGCCGGTCCCTACCTCCCAGGTCAGCGGAGGTCGCGGTGACCTCCCGTGACTTGGGAGGAGGACTGTCTTCGTGCGGAGGCAGTCCATGTGGGGGATGGAGTCTCATCCCATCCTTTTGGAGTCCGGATGAGATCCTCATCCCCGTCCCTTGTCTCGCGGAGACTTTTCTCTCGCGGGGTCTTAATGATGGAAACCCCATCCGTGTTATACGGATGGGGAGCCCATCCATGGGGAGGCGTGCCTCCCGATGAGGTAGCGCCTCGAGGGAAGGGTGCGGGTCCCCAAAAGACCTCATGAGAGTTCTCATCGACAAGGGACTCCTTGTCTACGAGGGCCATGAAGAACTCCCATGGACTTAGATGTCTTGATGGGCTTGAGTGGAAGGGCTCGGGCCTTTCAAAAGATGTGCGAACTGGGTCAAAGATTGTACTTTGAACGGACTCGATCCATGTGAGAGGAGAAGGTTCGAAGGAGGAAGTTTCTCTATGGTCAGTTGACGCGGGGGAAGGGGGAGGCAAGCCAACAGGTGGCGTCCACATCGAGAATGTGTCAAGAGACGTGGAGGTAAGGGGGTAGAGGTCGCGCTCAAAAGAATTTGACCCTCATTTTCCAAGTGTAATATTTCTGAAATTAGTGGAGTGAGGACTTCGCTTGTGGGATTATGCTCCGAATTAAGAGGAGAAAAACTCTGTGAGTTACTTGGGACACATTTCTGCTCGAGTGTGCACATTCTGTGAGACGGGGCTAGGCCTAGACCGTGGGAAGCAGATCCTGCGAATATTGCGATTGAATAGAGAGACGCTAGTCCGCTGTTTGATTGCGGTCTAGCTCGCAGGCGCGGTCCTGATCTCTGGTTAGATGGTAGTGTGTGGACTATTGGAGTCCTACCAGCTGTAGCTACAAGCGCGGTTTGGTCAGCGACCAAAATTGAATTCTCGAGCATGTAGAGATCGTCAACAGGGGGACAGGGAGCTAGCACTTGTCCAAATCTGTCTTCTAGGTGACAGAGTCCGTTGCCAATTAAGCACCAGTCGTCATTGGCATCAAATTGCCGAGCTGAGAATAAATTCTTCTGCAAGACGGGCACGTGGAGAACGTCACGTATGTACACATGCTCACCGTTGAGCATGCACACTTCCATCATGCCAGAACCAGCAACGTGGATGGTGGTGTTGTCACCGAATAGAACCACATCATTCTCGATGTTCTCAGTAGAGACGGGTGAGTATTCGACGAATTGTTGTCGATTATGTGCCATGTGGTTACACTGGAAACATTTCTCTTAGGATCTGGTGGTCTTTTCGATGGCTGATTATCACTTGTCGGTTGTCATAGTTGAGTCGGTTGTTGCTGTTGCGTCCTCTTTGCCGGCGTCCTGCAAACAAGGCAGTAGATGGTTCCATTGATAACTTGCGCCCAATCGTTTCCTCTTGGATGAGGAAGGTGATGAGGTCCTGTAGCGAGAGATTTGGGTTTGTTCTCAACGCCTGCAAGAATAAATGATAGTTGTTGGACATGTTGCCCATCAACGCGAGGACTTGCTCCTCGTGGTAATTATCAATCCAGCTGAAGTCATCTGCTGGATGAGAGACTTGAAGTTGTTCACATGCTGGATGACAGTCTCGTTGGGTTTCATCTTTAAAACTCGCAACTTCTCTCTTAAGTGCATCTTGGTCACCATATCTTGATCAGCAAAGTGTATGATCAAGGTGGACCATACATCGTTCGACGTGGTGCAGGACATTAGATGTCCTGCCACATTGTTCTCGCAGCATTGGTTGATCACTGCGAGCGCATTAACATCACGCTGATCCCAATCTGCGATGTTGACGGGTCCGGTAGCAAGGGGAGGGATGGGTACTACAGTACCTCCGGGTATAGTGGCAAGTGGTCTCTGCACGTTCCCTTCCACGATATCAAGAACGCCATGGGCCTTGAGCCGCAAGGTTGTCTTGTGTTTCCAAAGCGTGAAATATATGCCGTGGAACTTAGCCCAGCCTTTGGTGTCAAAGGGGGCAGACATTTTGTATCAGATTGATCACTTGAACGGTGAAGTTCTGTTAGCGAAGGTACAGAATCTGGGTGCGTGAAGCGTCCTTCTCGCAGTAGTTGAAGCGTCCTCCAACTGCTCTCACTTAAGGGCCGAAGGCCTACCTAGTGCCTATACTATTGTGCTAGTGCATCAACAAAGCAAAGTTCTGATACCATGTTGGAAATGAACTACTCGTAGAATAGGTTAAACTTTAAGTCACAACATAAGGACAATATGAGAATGTGAGAGAGCTCTCAAGAGAGTGTGTGCAGAATCAAGTAAATAGATTACTCAATAATATACAATGACCTTGGGCCTGGATAATATACGGAAGGTCACCACCTAATAACCTGAACTGGTTATTGGATAAGGGGTTTCATACTTGTACATTATTCTAACAAGAAGGAGCCGAGGTTGAAACAAGTACGCCAATGGTTTTATGATGTTGACAAAGCAGAGTTCGTACCTCGTTACTGGAAGTTACCGGGAACGACGTTCCACAAGGGTGTTAAGGTGAGGATAGAAACTGAATATACATAGAAAGAGCCGAAGTGGGGAAGATGAGGAAAAGGACAAGCATCAAAGTAAAGTACAAAATTTTCATAAATGATTGTTTGAAATCCGGTTTGGTGAGAAATGAAAGTGAAAAATACACAGTACTTGCTGCTCTTTTGGATTCCGAGAAAACATGAAAGATAGATTTTTAGACAGCTAAATTTAAATAGCTAAATTTAACCAAGTAGAAGTGCAATAATACGAGAGATTTCTTTCTCTCACGGTACTACTTAGCTATCAGTTACCCAGGAACTGGTCCTTGCAGATTCACACATACCCCATGCTACCCGGGCAGGAGTCTACTGCTGTACTCTGCTAAATTTGGATTCACACTACTGGTCCTTGCAGATCCACACGTTATCATTACAGTCACTTAAACCCATAAGCAATACCCCGGGACTGAAACTCCTTCTGATACTAATGCTTCTGCTTTCCACGGGTAATAACATTATTAATTCTTCAGCATTTAATTTATACAGTAACCCTTCCAAGAGGTAAGGTTACGATATAAATTAAAAGCAATGTATTCCCTCTTCCGAACTTGGAAGACGTGAATATACATAGATTCGATTTTCTTGACTGTTCGATTTTCACGTACTACGTAGCAACAGCTCAAGGCTCCGATTCTGATCGATTCTGCAGGGAAAGCTCAAGGTTCGTAACCACCTCCTTCAAGGGGTCACTACCCAGAACGTCTATTAAGCGTCATGTGTGATAGAAGTAGAATCTTTTTTTGCGTTCTTTTAATTATTATAATAATTAAAAGAACTTTTAAGACCTTCTAATATAATTAATATTAAGAACTCTATTTTTGAGTTTTATAATTAAATTAGTTAAAAAGAATTTTAAGTTACGAGTATTACCTTTTGATATTATTAAATTAAGATTTTCATGGAATTTTATTTGTTTCATAATTATATTTATAATATGTATATTATTAGAATACTCTTATTAGTATAATGATTTTATGTATGATTATATGATCATATAGTATTATATAAATTTACTTTTTAATATCATTATTCCGTCGTATATGGTTTGGAGAATAGAATGGAAATGATACTCTCGAAGAAACTTGACGATTTATTGCTTCCTTCGTGTTTCAGTCGAGAAAACAGTTATGCAACTTTATAGAGGAGCTGATTGAGGAGCGGCGCATGAAAACTGGCTATGAATACAATTGCAAGGAGCTGAACGAGGAGAAAGACCAAGACTGGCTTGATGTGTTCATGGAGGCTGATATCATAGACGGTGAAGTTGAGCGCAACGAGAAGTGCTCTACCCGCAAGCTCAGAGTTCCAGAGATTAGAGACAACATCATTCTAGCCTTGTCTGCGGGTCACATCACTCCCGGCTGTGGTTCTTACGTGGGTTTTCAAACTGCGTCTTGTAGGGTTTTAGGTTGCTGAGGTGTCGTGTCAGAAAATGGAGATTGATGATGATAAGCAGCAGAGAGCGCCGGATATGGAGACGGAACTGGATGAGACGAAGGTGAAAGTGAAGGTGCTTTTGTTCGCTCGAGCTCGGGAGATCGTAGGGGAATCAGAGGTCGATTTGGCTGTTAATGCTGGGGCTACCACCGCCGACTGCGTCGCAGAGCTCACCACTCGCTTCGCAGCTCTGGAGGTAATGCGCGATAGTATTGTGGTTGCTCTGAACTTCAATTATGTCATCGATCCTGTGAAGGTGAAGGACGGTGATGAATTGGCGATAATTCCTCCCATCAGCGGTGGCTAAGGTCAAGCTTTCAGTCAAATCAAAATTCTCGGACTTGCCTGGGCCTCGGATTCCGGCGAAACGAACGCTGTGCGATTGCGGTAGAACAGCAAGCTGTTCCTGTAAGGCGAGGCGCATTCTTACAGATGTCAGGTGGAGTTCGTAATAGTCATGACAGGATTGGATTAGGTGGAGTTGACTATCAGGAATAGGTGCAAATTCGAAGTAAGTGTGAAGGTCCTGGTAGGAATAGCAGATATATACTTCGCGGAGTCTAATTGCTTGGAGTTTTCATTGGGGACATCCCCAAGGCCCGCTTCGAGACCCCAACCTTAGTGTTGTCCTCAAGTCCAGTTTTCTGGACAATAATAAGACGGAAACTTAAATTTGGAGATATGTCCTGAGAAAATTGAATGTTGAAGAGGATATGTGGCTTATGCTCCTGAGCAAACGGTTAAATCCTTTTCATCGAGGTGTATATACCTCAAGCATTGCTTAAGTAAGTTACGCTCCCGGCCACATCAGTGCTTCTCGCATATTCTCTGTAGAAGTTTTAGATTGCCCCGACTGAGAGGTGTCATCATGTTCAACCCTTGCGGCTGTTAGACCGTCAGGATGCAACACCATGGTTGATTATCACCTCCCGATGCGCCCTTGTGAGTAGTAACCGGAAATCTAGATAGACATCAGATCCTCACGTACTTAGGCATCACCGATCGGTTCTGGTTCTTTGCTTGCCTGCTCTCCTGAGATCCTGTTAGTAGAATTACTTGACTTTTACTCGCTGAAACTTAGCTCTGTTTGTCAAGCTCTGGTGGTTTTCAGTGGGATATTCATTCGGCTCACTTCGCAGTTGCTTGATGACAAAAAATTCGATCAGTTGCTAACCTGCAAAGCATAGCAAAGCGTGGCCAGATGTTATGGCTGATATTAGTCGAAAACATAAGAGACACAAAGTAGACGATTCTCCTTTGGTCATGAATGACATGCATCCCTTTATAGACGAGGTTGACCTTCAGTACAACTGAATGTACTATCCTTATAGGCAGTAGTCGGCAGAAAGGTGAGGAAGAAAGAATGAAACCATTCGCAGTTCTCTTCTGGAGATAATCGGTCAAGCATGAGTTTGATCGAACAAATTCGTTGTTCGTTTTTCTGTGAGGTCCTGAAGGTGGCCAGTGCTGCGGAGACGAAAGTGAGAGATTTGCACGACGAAGTGAAGGAGAAGAGTGAGCTCATCAGCGTGCTGCAGGAGACAGTTGGGTCTGCACTCGCTCTCTCTCATAACTGATTCTTTGGAAAAACATTACCTAGTAGCATACAATCGGTATTACAAGTTTTCTTCAGCAGCTTTTGCACTGCGTCCAGTGATAGTCAAGCCATCAAAATCTTCTCAGATCTGACAAGGCAGAGGCTCTCTCTGCAGTTTGAGGATCCACCTCGTCAGACCTTTTGAGGATTTGGAGCAAACTCTTTGAGAACAGAACTGTTACTCTAGAAGTATGTCTGACTAGTGAACTGGTTTGTCATGAGGATTCCTACAGAAGTTAATGCTCTTAGCATTAGACACTTCTTGATCGGTGGTGGGTGGTGTGTACTGCTGGAACCACCGGACAAGCTTTTGTGAAATTTCTAAGGTGGAGTAGACATTCTTAAAGGCTAAATTGGTACTGGGGCTCCTCGGATGAGTTTCAGGTGAGTAACATGCGGGAGAAGAAACCCAAACCGAAGAGCTTGTCAAACACAAGTGTACAGTCTTCTTCCTCACCGAGAAGGAAGACACTTTCTGCTGCTGCCAGGTCTCATGAATCCAGCAAATGTAACGGAGACGTTGAAGCACAAGTTCCCCAATGCTGTATTGAAACGTTGACAGATAAGGTGTTGGACGTGAAGAGAAAGAAGAGCAATGTCATCCTAAAGAACGACAGTGGTGCTAAACCGAGTGCTACTCCAACTCAACCAGAGATTGGACCTTGGAGAATGGAAACAGAGAAATCACCAGGCATATGGGACAGGGAAACCGTAGGAAAACTTGAGGAGAATGTAAAACTCACCAAGGAAGTGGAGATACTGAATCGAAGAATATAAACAAGTGCTGGCTACGAGCGAGTACCAAAGAGGCAGCGCTCAGGCTACCATAACCCACTTGACGGAGGAAGTAAAGCGGTATCGAAAGACTCTGTCAATGCTCGAAGAAAGTAAGAAGGAAGTGGGCAAGAAGAAACTCAAATCTCCTCGTCGCAGAAGGACTGGCACAAAGTAAGCCTTAATGACCTCCCCTCCCCCTCTTCTTGTAAACAGAATAAGACATTCTCCATTTTGCAGTCAGAAGAAAGCACTAAGATCTTTCTATTCCCTCCTCGTCTAAGTTTTTGTAAAGGACATAAATGACAAGTTACATTGCTCCCATGGACTGTGACTGCAAGGGAGTGAGTAGCTTCAGAATGATCTTCATGACAGGACTGAGATGGTTTTCTTACTATGTTACGGCACTGTATGGCCCAGGAGTGGGAAACAACATTTAGCGCAATTGGTAATCAAAGTGTGCAAATGCGATAAGACACCCGTGCAATCCCATCCTAATGGGATTGCCAATTGAGCATATTACTTGCAAATCACTCTTCCATTTGGTGCCATAAGATGGTGTGTACTTAAGTATCACACTACTGCCAGCGAGACATATACAGAAGACACTTCAACTGTGCAAGAAAGGGCACCAGGCTAGTGATTCATGTCATGCTTTTGATGTCTACAACTCGATGCAGCAATTAAATTGGCCGCATCGAGTTCCCAAAGGAGAAAATATTTAACTTGCTAGCACAAAGGTGCCTCATTCGTGTAGAACATGTTGTAATCCTAGTTAAGAATCTCAAGTTCAAGCGAAATTATACAACACCGGAAAATCAAACTAAGTGCTTATCATTAAATGGATAGTCCTTCCAACTCTCACACTTTGATGATTTGACTCGTCTCTCTCTTTCTCTGATACATACTTGTCTGTTCTTTTGGCGATTTGGAGTCTCTTACGAAATCATCTTCTTCCAGCTTTCTTCCAAAGGATGCAAGAGATAAACGAAACGGTCTGGACTCTTGTTCAAGGTGGAATATGACATATATCAAGAGAGATCTACACACTATAGTTTCCTATTTACATTCCGTACACTGATCATCCTAAGCATCCAATCCGCTTGATAACAGTCTAGTATTTGTTCCTGCTTTCCCTTTGGGTTGCGGAAAAGGCCTCCTCCTGAAATTTCCCAGCCTCGAAGGGACCTGAGCGATGTCGAACAAATAAACCAAGTCTAGTACATGTACATAACTGGGACTTTGGTACACACAGCTTAGATCTTCAAAGCACAACTCGACAGCCAGTCCATCATGCAAGCGCATGCCAATGGACAACCCTACAGGACCCCTCTGGACAACGGGAATAGGGTCGTCAAGACGCCATTGACTTGTACCGTGGCCTGAGCACTTCATTAAGGAGAAAACCAGGTCAGTAAAGGTAGTTTTACTCTGTTCCCTTTAGTATCAGTGTGAAAATTGAACATAGTTCTGGCAAAGCTCCTTGGTTCTATTCCGAATTTTATATTTGAGTTATTAACCTTCTATCGCCAGAAGATATTTCGAGAGTGGGAAAACCCCGATTACCTGCAATGGCAGATACGGCGGGACAGGGTATTTGCAAGAAGACTGGAAGCGTCTACATGAGGCTATCCACAGGGGCGGGTTAAACCGCTGACTGAATCAATCACAAATGCTTTTGACTGCGTGGGTAGACGATCATGGGACATCCCTTGGCCGGCGCAGGCATGGGCCACTGTCTGATTCCTTCTTGAGCATCGACCAAAGTCCAGCTGCACGAAAGAGAAAAGCACAAGAAGGAAAGTAAATCATTTAGTTGCACTCGAAGAGTCGTAGATGTTGTGCTCATCAATCGTTAACTATTTGGTAGTACATTCTTAGTCTAGCTCCAGTACTTGGCTAGCTGGTAGAAGATCATTATAATTAGTTTTACAAAGTCTGCCGAGTAGCTTTAGCTTGCTAACAGCACCTTACGCACGGAGATCCAGAAGAAGGAGGCTGGCAGTGCATGCACTACAACAACAACTTGATCATAAATCTCAGCACCGACGACTTACGTACCTTCGAGTTGTGACGAAATGATGTAAGAAGACGAGAATTTCCAGTCGGCTGAATTAGATGCCGGGGCACAGCCGTGGCCCATTTCCATATGGTACGTAAGTGTGAGGACGCATTGGATCCTGGCAGCGTACGTACATACGTGCATGTAAGAAGCAGATGATGGGTTTCAGTTGCTGCTTAATCAATTGGTCGATGATAAGTTTTAATCACGGTCATGGACTCCTCCTACATTAGTGTTGTCCGTGGAGATGGCATTAACTATTCTTGGTCCTTAGGGAGGATACGTAGTACGTGAGCTGTGAGCCCTCAGCAGAAAAGATTAAAGAGTAGCACCTTGAATCTGGACGGATTGAATGTAGCAGGATCTGGATGGAGCTGAGGGTCCATCATGAAGACCAACACCAAATCCTTAGCAGCTCTTCTTGGTACCGCAGAAGCTGGTGCACGCATTCTCATGGTTTCTTGGACTACCTGCCGTGTGTATGGAAGAGGACGTACCAAGCAACATACATGTAAGAATGAGTGAGACACACAAATATGATGTACTAGGTAAAAAGAATCTTTTGAGGTTTAAAGGCAGAGATATGAATCTGATTCAGATGTATTTTTTACTGCAAGTGTAGAGATCCATCGAAAGATTAGTGAGCACCCTCCAAGTAGACTGCATCTTCCTCGTGTCTTCATACTTCAGCAGAACTCTTCCTTCCAGCTTCAGTTGCTGAGCTATTTCATCCTGTTCCTCCTGTTCATTTGCCACAAGACATGAGGCGCTTATTTATCAGGGGCCGCATGAGATCTAGACGAGAACACAACACTTCGTTCAGCCCCTGGCCCCTGGGATTTGGTGTGATATGCCCATTCAAGGATTTACCTGTCAGCGCAGAGTATGCATGCATTCATAATTTTAACATCATAACTTTATGTTAGTGATGATGACAAGCTCTGCATGCAGCTGGCTATATAGGTAGAAGAAGAGCAGTGAACCAAAGTGGACGTCCGGTGGATGCCGGAGTAGAAGAAAAGAGAAGAGAAGAGACCACGTTTCTTCTGCTCATGATAGATAGATATGTTCACCTGAACTTCCTCCAGGGCCTTTGGATGTTCTGCCAGCAGTCTCAAAGTGCTCTAACAAAGGCATAACATTACCACCGCCATGGCTCCACAAAATCCTCCCAACCACCACCGTTAGTTACATAACAAGTTCTGCAGAACCTGCACCATTTTGAAAGCGGAGCGCGTCGGTCCTACCGAATTACCATCGAGAAACGCGCAAATATTCCCTCTGTGGAATATGCTCGAACCCAATGCGCTCCCGCACCTTCGCTCTGCCACCGGCAAGTCACCCAGAAACCGGCTGCAGACTCCACAGATTTTTCTCCTTACCAACCAATTGCAAACCTAACCTAGCCTAGCCTAGCCCAAGCCTGGACAAAGTTTTGACAAACCGTCCTTTGTAGCCCCTCTCGACTCCCCGCAGTGAGAAACCTATTCCAGCCAAATCTACTTTACAAAAACACGTCTTGGCACGTTACACCTGATTTGGCTCTTGACCTCGTTCTTATCAACTGCCTGCGTGGTCCTACGTGCTTGTTTCCTCGTACGGACTCCAAATGGGCGACCAAATAGACTTCCAAATGTCCTGAGACTGTGGCCTGGCAAAATAGAAAGTTTCCTCCTCTAATATGCACATGTTAATTTGCTTCTCCAACTCAGAGAGCCAGATTTATAGCACAAGAAGATTGTGTCACGCTTCTCGGCGATCCTACAGCCGTCCTATTCTTTCTGTCGGGAATGTTTGTCGTTCGGGGGATGTTCATCCTCGAACTTATGTGTTCAGACATTTGCGTGCTCTGAAGGTACGCAATGTGATTCCCAACTGGAGAGACTGTCGACTGCATGTGTGAGGTACCGGTATATATACCTTACACTTCCTAGAAAGCTGGAGGAGTATCATTCACTCGTAATTTGCTTCTCCAACTCAGAGAGCCAGATTTATAGCACAAGAAGATTGTGTCACGGTTCGGCGACCCTACAGCCGTCCTCTTCTCTCTGTCGGGAATGTTTATCGTTCGGGGGACGTTCATCCTCGAACTTACGTGTTCAGACATTTGCGTGCTCTGAAGGTACGCAATGTGATTCCGAACTGGAGAGACTGTCGACTGCATGTGTGAGGTACCGGTATATATACCCTCCACTTCCCAGTCATTCACTCGTAATGTGAGAGAAACAGTAAACTCAGACGAATTCACAGGGAGTGTCATTCGGTCCTCGTTCACCGCGGTGATCGGAAGAGCACGAGAACGTGGATTCGTCCTCTCTTAGTTCCATAATCATGCGAACCTTTCTGTGTTTCTGTTTACTAAGTCTGTGTCTGAACGTTGTATCAGTTTTTGTTGCGGTTGCATCTCAAAGCAAAGCCGAGGTGCCGCGCCCGTTTTTCGTGTTCGGAGATTCTTATGCGGATACGGGAAATACTCCAGACACGAGTTCCGGCTGGCGCGTCCCCTACGGTATTTCATGGCCAGGGTCTCCATCCGGGCGCTTCTCTGATGGATGCGTCAAGACGGACATTCTGGTTTCTGCTCTAGGGGTTCCATCTCCAACTACATACGCCAAACTTTCCCTGAACAACACAATATCCGGAAGCATCAACTTCGCAGTAGGAGGTAGTGGAGTGACATACGCATATGGAGCTCCGAACCTCGAAACTCAGGTTGGATGGTTTACCGGGTTGGTAAATGCAGGGCTCTTTAGCCAAGAAGCTCTGAATAGAGCGATCGCTTTCGTGTCCGTGGTCGGAAACGACTACGCTGCGTACAATGGCTCGACACTGGAAGGGTACTTGGATCTCACTCATGAAGTACCACTCCAGATCGACCTGAATCTGCGAACTCTCTACTCTTTGGGTGTCAGAAACTTCATGGTGTCTTCTGTGGCGCCGCTTGCGTGTTTGCCGTCGAGAACATTTCCCTACGGATACGCAGAGTGCGAAAAGAATGCTTCGGTGGACCTAGTGATCGGATCTCACAACCACTTCTTAGAGACCAGATTGGAGAACATTACGAGAAATCTCAAGGATTCAAACATCCTGTACTTGCAGCAGACCAAAGCAATGAACTATGTTTTGGTTCACCTATCAGAGTACGGTCTCACTGAAGGTCTCAAGCCCTGCTGCGTAGGCCTGTGCAGCTGGGTGGACGAAAGCGGGAACCCACTCTACACAGCTTGTGATACGCCAGACGAGTATTTCTTTTGGGATAACGTTCATCCCACGCAAGCAGGCTGGAAAGCTGTGGTAGATCTGTACACAAAACATACTCATTTCACCACATTCTCTCCATCTCTCAGACACTGGGTGGACGATCTCTCTCCGTAAATGAAAGTCAGCTAGGAACGCCCCGATAGAAGGAGATTAGGAGACATTGGCCGATCAAACCCCTACTGTAGTTCAGACGTGCATGTCAACGGGAGATTCGGGTCTCATGTCATCAAAAATGACAGACAGAATTCATATCAATCTTAGAAAGTTTCATGCGGACGATAACTCCTGAAATTAAAGCTACCGCGTTTACGAGTCTTCTGTATATTATATTCACGTGAAAGTGCATATTAATCAATGCTTTTCTTTAAAACTGCAAATTTCTCCGAAACCATTTCATCCGATATTGCTTCTGGAAACCCATAATCAATTCAAAATTTGTCGATATCGTTTATCTCATAGTGAGGAGTGTGTAGTGAGCAGTGTATCGCCATATCGCCATACCGAGGAGTGTCGGAGTCCATGTTTCAGTGTAGAGTAGTGAAAAGAGTGTCGCAGTGCATGTTACGTTCAACGTAAGCGATGCTTGATTCTGACTGCTAATTGGGCTTTCTCTTCACTGGATCCTCTGAGTAGCACAAATCAGGTACGAACCCTGAACATGAATCACGAACTCTGAGTTCAAGGGTATGCCGCCGCATACGCGTACGACATTTCACCGCAAGAATTTCCGCACGCGGACTAACCCTCAGGCCGCATAACCCTTTAGTACTTCCCGTCGCTCGTATTAGGTTCGTTTTAGAGAACCGTTTGTCTTTACTGCGGAAACTTTCCTTTTCATGTTTTTGGACGTAACGCTGTTTTGGGATTTTAATTAGATTTTCATGCATATTTTCCTCTTCGATCTGAAAACAGGAAAGAGGAATATGCATAAATGTAATGTTGTATTCATTGTTTACATATTCGATAAGATACATGTACATCATCCCAGATTAAGATATAGTCAAATATGCATCGAAACTCCCCTTTCGGTTCAGAGAAGGAAAAAGACAAGCTATTAGAACAACAGTTAAAATTCACTAAATCATTAGTTCTAAGATTGCTTTATAGCCTCTTTTGGCTATATTAATAGATTTAATTTAGGTATGTGACATAATTTAGGTATCGCAGATTATTTAGGTATGTGACATAATTTAGGTATCACTAGTTTAGAACGGCTAAGGTTGGATAAGTGCGAACTGGGACTGCGAAGACTGGAATCGGAAGACTGGAAGAACCGTCTAATTTTTTTTTAAGGTTCTAAGAAGTACACATACAACAAAAGAGGATCATAATCTATAAGCTTAACCCGAAAGGATAACCTCCCGGGAGTACAAGTCCAAGAGTGTCAATTTCTTCACATTTATCAATCATAGATAGTTATTTATCTAAACGTTAATTTATTATCTAACCTTTCCAAACTGAAGGGTTAGGTAATAAATTAACGTTAACATATTTTCCTCTTCCATCGAAAGATAGATGAAAGAGGGTGAATAATATGCACGAATATATCTAAATTTTGAATGTTCTCTAAGCTCGCGAAGCAACTCTCGAGATTTGTCCTTCGCGCCTGTGACTTGTCTCCTTAATTATTTTGCTTACATGTTTATATAATTATTTCTTGACCAATATATATTATTCATCTTCTTCCATCTTCCGATCGAAGAGTGCAGCATGTTCAATTTAATTTAATTCTTTTATCTATTTGGAAAAATGAGTTAGAGAATAAACTAATATTTCATTTTATATTTTCAGTTATTCGTAGAAAACTAATCTTATAACTCTGGAAGCGCATCTTCACGCATAAAGTTTATGAATTATTTTTAGGGTTCTCCGCAACTCTGGACCAAGTAGTAATTATATTCAGACAAAATTTATTTCTTCAAATTAGCTTAATTTCTAATTTATAAATAATATTTAGATCGAAAAACAATAATAATTACTCGAAGTAGGATAAATATGCATACAACCTCTTCAAAACAAATAATTCTTTTCTTTAAGGGACAAAGGAACACGAAGCAAATCCAATCAGTTTTAATAATTTTCACACTATTCCAGCTTCTTTCGCTTCTACAGATACGTAGACTGGGAAAGCAAAAGGGAAAGAGAGAATTTTTTTGTCGTGTTGCGTATTTTGTCATATTGGTGGATAGTTAAATGATGACGTGTAAAACCTGAAAATAATTAAATAAAATTATTTTATCCGGATAAAATCTCCAACGCATAGTCTCGCTTACATTACAAGCGTAACTCTTTGTTTATTCAGTGAGTATGCATGCTCTAATACATCATATGCACTGTTCCAAATAGTAGCGTGCATATCTTTGATGCTAGAATATATGATATGCACGGTTCTAAATTGTAACGTGAATATTATGTATTCCAGATATATGCATACTTCTTAATTTATATCTTAATTTTTTTCTTGGAAAAATTAGGTTATAAATTAAAAATTATTAAACCAAAAATGTTTCCAGTCATTGCAAGCAGAGATGTTCATATGAAAAGAAAGTTCAGTTTACGTTTTCTGCTTATGGGTTTTGTCATTGCAATAGCCATGTGTTATGGAGTGAACAGTTTTTAAGTTTAAGAATTTAAATTTAGCAATATAAATTTAGATAGCATTGGTCATTTATTTCTCCTCCTCGAGCATCAGTCGTTACATTTTCCCGAGCGTTTGCATAATGTATTTTTCACTTGCACCAAATTCTCTGAAACTGCTTGTCAACCAATTGTTAATGATAATTTTCTGAATTAAATCAACGCTTGTCTTTTTCTTCTCTTCAGCCAGAAGTGCATACTGCATACATATCTATTAGGGGGAGTTACAGTTAAGGAGGAAAATTCCAAGATGTCTGAGACCAGAAAAGTCGTAAAATAATAAAGGACAACTCTGTATAAGACCGCAAGACATTGAGAGGTGTGAATTTGAACTAACAGAATCACTTTTTCACTATTTAATTTCTCCTTTGGAAAGTTAGAATTAATAAATCCACTCTTCAATTTCACATTGTAATAACTCAGAACCAGAACGTGCAAAAAATGAGTAAGAAGTAGCCTGCGGCATTTTCCTACGTGCACCTCAAGAGATGCCCACAGAATTTATCCGTGGAGGTCTGGCTAAAGTTGTAACTTCAGCTCGCGGGGCAAGAATATTAGGGGTGTCAAAGTTAACAACCTTTCTGAAAGATTCTAGATCTACAGGAGGGAGTTACGACTTCAGCCAGACCTTGGCAAGTGTTTTTTGCTGGCAACTCCGGAAGTACTCACAAGAAAACGCTCGTGGATGTTTTCTTAACGGCTATTCATTCGTTTTACTCATTTTCTTTTTGCAGTGGAATATCTGCTGCGCTGAGTAATTATCCTAAGTGTCAAAACTGAAAAGAATTCGTGGAAGAGATTGTGGTGTCGAGTCACAAGCGCGACCCAGACTCAATCACACTTCGATATAAAGTTAACTACTGTGACATTACGGCTCTTTTCTTCTTCGCCGTTGTCGAGACGAGAGTTTCCTGAGAAAGACGGAGCCTTCTACTTGTGATATGATTGTGACGACGAGGGTGAAAACTACACACAGAATATGGATAGAAGGAAAATAATCCACCATGTTCTCGATCCGGTTAAGATAAAACATTCGGTGGACATTCACATACGATATTTGAGAACACTTCCAAAAAGTGCCGCAAGAAATCACCCACGGTGTTTTCTTATTCATTTTTCATCTGTTTGGAATATGATTTGTTGCAATGTAAACTGATTTCCAAGCCTATAAATTCCAACTGTCAGAGATAACAAATGATTAATTTTATGGTAGGGTTCTGGAAATTCAAAACGTCACTTTTCTATGAATCGCGTTTGTAAACAAAATTATACGAACTATTATTATGGATGTTTTACTTCAGAATGTCCGAGAATCTTTGTGTCCAACTTTTACTCCCTCTCCTACATGTGGATAATAGAAAAAAATCCAAGAACAATAGAGAGTATCATTTCGAAATGCCCGTAAGTTTATGTTCCGGACATATAATTGTTTTTTCATGAGGTATCCAAAATCATCACGTCCTATGTCCGTAGAATAAGTCCACGTTTAAAAAGCCGAAGCCGGAAAGATAGTAGATCTCCTCATTCGAGCCTTCCAAGACAAAGATTTTCACTCAAAAAGCATATTTATATTTTGGACTACATACATGAAGACTATCCGCGACGTGTCTTCACTGCAGCCGCTATGTCTAACCCACATTTTTAACTCATGGGCATCGTCTGGAGTGATCTGCGAGTATCTCCCGTGATGAAAGAAGGTCCGCTTGATTTGACTGTGGCGAAGAAATTCCTCCCCCTACTATTTCCACCTTACCTGTTTGTGTACAATTTGGATCCTCTTCTTGAACTAATCGGAGGTTTCAAAGATTATTGTCCGTCATACACGTACAAACTCTACGGCAAGGTCCATCGTCATCATCCACGAACACCCAACGGATCGGAGCAGACAAGAGTGGATGAGTCCGTGAAATACTCCGATGGCATTTAGACACGATTTAGAGAACGGTTCAAACATGTTCGTATGGTGCGCATTTAGAATGTGCGGCAAGAGTTTGTAAGGGACGACGTGAGCGAACACCATAGTGAACTTTGAAATTGCTACTGAGGTTTAAAGACAATGTTGAAATTCAAGTTTCTATCATCCATTCTGGTTTGATATTTAGTTCTCTCATTTCGTGATGTAAAGAAACCATGGAGATTTCGACTAGGTTCAAGACGAAAGATGTCTGGAAAGCGAGAAAATACAGATGTCGTGGTAGATCTCGCATATGAAACTGAAACATTTGCCCCGTATGAAGGTGAAATAGTTGCGAGAGATGATATAACGTCAACGAGTGGAGCGCTTGCGAGACTAGCAGCTGAAAGAGTGTCAACAAACATGGTTCAACTTATATCAAAACAGAGAAGAAATGCAAAAACGAGTGAAAATGGAGATGAAACACTACCAGATCAATTTGTCTTACATATCATTGACTATGAAATGATGGTCCAGTGTCTAGAAGCTCTCCATGGTTCGAGAGGAAAAACCAAGGTGGGCAAGAATACCAATCTAAATCTACATCATACGGAGTGATGGCAGCGCAATTGATCAGTTTGAGATTTCTAAGTGTAATTAGCAAAATGTTGTATAAAAATATCTTCAATACATGCAGCAATACCATGCAGCTGCTAACTTATTGAGAGACGAGAGCAGGTTGAACAGATGAAGAAATATTGCATCGAAAGATAAATGTCAAACCATCAGCATTATGTTCCTTGGGCTTGCCTACTTCGAGAGTCAAAACAGACACAGATGAATAATCTCATGAGAAAGCTGGATCTACTTTGTTTACCAAAAATTCTGTTCCAAGTCCTGAGTTTGAAGATTTCGATCAAGTGATAAATGATAATGTTTATTCCAACGAGAACATTGTTTTCAGGAGTTGGAGATATGTGTGGTTGTATGCCTAGTGTAGATGCGGACGTGAACACGAATTTGTTTGCAAAAGAGACAGAACAGAATATGGATGATGTGAACTTGTCTTTTATTGCATCGGCTACACTAAGAAGAGAGAAATAGCTTTCCAAGCCGCAGGAAGATTATGCATTCGTCAGATGTACACGAAAAATTCTTGGGTCGGTGAGAAGTCAAGAAGAAAAGAGGAGAGGGTCTACAATAAAGACAAAAAGTAATTGGTAGTCAACTATTCAAGATTTTGAAGAAAAAAGAGGAGTTCTGGAAGTCTATACTATAAGTCTGATTTGCTCTTTTGGATGAGCAACGCAAGGCTACTAAGTTCGAACATGAAGAAAAATGAAGACAATTAGAGCATGAGAGGGAGGAACGTAAACAAGCCTTGGAGGAGGAGAAAGAGGAAAAGCGTATCGTGCATAAGGAGATCGCACAAGCTTCACTGTTTGTTGAATTAAGTAAAAGTGGTCGTAGTATTGCCGAGGTTAAAGAGCTGATGGATTTTTCTTTTAGCAACAGATGACTCCGAGCGAGTGTCATCTCACATAGTATCAAATGTTTGATAGAAAATTTTCCCGATGTATGTACCACTCATGAAGTTAAATATAATATGAAAGAATACGAATGTCAATGTACAGAGAGCTTATTTTCTTGTCGCCCAGTCCTTCGACTGATCAATAACGTATGTTTCGTATCTACATGAATTTTTATTACTCCTAGTTATGGGTTCGAATGGTTTGGAGATGCTGCCCGAGAGTTTCACATTGAACACGAACATGAATGTCCGTAAGAAACCACTTGGCGCTATCTCTTCTATCTCACTAAACCAAGTGATTTATATATTCAGTTTATGAAAATACTTTTAGGGAATTTTTTCTCAGGCTCAACAAGAATTGGACGAAAGGTGAATGACAAACGGAGTAGAATTTCACATGTTGTATGATAAGGATGGTGAGATGAACCGACCTGAGACGGGAGGAAGGCAAGGATCAATGAGATCGTTGGTGATGTTCTTTCTATTCGCACAAGGCGTTGTGGGCTGGAGAGTTTGGAGGAGGTGGGGTTAGAGAGTTTGGTTCTTGGAACAGGTTCAGATTTGTGGGTTTAAATGGCATTTGAGGAAGGAGGAGCAAACAAACGGACCGTAGTACACGATTTTGACACACACAAGTTGAGATGGACCGGATTGTGAGAAGCGTTGGCAGCTAATTCTTCAAGCAACACGAAAAGAATGAGATGGTTCCATTATCAACGATATGAGCTTAAGTTTTCCTGGGTTGTATATTTGCCGTACTCAATCGACTCTGTGAAATGCTTTGGGAACTTCTCAATCAAACTGTTCCAACTGACATGTCCGTCTGAATTTCCAGTTTTGGATCACATCTGCATATTTTTTTCTTTCTCGAGTCTTTGTCACGGCAGATCTGCACCAAAATGTGCTCTAGACTTTACTTCTGAGCTCCATACATATTCTTGGTTGATCCAAAGCTGAATAAACTCGTTCTAAATTGATTTCTTTTTTATATTTTCAGAATTTTCTTGATTTCTGGAATCAACTCTCTACAAGAGCACACGAGATCATCTGAGAAAGACTTGGCGGTTTTACAACGTCAAGAGAGACCTGAAAGTGACTTTAATTAAGTGCATTGAAATTGCTTTCGTTGGAGTCCTTTTACGAGAAGGATGATCCATACTTGTTTCCAAAAGTTTCTCAGTGTTCAGTTCTTGTTAGCAGTGTGGGTACTTGAGCTTGTTGTCTTTTCTCTCATTTGATGTAGTCTGGGGAATGGATGTTCAGATCAGAATGCAGCATGTGTCATGCAACAACAGCCTCTGTATTATTTACCTATCATTTGTACAGTAGAATAATGGAGTCATTTTGCTTGTTGCTGATGAAGTTCTACTTGTTTCATTCTTTCTTGAGCAGTATGTTAGGACCTCAATAGATTACTTCTTGAGCAGACTGAAAGGTTATTTATCTCAAACTCGTGCTCTCAAGATCTGGTTTTCAGGGACAGTTCAGACGGCATTACTAGATCTTCTGAAGGAGTGCGGTCTACCTAGAGGGTTGTTTATGCAAAATCTGTTAAACTGCGGGTATAAATGAAGCCACTCGAGCCCTTGTGGTAAACATCCCCTTTCCGTGCGAAGTTGGCTATAAGAGCCAACCCAAGGACAAGACGATAACAGACACTATAGGACCAAATAGCCTCACAGATATCGCGAGCATGAAGACGAAGATTATGTTCTGCATCAAAGTTTACTCGGTCTCCACAGAAGAAGACAAGGCCGTCAACAAAGTACATTTCCAAACGACCAAGGGGAAAACTCAGGCAAAAGATGTGCACACCGTCATCCGCAGTACATGCTCAAAGAAAGATGCAAGATAATGTTAAATCTAATTCAGCCTTGATTAGAATTGTCGAGATTTGAACTTGTTCCGGAGAAGTTATAGCCAGTAGCAGAACTGTGTATAGTGTAAGTGGTAATTCAAGTATGAAATCTGCATCGATAAGCTGCACATATCATACTTACACTATACACAGTAAGTGGTAATTCAAGTATGAAATCTGCAGCTTATCGATGTACCCTCGGAGCTTTGTACCAATTGTGCTATTTGCTTAGTAGCAGAATTATATATAGTGTAAGTGATAATTCAAGTATAGGATCAGTGCAAACTTTGGATATATGTAATGCCTCAGTTTACTCTCCGTTAAATTACAAGGTACTTGTGAAACTTTGCGCTTACGTTTAATTGTAAATTGCTTCTTTAAGGAAACAATTTCTTAACTGCAATAAGAAACACAATTAAGAAACACAATTATCTAAACATATTGCACTTATTTAATGTTTAAAGCCTAAATGTCAGCCAACAAGTCATAGCTGTCATACGCCGGGGGACCCTCAGGCTGTGAAAGCGCATGGCTACAGAAAGTCCCACAGCGAGAATAAGTAAAACAAAAAGAAGTTCAAACATTACACATGCTACAGTTTTTATCAGATAGGTATATTGAGATCTATTAACTTACTAGCTCTCGGATACCGCTAATAATACCATGCATTGTAATCTACTATGATCTACCTATCAGTAAGATATATAAGCTAGATTTCAAAACTGAGAAGATTTGATATATACTATAATTTAAAATTTAAAATTTTGTTTTATAATCAACAGTGATCTCATAGGATGAGTGAATGATCACTATTGATCTATACCATAGGGTATTCTAAGCAGGTATGCTATATTATCTCTAGATATATCAGAATTTTATTTTTTAATGCAAATGTTCCTCAAGGAGTAGTGAATGTAGTCAACCGTTGGTACTCTTGTGCTATCTTGATCTGGTTATACCCACTTTAACCATCATCAGTAGTGGTCACTCCCTTGTCTCTTGCTTGTGATGGATTTCTTCCACCAACATTTGTTCTGACAGCTTCGGCACCTCTTGCTTCGTTGTTAAGACAATTCGTTAGAAATGAGAATCTCCACGAGTCTAGCATGTGATTCCTCCAAAGTTACCTTGGTTGTCATCAAAGTTATCTTGATTTTCTCGGTTGAGATTGTTGTCGTAACCTCTTTGACCTCCTCCTCCATCTTTGTTCTTCCATTCTCGTTACTACATCACGTTTATCTAGAGATCACCAAGAGTATCAGCGATGCTCTTCAACTCGACATGAAAATCTGAGATGACAGTAGACATCGCTAGAGAGACAAACGATCTTGACACCATCATTGCACTGGAGTAGGAGTTGACTTTGAAGCGATCATCAGTTGTGATGGTGCATATGCTATCGTTGTGGTTACATCAAGAATCGGAGTCGATACTAGAGCGGCATGATGAGATTAGATGAGATCCTTTTCGTCCAAACTCTCCTCCATATTTGTCATAATCCTGATGATCTCCGCTTTGGTTGTTGGCTTTTCATACCTCACTTGAGTTCGAAGTGAAGGCCTTAACGCTCTCGTCAAGTTCTTGGTCAGCACTGCTCCAATCTCCGTCATCATTAGTTCCACGTTGTCTCCACTCTTTCATAGAATCATTCGAAATCGTTGCTCCAACTTATCCACCCTTCAGTATATCGTCGAACTTTCTCGTCGTCCCATTGCTTCAAATGAATGAGCTCCACCATGAACTTCTCATAACTCTCTTCTGGAAAAAACTCTTTGATGAGTGCGTTACTCAAGGTCTCTCATGTGTCATCAACTACACCATACGTTTTGCTCTTCACTCAGTCTTCATACCACGTGAGTGCAAAATCTTCCAAAAATTCTAGTAGTAATAACACTCACTCTTCCTTCTACATTATTTTCGATGCAATCCTACTTGAAGTCTCGAACAAACGGCTCTACATCTTCATTGTCTTTCTCGTAAAACACTAGTAGTTCTCTCATCTTGTAACTACTCTTTGTGCTCTTTTAACCTTTGTGAATAATGACTCGCTAAAAGAGTACAAACATCATCAATTCCATTAGAGAATAATCTATCATAGATAAATGAAAGAAAATGGTTGTAACAACACCTCTTGTGTCTTTTCTTCTCTTAAGGTAATCATGAGTATTAGTCACATTATCACTTTCTTCATCATCCGTATGATGATCTCCATCACAACTCAACCGAGTCCTCCTTTGAAGTTGACAACTTCTCCATCTCAGCTCTTTGAGTCTCATCCAACTTCTCGATTACTGACGTAAGTAGAGCGACCACATCTACGCACTTGTGTCTTCATGACAGATCACCCACTCCACAACTTAGACAAGGATTCTTTCTTAGAAGATGAATTGACGTTGGTGAAGATGGACCCACTCGAAGACTCAAATCATTAAACTCTCGCTTTTCTTTGACTTTTTCTGCTCTGATCTTAGTTGGAAAATTAACTAATTTATGTCCCAACCCTCTATAAAAATAAATATCGTAAGTCAGTTTCTACTCTTCTCCTCGAAGATTCTACTTGAGTTTTTTCTCTAGTGTCTTCAAACTCAACAGCAATTTCTCTCGAGTTCTCAGAGACACTTACTATGACATCTAAACCTTGAGGAAGATTCCTAAGTCTAACTTTCTAATCCTTTGAACTTCCACTCATGTTGTTGTGCCTTCTCAATCATTGAGTGAAAATCTATTTTTGAGGAAAACAAATCTACATCATTTACTTAACTCTTTTGAACTTTATATTGAAAATCGTGTATTATACATGCTATACACGAAACAAAATCTAATCTAAAATTAATTGTCTAAGATAATCATCTCATGATCATCGTCATTACTAATATTAGCAGACAACTTAAAATCACTCTTGTAGGGATCCAACTCTATTTCACCAGGAGCATTTTTTGCCTCCACAATGAATGATGCTTGAAACTCCACCTTCTTCACATCTCCTCTGATAGTCTCAAAAGCTTCAGGGTACTCTAAACCCTCCGTGGTCCTATCGATCAACTACCCCCCGATCTCTCAACCTCCACGATCGTCATCCACGAATCTGCAACATGTCGGGCCTGTCTCTCACTCAGGGGTCACCTTTGATGGCTTTGATGGAAGCACACCATGAACTTGAAGGGAAAATGCTGAGTTCACTCATTCATACACCCACAAACTTATCAACTAAAAATCTCCTTAAACACATCAACTAAAATCCTCCATTCTAACGACGTCTCTCAAGTTCTCACATGCTAAAAATATCCCACACTCTCTATATTACTCAAGTTGTCATTACGACAATGTGAAAACAAGGATGAGGAGCTCTTCTCTACTCCTCTATTTATACATTCTAGGTTTTTACTTTGGTACCCTCCGGTAACTCAGCCGTAACTACTTTTACCGGGTTTTACTAAGATATTACTTAAGGTAAAAGCATTGATCACATGGGCTTTTTATCTTTTCACATGGGCTTATTCCTTCAAAGTCAACAACTTCTAGAAGGATTCTGGAATATTCTCAAGGAATCTCGAATTTCCACCCCCCCCTCTACACTAGGACCCACTAAAAAGGAAACATGTGGAATCTCTTCTTGTTTTTAATGCCCACAAAGTCCACAACTTTAATCCAACCACTAATATCAAGTCAAAAAGGAGATAAGGGATACTTTCCACCTCCTTTCTACCTTTTAGACAAGATGACAAGATAGTAGTGCTCACTCTTTAGCAAATATCTGCATTCTGCCAAAAGTACAGCTAAGTTTAACCATAACTAACTTTTAGCTAGTCATGACTAACTTGATACCTCCTAAAAGTACTTTGGCAGCAAATAAACATTCTCAACACTTAGTTAGAACTAAACACCTTACTACTAGACAAACTTCCTATGTGTAACATAGGTCGTTACATTTTACCCCCGGACTAAATTTTCGCTCCGTCCTCGAAGTGAAGAGAGAACTTCCGTTGATGAAACAACTTCAACTTGTCATGGTTGACCCGATCGAATCTCCTTCCTCCCAGCTCCTGAAGGTCATATGTGAAGTTGCTCCACACCTTATCTACAACAAAAGGACCAAAATATCTTGGAAGAAACTTCTTCCTAGCCCTCTTGAATCTGATAGCATCATACAACATAACCCAATCTCCTACTTGAAAAGGTTTTACTTCCCTCTTGCCCAACCGTTTGTCGTAACTCTTCTTTTGATACGCCTGAGCTCGTTCCATCCGGATCATTGCTACCGCTCGGGTCTCTTCCAACTCCATGAGTTGCTCTCTTCTTGATCTGACCACGTCTTCTCCTCTCGACCTCTTCAACTTTCGTTGAATAGTTTGAAAAGTATCCAATTCGAATTGGATCGGCAACTTGGACTCCACTCCATAAACCAGTCGAAATGGGGAGTATCCAGTAGAAGTCTTTGTTGTCGTTCGGTACTCCCATAAGATGGCATGTAGCCTCTTATCCCAAGTATGTTTCGCAATCTCAACACCAGCATCTTTGACGAGCATCATACAAAGTGTAAGATTGGTCTTCTCCGCAAGACCATTAGCATTTGGTTTGTATGAGGTCGTTACTCGTGGCTTGATAGAAAAGTGTTGTAGCATAGCAGTAGTCATACTCCCTACAAACTCTCCTCCTCTATCCGAGACCAACTCTAACGGACATCCAAATCTGGTGATGATCCTCTTCCATAAGAATCTACCGACTTCTATTTCATTGGTCTCTCTCAAAGGTCTAGCCTCTACCCACTTGGTACAATAGTCAGTGGCAACTACAATGTATCTATTGCCTCGAGGTGTCTTATGAAGAGGACCTACAAAGTCAATACCCCACTTCTCAAATGGTCCTAATATTGGAATTGATCTTAACGGAGGTGTTCTAGTAGACTTTAGAGCAAATGCTTGACATACGTCACAAGTTTTGCAATAGTCTAAACACTCTTTGAAAATCCCTCTCCAGTGATAACCCGCATCCAAAATCTTGAAGGCTGTTATCTTACCAGCAAAGTGACCTCCGCAAACAGTTCCGTCGTGAAACTCGTGCATTAGCTTGAATGCCTCCTTCTGACCAACTGCTCTCCTTAGTAACCCATCTGCTCCTTGATGAAACAGAATTCCCTCCACCATGGTGTAAGGTTTGCATCTCTTGATCAATGCGTTACGTTCTCGGGTATGCATACCTTCTGGAAAAGAGCCATCTACAAGGAAACTCCAGATTTCCTTGTACTCGTCCGGTGTCTCCTCAATGCTTGTGATGGTCATCAGATGCTCGTCTGGAAATGAATCATCAAACGGTTCTTCTCCCTCATCATCATAAGCCCTCGACAAAAGATCAGCATTCGCATGCTTTTTTCCTGGTCTATCTTCGATCACGTAATCGTATTCTGTTAGAAGGATCTTCCAACGAGCAATACGACCTTCGGCATTAGGCTTATTAAAGATATACTTTAAAGCCTTGTGATCTGTGACTATGGAAATTTCCCTCCTAGCAAGTAGTGTCGAAATTTCTTCAATCCAAAGATCACCGCTAATCCTTCTCGTTCAGTCACGGAGTAATTCTTCTCTGCTGGAATCATCTGCCTACTAGCATAAGCTATAGGATGATCATGCCCATCTCCATCTAGCTGACTTAATGTACATCCGATTGCTACATTGGAGGCATCCGTATACAGAATAAATGCTTTACTCCACTCAGGTTTAGCAAGTATAGGAGCTGTCACTAATGCCTTTTTCAGCTCCTCAAATGCTTCCTTTGCCTTCTGATCATGCACTATCAAGTCAAAATCAACTCCCTTCTTCATGTACATAGTCAAAGCTATTGCTTTGTTTGAGAAGGAAAAGACAAACCTACGATAATATCCAACCATGCCAAGAAACTGCCTCAACTTTGTCAAGTTGATCGGAAATGGAAGATCCACAATCTTCTTCACCTTCTCAGGATCTACCGCAATCCCATTCTTGGAAATGATGTGCCCTAACAGCAGACCTTCTTCGCAGCCAAAGATGCACTTCTCTGGATTTAGAGAAGCGTTGGCTTGTTCCAATCGCTGCAAAACTTTGATCACATGATCAAAGTGGTCCTCCTTTCTTCCGTACACACAGAAATCATCAATGAAATCCCGAACAAACTTTCCTATGAATGGTTCAAACACCTTGTTCATGAACCTTTGAAACGTGGCAGGAGCATTACACAATCCGAATGGCATCACCCGAAATGCAAATGTTCCCCAAGGAGTAGTGAAAGTAGTCAACTGTTGGTACTCCTGTGCTATCTTGATCTGGTTGTATCCACTATAACCATCACCAAAGCTGTACCACTCATGACCAGCGACTTCCTCCAAAATCTCATCTATAAATGGTAGAGGATAATAATCCTTCTTGGTAACTGCATTCAACTTTTTATTGTCTATGCACACTCGCAGCTTACCATTCTTCTTCTTGACAATCACAATGGGTGAAACCCATTCTGAGTTCTATACCTCATAGATGAAACTCGCCTCCTTCAACTTGTCTATCTCCTCCTTGACCATCATTGTCGTTGTGGGATTGACCCTTCTCTGTTTCTGTCGAACTGGTCTTGCGTGCTCCTCCAATTCGATTCGATGAGTCTCGAGAGTCACCTCCTTCAAATCCTTGTAGCTGAAAGCAAACACATGGATATATTTTCGAAATATATCTAGGAATCTACTTTTCTCCTCTTGAGTGACATTGATACCAAACTTCAGGGTAGAGAGTCTTCTCACAATCTCTGCCTCACTCAACTCTTCTTTGTCAGGATCTTTCTCCACTGCTGGTCGAGGCAACAAGTCAATAGCACTAAGCTGATGTAATGATTCATCTCGACCAAATCCTTCGTCCTCAGACGAGGATTCTTGATCGTAAGAATCTCCGGTATCTACTTCTGATACACTCTGATCATCTTCCGTATCAGATTCCCAGTAGTCACTAGTGGGTCTATCAAAGTCAGAAGTCACAACTCCAACACCTGAGAGAGGAACTATCACTCTATGATCTCTAAGCCCAATCCGTAAGTATCCCTTGTGCCACCTATTTGTGGTGCGCACAGCTCTCAACCAAGGCCTACCTAGGAGCAAATCATAACTAGAGTCCTTTAACACTTGAAAGGACATCAATGTTTGAACTCCCATCACAGACACGACCACCTTCTCTAACACACCAAGAGGTCTTACCCGTTGCTTGTTAGCCATCCCCACGACAATGCTAGCCGGACGAGTTGGTTCCATCCCCAACTTCTTCATCAACCTCTCCGATATGGCGTTGACAGCCGATCCTCCATCCACCAATACGTCAGAGACGTAGTGATCATTCAACCGTACTTCAATCTTTGAAGCCCTAGTGCATACCTCTGAAGCATGCACATCCACCACACCAACTCCCACAGACTTTGATGTCTTGCTCTTGGGTTTCTTCTTCTTACTTCTCTTAGAACTCAGTCCTCCTCTGAGTTCTCTTCGTAAGCTGGGATTAAGTGCGATCAGTTGTCCAACAGTGATGTTGGCTTTCTGAGCACCCACATCTTCAACCACATCATATCCCGCTTGGGAAGATGAAATGGTGAAATCCGCCATCCCTAGCTTCCTTCTTGGCTCCCTTGGTGTACTCGAAACATTACTCGAACGAGTACTTCTACTTGCTGACTCCTCCATGAAAACCGATTCATCAGAAAATCGAGTTCTTTTTCTTTCTTGAGCTAAAAGCTCCACCGGTGCATGAGAAGAGTTTGAACTCTCTCCTTTCTCGTAGATGGGATCTCGTACGACATCGATAGTAGCCACCCCCTTGTCTCGTCCTTGTGATGGATTTCCTCCACCCACATTCATTCTGATAGCTTCGGCACCTCTTGCTCCGTTGTTAGGACAATTTCGCTGGAAATGAGAACCTTCACACGTCCAACAAGTGATTCCTCCAAAGTTACCTTGGTTGCCTCCAAAGTTATCTTGATTTCCTCGGTTGGGATTGTTGTCGTAACCTCTTTGACCTCCTCCTCCACCTTTGTTCCTCCATTCTCGTAACTGCACCACGTTTATCTTGAGATCCGCAAGAGTATCGGTGATGCTCTTCAGCTCGGTATGAAAATCAGAGGTGGCAGTAGACATCGTTGTTGGGACAAACGGTCTTGGCACCACCGTTGGAGTAGGAGCTGACGTTGAAGCAATCACCAATTGTGATGGTGCAGGTGCGATCATTATGGCTACGCCAGGAGTCGGAGTCGACACCAGAGCAGCATGATGAGGTTGGATGATATCTCCTTCATCCAAACTCTCTTCCATGTTTGTCGCAATCTTGATGGCCTCCGCTTTGGTTGTTGGCTTCTCGTACCTCACTTGGGTTCGAATTGAAGGTCTCAACCCTCCCACCAAGTTCTTGGTCAACACTGCTCCAATCCCCGCCATCGTTAGCTCCACATTGTCTCCACTCTTCCGTAGGACCGTCCGAAACCGTTGCTCCAACTTATCCACCCTTTCGGCATATTGCCGAACTTTCTCGTCGTCTCGTTGCTTCAAATGAGTAAGCTCCACCATGAGCTTCTCATAACTCTCTTCTGGAAGAAATTCTTCGATGAGTGCATTACTCAACGTCTCCCATGTGTCCTCAACTGCACCAGGTGTCTTGCTCTTCACTCGGTCGTCATACCACGTAAGAGCAAAATCTTCTAAAAACTCTGGCAGTAACAACACCCATTCTTCCTTCCTTCTCACGTTGTTTCCGGTGCAACCGCTTTTGAAGTCTCGTACAAATGGTTCTACATCTTCATTGTCCTTCCAATGAAACACTGGTAACTTCCCCATCTTGTAACTATTCTCTCTACCCTTCTAATTTTTGTGCAATAACTACTCGCTAAAAGAGTACGAACATCACCAATTTCATTCGCGAATAATCTACCATAGGTAAAATGAAAGGAAATGGTTGTAACAACACCTCTTGTGCCATCTCTTCTCCCAAGGTAATCATGAGCCTGAGTCGCATCACCGCCTTCTCCACTATCCGAATGACGATCTCCATCACAACTCAGCTGAGTCCTCTTTTGAAGTCGACAACTTCTCCGTCTCAGCTCTTTAAGTCTCGTCCAACTTCTCGACTACTGACGTAAGTAGGGCGGCCACATCGACGCACTTGTGTCCTCTGGATAGATCACCCACTCCACAACTTGGACAAGGATCTTCGCCTAGAAGATGAATTGGCGCTGGTGACGATGGACCCACTCGAAGACTTAAATCAGTAAACTCCCGCTTCCCTTTAGCTCTCTCGGTTCTGATTCTAGTTGGACAATTCACTACTTTATGTCCCAACCCTCTACAGAAATAACACCACAAGTCGGTTTCTACTCTTCTCTTCGGAGATTCTACTTGAGGTTTTGTACTAGAGTTCTCAAACTCAACGATAACCTCTTTCGAGCTCTCTCCGACACTTACTATGACATCTAAACCTTGAGGAAGGTTTCTAAGTCTAACTTTCCAATCTTTTGAACTTCCACTCATGTTGCGTCTTCTCAACCATTAAGTGGACAAAATATCATTGAGGAAAATAACTCTACATCACTTTCTTAACTCTTTCGAGCTTTATATTGAAAATCGTGTATTTTACATTCTATACACGAAATAAAATCCAATCTAAAATTAAGAGTCCATGATAATATCCTCATGACCATCGTCTGTACTAATCCTAGCAGACATCTTAAAGTCACTTTTGTAAGGATCACACTCTACTTTGCCAGGAGCATTCGTGGCCTCCACAGTGAATGATACTTTGAACTCAACCTTCTTCACATCTGCGCCGATGCTCGCAGAAGCTTCTTGATATAAAGCAAAAATATCACCCCAATTGCAATAGAAGCTTGATCGCAACGCCTCTATACTTAACTTCGGCTTTTTCGTCTCCGTTATAACTCCCAAACGTCTCTTCTTCAACTTCGGCACTCGAATTGGATTCCCCATGAAGTATCTTCAAGACCTCCTTGAATGCCGAAACGTATATCTCTTAGTTGGTAAGAGATCTCTCCAAGATTTTTGTGGTCTCCAGTATCTCACCCTCCAAGCTACTAAATCATGAAGTTTCAACAGAAACTTCCCTAATCAGAAGAGATGGTGATGACTGTACAAATTTTCAGAGAACTGAAATTTGTATATTTTCACTTCCCTCATGGTTGTCAACCCCCTCCACTTTGAAAAATTCTTTCTCCCTCTTCAGACCTCATCTTCTCATGATTTCTTTTGTCTTAGATAGGTTATCAGCCAATCTAAAACACTGAAAAGTTTCTCAGGAAAATAAAATTCATAGAAAATCTGACACTGACTGTAAAATTTTTCCAGAGAATAGAATTCCTCAACTCTCACGAATAGACCCCCTCAACTTTGAAAAATCATTGCTCCCTCTCTAGACCATCTTTTCCTATGATTTCTTTTGTCTTAGATAGGTTATCAGCCAATCTAAAACACTGGAAAGTTTCTCAGGAAAATAAAATTCACAGAAAAGTTGACAGCGACTGTACAAATTTCCAGAGAGCAGAATTTCTAAACTCACAAATTTATCTCCTCTAATAACTTTTTTCTCCTCCTTCCTCTACAACTCTTGTTACACACTCTTTCAACTCTCCTCAAACCCTTTCTAAGTGAACAAGATGTAAAGAATGACTTCGAACGCGTCATATATCACTACGGGATACACGAAAGGTTCTAACGTTGCTAACATCGCGTTAACTCTCTCTCCTCCCAACGTTCTCTCCATGTGCTCTCTCATAATCTCCTTTTGTCGAATATAGAACTGAACTCTAAACATCGTTCAACGATCCCTTCAAGTGAGGTCCCGGTAACGAAACCAAAAATGTAAACCCTCCACGGTCCTATCGATCAACTACCCCCCGATCTCTCAACCTCCACGATCGTCATCCACGAATCTGCAACATGTCGGGCCTGTCTCTCACTCAAGGGTCACCTCTGATGGCTTTGATGGAAGCACACCATGAACTTGAAGGGAAAATGCTGAGTTCACTCATTCATACACCCACAAACTTATCAACTAAAAATCTCCTTAAACACATCAACTAAAATCCTCCATTCTAACGACGTCTCTCAAGTTCTCACATGTTAAAAATATCCCACACTCTCTATATTACTCAAGTTGTCATTACGACAATGTGAAAACAAGGATGAGGAGCTCTTCTCTACTCCTCTATTTATACATTCTAGGTTTTTACTTTGGTACCCTCCGGTAACTCAGCCGTAACTACTTTTACCAGGTTTTACTAAGATATTACTTAAGGTAAAAGCATTGATCACATGGGCTTTTTACCTTTTCACATGGGCTTATTCCTTCAAAGTCAACAACTTCTAGAAGGATTCTGGAATATTCTCAAGGAATCTCGAATTTCCACTCCCCCTCTACACTAGGACCCACTAAAAAGGAAACATGTGGAATCTCTTCTTGTTTTTAATGCCCACAAAGTCCACAACTTTAATCCAACCACTAATATCAAGTCAAAAAGGAGATAAGGGATACTTTCCACCTCCTTTCTACCTTTTAGACAAGATGACAAGATAGTAGTGCTCACTCTTTAGCAAATATCTGCATTCTGCCAAAAGTACAGCTAAGTTTAACCATAACTAACTTTTAGCTAGTCATGACTAACTTGATACCTCCTAAAAGTACTTTGGCAGCAAATAAACATTCTCAACACTTAGTTAGAACTAAACACCTTACTACTAGACAAACTTCCTATGTGTAACATAGGTCGTTACAGTACAAAACGAAGAGATCACCCCAAGTGCTATAGATGCGTGTTCGTAACTCATCTATACTTAACTTTCGCTTCTCCGTCTCCCGGTTGAACTTCTAAACATCTCTTCTTCCCCCTCGGCACTTGAACTGGATTCCTCATGAAATATCTTCAAGACCTTTTTGTATGCCGAAACGTATATCTCTTAGTCGATAAGAGATCTCTCCAACATTTTTATGCTCTCTAGTAGCTTAACCTCTAGACTACTAACTCATGAAATTTGAACAGAAAATTTCTTAATCATAAGAAATGGTGCAGACTGTACAAATTTCCAGAGAGCTAAAATTTATATATTTTGATTTCACTCATGATTGTCTTGTACCGCTTCACTTTGAAACATTCTACCTCTTTCTCTAGGCCTCATCTTCTCATGATTTTTGTCTTCTCTGATAGCTTATCAGCCAGACTACAATCCTAGAAATTTTCATAGAGAAATAAAAACACAGAAAAGATGACAGCTATTGTATAAAATTTTCAGAGAGTAGAATTTCTAAACTTTCATGAATAAACCCCTTCAACTTTGAAATATCATATCTCTCTTTCTAGACCACCTCTTCTCAAGATTTTTGTTGACATTGGTAGCTTACCAGGCAAGCTAAAACACTGGAAAATTTCACAGAAAACTGAAAAACTGAAAATCTGACAACAATTGTACAAATTTTCAGAGAGCAAAATTCTTAAACTCTCTAATTTTTCTCCTCTAGTAACTTCTTTCTCCTCCTTTCTCTAAAACTCTTGTTACATCCACTCTTAACTCTCCTGAAATCCTTTCTAAGTAAACAAGATATAAAGAATGACCTCGAATGCGTCATAGATCACTACGAAATAGACGAAAAGTTCTAAAGTTGCTAACATCGCATTAACTCTCTCTCCTCTCAACGTTCTCTCCATGTGCTCTCGCATGATCTCCTTCTGTCGAATATAGAATTGAACTCTAAACATTCTTCAACGATCCTTTCAAGTGAGATCTTGGCAACGGAAAAAAAAATATTAACCCTCAGCGGTCCTATTGATCAACTATCGTCTCAACCTCCATGATAGTCATCGACTGATCTGCAACATGTCTGTAAGCCGGCCTGTCTCTCACCCAAGGGTACCTCAGATGACTAGGATTACTAGTGCACCTTAATTACAAAGATTCTATCATACCCATGCTCACTTCACTCAACACTCTGACCCGTATGATCACATCGATCCCTCTAATAGCGTTCTTGCAAACAAGTTCTAACCCCGCCCTCCACATTGCATCACATAGTACTCAAAGACTCCCAAGGTCTCCAATGCTCACTTTACTTATAGACAGGAAAATGAGAGTCCTTTCCACTCTCTCAACTCCTCCTTATATACTCTACAACTTCTTACCGTGGTAACTTTTACTAAGTTACGTTACCACATGATAAGTGCGCAATCCAAAATAGTTAAACTTCTAAAGGCTACTAAAAATTTAAGAATTGCCCACACATTACTTGTTCTACTTTACTAAAGTAAGAGATTCTCCTACTTTAGCTTTTGTAAAGTGTTAACTTTCCAAACTATCCAATCAGAAGACGACAACAAACTAATACGTCTTTTGAGGAGCATCTCTAGATCCTTGTGCATGACTTTCCATCATACATCCAATCAGCGATGGTCAACAAAGTTACACACTTTTGAGAAGCATATTTAGAGCTTCGCACTTGTCACATAGTGCCATAGTGAACCCTCTAATAGTTTCTCTAACTTAGTTATAACTATCTCAGCTAGTTATGACTAGTTTTGATCACTCTAGATTTAGATATTCGAACTAGAGTAACCTATAAGATAGTCATACCTAATGAAATTTATATAAGCACGCACGCAAATAATGAGATACTTGTGGTGTGACATTTACCTCCAGACTTAATTTTCACTCCGTCCTCGGAGTGAAGTATCACGTTGATGAAACTTTTTCAGCTTGTCGTGGTTCACTCGGTCAAACAATGTACCACTCCTTTCTTGAAGATCATAGGTGTCATTACTCCACACTTTGGAGATGATGAAAGGTCCAAAATATCGACGTAAGAACTTCTTTTGAACTCGCTTGTGCCTAATAGCATCCCATAACATCACCCACACACCCTTTTGAAATGGCTGTAACTTCGTTTTGTTCTTCGCCAAGCGCTTGTCATAGCTCTTCTTCTGTTGTAGCTGGGCCATCTCAATGTGTTGAGCTGCGTCGTCTCTATTCTCCTCCAGCTCCAATAAGGTTTCTCCTCGCTCTTTCTCAGCTATTGGACCACTCTTTCTCTTCAATCCAGCTTGCAAGGTCTGAAAGGTGGTTAGGTCGAACTGGATTGGTAATTTGGATTCCAACCCATACACCATCTTGAAAGATGAATATCCCGTAGACGTCTTCACTGTTGTACGATACTCCCATAGCACCGCATGAAGACGCTTGTCCCAGTTGTGTTTGGCCCCTTCCATGTCAGCATCCTTTGCTAACATTTGACACAAGGTAAAGTTTATCCTTCCTACCAAACCGTTTGAACTAGGTTTATATGATGTAGTAACCCTCTGAGAAATGGAGAAGTGTGTGCACATAGCAATAGTCATACCGCTCACAAATTCTCGACCCCTATCAGAAACTAACTCCAAGGGACATCCAAACCGAGTAATGATCCGTTCGTACAGAAATCTACCCACCTCAACTTCTCCAATAGTTACAAGAGGTCTAGCTTCTACCCACTTTGTAAGGTAATCTGTGGCTACAACAATATACTTATTGTTGCGAGGGGTGCGATTCAAAGGCCCAACAAAATCTATTCCTCATTTCTCGAAAGGTCCAAGAATCGAAATAGATCTAAGAGGAATACATTTACAATACGTTAGGCAATCTCTAAACATCCCCTCCAATGATATCCGGCGTCAAGTATCTTGAGGACCGTCAACTTGCCTGCGAAATGTCCTCCACATACTGGACCGTCATGGAATTCTTCCATGAGTCATAGAGACTCCTCCTTGCTCGCAGCTCTTCTCAGGACCCCATCAACTCCTTCACGGAATAACACACCTTCCACCACCGAGTAAGGTTGACTTCGTTTCACCAACGCCTTCTTCTCTCTGGTCCGCATCCCATCTGGATAGACACCTTCCGTAACAAAATCCCAAATTTCTTGATATTCTATTGGGATAGTAGAGTTGCTCATCAAGACCATCAAATCTTCATCAGGAAATGTGTCATCCACCGGCTGCTCTCCATCCCATCGTAAGCTCTAGATAGCAAATCTGCATTCGCGTGTTTCTTTCTTGGTCGATCGCAGATCTCATAGTCGTACTCTGACAATAAGAGCTTCCACCTTGCTAATCATCCTTCGACCATAAGTTTATTGAAGATGTACTTCAATGCCTTATGATCTGTAACGATAGTGAACTTGCCTCCTATGAGATAATGTCAAAATTTTCTCAGAGCATAGATCACTGCTAATCCTTCTCTCTCTGTCACAGAATAATTTCTCTCTGCCTTGACCATTTGCCGACTAGCATTTTCAATAGGATGATCTCTACCTTCAACATCATATTGACTTAGAGTACATCCTACTGCTATATTTGAAGCATCCGTATATAGAATAAACTGTTTATTCCAATCGAGCTTAACCAAGATTGGAGCTGAAGTAAGAGGTTTCTTCAGTTCCTCAAAGGCGTCTAGAGCTTCTTCATCTCCTAAAATCAACACGTAATCTACTCCCTTCTTCAGATATACAGTCAAAGCATATGCTTTATGTGAGAACGAGAGTATAAATCTTCGATAATACCCCACCATACCTAAAAACTGTCGTAGCTTAGTGAGAGTACTAGGAAAAGGGAGCTCTAAGATCTTCTGCACCTTCTCTGGATCAACGGCAATGCCGTCTTTGGATATGATATGACCCAAGAGTAACCCTTCCTCACACCCAAAAATACATTTCTCCGGATTGAGAGATGCATTTGCTACATCTAAACATTCTAAGACCTTCACAAGGTGCTCAAAATGCTTCTCCTTACTCCCGTAAACACAAAAGTCATCTATAAAATCTCTCACAAACTTTTCTAAGAAAGGTTCGAACACTTTGTTCATAAACCTTTGAAACGTCGCAGGAGCATTACACAGACCAAATGACATGACTCGAAATGCAAACGTATCCCACGGAGTAGTGAAAGTGGTCAGGTGTTGATGTTCTGGTGCAATTTTGATCTGATTATATCCGCTATAACCATCTCCAAAGCTGTACCATTCGTTTCTCGCCACTTCTTCCAAGATCTCGTCGATGAAAGGTAGAGGATAATAATCCTTTGTGACCGCATTGAGCTTCTTGTAATCAACACACACCCTCAATTTGTCATTTTTCTTCTTTACGATCACAATGGGTGATACCCATTCAGAATGCTCCACCTCGTAAATGAACCCAGCAGTGTGCAGCTTCTCGATCTCTTCTTTCACCAGATCTGCAATTGGAGGACTCACTCTTCGTTGCTTCTGTCGCACCGGTTTGACTTCCTTCTCTAACTCGATACGGTGTTGCTCCAGTGTGACCTCCCTCAGATCCTTGTAACTAAATGCAAATACATGAATGTATTTGCGGAAGATCTCTTCGAAACAACTCTTCTCCTCTTTAGTAACCTTCGATCCATAACGTAAGGTGGCAATCCTTCTCTCCACCTCCTTGGGAGTCAACGATTCTTTGTCTCGATCTCTTTGCACTTCTGGAGAAGGAAAAAGATCCACTACATTCACACCCACATTTTGTTCTTCTCTCTCCTCTTCTGACGATGTATTTTCAGATTCTGAATCTGAAGAATTGGTACCTACATCAGAAGTAGTATCGACAACTTCTGACTCCCCGTAGTCCGATGTGGGTCGATCCGATTTCGACGTCCCAACTTGATCTCCGAGCAATGGAACTTTGATCCGGTGGTGATTCGGTCCGATGCGTAAATAACCTTTGTGTCAGTTATCCGTTGCATGTACTGCTCGAAGCCAAGGTCTTCCGAGTAACATTTCATAACTTGACTCTTTCAAGATTTGAAATGTCATGTTTACTTGCACTCCCATTACTGACACACAAACTCTCTCCAGCACTCCCAATGGTCTAACTCGCTGTCTGTTAGCCATGCCCACCGTGATACTAGAAGGACGAGTTGGTACTAGATCCAACTTCCTCATGAGTCGTTCTGAGATGGCATTTACTGCCGATCCTCCATCGACAAGAACATCTGAGACATCTTCTCATTGATACGAGCCTCTACTTTTGATGTCTTGTTGCACACCTCTCCTTCACTACCATCTAAAGCACTCACACCGACAATAGAAGGATTTACCTTCTTCTTCCGACCTCGTCGGGAGCTTAGACCGCTACGAAGTTCTTTCCTCACCAAAGGATTCAGAGCAATCAACTGTCCCACAGTAATGTTTGCTCGTTGCTTACCCACGTCTTCCACCACATTGTATTTTGATTGCTCCATCGAAATTGTGAAATCAGTATTTCCCAGTTTCTTCCACCGTTCTTTGGTTTTTGAAGAAGATTTGCTACTCCGAGTATTTTGACTTGGAGAATCTTCCATCACGACTGGTTCTCCTTCCTCGAAATGCGTCCTCATCCTCTTCCTCTCTTGAGCCAACAGCTCTACAGATTGAAAACCTTCTCGTACATCTCGTGGTTCCAAGATGTCAATGCATGCTACACCCTTGTCCTTGCTTTGTGAAGTTGAAGCTCCATCCGCCGTTCCACCATTACGACTTGGACAATTACGTTGGAAATGTGATCCTCCACACGTAAAAATATCCTTGGTTCGTGTAGTTACTTGGTGATCCTTGCGGTGGTCCACCTCTAGACTGATAGTCCTATAACCTCGTGAGCCTCCTCCAACATTTGGACTGCGGTGTTGCAACGAATTCACCATATTGATCTTCAAATCTGCCAGAGACTCTGTCAAACTTTTCAACTCATCACGAAAGTCGAGAGTAACAGATCTAGATGGTACAGTGACTGTAATCGCACTAGTAGGAGCTATCGGAGTCAGATTCTGAAATCGAACAGTCGGAACACTCGCAGGCGTCAGAGTTGGCATGCTCGGCCCTTGCACATCTCCACATGCTGCCCCAACAGTCATTGGTTGCAAGTCGTCTCCATCCAGACTCTCTTCCATCCTGGTTGCGATCTTCACTGCATCAGCCTCCGAAGTTGGTCTCTCATACCGCACTTGTGTTCGAATCTCCGGCCTCAATCCCCCAATAAAATTCTTTGTGAGCATTGCTCCAATGCCCACCATCGTTGGTTCTACTACATCTCCAATCTTTCGTAAAACTACCTGAAACTTTTGTTCTAATTTCTCCACCCTCTCGGCGTAAGTCCTTACTTTCTCTTTCTCTCCTTGTTTGAGGTAAGTTACCTCTACCATTAACTTCTCGTAACTTTCATCAGGAAGAAAAGTTTCAATTAAGGCCTCCGTCAATACTTCCCAAGTATCAACTGGAGTCCTCACTAAGCTTCTCTTCTTCCTATCCTCATACCATGTCAATGCAGAATTCTCAAGAAATTCAGGTATCAACCCTACCCACTCACTCTTCTTTCAATCTCCATTGCCAATGCATGCTCGTTTGAAGTCCCTCACAAATCCTTCCACGTCTTCTCCATCCTTTCCGTAAAACACCGGAAGTTTCCCCATTCTTCTCTTCTTTTCTTCTTCTTACTCAAGGTACTGCTTGCGGATGTGAAGATCGTACTTCACCGCAATCCACAATTTCCCCGTTGAGCTCTCTCCTCTCCAAAGGTTAGAATAAGTTTGACTCTCATGGTCATCTTATCTCTCGTGTGACAGACTATCTCCATCCTCGCTAGAGGTCTTCACTCGTTCCGTTTCTACACTCAACCTTCTCTCGAGACCTTTGGTTACAATTTCTAGCAAAGCAACCACTGCGCTACACTCGTGCTCAACTGGAATCCCGTCCACTCCACATCTAGGACAAAAGGTTGTAGGGTCAATGACGTCTTGTCTAGGAGAAGAAGGACCTATGTGTAAGCTTCAGTCGACCAACCCTCTTCGCTCACGTAAAAGTCTATTCTTCGTAGGACACTTGCTCACTTTATGTCCTTCTTCTCCACACAAAAAGCACCTCGAGTTCTTCTCCTGATTCTTACGACTACTCTCTGCTTCTTCCTCAAATTCTAGTCGAAATTCTCCTTTCGCCAGATCAGCGGTAACTATCACCGCATAGCCTTGAGGGATCTTGCTCAACCTCAATTTCCACTCTTGCTGTCCTTTCATGACGATGATCCGTCATAGATCTCTCTCGCTATATAGTTTGTTTGACACTTTTGATCACTCGACTATCTTCTCGCTTAGCAATCTCTCACATTACTAAGTAGAAGCTTAACTTGTCAACCTTGAGCATCAGAGATCGAACATAACCCTCTCTAGAATTCTGAAATTCTTTCACTCTTTTACTTCAACAAGCGATATAACAGATTTGACCCCCCTTCGCTTCGAATGCCATAACTCCAGTTCTACTTGATCAATTCACGCATGATTTGGGTGCCTAGATAGCTTATCTTGCAAGCTATCAGCATGGAAGATTTCAAGGTCTAACTCTAAAAACTGAAAATATGAAAATGACTGTAAACTCCTTCCCGAGAGCTCACTATTCGATATCGAAAAACCTCCTTAACTTCCGAAAGACATAACTCTCTCCTTACAATTGATCTCTCGGAGATATCAAGCTTATTGGAAAGCTTATCTTGCCCTCCATAATATGGTGTATGTACAAAGGTTCTGAACTCATGCTCAAAAACAGACATGAACTGTACTAACAACTAAATACGAATCTTTGTATCGAGGTCCCGGCAACGAAATCCAAATGTAAGCCGGCCTGTCTCTCACCCAGGGGTACCTCAGATGACTAGGATTACTAGTGCACCTTAATTACAAAGATTCTATCATACCCATGCTCACTTCACTCAACACTCTGACCCGTATGGTCACATCGGTCCCTCTAATAGCGTTCCTGCAAACAAGTTCTAACCCCGCCCTCCACATTACATCACATAGTACTCAAAGACTCCCAAGGTCTCCAATGCTCACTTTACTTATAGACAAGAAAATGAGAGTCCTTTCTACTCTCTCAACTCCTCCTTATATACTCTACAACTTCTTATCGTGATAACTTTTACTAAGTTACGTTACCACATGATAAGTGCGCAATCCAAAATAGTTAAACTTCTAAAGGCTACTAAAATTTAAGAATAGACCACACATTACTTGTTCTACTTTACTAAAGTAAGAGATTCTCCTACTTTAGCTTTTGTAAAGTGTTAACTTTCCAAACTATCCAATCGGAAGACGACAACAAACTAATACGTCTTTTGAGGAGCACCTCTAGATCCTTGTGCATGACTTTCCATCATGCATCCAATCAGCGATGGTCAACAAAGTTACACACTTTTGAGAAGCATATTTAGAGCTCCGCACTTGTCACATAGTGCCATAGTGAACCCTCTAATAGTTTCCTTAACTTAGTTATAACTATCTCAGCTAGTTATGACTAGTTTTGATCACTCTAGATTTAGATCTTCGAACTAGAGTAACTTATAAGATAGTCATACCTAATGAAATTTATATAAGCACGCACACAAATAATGGGATACTTGTGGTGTGACATGTCAGACTTGACTCTCACTCAGGGATCACCTCTGATGATTTTGATGGAAGCACACCATTAACTTGAAAGGAAAAATGCCAAGTTTAATCTTTCACACATCCATAAACTCATAAACTAAAATTCTTCATTCTAACGACGTCTTTTGAGTTCTTACATTCTAAAATCTCACACTCTTGCTGTATTGCTCAAAATGTCATTAGGACTTTGTGAAAATAAGGATGAGGAGCTCTTCTCTATTCCTCTATTTATACATTCTAGGTTTTTACTTTGGTACTCTCTAGTAACTCAACCGTAACTATTTTTATCAGATTTTACTAAGATATTATTTTAAGATAAAAGCATTCATCACATGGGCTTATTCCTTAAAAGTCATCTTCTAGAAGAATTTTGATATATTCTCAAGGAATCTTCAATTTTCACCCATACTCTACACTAAGACCCATTAAAAAAAGAGACATGTGAAATCTCTTCTTGATTTTCATACCCACAAAGTCAATAACTTTAGTCTCATCACTAATATCAAGTCAAAAACGAGATAAGGGATATTTTCCACCTCCTTTCTATCTTTTAGACAAGATGACAAGATAGTAATACTCACTGTTTAAGAAATATATGAATTCTACTCAAAAGTACAGCTAAGTTTAAATATAACTAAGTTTAGCTAGTCATGACTAACTTGATACCTCCTTAAAATACTTGGTCAGCAAATAAACATTCTCCACACTTAGTTATAACTAAACCCTTTACTAATAGACAAACTTCTTGTGTGTAACATAGGTCGTTACAGATCAACCTCACTCCCAGCTTCTGCCCTTTAACTTTGGTACTCAAACTCAAAGATTTTCATCTAAGTTGCACTTCAAACTTATCCAAGAAAATGTTTCCCAAACCGCATGATGACATCTCGCACATCGTGAAGTTCTCTGTGAACTCCAACTTTTCACACGCAAATCATACGTCCAAGACCACTTCAGAAGTTTGATACGTGTTACCTACACATGATAAGCTTGTCTACATTGGAGATAGACAAGTCCAACTTCTTCACCAACTTCGGACTTATGAAGGAGTGGGTCGCTCATTTGTCTACAAGAAAGGTAACATCATGATTAGCAACTTTGGCTTGTAGAAACCTCAGTCCTAGAGTCTTCTTCGTGGTTCCTAAGATCATATTGATCTAGCTCTCCAACAAGTCCTTTGCAACAAACAAATTCATGCTACAGGTACTAATCTTAAACCTCATGCACTCCATAGAAATATGGTTAGTCTCGCCACACTTGTAGCAAGTAAACTTAGAACCATTGCCCTTTTGAGGTTTGTCTTTTTGATTTTGACTCTGTTTGTTGTTGCTTTGTTGCCGGAGCAAAAGAGTCTTTCAGATCTTTCTCATCCCTTCATTGTCGCTTGAAGCTCTTGTTCTTCATATGAACCTTATCCATATTATGTGGTTAAAATGATTTTTGTGGCTAGACTTTGTCGTCTCTCCGCTATTTTAAAAGTTCGGCACTTGTCTCTAATAGCTTCGACATCCGAAAGAAAGTCTCCTTCGAGCTGGACTTGAGTCTCCTAATAAATATGTTTTTCTTGATCTCCTCAGTCCACTTGGAGAACGAATCTAGCTTAGCATTGAACTCACACACAAGCATTTAAGCACTCGTCTACTTCAACGTAACTAACTCAAAACCATCTCAAACTATTTGATACTCTAGAATGAATCGTCCCACGAGTAACTCTTTGAACTCTTTCCAACCAAACGTCAAGACGGTCAAGACATGCTCGTCTCTGTATGTAGTCCACCAGAGAAACACATGGTCCTTTAAGAACGTAATTACCGCTCCGTCTCTTTTCTAACTATGGATACTTTCTCCCTCATGAGATCGAGATCAACTCGAGACACACCATGTCCGGTGTGCGTTCAATTATTTACTTCACAAGGAGTAAAATCTCATGTGAGAAAGATGCACAAGAGCTATGATTAGATCACATGAGATACCCAGGTTAGTCAATAATGGAGGTCTACACATGCAATCATTATGGAACTGTTAGTCCTTCTTCTTGGAGTTTTTTCTGAGTCGTGAGAGTGATTGAGAGTCCACACTGACACATTTTGAGATTGTCTAGACAAGTTTTCTTTATCCACGTTTGTTTCATCGGTATCTCGCGTTCTCCATGACGAGGTGAGACATGTATTTTGTCTATCTTTCGACAGGTTGACACATAACACCAGGGATGAGACGACGTGGTTATTGTTTCCGTTACTATCGTTGGTGCCTCCGTTATACTCGAGGTGGTAGAGTGAGACATCTAGAGGTGGTAGCTCATCTTTGGAGATTCCATGCTGGTGATTAGACGACCTTACAAAAGAAATCAGTACGTGCCGCACGAGGTAAGAGTGAGTTTATCTCTACACACGATGTCTCATCTTCCTCCCGCATACGATGATGTAGGATGTTAGGTCAGGTTGGAGAGTATAGTAGAGCTGCTCAAGCATTGCATCCTTTGTCAGTGGCATGTCCTACTAAGAAGACGATTACTTCGTTGCATTTTCTTCACCCCCACAAGGTGATCCTCCACCACTTGAGGTTCAAGACTATTAGCTTGAGGAGTCATTATGTCTCGATAGATCTTTGTTGCTCAAGCCTTGTGTACAGCTCTACGTTTAGCTTATAGAGGTATGTATGAGATGAACTACGAGCACCTACGAGATTATTTTCATATAGACGATCCTTCCAGTGGTTTCACGGAGCTTTTCAAAGTAGCAACAGCAGTAGCGTAGGGACATATTTCACATTCTATAGCTCAGGTACTAGGGGCAGCTAGACTATTGGCCATGATGAAGGATGGCGGAGAGATTTGACCGATATTCATCGGAGAGATTTTTTTAGGACTTATTAGTCGAACCATTGTTCTTCAGCTTTGAGATACTTTTTCAGGACCAGCTTTGTCCATGTCAATTTAGAGTTGCGACGCTTGGAGATTATGAGTCTGTGTCTTTCGACATTAGGGCTCTCTTGAACATCCATCCCGATTGGGTTGTCCTACAAGTGGATATGAAAAATATTTCAATAACATTCTCGCGCTCCTATTTTTAAGGAGCTCATGGATGGTGGTGGATCTCTAGCGAGTCTTGTTCTCTTTTTGCGATCATTCTATGGTTCTTCCTCTCCTCATTATTATCAGCATGGTCCTTTGATAGAGAGGATTACAGTTATCAGCTCCGCTGCAAGTACTCATAAAGGAGACGCTTTGGGTGGACCTCTCTTTGTCCTAGCTCGCAATAGAGCTCTCTTGGTCATCGTCTTGATTGCTCCAAGTTGTGTTTTTCCATCTTTAGTTGATGACATGCATATCGTAAGTCTGACGGATCAAGTCTATGATATCTTTGATCACCTCGTCTCTCAATTGACCTTGGTAGCGTTTAGAGTGAAGGTGTCAAAGTGCAGGGCTTGGTCTACCATAGGTATACCGTCGAACCTCCAGCTCTCAGAGAGATTTGTTACACTTAGAGATGGTTTAGTATTCTCGGAGTATCGATGGATATAGAGAACTTTGTCTCTCGGTTTTAGATGTTGCTTTGGCGGAGGACGTTTTGCATATCAAGGATCTCTCTAGGTTAGAAGACGCACAAGTTATCTTTGGTATCTTTTCTTCTTTCATTGCACGTCGTCCGTTACTTACTCCGCATAGTATCTTCATCTCTTATCTTCATCTCGTGTCTTAGAGAATTTGATAGGAGGATCATGAGGATCTTTTACATCTTAGGACCTAAGATCTTTGAGTGTGTGGCAAGACCTCTCACACATAGACAGACAACATTACGGATATCATGTGACGATGTGGGTTTATTATGCATGGAGGAGATTGCTCCGATAGTCTTTTTAGGTAGTTGAGCCCTCTCAGCACTTTGACTCTGTTATCGTTTCCTCGTGCGAGATAGATCTATTTTGGAGGAGCTATGTGACAAAGTGGAGGATAGTTCTTACCCACTACAGATGTGTTTTTGTGAGACAAGAGATAGTTTGACTCTTGAGACACGTGAAGCACATTCTCTATTCGATATCTTCGCTATGGATTTCACGGACTATAGTCCTTTTTGACGAGATACCAATTCCAACAAGTTCTTCATGCTCTCTTAGTTGATCTTTCCATCTCACGAGATACTAGAGCTCGACTCCGCTCTTGTTCGGATAAGGGTGCAAGCTCTTGACTCATAGCTCGATCTTGCATTAGAGCGTTTGACTAGCACCGACTATCTTCTCTATAATGACGAGGTTCCGCTCAGGCTTGGTCCAGCTTGTTCGGCACTGTCCACCTGCGAGTGCGATGTCTCGCTCGACATCTCAGGTTGACATTTTGCTCGTTGTCTTCACGATGAAGAGCGGATAGCTACCCATAATGCAATCAAGGACGTTGTGTTTCTTTTAGCACGGGATAGTGATTACATGACATGAAAAGAGCGTTGGTATGTCCTTCAGACATGAGGATCAGTGAGAGCTGACTTGTATATGATGAAAGATGACAAGGTCTCAGTGGTAGATGTGGTTGTCACGGATCCGAGAAGAGATTCAATGATGGCACATGTGATCACTCATCTCTCAGGATGGATCGCAGGCATAGTGACAACAGCAAAGGTGACCAAATACAAGAGTAATGCAGGAGGGACATCGCTTCATCCTCTTAGCCTTGGAGATTTACGGATCGACAGTTTTGAAATTCGATGTTTTTATTCGAGATTGTGTCAAAGCTTACGATGACAGGCGTCAAGAGTACTACTTTCTCTTTTGCATTACATTTTTAGACAACGAGTTTTCATTACTCCTCAGAGAGCTTTAGCAAGTACGATCCATAAGAGAACAATTGCAACAGGTGATACTACTTCATGTGTACTTGTTATATATAGAAATTTTGATTTACCGATATGTGATATTTTAGAAACGATAGTCGACCTTAGAGTTACTTATAGTGTTCTTCTTCCTTCCGGAAGTTGGTTGCTTGGTCCTTCTGATCCTTCTTTCCCTCATAAAGCTTGATGGGGTCTTTCCATCCGTTGGCTATTCATTGCGTCGCATGTCCTTCTTACTGTAGTCTTTATATAGGAGGTGGGAGTTTCCATTTGGAGTCTCCTGCTGTAATCTATCCCCGCTTGTGAGGAAGGCTCTTATACATCCACATTCACTTACCCAACGGTCCGTTCCCACTTGGATGAAGGTTTGCATCACAAGTCATCCTGCAAGTTCCCTTCAAGTTTATCCACGCGCATTTCATATCGAATTTATCCCAAATCAGAAATCATTTCTTGGGCATGCCGCCCGTTTTCTGGACCTCTTTCTCTATTCCTTTATGTGCCGCGGGCTGCATTGGATTTCCTTGGACTTTCGTTGTCTCACACATCGTTTCTTCCGAGCTTCAAGTATTGTCGTTACTCTCTCAGAAGGGCACAGAAAATGGGCCAGTCAGTGAACAGAGAAAGGATCGCGTCGTGACACTGCAGTGAACAAGGTTGCTGCACTGCTGCAATAGTACGCTCTATTTAAGTAATAACTATTTAAGTATTCAGTTTTAGTACACGTGAGAAAAGATTAATTGGTGTCTTCGTATGTCCAAAGCTACTCTGTTCCTTTACTTCATTCCCAGTGAGGTACTACTTTTATGTTACTTCCACGTAGAGTTTCATGTCGATGCGAATGGCTCGATAAAATAGAGGTAAAGTACCCAAGTGCGTGCCAGTTAAGGAAAGCACGTGGGAATCCCACGGCTTCCGCGTCACAAAGCGTGCATAGTCATGTAAAAGGCGTTTCACTATCCAGTCTATCGACCTTGTCACTGTTCTAGCTTTCTAAACTAGTCAGAGCACCTTTTCCTCAAGCCCAAAGCCGACAGCTTAGCCTGTAAATGAGGCAGTGTAAGTGAGTAACGTCTTCAGCCTGACTTCTGCGCAGCCCATGCGTCACCGAAGTGTCCACCGCGTTTGAGTCCACAACTCAGATTCAGCTTTTCTACTGTTGGCCATGAGACATTCGATCATGCAGGTGATGTGTAGTACGTAACTTCAATTAGGTGGAGTTTGCACTCTTGATTCAATCATGCCTTCAGATTTTTTCTTCGTCAGGACTCGAAACCAACATTCGATCCGCCTCAGTCCCAAGATGTTGAAAATGTCTTCTTCAGTCCCCTACCGGCTGGCAGTCCGATGACGACTGTGGTACTTCTACGAATTGTGATTTTAACATTACACAAGTCGTCGTCATCCGTGGTTGAGCACGCGTCGTCACGCAGAACTGCGATTTTAACAGTATACAGTCGCCATCTGTGGTTTCATGAGTACGGGTCGTTAGAGAAGTAGTGCTTACAGTAAATTCGAATTCGATACGAGAACAAGAAATGTGCGAGATGGGACGAGTATTTAACGCAGAGCGGAGCTACAGGCCAAGGGTGGTATGCAATCAGCGATGGCGGAAGCAAATGCAAATTCGATAAGGAGTTCAGCAAGTATGGCGACCTTGCATGTATCGAATTTCTCTGTGGCTCGCCTCTGGTTCATTCTCGAGAACTCATTATGCAACAGTTAATCGTCTGTACGCTTGTCTTCATCACAATATAGAGAAGTTTCATGTGTACTTGTTGTGTTCTTTTTATCTAGAGTCTTTACAGAGAGTCTAAATCGTTTACTCTTTAATTTTAGGCGAAGTATAGCTAATGAAGTTTAGGTCGCTCAACCCCCAACACTCTTCATCAGAATCATCACCCTTGTGTCAACAACTCAGTAGAGAACTCAGGTGGATCCTTATGCGTTGGAATTCATTTTTTGAGGATGATGGACGCGAGATGGGCTGTCAGTTCTACATTACTTGCTCGGTTGACCAATGTATACAACGTTTGTAACTACTTGGACCAGTGAAGTCAATTGTCACCTGACATCGGTTATCAGTTTTTCAATATTCAAACATTAGTACTTACGGTGAGAAGGGAGGATGAAACGAACTATCTATCACTGTCTCCTGAGCCACAAAACCATCGCTTTCATTCAGCATGCAAACGGCAGGAAAATTTTCAATAGCATGGTCGAAGTATGCAGGACTCCGAAAGAGTGGACTCCATGCACAGTAAACAGGAGTAATTTCAGTTTTACAGCCAAGTTCAGGAGAAGATGTATATTTCTCTCGCATTTTCATAACACGAGTAAACAACACGGATTTTACAAAATTGGTAAAGGTGCTAATCCCGCTGCTACAACTCTTTAAGCTTTCGTAGTGCCTCCACGAATTCAGAAAGCTCTTCTTTCTGTTGCCGTGTAGCTCAACCGCACCTTGCAAATCTCGTGCAATAGCTTCTAAGCCTAGATCAGTGTCCTCTGCCTTGAGGTGTCACTGTCAAGTGCATTATACATTTGTTTCCTGCACCTGCACGGTCTGCTTACGACTGTGATTTGTGCTCGACCTTGACAGTCGAGAGCAAAAACGGCCGGAAGCCGGTAAGGGGACTGAGGAAGACATTTTCAACTTCGGGGGACTGTTGGTTTCGAGGACTCAGGAAGAAAAAATCTGATCATGCCATTTCTACTTGGATATTATTCGATCGTCATCGGTGATTCCGTGTATCTTGTTCTACTATGGATTCTAAGAAAAGGTTGAAAACACAAGGACGCAGAAGAGAACGACTAGCACCGCGGAATGATTGGCATCTGCAGTATGCTTGAAACATTTAGAAACTTTGATTTCTAAAGGTTGCGGCCTGACCACCACAGTACCAAGTTAACTAGGTGAGTCTCGAGGATTTAGTACACGAATAGAAAAGTAATTCATATCTCGTCATCGGAATCGGACGTACGAACCACGTTTGTGGATTGCTGTTGGTTGTTTTCCTTCCAAGTTTATTTTCCTTTAGAGCGTTTCTTCACCTGCAATTTTGAAACTGAAATGTTCACAGTTTCCGGTATTTTCACTACAGTTCAGTTTTACTTACCCGGATACAGTTTTGCATTAAAGTCTCATTTTTGGATGATTGTCTCCAGACTGCGTTTGTAGTTTGTTACAGTTTCATGAATAATAAATGACGTCAATGTAGTCAAAGATTATTGTAGTGCTCGAAGTTCTAAAGTGAAACCATGTGGTTAAACAGGGACGAGCTGGACGTGCGAAGCAGTCCAGCAAGGCAATTTTGTACGTGTGAGTTCTAACATTACGAACCTTATATCTCAAAGGATCCTATCTCAAACCCATCTTCCAAACTGCAGGAATTTATATTTTCCTGCTCCAACCCTATTCGTGAAACCAAACCTATGCACAATATGGGTATGCTGCTTATTATCAACCCTAACGCACATGCTTCGAGAGTCTTGTTTTTGAGTTTCAGGTGCGGAGACGCTCTTAGTCTACATCCATCCTCGTGAAGATGTAGAACTAGTGAAGTCCTTCGATAACAACGTGGCTACTAGTTGTACTCATCGAACTTCGCAATAGTGTTTCAAGTTCTTGCGATCATCATGACCGATCGCGAAGAAATTTAGTGCTCCATATGAACGGAACAGAAGTTTATTGATTCATCACATATTTTCATACCGTAAGTATGACCATCGAGATCAAACAAGATGTAAGGTGTTTTTCTAACGACAATTGTAATGACTATGCTGTTTAGTTCATCAGTTAAGCTACCAGGAGGAAAAAGAGCCATCCAATGCAATTGGATTTACAAAACCAAGCTACAATCAGATGGTTCATTTGACAAGCTGAAAACAAAGTTAGTAGCATGAGGATTTCAACAACAAGAAGAGATTGATTATGGATAAACTTTTGCACCAGTTGCAAAATGAGTTTCGATCAGACTTGTAATGGTTCTTGCTGATCATTAGAACTGAGAAATACACAAATGGATGTTAAGTCAGCTTTCCTTCATGGAGAGTTAGAGGAAGAAGTTTACATGGTTCAACCACCATGATTGGAATGAAAAAAGAAGAAGGATCATGTGTGCATTCTCAGAAAATCTTTATATGGATTAAAGCAAACACCAAGAGTTTAGTATTCTGAGATACATGAGTTTCTACGCAGCCATACAGAAGATCAGAGCTGGATCTAAACCTCTTTGTTTTGAAAAATAATTCAAAGAAGATCATATTCATTTTATATGTGGATGATATCTTAATCTCAAGAAGTGATAAGAAGTTGGTGCAACTACTCAAAGGAGAACTCAGCAAGAGGTTTGAGATGTCTGATTTGGATTTAGCAAGATTCTTCCTTGGTGTTCATATTGATGGAGAACTGTATTATGCTTTCTCGACAAGCATACATAAAATCTATATTTGGATATCAGTTCTAACAGACTGGTAGTATTCTGTTGTGAGAGATAAAGTTTCATATCCTGAGAAACTTATTCGGAGTGTAGTTCTCAATTTTGTAACAATTACAAGTTACTTATCTTGGAGCATTCGAGCCTTTACAAGAAGCCACTACTCACATCATATAGGCAGTAAATATGTCGAATGGAAATGATTGCCACACTTTTTCTCCTCGTTTGATTAGCCTTCACGACGATGCTAATCTAGTTGAGATGACTGCAGGACTTTCCAGGCGAGTGTAGTGACGGGACCTACGGGAGAGTCCACTGGAAAGCCTACCATCACAGTGACACCTTATTAGATCATGTCAGCATACGTAATTGGTATTATACACATGCGCACATATAGCTTTCGAGCTGGAGCATGTCCCATTCATTCGAACAGAAAGAATGGGTTCTGTCTGAACGGATGTGTTCGTTCTAAAGCTCATGGTTCTCTGAACTCTTTATGGTCTACTTGACATGTAACATGAGGGCATGTGGTTTCTTATGTGGGAGACAACCTAACCCTAAAAGCTAGAATGCCAAAGAGCACCGACACGTTTTCGACGGGAGCAAAAGAACAAAAGTGCTTTTAACAATCTATAATCTATGCACAATGAGATTTTTCTTTCTCCGCGAAGATGAGAATATATATCGAGTTGCATGCGAATGTCCCTGGGCTAGCGTTATGCAGGCAAATCGTACATCAAGACCAAACCATTTACATCAGATGAAGTGGTTGAGGGTCTTAAGAACATTTAAGGAGTTAGTTAGAAGTTTTGACTGTTATGAGGACGGTACAAAGAGATGGGAGTCAATTTATAAGTATAAAACTGACAGTTCTTATACGCAAGTGAGAAAGATAGCGAATCTGTTTGCAGAAAAGATTACATCACAAAAGTGGATCAGAAAATCTACGTTTCACGAGATTGTTGGCTACAGAATCTTTGCGTAAGTGAACGGAGCAATCTCCTTCAGTCGCTTTCGTCTTGATGATATACAGTGGCTTCAACTCGTGAGTGCACGACAGTGGAAGAGTTGATCAAACCTGCACCAGGTGAAACTCATGAAACTCCTACGAAGAAGATCTCTCACGGACAAGCTGCCGAGGTGGCGCAAAGCAGGGAATCTCTGCAGAGCACAAAGCAAGTATTTTGGGAGCAATAGAGCCTGCTCAGCGTCTTTTACTACGAATGGACCGCTGTTGGCTGGATGAGCGCATAGTGACCCACGCGGTATCTTTCTTCGTGAGGAAGGAATGTTGGAGAGAAACATTGTAGTTGACCATCAACGAGAGCTGTCGATCGTCTTCTTCTCCGTACATCCAACGTAACTCCTGTATGCGACAAACAACCTTGAAACTTGAAACCTTTGAAACATGTTCAAGTGGGTCCGATCTGCTTATCTTCCACACGTTGTGGTGTCAAGAGTGTAACGCACCTTTTGCTGGCCGGAGGAAACTTCAACCTATCATGGAGTAGTTGCGTGGAGATCTGGTAAGATGAAATACACTATGCCTGTTACAACGTACGCAATGCCACCAGATGTTTATCTGTTGTAGGGGAGAATTGCTACTGCTTCTGTGCCTCAGTGCGTGAAATCTTCTTCATGTCTTCGCACGGAGGGGACTATTCGGCCTCATAGCCAAACTTCCTTAACTGGGTGGGACAACATTGTTATGGACAGACATGCGATATCCACGGATCTCTAAAAGGCCTTGTTGGAAGAAGAATCTGAAGAGGCCAAGGTTACATTGCGCTCTTCACTTCTAGATCTGTTGCTACAATGAACTCTACAGCTGCTGCTGTCTTAAAATTACCTCAAAGCTATATAAGCAAGATATATATAAAATTTATTAACTTACCCTCTCTCGACACCATTTATAATACTCTGTGCTGAAATCTACGATAATCGATCTATCAATTAAGTAGATTACATAGATTTTAAAACCAAAAACAGGTTGCAAATTTTCTGAAAAGTTCAAGAACAATCAATTTGACATATCAAGCAGCTAAAAGAAAATGTTAATTTAAATCTTCTTTGGTCATCAACAATGATCTCACTATGGTGAGTGAATGACCACCGTTGATCCATTCCATAGGGTATTTAAAACTATATTGGAGCATCGGGTACTTTATATTATATTATATATCTTGAGTGATTTTTTCTCTGAGAACTGAAAGTGAAAACGTGAATTAACACATCACCACCCGACCATCATACATCGGTCGCTTCCTTTTTCTCTTTTGTATTTAATCCAGAAAAGATCTTTATTCTCAAATTGAAGAAAACGATAACATAGTGTGAAGAGCTCCACAATGGAATACAAAGCGAAGACCACCAAACCTAAAGAAGGAGAGAAAAATACCCTCAGAAAAATATTTTTGGTAATTGTAAAAATTCCAAAGTGGAATACAAAGCAAAGATCACCAAACATAAAGAAGGAGACACAAAACCCTCAGAACACACTGTCTAGTAAACTGTGGATCCTCCTGAAGTTAAAGTTACGAGAGAAAGAACCTCCAAGGCCCCAGTTGCACATTCGTTTTTGTAGTGAAAATTATCACCTTCTTAGGTTCGATAATAAGAGGAACATGCACATATAACAGTTTAGTTTTTTCCAATAAAACGAGAGCTCAAAAATCCACGAACATTATGTTAGAACTGACTGTACAGTATGAACGTAAAGTACAGCAACTAGTTTAGACTATTTGGGCTCATGCCCTTTCGCAGGCTTTGCCTGCCCTTGTACCAAAGTATAAGTACCTGGCCTTTGGGCCTCCTACCTTATTATTCATTTCAGTAAACAAGCTTACTCATACTTGGTCTCTCACATTGATCCTCTCTCTCCTTTTCCTATATGGTATCAGAGCTACGGGTTGTTATTTTCCCAGCACAATAACGTAGGCTTCAGGTAGACCCTAGGCACAGGTGAAGGAGCAATCAGGGGACGCCTTGATTGCTAAAGCGCGAAGGACGCTTCTCGCTTAGACGATCGCAACGCTCAATAGAACCTCAGTAGTTCAGCAATAAATCTGCAATGCCGAACACGTTCAGCACTAAAGGCTGGGCAAAGTTCGATGGGACGTACTTCACGTACTGGAAACACAAGATGAAACTCCAGTTAGACGCTGAAGGCTTTCTCAGAATTGTCGATGGTAGTGAACCTCGATTAGTAGCCACTGTCGCTAACCCCCTACCTGCCACTGGACCAGGTAGCATTGCGGAGTGGGATCGTCAGAGCAAGAATGCTTTGACGGCAATAAATCAGTGTTGCGAGAACACTGTTATCGGTCACATTATTTCTTGCCGCTCGGCAACAGAAGCTTGGAACACATTGACTTCTAACTTTGCCGCGCAAGACACAGTGACCCAGATGCACTTGAAAGAAAAGCTGCGAACTCTCAAGATGAAGGCGAACGACACAGTCACGTCGCATGTAAACACTTTCAAGTCGATTTTCGAGCAGCTGGCGTCTGCAGGCGTACAAGTAGGCGCACAAGAGCAGCTGCTCACACTCATGAGTAGCATGCCAGACAGCTACCAAATGTTCCTACAAGTGATGAGATGCAACACCAACTTGATGTTGCAAGATCTCATCTCGTTTCTTCTCACCGAAGAAACTTTTCGTCGAAGAATGCAGCATGAACCTTCGACCGCATTGTTTGCAGGAAAGAGGCAACCACCCAAGCAAGGCAAGAACGGAAACCGTTCTAAGAAGCGGACATCAGATTCCAACATTCAGTGCTTCGGGTGCAATTTAACTGGACATCGTGTCCAGAATTGCCCAAATCAAGCTTCAAGCAGCAGCGCTCCGCCCAATCAACCTCAGCAACAAGGTGGAAATCAGAAGAACCGCAACCAGAAGAATCGCCAGCGCAACAACAACAACAACACTAGGCGAGTACTGATGACCCAGCTCTACAACGAATTTGCACCTCGAACTGTGGACCGTCATTGGTACGTTGACACCGGCGCTATCCATCACATGGCATTCGACCGCAATCAATTTTGTAAGTACACTGACCGAGAAAGTGCTCTTCAAGATCAGATTCTCTTAGGAGAAGACACTACAGTTCAAATTGAAGGTCACGGCGATGTTGAAGTTAAACTTCTCAACGGCGAAAACGTCTTAATTAAGGACGTCTTGCACGTCCCTGCACTACGAAAGAACTTGTTTTCAGCTCGAATGTTTGACTCCAAGGGTGGGTGGTGCATTATCGGTAATGGTACTTGCCATCTAGAGGACAAGAACAGACGTCCAATTGCCCCATGCCCGCTAAGCAATGATCTTTACTTGCTAGGCTCGTCTGTAATTCCCGTGCACACTATGTCACTCCCGCAACCACACCATGCCCAGCTGAAGGCAGAGCACTCCCAATCCCTGCTTCCAACAATGCCACCTGAAATTCCCTCTCGGAAAAGACTGGGGGGTCCTAGAGGTGGCCGTGGTAGCAGATCGACCAACCGTGGTCGACCACGGCTGATCCTCCCCTTACACCACTTCGCACAGTCACAGTCCACAAACACACTTCCTGAAAATTTTCCCGCACCCCTTCCCGCACCAAATCATCAGGCAGGCACGGATCGCCACGAGGGCGATCCGTGGTCCCAAGACCAAGACGCATACCTCGACCCAGCACGGCATACGAACCGGCACACCCCTCCATGGAGGGACGACGCCCCTATAATCCAGGAGGGCACGGATCGCCACCAGGACGATCCGTACCTCGAGGCAAACGGCACGTCTCCCTATGGGGACGCGTCTCGTCAAGGCGAGCCAAGGGGCACGGCTAGCCAAGGGGCGCGGCCCCACATGTGGAGCCACGCCCCCTTAACTTCCTGGGGCGGCCCCCAAGGCTGGGGCACAAACCCCGGGAGTACTAACTCCTCGGGCCCCGCCTCCCATCCCGCCCTTCTCGGAAGGGAGGCGGCGGTGACTGCCCACCCCCCCCCTTCTTGGGAGGAGCTCCCAGCTCCTCGGAGCTGGGAAGCTCTCCCGACGAGGGAGTCAACCCGCGCGGGGTTAACTCCCCTCGTAGAGGAAGGACTGTCAACCCATGGAAGTACTCCCCCACAGGAGTATTCCCTCCGGCATTATTCCGTTAGAAGAAAATTTTTCTTTCCTTGCAGGCCCTTCAGCAGAAGTTTCCGACTCTACAGTAGGCACTTTGCTTTCAGCCCGCCACATACATAGTGATGACTCATCCACTCCTACATGTCTTGCATCTACACCTTACATAGTCGATGAGTCTAACACACCTATTTCCACTCTTTACCGATCTGTCACCCGTCCGCGCTTTGCCTATCTTACATTCGCCACTCCTACCGCCGATCTCTGGCACAGGCGGCTTGGCCACATCAGTCTTACCCGGCTTGACCAACTCCGTCGCCATCAATCTGTTATTGGTCTAAATCTGTCCACTATTCACAATTTCACTTGCCCTCGTGCTTGCATGGCAAGCAAGCCCGCACAAAATTTCCACGTGCCGCCACTACCCATGCCATCGAAATTCTCGAAATTGTCCACTCTGACATCAGCGGCCGCATTTCCCCTTGCACTTTTTCCGGCTATGAGTACTTCATGACCATGACCGACGACTACTCCCGTTATACCGTTGTCCGCCTACTGCACTACAAGAGCGACTGCTTCACAGCATTCAAGGAGTTTCACACATTTGCCGAGCGACAGACCGGAAAGAAACTCAAGACTCTACGCTCTGACAACGGTGGTGAGTTCCGATCCACCCTCTTTGATGCTTACTGTCAGGAACACGGTATTCAACGCCAGCTGACCGTCCCTGACACTCCTCAGCAAAACGGGGTAGCTGAGCGTAAAAATCGCACCCTCTTAAACTCTGTCCGCGCTATGATGTTTTCAGCAGGACTAGACAAACAGTTTTGGGGTGAGGCCATCAATCACGCCACTTATGTTCTAAATCGTTGTCCCACCAAGGTCATCGATCCTGCCACCACTCCCTTTGAGCTATGGCATGGCCGCAAGCCCATCATCTCACATCTTCGAGTTTTTGGCTGCACAGCTTTTGCTAACATTATAGAAACTCACCGCTCTAAGCTAGATAGTCATTCCCACGAGTGCCTTCGTCTCGGCTACAGCAGTCAAAGTAAGGCATACCGTCTCCAACGTAAATCTGACGGTCATACTTTTGTTTCTCGCGATGTTATATTTGATGAGTCTTTCCCTACATCAACATCGTCCCCTCCCAACCCTGTTCTCACTGCTATCACTGAGGATGAAATTCAGAATGATGTGCACTTCTTCCATCATCATCCTCCTACTTCGGGTCCAGCCCCTAGTCCTTCAGTGGGAGCTACTCTTCCCCCTCTGAGTTCGTCTGTTCCGTCTCCTTTTGCACCACCTCCCGCCTTCGGTCCTTCCGTTGGCCCTGGTCCCGGTCATCCTTCAAGCAGTAGTCTTGTCTCGGGCCCCGTTCTTCTTCTACCCTCAGCGGGATATGGAGGAGGAAAAGTTAGCGGAGGCACATTTCACACACCAACTCAATCTGTGGCCAGCTCATCCACTAGTAGTCCACAATCTCACAGCCGATATCCGTTCTCAACTTATTCTACCATGAATTTATCTTCTCCAATCCGAACCAGACATAGCACAGATGTAGAAAACATGAGCACACTACACCCATACCTACATCGCTCACCACCGCAGTCTCCACCACCGCACTCAAGTGACTTTGAGATGGCATCGTCTCCTCCCACTGAGATCCAAGCACCACCACCACTCCGACGATCAACAGGTCAGTCCAACTCTCCTAACCGTGATCCAGCTGAAGGTTACGACACAACGACTTTGATCCCGAAGGCACGAACGAGTAAGAAGCGTGCGCTAATGGTGACTTTGAGACCAGTCCCGAGGGAGCCCAACTCCTATCAGGAGGCCCTATCATCTTCAGATGCTGCTCGATGGTCCGAGGCCATCACCGAAGAGCTCAAGTCCCACGAGGAGAACGGTACATGGACACTCACAGATTTACCACACGGACGAAGGCCCATAACCAACAAGTGGACCTTCAAGCTGAAGCTAAATTCAGATGGGTCCATCGCCCGATACAAGGCACGGTTGGTGGCCCAAGGATTCACTCAAGTGTATGGGCTCGACTACACTGACACCTTCTCCCCTGTGGTCCGTGTGCAATCAGTGCGATTGATACTAGCAATTGCAGCTCAACACAACCTCCACGTCCATCAGATGGATGTGAAGACAGCCTTCCTGAATGGAACGCTGAGTGAAGAAATCTACATGGCAGTCCCTGAGGGCATCAACGTCTCAAGAACTGGTAAAGTGTGCAGGCTACTTCATACACTTTATGGATTGAAGCAATCTTCTAGAGAATGGTATTTGATCATAGATAAGTTCTTACTTTCTCTCGGGTTCAGTAAGTCAGGAGCTGATGGTAACGTATATTACATTCATAAGGATAATCAGTTTGCCATCCTAGCACTCTACGTTGATGATACAATCATAGATAAACAACAGCGAAGGATTGCTAACATACATCAAGAGTAACCTCAACGCAAGGTTCCAGATGAATGACATCGGTTATATCCACCACTGCTTGAGTATAGAGATTAACCGAAATCGAGCAGAAGGATGGATCAGGCTCAGTCAAACCTTGTACCTGACCCAAAAGTTAATCCAGTTTGGCTTAGAGAATTGTCAATCTGTAAGTACACCATTGACTTCAGGAGAAAAGTTCTCAACTGAAGATTGTCCTGCTACTACTGAAGAGAAGACGCAATGTGCTTCTTATCCATATCAGAGTGCGACAGGCTCCATCAACTAGGCTGTCGTCTGCACTCGTCCTGATCTAACCTTCAGCATTAGTGTATTATCTCAATACATGGCTAACCCAGGACTAAAACACATCACCGTCATAAAGCGCACATTTCGCTATATCAAAGGTACTTTAGACCAGTACTTAGAATACAAGTACTCGCCTCAACCAATTTCTCTATTTGGCTACACTGATGCTGACTGAGGAGGTCACATCGAGTCACGACGTTCAACATCTGGAAATTGCTTCATCTACTCACAAGGAGCAATCAGTTGGTCGTCGAAGAGACAGAAATCTGTTGCACTATCAAGTACTGAAGCTGAGTATATGACACTCAGCACATGTTCATCAGAAGCAATGTGGCTTCGACAACTCTTAGCTGATATCGGTTTAGCTGAGAATGAGACAACTACTTTGTATTGTGATAACCAGAGTGCAATAGCACTCGTAGAATCGTCCAAGTTTCATGACAGGACGAAACACATAGATATTTGATACCACTTCATTAAGGATCAACTTGCATCCAAGACAATTGAAGTGAAGTACTGCCCTACTCAGGATATGGTAGCGGATATCCTAACTAAGGACCTACCGGCTCCTAAGTTAGATTATCTTCTACCAAGACTAGGATTGAAAGTTTAAATCTACAACAACTAGTCGCTGAGTGGGAGTGTTAGAACTGACTGTACAGTATGAACGTAAAGTACAGCAACTAGTTTAGACTATTTGGGCTCATGCCTTTTCGCAGGCTTTGCCTGCCCTTGTACCAAAGTATAAGTACCTGGTCTTTGGGCCTCCTACCTTATTATTCATTTCAGTAAACAAGCTTACTCATACTTGGTCTCTCCCATTGATCATCTCTCTCCTTTTCTTATACATTAGTGATTCCTAACGGGTATCCCAAGGTACCCTCTCCAGATAGTTTGGAAATAAATATTTGAATATATTTACACGAGTATAGTACTTTGGTGACATGGACTTCTCTCATTACATGAGTTTGTTCAGGAGTGATTCAGTGAGTCCAAAGAGCTGATGACTATGTACTTAAGTGCCAAAAGGTGATGACTGTATGCCCACGTGTTTCAAAAAGAACACTTTATGCTAAAACTTAAGTTCACATGGAGGCTTACGTCCAGTTTCCAAGTTCCTAAGAGCTTCAATTCAGAAATAAAATAAAAACTATAGTTTTTAAACATAAACTGATATGTGCGCCTGAGGCCTAACTAACACTAACTATGATTTCTCTCCTTCAGAGTAACTTCCTCAAGAAAAATTGTATCAAAATTGTATCATATTGCACCTGAGTCCTATATAACCTCGGTGTTAATCTACTCATTTTAATTGCTCTATCATACATGGAAATAATAACGTATCGTTATTTCTCATTTCATCGGAAGATTAGAATTCATGTAGACTTGCAGGGGATAAAGTTAAGTCTGAGTCTAACTAACACTACCTATGCTTTCTCTCCTTCAAAGTAACTTCCTCAAGTAAAGAAGCGGAACTTCCATGAGCTGAGTCACATATATCCAACTTGAGCCAGTCGTCCCTAGTAAGTTATCTGTCTCTTGATCCCTTCTCAAGTAAAGAAGTCAATCGCCCATGAGGCGGGTCACAGATTGTACCATATCTCCTCACCGAGTAAGAATGCGCCTCAAATAACGTGACGCTGGGGAAGAGATGCGTGGCATTGCTGCAAAAAGTTTGAACAACGAGAAAGACTTTATATTCTCTTCCCACGCGTTCCCGATCTGAGGAAACCGTACTGTACCGTACTCGTCTACGCATGAGATGCACTACAGTAGTACACGCTCGTACTTTCATGATTCAAAGTGCAAACTGGGTCCACCTTCTTTCTGTACCTTCTTGTTCTACAATTGTACACCTCTGACCTCTGGAGTTGAAGTTTATGGATCTCAGGATATACCATAGTGAGAGATAATTACTTCTTACTCTTATGTAATAACTTGATAATCGAAGAATATTTATTTAAACCACAACTACCGCTATATTAGCGGTGGGATCTCCATCGCTAATCACTTTTAACTTTTGCTAAGTAAGTTTGGCAAGGGCGGGGGCTTCTGAGAGATTTACGCAACGCAGTCATCATCGTAGTACGTGATGAAACTTTGTGATCTTGGTAGTGAAATGAGCAGAAGAGAAAAGGCTTCAAAATGAGCAGAAGGAATACGGACAGCTTCAAAATTATCAATTGAATCCATGGTCACTGAGAATTACAAAAATAAAATATTCTAAGTTTTGAATTTTGAATGTTCTACTACTCAGCATATTTTGTTATAATCACTTATCCTCGTGTTATCATGACTCAGTGAACTCTTTTGAGACAGGGAGCTCAACTGGGGCCTTGGTCTCCCGCACTCTGACAGAGAGAAGAAAAAAGAACTAGAATGAAAAATTATCGTCGCGTGCGAAGTCAAGGCTTTTATACCACTACTAGTGGTTTAATTTAGTTTCATTCAGTTATAGCACGAGTTAACATTTGAGGTCTTTATTACATTATACATGATTTGCTACTGGAGGATGAGTGACCACCTCGAATGAGAACCCAACATCTAGCTCGGACATATTGCACTTTTATTCTCAAACTTCAGCGTATATCACCTTTGTTCTCAAACCTCATTGTTTGCCTCACTTGGCGTGAGACATGACAAAGACTCGATCCCGACCGAGCACGAGACTGGATACACAACAGACATATTTTGCTGCTCTTGTTACTGAAAGAAAAAAGGTTATCAGATGAACGAATTTGCCACTCTCGAAATGTATAAAGGAAGAACTTGCAGTTCACCCCATTCTCCATATATAAGGTCTCTGTTAACCAGACCAGAATTTGACCAGCTGGGACTCTCTCATCCCTTACATTTTACGCGGCTGGTGTAAGAAAGAGACCCTAGAGGAGTACATATTTTAGAATTTCTTTTGGAAAATTTAACCCGAAAGTGAATGAGGAACGAAACTTGAAAGAACCTGTCTTTCTGAAGCTCATAGGCTCCGACCTTTAGTTGTTTTTAATTCAAATGTTCAAAAAATCTAAAAATTTATTCTCTCAGCTCTCCTTTTCGTGAGGGTTAAGAACTACCAAGGTTAGATAAGTGAAAAAAGAAAGAACCACGGCTTTTATACCCCAGTTGTGATTTAGCGGTGCCTCTCCACTTAGGTATGTATAAAATTTATTATCAGTGTTAAATCACGCAGATCATTGTTCCCTACCACAGTGAATATGTATTTAACTGTGGTAGGAAACATTATCATCTTCGAGCATAGTGCGTAACACTTTGACTGGCAAAAACTTATTTACTATAGGTAAGCAAAACTTTTGAAGTCCAGGTCAGCAACATACAGACTCCACGGCGTTTGACCACAGCGTCATTTGCACGTTGATCTGGTAGCGTACTTTTGACCAACGAACATGTCCCAGACCTACGGCATTCTGCCGTAGTGAGGATGGTGGTACCTACCGTACCTTCTCGTCCTAAGCATGCACAAAAGTCCTTGTCAAAGCTTCGTGTGGTGATAAATTACCTAAATTCATCCCGTTGTGAGATGTAAAACTTTACGTTAGCGTAAATTTTGTAGAGTGAGAAGAATATTCTTTTCACATGCTTTCAGTTCTGACCTTCGCTCGATGATCCGATCCGATCCGATGGCTCTACATTGCCATTTTGCGCTTTCATGCAGAAAGTAAAATTACTGCGGCATATCGGGACTAGAACCAACTGGGAAAGGAGAGAAAGTCTAAAAGGTAAGTACAGTACCGTTACAGTCTTCTGACTTATACATGTATCGAGATTCGTCGAGAAAGTGGGTAGAAATTTGCTTTATCACACCTTAGTAAGTTTGTTGTGTTGGATAAATATGCATCCGAAGTGACGTTTGTGTATAGACACAGGAGAACACAAGCGAGGGATGTGGGTTTTTTTAATAGATTCAACGGGTTGGACGGTTGGCGAGAACCCTAGGCAAGTGGTTATCTTGTTTTAGCGATGGTCCTGTATTTTTGCGACTGTGAGGTTTCAGCAGATCTGTTGAAACCTCAGTAGTGGAGTGGAGTGGAGCATTTTCTGGCTAGCGAGCTACTTGTCTTGTAGAACATTTGCTGTGTATTTCCGTGGTGCGAAGAGCACTGGATTTATTCGCTGCTTCGATAAAATACATTTGCTGACTGTCTAGTTTCGCTGTGTTCTCTACGGGCTAGTGGACGCGTGTTGGATGTGCGTGCGATTTTCAATTCACCGTGGCCTCGCAATTCGTAGTCTACTGCTCTTCTTGCTCTATTTCGAGGGTGCTGCGGTTTCTGTTGCCGTGATTTCATGAATATATGTATGCTGGATGAACTCTGGGAACTTTTATTCGCTTAATGTTATCAAGAATATGCATATATGTTAAATAAAAAATATATATTAAATAAATATAATTAATTAAAATATTCTATAAAAATTATTTGTTAGTCCGTGTTTAGAAACACGGAGAGAGCAGGAGATAAACCATAAGTCTTGGCTCGTCTGCCGCGTTTCAGAATGTACAAATACGGTCAGCTATACTCATGAATACAATTAACTTAAGCAGAGTTTAATTTAATACCTAACCCTTCCTGCAGGAAAGGTTAGATACTAAATTAAACGCATGTATGACTATCTGAAGCACCTGCAAAAACCACCACGTCCATCACTAACTTACTTTTTGTTCAAATCGTACGTGAATTTCAACCATAAGTAAGTTCAAAACTTAAAAATTTACTTAAATAGTTAAAATATCCAAAAATCCAAAACTTACAACGATTCAAAAACATCATCCTGAGCGACTATCGACTAGCGCAAAGCTATCCTTGGACAAACTACGACATTCTCTTGGAAGTTAGAGAACTTTTAGTTTTAGCTTTTACTTGCAATAATATACATTGTTAAGAACAATGTTATCGAACACAACAAACCTATTGGAGATTTCAGAGAGCACAGCATATTTCAGAGAATGTGGGCGCTAATGGACGGGATCGAGTTAGAACTTGGAAATCCTGACTCCCGACCATTCGTTAACCATATCTTCGACCAATTACCATAGTGATATTTCGGTTCGCCAAACAAATAAATAAATTAACTTACATACGATCAGTTTGCATAATGTGGTCTATTCTATTAAGCGATCAGTGAAAACATTATGTAACTTGTGAAGTGAAAAGATAAAATATTTATTGATCGAATGAGAGAAATACTTGGATCCTGAATTCGATATCCAATTTGCGTCCTAAAAGTTGAGCTCAGAGAAAGCTCACTAAATCAACTTTCGTTGAGTTAAAATTTACTGCTTTCGAGCGTTATACATTCACTGTTAAGCCATTGAAACTTTGTCGTAATTCACATGCCAGAACATGAAAAATAATTAATATCTTTTGTCTTCGAGCCAGTAAAATATAACAAAAAGTATTTGGAGAGAAATGCAACTTTATGATATCAGGAGGGAAAATCTTAATTTCGCTTGAAATGATTCCATTCGGGTTCAGGTGAACCGAAATATATTTCACTACGGTACCATGGCCTGGGGCCAGTTGAATTGGCTGGCACTGGGTGAGATCGGAGCACCTGTAACCGGTGACGGCCAGAAAGATGGCAGTTAATTTAGCTCGCTAGCCCGCTAGTCTTGACTCTTGACGTGAGGCTTTCCAAAACTAACGTCTGCCTGCTCATGAGCTCATCCCAGGCATGGCCGCATGGCCTATGCACACAACATGCATGGGAAGCAGGGCATTCATTCATAACAGGTGAAGTCACAATCTGTGAGTCCTTCTCCGTGCTCTGTGTTCGTTCTCGGACTTTTGGCGTGCGCTCTCTGTTTTCACATCAGACGAGGGAATTCGTGGCTCAAATTTACTCACTAGGGCTGAAGATTGCGATCAGTTGACAGGTTCGCTGGATTGACTGTGGCGATGGATCGATCGCGCGCGCGCTGAGTGCGGCGGGAGGTGATGTGGACACTGTGGAGTTTGAGGTCCTGGTTGGTGGTTGTCGTTTTTCCTTATTAATTTTGCAATAGACAGTTGATTCTTGGTGCTGGGGAGTAGTCTTTGATGTTTTGAGAGAGAGAGCGGAGGAGGAGGGGACATTGATCGAGTGAAGTTGGACTTGACGAATTTGGGGAATGGGAGAGAAAGAGAAGAGGAGAGGAAATTGGAGGGTTCAGCAACCATGAAGAAGGCTGAAAGAGATGAGAATGAACTCGTTGCCGGCGGAGTTCGTGGCCTCTGCCTCTGCGGACTTGAGTATTTTGGGTCGGACTGCTGTAGGAGGTGCGGGTGCAGCCAGTGGAAAAGAAGAAGTAGCCTTAGTCGGACAGGAACAAGTAGAAGCTTTACATCACGAAAGGAGACTGGAAGCATGGAAGAGCTTACCCAAGGATATGATTACCGGAGCCATCTTAGGAGGAGTGGCTCACACGATCGTGGCACCTGTAGAGAGAGCGAAACTTCTTCTCCAGACACAGGACAGCAATTTTGTGATACAGAATGGGAAACAAGCTCGGTACACGGGCCTGGTAGATTGTATTGTCCGTGTGGCTAGAGACGAGGGTTTCTTGTCGCTGTGGCGAGGCAACGGGAGCAGTGTCTTGCGTTATTATCCGTCCCTTGCTATCAATTTTGCGATGAAGGTGATTCTCTTTCTGTACTCTTTGGCAACCACCTTTATTCAGAGCTCCCATGTTTCTGTTCGATCTTACTGGCGGCTTCAACCGCTTAAAGTGTCCATTCATCCAACTCTTTGTAGAACCTATAGAGCCCTCAAGCTTCGCTCCTTTCTGGCGCCACCAGCAAAGACAAAATGTATGTCCCGGGAAATTATTTCCTTCTTTGACTACTCCAGTTTTCTTTCTGAAAGAGCCACCTTCCTGACGTCATCGTTCTCGTAATTTGTGGAGGGTGCTCATACTTCTTCATTCCCTTCTTGGGGTTGGAGAGTGAATTTTAGTGGGAGAAATTTTCGATTCGGTAATTACTTGGAGTTATATTTTCGGCTTGTCTCACATGCCTAGTTTCCTAATTTATATATGGCAAGTAGCCAGGCTTGGGGGCTATATTAGCCCTCCTTTGTTTCAGTATCTCCCGTATCTGTAAGGCTCTCTAGGGTTTGATCGACACAGAAACAGGTGGGGGAAAAACGTGTCAAGTGTTCTAGGGATTATGCTTCATTGTAAAGCTGATGCTATTTGTTGGACGAACTTTCTGAGCTTAATCACCATCATCCTCGTGTTCTCTTCTTACTTGCACCTTTCTCTGTGCTATCGGTGCCGTAAATTGCAACTGTTACTAAATTTGATAAGATGCACTTTTTTAAGTTCTGGAAGAAGTTGCGTAGTCGATTCCTAGCTAACCAGTTTGCAGTTTGTTTGCTATTATGGTTGTCAGGAGTAGATAGTTTGGAGTGGAGAGGAGATCACGGTAGACAACATCACGTGCTAGATTACCATTGTTTAATCAGTTCGGAGGGGACCTTAGCTGCTCGTCTTGAACATTTTAAGTAGTCATCTAGTTTCGGTAGTTGTCTGTTGTCTCGGCAGAAAAATATTTTTGTTCTCAGGTTCAGCCCTTGAAATTTATCGTGGAGGAAGGAATTGGAGACCTTTCTGAGCTAATCTGCCTGGTTTTCTTGTATGCAGGACTTCTACAGGACTTTTCTGTTGGAAGGTAGGGATGCCGGCGGCGAACACGCCCCATTAAGTCGAGCTCCGGCAAATTTTCTGGCTGGTGCAATGGCTGGGTGTACGAGTCTCGTGTTTGTATATCCTCTCGATATCGCACATACTCGATTGGCAGCTGACATAGGTCGAAAAGACGCACGTCAGTTCCAGGGCATCAGTCACTTTCTGAGGACAATATATAAAAAAGACGGTCTACGAGGTGTTTACCGTGGGTTCCCGGCTTCGGTGCAGGGGATGGTGGTTCATCGTTCTATCTACTTTGGTGGCTTTGACACAGCCAAGGACATGCTGACGCAAAATAATGAACACATCCCCTTCTGGAAAAGGTGGTTTGTTGCTCAAGGTATTACGACTTCGGCAGGTCTTATTTCGTATCCTCTGGACACAGTACGGCGGCGGATGATGATGCAGTCAGGACTTGAAGTGAAGATGTATTCGAACACGTTGGATTGCTGGAAGAAAGTTTATAGACGGGAAGGTGCATTGGCTTTTTACAAAGGAGCTGTAACGAACATGGTGAGGGGCACCGGTGCTGCCCTTATACTGGTTTTGTATGATGAATTGAAGCATTTCATGCGTTGGACAGTACCAGCGGGTATGGAAGCTCGTCCACCTCTGAGGCATGATGCTAGTGTCACTACTAGACCGCAAGAAAGTTAATTATTAATTAAATCTGGTCCATGAATTGCTCTACTACCATTTAGGGATGCTGGACCTCGAGACGCGTATTGGTCCATTGGCAGCCAGGCGGTACCAAGTGGATCCAGTTTAACAGTGCATAAAGAGCTGGTTGTATTAAAATCAACTAACTGGCAAACAAGAAAGCTGATTGGTAGCCTGTTCACCAGACAGTGGCCCAGCTCTAACCTTACTCTTGACAAGAAAGGCGGTTTTGGTCAATTCACAGGGCCTGGATGAGAGGGGTGCGTATTGTAAACACTGAGGACAGGATGCTGAGCTCGAGGGTCACTGAAGGGCATGTCAAGCTCTATTTTGCTTTTTCCTCATGCCGAAGTGGGTAACAGGTATATTTGCGAGTATTAGCGGAATCCAGTATTCTGTCGTGTCTTGTTCACTACGTTGATAATCACTGACCATCAGATCCGGCAGCTCTTACTGCAGTTGATGAAGTTGGACACGCGGGCAAGAGGTTGTAGCAAGTTTTGGTTGATTAGTCCTTTTCTTGATTCTTGTAATCTATTATCTCTATTCCTTGTTAAGTACTACTGAACCTTTTGTGTTCTTTCGTCCGTTGGATATGAAGGGTGGAAAGGTGCGGCTCCTAAAGGCTTCGCTACTTTTACCACACTGCATACTGCAAATTGTCTTGTGCCCATTTGCATCAATCTCTTCATGAAGTTCTACTTCAATCATCTCCAATTCCACTGCGTATGCGATAGTTTGGTTGACGAGAAGCTCTGCTTAATCGTTTCTAATTCCGCTGGGTATGATGATTTGGTTTTGATGTGTTGTCTCTAGAACAGTATCATGGACTTCAAGACCATGTTCGAAGTTTGTTCAGTGTTTGCCAGTGCAAGAGAGAGGTGCACACGGATTCGTCAGACAAGGAAGATGATCCTGCTTTCTGCTTGTGCATAATTTCTTTGGACGTTTCTGAACTTCATGTCGGAGTTTTGGATGGAGTCGATAAGTGTATCATTCTTTAACTATATCGGCAACATAGAACGTAGCATGAATTCAAAGCGGATTCGCTCTCTATCTATTGTTGATCGAGAAGGGGTGATGCAGAGAAGTTCAAACTGCCTGTGATGGTATAAAGTATCTACTAGATGGTTCGGAGCGACACCGAAGATAGCTGGCTTCTTGAGCGTCAAGGGTTGTATGAACCGCTTTTGGCGGTATTTCTGTGTCTGCTTTGTATGAAGCTTATCTGTTTATATGCACTGGCGGGGTTGAATTCTCGGAGGTACTTCACCAGTATCTGGTTGATTGATCCGTTGTGTGTGGTTGACTTTTAACTTTTTAAGTCTTTCATTCTTCAAGACTGCCGTGGTGAAAAATGTGGTATACAGTAATGAGGCTAGGGAAGGGTCATGAGTTGCGCGTGTGCAGGGGTCAGACACTGACAGGTTGAGCAGAAGCTTGGAAATAGGTTGAGTCACAAGATTCTTGGATCCCTAAAGTACAGGTGTAACGTAGTCTCCTCAAGCAGCAGACTTTTGGATATCCGTGTGATTATTTTGTTCATCTCGAAGTCCAAAACGTATGCAACTTTGTGTGAACCTGAACACGTGCAACGTTTTGGCGAAACTCGGTATCACGCGTTTGAAAAAGTTGAAAGAAGCGTGAATGAGGCTACTCGGTTGGAAAGGGTAATATGTTAAACTAGGATGCTCATTTGGGAGAGCAGGTATCTGCGCAATAGAACTGACCGGGAATTGATTGACGGTTTACACGACCCGGATTAAAAGGTATCGCAAGATAGGAGATAGGTAACATGCCGACAGCCGATGTCAGACGGCGCCTCGGATCCAGGATGTGTATTATCTTGCGCAGAAGGTGAGCATGAGGCTTGGTACACGAGTAAGCGCGTAAACTCGCAATCCTCCATTGTCAATGGTGCCTGCATCTAACAGCATACGTCACGGTGTTGGGTTTTAGGTTTGCACTTTACAGTCGCCCTGGGAATACTGCATGCTCGTTGAGTGCGATCTATCCATTTTCCAAGCGCTTGAGTTGAGGGACGCTCGAAAGAATGTAATTAGATAAATGCAAGGGACTTTGATATGAAAGTCTTTAAATGGATGGAAGAGTAGCTCCGCTTGCAATGGAATTGCGGGGCTATGCGTAGCGATTTTCCGGATCTATTTGTGTTTTTTTTTTACACAACAAAACAAGTGTAACAAAACAAGGCTTTACGCATGCAATGGTATTGAGAGGGTGTTTGTAAAACTTCACAATCTTAGAAGGTGAAATTTGTGAAGATGAATTTTAAAGTGAAATTCATCTCATTTCACGAGTCTTAGAAGGTGATATATGTGACTGGTGTAATTTTGGATATGTGGATGAACGTTAATAAGATTATTTTTGAATATTGAAAAAAATAATTTATAATTTTATGTAAATCACAATAAGTATTTTTTAACATATCTTCATATATTGATAATAACATGTCTGCAATTTTTATGTAAAAATATATTTATGAATCTTCGGGTTATTTTCAGATGTATGATAATGTAGAAGTTTATGAGTCTTTGGATCAATTCGAAGACAATGATTAGTTGCAACTGCAAAAAAGAACATTTAGAATATTGTGAAGATTAGAAAAGATAATTTCAGACTGTGTTATTACATACATTTCAAAATTTATGGAAGTTAAGAAAAGATACATAAATGATATTATGTTAGTTTTCAGTTTGTGTATGATGCAACTATTGTTAGAGAATATGAAGGAGTATATGATGTCACAATTGTTGAAATTAGCTTTAATTCGATGCATATGAATTTGAATTGAATGGTTCGAATTATGAACGTATAAGAAAATTAAGTAGATTAATTTGTTTAGTTAGATGAGAATATAATAACATATGATGATTTTTGAAATAAAAAAATATATAATGAAGAATGTGAAAAATATTTTGAAGATTATGTACATTGGAGTATCGATAATATATAATATACAAAAAATGTATAAAATGATTTGAACCTTGAGGTCATCTTTAGAGCAATGATGAATTGTAATTGTGAAACAACACATTTGGAAGATTATGGATGTTAGAATGAGCATGTTTATAATATATTGAACAGTTGTGGATGTATGCATTTAAGAATTTGTTGAAGTCAATAGCTCATGACATGATGATGATTTCTAGTTTATATAAGAAAACTTGTTTTCAAGAAACGTACTAGGGAGTACCTTGTTTCGCAAGTGTTGAAAAATCTCTTGAATCTGAAAAAATAATCATGAATATCACTCGTATAGCTCAATTGATGAGTACACGAACAAACGAAGATTAGATTTGTTTTTTCACGTAAATGAGGACGTATTAACATATGATGGTTTTAAATAGAGAATAAAATAAGATCATGATCTGGTCAATAAGCATGTGATGATGAAGAGAGATTTTCGTATTGAAGAACGTTAGTCCATATTTGATCTAGATTTTTTGGTTGGTTTCATAAAAATTAGAAAAAAGTTATATGAATTCATGAAAGATGTGAAGGACGTTGTTTGATGATCATCAATTCTCAGCAGATCGATATTAAAATCTCCTATGATTATCGTTGGATAATACTTAAATATGTTTTGAATAATGGTAGTAAAATTGATCAAAAACTCATCGAGATGCATACGAGGAGATTTGTATACAACTATGATATGAATTGCACGAAGAGTTCAAATGTTGAATCTACAAAAATTATTTTCATGTTATGAGTTCTAAAAATATTATGCGCCAAGAGTTACATTGTGTTTCAATATATTAGTAGCAAATCTCGACTTGTGTAGGTATATATTGAAATTGTTCGATGTCTATGAAATGTGGAACAAAACTAAGATTTTGTATGAGTGTCGCACTAAAGCACAAAATATCATATAGTTGTAAATTACGATCTACTCGAACATCAAGGTGATGTTTTATTAATGATCTTGTGTTTAGAAATTATACGAGCATGTAAGTGGAAGATGAGATATCTGAACATCATGGATGTGGAGTTGCCATTTTGTTCGTGTGGTTATTTCTTGATTTTTCGCAGTACATTTATTGTTAATTTTCTTCATCTCATTCGTTATTGTATTGTCCACTTTTGTTAGATATGATGTACAATATTGTGCCGCAGCATGTGGATCCAACTCGTATTGATAATCTGTGTTGGCTTGCCAAATTGAATTATCATTTTTGGAGAAAGAATTAATGTAAATATCGATTGGATGATGTTTTAGATATACGGAAGGTTTTGATAAAGAATATCTTAAAGCTAATATGTAAGTTTCATATGTAAATTCTAAATGTTGAAGATGCTGATCGAAGTTCATCTCCATTCCAATTTTGAAAGAAGAAATGATGTTTGAAATTCTAATCAATTTAAGTTTTATATCTCTCGTTGTTTCATCCTTGAGTTCATCGTTAATTAAAGGATATAATATTGTTGTTTTTTACATGGGATGCTATCGAAATCGACAAGAAGAAGAAGATCTTTTTTATAGCAAATTCTTGTGTGATGCTTAGTTTGACATTTGATCATCTCTTCTCTCAATAAGTGCTGATCAGTAGAAATATACTCGTTTATGAAAGTTGTTATTGATTCATCAAGATCTATCTTGAGAGCATGAGCATTCTTTATCCACAGTAGTCCGTGATCATGTGGACTACTTTTGCTTTGAAATTCAATTATGAAAAAGAAATCTGATATATTTTTCAAATATTAATTGGTTATGTTGAATAAGTTTACAGAAATATTGTGTTCTATGTTCATAATATCGTGCACATGTGACAAGATCTTGTCTAAGAAGAAGTTGTTTTATGAAGAACTTAAGGTTTCTTCATTGTCCGGCAATGGAATATGGTTATCCATTTTGTTCAATTTGAATAAAGTGTTCATCAATGATTTTTAGTTTTTTTCATTCGCAGTTAAAATAATGAAAATGTAGGTTTTCCTAATTGTTAGATCATCGTGAAAAGATTTCGTCTAATGAGTTGGTAATAGTGTGGAGTGAATCATAACTGGGACAAACAAGGAAAAGCTTGATCTGATATAAAAAGGTGTTGTTTGAAATTGTCGTCCTTGACTTGTTTCACTGTCAAAGGAGAGCCTTGTAGTTTACTTATTTTTACTCGAATCCAATAAATGCTTATGAATTTTCTCGATGCAAATTTTAGACATATAGAAAAAAATATTTGATAAATATCTAGCAAATTTATGAGTTTTATATAATAATTTCCATAAAGCTAGTTTGTGATATGACATCTTCAGAACGATTTGTTTGTTTCTTCCGTTGTCAAAAAACAAACAAGGAAAATTAGTCTCTTCACAAAATTCATTTTTGAATAAACTCAAAGGGCGATATCCCTTGCTATGAGCCACAGTAAGTTTATATTTTTAATTAGCGTAAATGATTTCAAGATCTAAAAAGTTTGCAATAAATCTATCAGTGTTTGCGTTTGGTTCATGATTATTTTCATCGAATTGGTTATTTGTTTCAGTAATTTCTACTTCATCGAATCAGAGTTATTCTTTGGAATAATTGTCCTTGAAGTGTAAATCCAATTTTCATTCAACTTGATATTGTGATGTTTGTATAAGTATGTATCAATAACACAATCTAAAGCTCGCATTAGATTACTTTGTTAGGTCGAACGTAGCTTGTTTTATAGATTGATTTTAGAGTCAGTTTTCTTTTGATTTCTACTACGATAGAACCTTCTTCATCTACCATACGTGTAAATGTGTTTAGATCATGTTTGTATTTGATGAGATATTAATAACACTACCTCTTAGATGCCATTGTTAGAAACCATTATATATATGAATGTTTCTGAACATGACTCGAGATCAATCTTTCTTCGACTTCGTTTAAACATTCAAGGTATGGTATCGTATTGTTATTATAAACTCTAGATATCTCAAAAAAAGGAGATATTTTGCTATCGTTTATATACAGCATACACATCAAACAAATCTTTGTATTATCTTTAAGATGTTCGAAAGTTATGTTATTTGTTTCAACACAAGAGCAAACAAAATCGTAATGAATTTGATTGATATATTTTAAAAAATCATGTTTATAGCATATGTTGCATGAATGATATGGAACATCTAGTAAAGACTTGGAATAAGTATCTACGTGTTTTTCTTCTAATGATAGTTTCTTGCGTTTTTTAGAAGTACGGGTAAAATGTGTTAATTGGATTAGTCTTATTCATTATTTTGTATTTTTTTATTTATCAGAAAGTGTTTTGTTCATTTGAAAGAGTTGTATTTCATATTGTTTAGGAGATTGTATGAAATTCTTTATGACATCTCTTATGGATAAATATGGATATTTCTGATAGAATAATAAGAGTTCTGAATATAGAATGTTTAATTGGTGAGAGTCAATATCTTGCAAAGGATGGTTTACTTTGGTTTTTTGGAAATTTAGTTTATTTATACCTGGTTTATAAATTTTAGTTTGAATAGTGTTTAAGTCATTCTCATAAGTAGAAATTTTACTTATAAATTTACGTATTAATTGTGCAATTGGTACATTTGGATGAATTAATCATAAATTTTGTAGTTATTTCACTATATGCTCTCATGTGTCAGTAAGAAATTCATCATGAATCAATACGATTGGTTCGTAATGACCAGAACTACCTTCATTATTATCATATAGAAGATTGAAAGTAACATGATAAGAGTTGTTATTTGGAAATTGAATTATATTCTTTCCAGAAGTAGAACTGTAGATGTGTATATTTTTCTGTAATATAGAGAATAAAGCTAAGAGACATTAAGAATCACCCCACACGTCACCTTCTTTTGTCATTTTACCAACTTTGGTTATATATTCATCTACAGATTTAACATGATGCGACATTCTCAATTCATCTTCCATGAAATAAGATAATACCAATGGATCATGTGTATCTTTAGCTCATGAGTAGATATTATAAAGTTCATTTTGAGTTTGATTTCGTAAAGATGCGATAGAAGATTTATGATGCAATGGATATTATATTGAATCAAACATACAATCTCCTGGAGTATATATGAAATCTTCACATTTTTTTCAATTTGGACAAATCTTTAGACATCTAAACAGAGTAATAGGAGATTATGTATGTTGTTTGACAAACTTATAAATTCTAATCCATGAAAATTATACAAATGTTGTAATCAACATACTTGATTATGATGAGAGTAGTGTTGTTCAACTTGGGCTGTTAGATTATGGTTTGATGACGAAGTTTGAGTTCTCTTCCTTCTCCTCCGAGTAGTATGAGCAAGAACCACGTGGAGCAGAAGCACATTGATCGTGTAATCTTGAATGTTTCTACGTTAAATTTCATACACTTTCATCGTGCAAAGATGTCTGACGTAATTTATATAAAATGATGTCACGTTTCAAAACAAATGAACGTTACAGAAGTATTTACGTTCGTAATCATCTTGAATTTTACGTTTAATGCAATTAAACTATACGTTTCGATTTTTTTCCAAAGATGTTTGTGAATCACATCACGTTTGAATGGTAGTAAATTTCATAAATAATTATTGTTTCAAAGCATTTTCTGTTTTTTGTTTCTCCCGGTTTATACGTTTCTCCGTGAACTTTGTTGTTTCATGTGTTTTGCACATTCATAGAGTTGCACTTGGCAAAGGTACAACACGTTTCTAAACTGTTTGTTGTTTGAAATTGTTTGATGTTTTTGTTTTATGCTTTTCAAATTTTGATAATTTGGTGTTGCATTCATCTTTTGTTCGCACCATGTTCTACATATATCATCGTAGGTCAGACTCCGTTTGATCATGTGATATAAACCTGAAAAACAACATCAAAGAAAGCGTTGTCGGAAAACTTCATGCAATGTTGAATTTACCTTGGAATATATACTACTGATATTGATTTATTTTAATGTTTAAAGAAAAAGTGCTAAAAAATATAAGTCACAAATGAAATTAGTTATATATTATATACATTAAATTAACTACAATGGTAAAATTGAAATTTTGAAAAATATCTGATATGCCAAGACAATAAATGCAGAAGACAAAATAGATCTCGAGGTCTTGATGGTACGTCTATTTGTGTAATAAGATTATTTGGATATAAAAAGTTCTTGGAACTTTACCTATGTTGAAAGATTTAACGGTTGGAATTGTCAAGGTTTTAGATGATTCTTCCTCAGTAGATGAAGTCTCTTTGATCTGTTAAAAAAAAATTAGACGTTCATTGATGTCGTTATATTAATGGTTTGCAATATTTGATAGCGATTTTTATATTGATGCAATTAATTTGTGATGACATCAGTCAATGTTTTTTAAAAAATATTAAAAATCATCATAATACTTATACAATTGAAAAGTAAATAAAGTATAAATTGTATACGTGATCAAATCCACAAAAATCACCGTTTGAATTAAACAAGAAAATTCTTGTTGTTGCGATCTCCTCAATTTGATCCAATAGCATATCTCGATGGTTGTCGATGTCGTAATTTTGGATAACCTCTGTTCTCACTAGGCTCGTTAGATCTTGGAACCAATTATCTTTTGCATGGACCATCATATTGTTTATCATTGGAAAGATCTTCAACATACCTTTCAATCCATGGCACATGTCTTAACTGACAATCCAATTTACAACTTTCACAAAAGCCTTGAAGATTATTAGAAATTGTAAGTGCGTCGAATTACACGTGACGCATGTGTATTTGTAAGGTCTGTCATCATAATTACGTGGTTTGAAAGTATCACGTACCTAAACATATGAAAAGAAGTTATAAACATAAGATATATCTGCAAATAGGAAAGTTTATTCAGATTATTCACATAAAAAGTTGATTATATACCTTTATATTTTTGTTTTCTCTCATAATATGAGCTTTCTGCACTCTTTTCAAAACGTCAACTTTGGATTTGAAAGAAGTAGTTGACCATATAGTAGCTCCGTGTGTAGGCAATTTTGGAAGATCATTCTCTCGTGGACAAAATCTGTCTTGATACAGATTTCAAGTGCAACAATACAACATGTCCATAGTGAAAATAAGTCTCAATATTTTTATACTCTGTTGCGAAATCATAATAGATGATCACCTGCAACATGAACACAAAATGTGTTAGTCTAGAAGTTTCATGAATAGCAAAATTTTAAATCTGTTGTGAAATAAATTTTTAAACGTAAATTGTTTAATGTACATAATTACTTACTGTCATCTTGTCTTCTTCAGAATCACCATCCACGATTGTGATCTCAAATTTTTGGTTTTCATTTTCACCGTGTACAACAATAACGGCAATAGATATATCTACTGTCGTGAATCGAACGGTAAGATAACGCATGCACATTCGGAGAGGCATGAAGTGCCGGAATTTGAAAATTGGAGTATAACTCCAAGGCATAATTGTCTGAAATGTCGTCTGTCCATCGATCAAGAGGATGAATTTTGCATCTCCTATGTGACTGAGAATTTTCACTGGCCTCTCTTCTACCTGCACTGCTCTACGGCCAAAGTATTGTATTCTACAATACATATTTCTATAAACTTTGTCTGACCAGTTTACTACATTGTTGCCTTGGGCACTACATATTATAGTCTTCTCCATATGATGATCGATCATATTGAATAAAACAAAAGAGCTTTTCGTTATAGATTTATTAATGTTATCATATTTGTTAAATATAATACTTTCAGAAACGTCATTTTGTTTGACATATTCTATGTTATCTATTAACACAGTTAAGTTTTTATCTACACTTGGCGTTTGAAATGGAATAATTATTTCTTGTTGTTTTTTTTTTCTTTGTGAAGACTTTATGGGAGATGATGGAGTAGAACTTGGCTGCTTCAGTATTTGTACTATGAGTTCACTCCCTTCTGTACCATCTGTGAAAATCTTGTTCATTTTTCTTTTTTGAACATAGTGAAATCCATCGTATATATGAACCTGAAAAACATACACAATATCACTTTCTATCCAAGATAGATATAATATCTACAATCATGACAATAGACAAAAAACTATTTCAATATGATGTCTGAGGTCCCACCTTTGGTGACCAAAAGCAGTTGTTTTGATCTCGTAAACTTAGTTCAGAGGTACAACGTCGCTATGAAAGAAGGTTTTGCTTTGGATCTATACTATCACTTTGCTTCACCTGGAAACATAATCACATCATACAGGATAAGAATATAAAAGAAGTTAAAGCAAAGTGGTAGGACTGCTAGACCAAGAGAACTTACCTTCAAATAGTTTTGGTGACTATGTTTCCATCCCAAATTAAAATCTATTAAATAAGGAATGAACTTACAACTATTTACCAACTTTACAAATTACGGTGTAATAAAACATAGAAAGGAAAGAAGAAGGGGGTTTTCTTCCCGCGTGAGGGAATATGCTGCACTTGAATGGGATAGGAGTTTGGGAAGAGTTAATCTGGAAAGATTTGTCAGATCTCATCTGTAGAGATCCGCTTACGAGGAAAACTGTACTGCAAGAGAGAAGAATTACTGGTCTCTAAGATTTAGGGGACATCTGAGGTTAATCGGGTCATATCTCAATGGCCGGATCAATCTCTACGGATAACATTGTTATAACTGCAACTTTTCCTTGATCGGAGTCCAGTGAGTGTCGTTGTATCCGATCGAAGAGTCATATCCCAGAGAAAGTGTGTGAGTTTTGTTGGTGACAGAAATTATGAGTAGTGTTCTTTCTGAGTGACCAAGTAGCTGATCAATTCACATGGAAATAGGGTGGAATGACCTTCTCATACAGATGTACGTTGTTCGGATCATCGGTTGGAGATAATCTTGACTGAAAGAAGGATCTATAGGTTATAATATTCAGTAATACTCTCATTTTCAAGAATTGCTGACTATGAAAACTATTCAATAATATTCAGAACATTTAGTTCCAGAGAACAAATAGCTTATCATTTGTTTCCATCCCCAATTAAAATCTATTAAATAAAGAATTAACTTATACCTATTCACGAACTTTACAAATTATGATCTAACTGGAAAAAAACTATTTAATATTGACAAAAAGTATTTTTTAATAACATTCAATAATATAATACAAAAAAAATTCGTATATATTAAATTATATTATGGAGGGAAAAAAAGAAGACGTGTTTCATTGACGCCCTTTGGGAGCATGACTAACGGCTCTTTTGAGAGTTTGAAATCTGCGCTCGTACTGCGGAGCGCCCAATCCCACGCCACATCGTACTCCCGGATGCCACAGGATGGACCCTGCAGGCACAGGCTGATTGCACACTCGGAAGTTGTTTCGCTTTCCGTTGAATGGCAGGCAGGCCTAGCTCTTCGTATGGCACACAGAACTGCATCAGTTGCTGGCTGCGTTTGAATTTGTTCGAGTTTCGGTAGAACTTTCGCTCACTTGTTTCCTCCTCCTTGTTTTGTTTGGATCTTTGTCAGGAAAGCCGCACCTACGCGCCCCCCCCCACTCCCATTCGCTTCTTCTTGCCTACAAATACAAATTCTTGCATACATTGTCTGTCTCTCTGCCAGTCAGGCGGCCTTCCCTTTACTCGCACCATTCAGGCGAATGCGGTCTTGTTTGGTGTTCCTGCACGCTCTTGCACTTCCTTCAGGCCCCACTACGGTCCCCATGACCTTTTTTCTCTCTCTCTCTCTCTCTCTCTCTCTTTCCGTCGGGACCATTCACAACTTTTGGATTGGGTCGATTGGTCGTATATCTATAGGTAGTTGGCAAGATCGGCCTCACATCTATGGCCTCTACTTCTACTTCTGTCATTCTGACTGACATCTCTCTCACACTGCAGATCAACGGGTACAGTATCGTAGCTGTGTGTTCAGTGGCATGTTGAACGATGCAGTGCTGTAATGGACTCTTAACTGATTCTGATTTCTCCCTCAATTCCTGCCTACGCCTCCGTCTTGTCCGTCCGTGATGACTTGTTTTATGACTCGTATGATGCTGAAGCTCATTACTCCGAAAGGTCTACGCAGTCTTGCTCCGTAAGCTGCATCATCTGACAGGACCACTAGAAACCACCTCCCTGTTTCTTCACACCTAGTCCTTCATCATGACGGCAACACGTCGCAGTCCTGAATTTGTGACATCGATCATCGGTCTCCACCGTTGTCCTCTCTGGATTCTATAATTAAGTTAAATTTACTCGAGTTGGGGTGAGAGAGAGAGAGAGAGAGGGCGGGATGGGCATGCGGAAGTACGGCAGAACGGTGTGAGTGACGGATCTGAAATGAATCGCATCCAATTCCTCCATCGCCAGCTGAGTGCTGGCAAGAGTGCTGCGTAATGGATAGTCGAGACATGTTCGGAATGACTAGCATCTCGAGAATCTTTAGTTTCACTCTTTCATTCCTTTTTTATTCCCATCCAATTCGGTGGATCATCCGGGTGACATTACTACTAGGTAGTGTTGGAAAGCACGAATGGCTGGTGCCAGGCTTGTCCTTGAGAGCATAAGTTAACGGGCCACGCCGTTTCACTTTACGAAGGAAGCTCTTCCAACTCTATCCGGCTACTTACCGGTCGATAAGACAGCAGGGTCTCGGCTTTACTACGTATTCTATGAAGCTTCACATAGCTCCGTTTGTTGAAGCAGTACCCCGCTTATGTTGTGGCTAAATGGTGGTCCAGGTTGCTCAAGCCTCATTGGATGTTCCTGTGAACTAGGTCCTTGAATTGTTCGAGAAGAAGGCATTCTTCGTCGTAACTCTTCGTCGCCCAAGAGTTACGACATTACGACCTGGAACAAGAAGTATGAACTCGATCTTCGCTGATTATCAAAGCAGAGGGACAGGAACAACCATATTGGGGCAGGGGTATCCAAACTGGAGTGGGGGAAGACATTTTTCTTTTGCTACCGTAAGTTGCATTACACCATGGCACTCTTGACAAATGGACACGAGCAGATTCCCCCAGACGTATTTCAACTGCTTCATGCGAACGAAATCCTCCTGTGCCAGCAGAAACTTGTCCTCGTACATAAAGACAGAGAGCTCACTCGCTGTGAGAAAAAAGCTTCGTTGTACTTCGTAGAACATGCCTAATTGTTCACAGACTTCGACCGACGAAAGACAAGGCCAATTCCAGAAGCTTCTCAAGAGGAGTCACTATAATGGATCAATGTAGTGGATCAATGCTTTCTGCTTCCGAGGCAGACTTCGAGCAACTGAAGGAGGAGTTGGTAGAACAAAGGAATGGTTAGTGCTCCATAGCCGAGAGAGATTTTGCAGAAGAGAGACTTTCGAAGCTGAAGACTGAAATTACTAACGCTGAAGCGAATGTAGAGCACCTGAAAGAAGAACTGGAGGAGGGAAGATGCGAGGCAGAAAGTCTGGAACTCAGACTCTCACAACTCCTGAAAGAAAGACGGGATGAGCTTCTGGCAGTCAGAGTAAAATCTGTAGCGGTCGAATTTTATGTAAGCGAGCTGAAGGACAACATTACGTAGCTTCAGTCTCAGGTACAGCGTCTTGAAGAGAAGCTTGGGCTAGGACAAGCTGAAATAGAGGAGTACGTTCAGTCTTTAAACGCCACAATCTACGATAGTCGAACGTGGTAGTCTACAAGATTACATGAGTGTTCAGAGTAAAGCCTTGTCGAAGATGGAAGAGAAGATGTTTGTTAAAGAATCCCAGATTCAAGAACTCAAAGAGCTTATATCATCATCAGTTAGACACCATTCAGATGGCCTTTGAAGGACGTGATGCACTCCTTGCAGAGAAGGGTCAAGCAATCAGTATGCTTCAACGCCAAGTGCAGGCTGATAACGTTGCTTCATCCGAGATAGTGTCTGGTCTACAAGTTGAAGCCAAGCCAATAATCGAAGCCAAGCCAAAGATAAGTGAACTGCAGGCAGAGGTGGTAGAGAGCAAGGTTCGTCACACTGAACTTGCACGGACGGATGCGGAGAAGGATGAGTACGGCGAAGCTTTGATTGCCGAAAGGAACAAATTACCCGCTGGTTTAATGCTTCAAAATGTACAAGAACGGGTAAGGGTCGACCTGGATAGAAATTTGGTGGCGAGCCGGTTAGCTTTACTGAAGGAGACGGCGGTTGTGCTGTCCACGGTTGATTGCAGTCCCTCCCGCGATGCTTTTGAGACCTGGGTGTCTAGAAGACTAGTACAGGGGATGGGAATACAGGCGACGCAGGATGCTAGGCCGAAAGAACTTCTTAGTGGTAATGGCGACTGCCGAGCAAAGGAACCAGGTACTCAAAGAGGCCCCCTTTTCTGCAATGGGAGGATAGTTATCGCTAAGCCCTGGCCACCAGGGTTCAAGATCCAAGCGGAGAACCCAAAGACGGTCGCGGTCTGGGTGGACCTCCCCTTGGTTGACCCTACCTTTGAAATTGGAGCAGACACAATGTTGGCAGCAATAGGACCAGTTCTATATAAGATAACGATGACATCAACAAATGCATACCCCCACATCCGGGGCTGTGTGCTGATCGATCCTGACTCGGATCTGAAGGATCACCTGCAGGTTGGACTGGGGGTAGGGGAAACGATAATGCAGCCGATTATCTATCAGTCCCTGCCGGACGCATGTTTCATTTGTAAAGAAGAAAGGACACATAGCACGGAATTGCCCCGAGAATATTAAAAAAGAAGAAGGGACACGAGCCGGAAACAGCAAAGGGCTTGAACCCGCGACCAATACGGGAACGGCGACCGCTACTGGTTCTCCACAGAAGGTGGAGAAAGGCGGTGGTTTTACACAGGTTACTAGGAAGAAATGGACGAGGAGAGTAGACCGGTGGGTTGAGGTCAAAAGACCTTCCAATCGCTTTAACATCCTTGATAAGGAAGGGCAAGATCAAGAGGATCAAACCAAGGGGGGAAAGAGAGGTGAGCAGAGAGGAGATACAAGTGTTACCAAGGAGACAGAGGTGGAGGTAGGAGGTGCTTTCCCTGTTTCGAAACTAGGAGGAGGGCTCATACTAGGCTCTCGTGCTCCCCAAGTCAACGATGCGGAGATACCGATGGAAGAACAACACAACATAATGGAAGAGAAGGAGGCTCTCCCGGATCTCAATGTGGTAGTAGAGGATAAACAAATAAAAGAGAGCAGAAGGGAAGAGGGAAAGGGGGGGATCAAGACAACGAGAAAGATACCGAAATTCTGACGGAGGTCTGTGAAGACACTATCCCCAGCACCACACAGAAGGATGACAAAAACCGAACGGAACAACAGGAAGAAAGGTACAAGGAAGAAGGCAAGAGCGACAAAGGGGCAACCGCTGAAGAGGAGGAGAATATTTCAACAAGCCCACAGAGGACCGGAGGACAGGGAGGGAGAAGAAACGCAAGGAGAGAAGAACGGGGCAACCTACAACAAGAAGGGGGCGAGGAAGGGAGAGAAGATTGTACTCTAAAAGCTGAGAAAGGGATGTCTTTCTTTTCTTTTTTCTTTTTACCTTTTTCTTGAAATGCGAATTCTCTTTGCGACCTAGATGACATGGAAGTCAGTTTGGCACTTGTAGCTACTATAAACCGCTTACATACCTACACATCAGATTACCAAAAATTGATTATTTCCAGAAGTACAAAAAGTCCAAACTCGAGGAGTAATTATGATCTCTGTGATGCTTGATGATAGAGCAAAGTGCTTAAAATCTTATTACAGAGAATGGTTAAAAGGGTCTAAGATAAGGTCTTTTGAATTTTCCTAAACCTTTCACCTTGGCCTTGATTTTCTGTTCTTTCAACATTTATCCTTTTTTTTGTTTTATTTGGATTCTTGATTAGATTAATTGTTGTCTTGTTTTCTTCATTTCTTGGATTGGACCTCGAGATGGATAGGTTTAGCTTAGTTAATGAATCACATATACTCACAATGCCACCCAAGGTTCATCCTAGACGACTTGGAGATAGACATTTATCTAGAAGATGTCCGGAGGTCTCGGGAGAAAAGGTTTGGGTCCCCGAGTCGTTGTTGTTGAGTTATGTTCAACTAATGAGACTTTTAGGACTCAACGCAAGTGATACCGCTGAGTTCTAGTTTCTCTTTGCTACTGCTCGAGGTTGCATTGACCAGATGGCAAGGGAGGCAGAAGCTAGAGTTCCGGTTCTAGATGTAATACTAGAGGAGTGTGATCTAGATCCGAAAGGGCTCGACGTTGAAGATGTTAGTGAAGCTCTTATCGTTGATCCAGATGTTCTTCATGCGCTTGGTCTCCAAGCATCACAAGTTGAGGTACTATTGTTGTCTTATGCTATGATTTGATTTGTCATTTTTGCGAACTCATTCTCCTATTGTTTTTTATTTATTTTATATGTATATTGTAGGTACAGGATATGACTATGGGGTCTACTTCTAGAACTGATGAACCTCATATCAATGTAGACCATATTGTTGATTCTCAGATCCCTCATGTCATGTCTCATCATGAGCATGATAGTCCTCCGAGAGAGTCTGAGGTCGAAGATGAGGAGCTACCCATAGTTGAATTTGTATCATTGTCCAAACTTAGGGAGTTATTTCATGATTTCGTAGTCAAGTGTACTCATTGATCCAACGTGTGATCAACTATTGTTACCTCCTAGGATCAAGACAATCCATCAGACTTGGTCCCTCAAGTTTAGGTGTCCGAGTCAACACAAATTTTGCTGGTTATCTACGGAGATGAAGTTGTATTATGACATCCTCGATGTAACATGTCTTATGTACTATATCGCATTATGCGCGGGGTTAGGATATACACAGTTGGACTTTGTGTATAGAGAGCTTGGCATGGCACACATAGCGTGAAAATATTTTTTGGTTTCCAGAATGAGAAGAGACCTAGAATTGGATGGATTCAAGTGACTCTCGATTGGTGGAAAGAGAAGAAGGAAGAGGTGCAATCTGCTGTGCAAGCCAAATATTTTTCATCGATTGATGAGTCTCCCATAGCTGATAAATGAGTATGACAGACCTTGTCGATTGCAGATGTATGTTATATGTCATAATCTAACAAAATTGTAATTTTAGTGATTAATTTCAGAGAACTTTGTAGTGTATGCTGACTTGCGATATGACTATGCGAAATGATTACAATGATACATGTGCATTTATTGATGCAAATGATGGCAGTGTCATAGAACGGTCAACATGACTCGTGTTGAGGTGGATAACAATGCATAGCTCATCGAGGATTTTAGTGAGCTTGATATCCAACGATCGATTGCACGTGGTATGGTCCCAAACGAAGTTGTGCACGATGACAAGTTCTCCGTGGATGTCATCTTGCAGCGTCATGGGTCGTGAGCCAGAAGGACTTGTGACATAAGTGCAAGAATGTGATCAAGAAGTTTGGTGGAGATGCGACCAAGAAGCGACCGTCTGATGGTGTTTTGGAGGCTGAGGTAGTGGTGACTTTGAGATCTTGATCAAAAGACAATTGGTGGTGTGACTACGATCTGAAGGGGCTTATGCTATCGGGAACAAGCCGAAGCTTGTTCAACGAGTGATGACAATGCGAGGTATAATAGAGGATGTCACAACTGCTTTACGACGGTTCATGTATCCGAAGATGCAAGCACATGATCTTGCGAACAAGTTGAAGAGTTGGATTTATACTTGTTGTCAACTGAATGCGAGGAGAACAGTGGGTGTTGATGATCATTATGCTAGCGATGAGAACGACACCAGTGTGTTGGTCTTGGACATTAAGAATGTTGCAGATCATTGGGCATGTGATCATACAGCATGCGCTACTCTCTCCGGATATAGACCTTGCTGCACCATCCCCGACTTAAACACGACCGCCTCCGACACATATTATCCGCTTTGTGAGTAAATTTTCATCTAACTTGTCCTCTTTTGAATTTGAAATCATTATGAGTTCTTTGTCCTCTTGGTTGATATGTATACCGTTTCTGCATGTTTAGGTTCTCCTACCCATCGCGCTATGATGGAGTTTTTGACGAAGATCATTACATTGACAAAGATGCGATTCTATACTAGAGCTCGGGAGAACTATGTCAGAGACTTTCAACTCTGTCACAACAAGTTTGCCACGAAGAAGGTTCACCATCCTAAGACTCACGAGGCTCGATTGTCAGTATGTTGCATGGATTGGAATGAGAATATCGGACGAGTGCCCATCAAGATATATCAACGATGTCCTCAACACACCACAGTGCGGCATAGGACTTTACACTATGAGTGCTACCTGAACGGACAACTGCGTGGAAGACTGAGTTGAGGGAGAGCATTTTTGGCATGCATATTATCTCTTGATGATAAGTGATAGCATCATACCTTCCTTTACAATCCTACCTAAGCTATCTTGCTTTGATGTTTGTCATATACATGTACCATTCATTGACAAGGTGTCCTGTTGGATGCAAGAGTTGTTTCAAAAACTTACATAACATATCAAGTCTATGTTTTATGTTGGGTGCGGCAGTTGTTTCGGAAACTTACATAGCATTACAGTATATGTTTTAGACTTAGTACTAGCAGAACATTACAGTTTATGTTTTAGACTTAGTATATGTTTTAGACTTAGCATTTTCTGCAGTTTGCAGCGCTATATATCACTTTTATGTCTTGATGCACAAAATTGTCTTTCAAACAGCTTGGCCTTATTGTCTTTGATCCAGTTGCATGCTGAAATTTTATCTGTCAGATTTGTGAGTCTTAGTTGATTTGTGCTTATTATAAATTAAGCTTATAGTTTCTTGATTATTTCTTTTGTTCGTCGGCTATGAAGTTGACTATTAGGAGAGCTTCATTTCGCTGACTATGAAGCTGACTATTTACTCTTAGGAGAGCTCCAATGTGTGACAACGAATAGAACTCGACCAAGAGCTTGTTTCAAAACAGAACCATGTATACTTGTTTTTTTTTTATCAAGCGAGAGGAGAGGTTTGAATATCAATCTGCTCACGCCACATCTTCCAGAGAAACAAACAGTTTGAACTCTGCATACAAAATACAAGACTTTCAAGAATGCTACAGGGGTTGAATCCTTGAAGCCCCCAACTGGGCATAGCACTTCATAGGAGCTGTTCCAGCAGCTTCTAGAACCGCTAACCGAGATGCATCATGCATGCAACTACAGAAGAACAAAAAATTTGACAGAAAAAAAAACAGAAATAACTCACACAATGCTTCTCAGACTATGCAGCTCAAACTATGCTTGGAAGCCAACAAAAACTTCATCAAGATCATGGAACTCTCGTTTTACTGTCTCTTCCAGCAAAGAAGGCAATTCTTTTCGGTCCGCATATCTCAAAAAGAAAGCAAGTTCCCGATATATGACAAAATGTTGCATTTTCTGAACTGTTTCGCTGTATGCTGCAAATACACAACATAGTAACTCATCCTCGATGTCAAGCTGATGTACAAAGGTCTCTTCCAGCACAACAGTTTGAGCCACAACTGCAGCATAGTGAGGAAAAGTTATTCGTAACTCAGATGCACTGATTGTAAGTTGGCTGTCGTAGAGACAACCTCCCGTCACCACCTAATGCTGATGCAGCTCGTCATCTGAGCGAACTCGTCGAGTCTTTACTTTGTGCGGCATTGTTCGTCTCACTACAAGAACTCTAGACTGTTATCGAGGGCTCTAAAGCTCTACCTCTCTCACGAATGAAAACGTTCAATAGAAATAGAAACAGCGATGCTCTCAGATATGATCAAGTTCTTTGCAAACAGTAAGTGACATCTGACTGGTCTCAGAAAATTGGTTCACTAGCTTGCAGAAAAACACAAGGAGAAATGCACAAAATAACGCATGAAATCACAGTCTCGAGCCGTAGAATGGAAAGTGGCAGAGGTTTAGAACTATCCAAGATCTCGAGAACCGGCAACGAAAGCTCTTCTCTCTGAGAGAAGATTCTAGAGGGATAAAAATGTAATGTAAGCGAGTGGAGAGTCATTGCCACAGAGCAAATCCTCGCAAAAGCAACGTCACACAATAGTGAGTCCAAAGGAAAGTGAAACCAAGTGAAAGAGCTTCTACGAAAGAGAGTTCAAACACCGAACAGAAACGTGAAATACTAGATCATCAACGAGTCAAAGCATCTGCACAGAAGCCAATGCGAGCCAAATCTGAGCACCTTTTCCAAATCCACCAGCCCCCAAAAGTTCGGAGAGAGCACAGAAGAACAACACATGCTGTTTGTGTGTAGTCTGCTTAGAGGTATAGATGCACGCACAGAAGTTCGGATAGAAATAACGCATGAAATCACAATCCCGAGCCGTAGAAAGAAAAGAGACAGAGGTTTAGAACTATCCAAGATCTCAAGAACTGGCAACCGCACAGAAGCTAATGTGAACCAAATCTCAAGCACCCTTTCTAAATCGACCAGAAGCGAGAGGACTCTAAAAAGTTATCTATACCAAAAGATCATGCATAAGACCGACCCCCATCACGTGTGAAATCTGCTGCAGTGCCAGAGAAATCGTTGAAAAGACCATGCGTAAGGCCGACTTCACCAATTGTGAAATCTGCTGTAGTCAGAGAAATCATTGAAAAGTTGAAGCTGCGTGAAAGCTTGGAAATGGACCACGACCTAGCAAAGAAAACCCTAGCTGCTAAGCCGCAACTCCTGCTCATTTTTTCCTCCCTGACTACTTCAAACACTCGCGCTAGGAGATGCTAGTCGCAGAAATGTCATAAAGCACTATGGGACGCACTCCAGCCTTGGCCGTGACAACTATCACATAGGCAGCCGCATAAGGCGGCCCCTTTTAAAGGGACCCTTGTGGTTTAAGAGGGGTGAGGTAACGCAATGGTAGGATGAGTTAGCGGGTGCGGTAAAGTAAATTTCTGGTCCTTATCCTTATTATGCATTATTCCTCACGTACCAGGTTACAAAACTATCAACAACATCGTTCGAAAACCGTACCTGCACCCGCCGTCTCACACATCCAGATATTTGAAATCCAGAATGCTATGCTTCTTTACCGCAGATGTTTCCGTGCAAGAAAAACGCGAGCAAGCATGCAAGCATGCAAGCATGCGCACACGCGGGTACCGATACACTCCATTTCCCTAGAGAAGAAGCCGGCGTGAATTACAGGAGCCGCATGACGATGAAGTGCCACGATTTTATACTTCAAAATCCTGCCTGATCCTAAAACTCCACTTAAATAACACAAGATGTTATTAACAATTCTCACGTGTGAAAATCGCTCGTGCGGAGTCCAGGTTTAGAATTGTCGTTTAACATCGGAATTTGAACTCAAAATTCTGGACCTTTGAATAACAAGGTGTTGTTATTATTTTGGGCAATCCGGACCTTTCAATAAAATCTTAATGTTATTATTTAGGGTCGTCGGACCCTAAACCTCCGCAACGCAATTCTGGTGCGTTGCGGAGGCCCTCCCGGTATTCCATTCCGATTATCCAAAATAATAACAACATGTTGTTATTAATAGTTTTTATAATCCAAAATAATAACACCATGGTGTTATTAAAATGTCCGGATTTTTTAGTTCAAATTCCGATGTTTGATGACAATGCTGAACCCGGACTTCGCACGTGCGAGTTTCACACGCAACGTGCTGTTATTTAGAGATTTACACCTCGTCCGTTCCACGTCATCTTAAACCGAAACTCCACGCCATGCCGTCATAATTCGAGGCACGTCACCCTAAACCTACCTGCGGATTGTCTCATCAAACTATAGTGCCATGTTGGCAGTCATCGACTGACTGTGACCGGTAAATGACTGTGACCGGTAAAGGGTACTGTAAAGTACTGGATTGTGGGCGCCAGGCCTGTCAAGCAAGTATTGCGTCCATTCAAGTAAATAGCTGAGAAAGATCATCAGGCTCTGTCTTGGAATCCCGGAATGTACATTCTTGTCACCGGTAGATTCTGCGAAGACGGTATCCCGTTCATTGAGGTGCATAAGATTGTTGACTTATCCACCTCACCCGATAGAGAGTCGCTCTGGCATTTAGAGCTAGCTGAAAGTCATGAGAAATTTTATGACAGTTTACTTCCGAAACTCAAGCGCAGTACAAAGCGTCAACGTAAGTGACCAGATTAGGGTGAGAAGATACTTCAGAGGATGACAGACGACATGATCAGACCACTCCGGATTTGTTTTACCTCAACGTAATTTACATCGCGAGACAGCGAATATGTTGATCATGTTCACCTTCGCGTTTCTAGCCTGTTTTGATCCTAACAGGGGAGTCAAGCCATTAGCACAATGAATAACAGCCGATGAATGGAAGCAGGATACTAGTTGCCCGCCTAGAGAAGGTCTACTGGGATTTGAGAACTGGCGTTTTCTCTATATCCGACTGCATATTTGGTGATAGTTGTCACCCTAAGGGTGTGACAGACGAATTCATGGTCGTGTGCAACATCTACATGTATCTCTCTTGTTACCAAACCCTTTTGTAGGGTTGAGTGCTGTTACCTCAACATTCCGGAGTCTTGCCTATCTCCTCTCCGGATTTACTCATGGCTATGAAAGGGAGCACCACTCATGCATCTCGTCCAAGGATGATGAGATGATATGAACTCGTGAAGTTCTTACTGCCCTAATAGAGACTCTTCACAAAAGAAAGACCAAAAGATCACCTCGGCCAGGACCGAGGTAAAACTAGCCCCCTACATATTTAATTTTTCTTCGCTTTGATAACTCGGACCACACGGAAGTACCTAATTCCTCGTGACGAGTAGTAATTCAGGGTTCTCTGGAACTTTCTGAACTCAGCTGAGTTGGTTGGGTCTCAGACCTCTAAGCGAAAGGTCTGGGGTTCAAACCCACCTGCTCTCGATCGGAGGTGCAGACCTCTAAGCGAAAGGTCTGGGATTCAAACCCACTTGCTCTCGGTCGGAGGTGCATGAAGTCGCTGTATATGCAATCTGGACAGAGGACAGTCCGATGCCCCTTGAAGGGATAAAGTGGACAAGTTAACAACTTTAACTTTTTAACTTTATATAATTCTAAAATGTCTTCGTGATCTAGTGTGATTAGATTCCTCCTCTTTGTGGGTATATATGTTTTTGACTAGGCTGGTGATTCTACATGGGAAAGCTTTGTGGCTTGAGGCTTCCACAAGTCCACCTGCGAGTGCTCGTAAACTAAACCGGAGATGGATGATCAGAGGAGAAATGTCTTGTACACATCTTGGTTTTTGATAGCCCGGCCAAATACTTTGAAAACTTGAGCGTGTTAACGTGAACTGTTAGTTATCGCATTGAACTTCATTGAACTCAATTTCGTCTTGCGAAGAGAACGAAGAGAGAAGTGAGAGAAGTTAGGGTTTGATCACGAGCCAAACTTGAAAATCTTTGTTATAACTTGCAGGTTGACTTTATCGCGGCAGATGATAAGACAGTTAACATTCTTGTTTCATTTTTAGATATAACATTGTCAGCACAGGCCACCTACTCGAGGTGGTGGATGTTTGTCTCATCGGAGTCTCATACCCCTTACGCCACAGAGGCGCTAATTATTTACTCCTGTAAATTTTAGTAAAACGAATGTTTACCTTTGGGCCTCTCTGCACGACTAAAATGTTCGCAGATTCTTGTCCAAGACTTCAAGGAGTGCTTCCGGCGATCTATCCCGTTGAATGAATCTTTCTAACGAGATGCATTCAACGACATGAGCGGCATGCCAGTCAGTCCGAGAGAGTAGTGGGATCCCGGTTTGCGCCATTCAGTGTACCGTCTGAATCGGTCTCACTGTGCCAGGCATGAGTGTCGGCGAGTCCTCTCTCTATGGGACGTTCCTACCCACCTGCAAGAAACAGATGCTCAGTTTTGGAGTGTAACGGACAGCAAAGGCACGATCACATGTGATTCTGCCTGCCACGAAAATGCTGGAAGCTATCGGGTACTCACCTGATGCTTAGAGCTTCGTGGAGGCCTATTCTTGCGGGATATCCGTCGATAAAGGTTCATGAACAAGGAAAAGAAACACAAAACGAAGCAGCAGCTGGTGATGATACCAACTAGACTAACAGCAAAGACCTGCATTCCAGAAGAGTGCTAGAATCAGGGTTAGATCAGAATTCACTGCAATGGCATACTGCTAGCACTAAGAAGCAGAGACGTCGGTCGACTCAACTGCTCTACTTACAAGAGCATAAGATCGATCAGGTTGTTGCGCGTACATCCTTCTCCTGACTACGTATGGATGATCATCAGTCATAATATCACACCAGCTGAAATTGAAAGGGCTCTGGGAGAAGTCTGATGTCCAGCCTGCTGGACAGATGCATCTCCGATTCTCAGCATCCTCCACTCCTCTCGTACAGTTCAGTGGGAAGAGATCGGGTTTTGGAAAGTGGAATCGAACTGATCCTGTATCCAGGCATCCCTGCAATACTCTGCCCGTAAGGCGTTAGCAACATGTCCTGTCCTGCCTAGAAACTATTTTCACTCACTCAACGAAGCATTCAGTAAATACTGACTTGAGAGGGACAGCGCTCAGTTTCCCCATCCTTAATCGTAAACAACCAAATGACATCTGGGTGCGTGATATCACTGGAGTTCCGTGCCCGGAGACTTCATTAATCCAATGGTTGAAACTAGGAGACAGTACTCTTTATTTACTTTGATCAAGATTTTTCAAAGATCGAGTTTACAAATAGGATTTTTTTAATTCAAAATTAGGTATTAAAGTAAAAAATATGCAAATTTTATATAACCTGTTAATATTTAAATTTTTACATAGGCTTCAGCATATTCTTAAACGCCTAGTCTTGATTTACAAATGGTTTAAAATTATATAGCTAAGTGAAACCCCTGAGGTTCCGCAGCAAGCAGAACTATATATGACGTCTGTGAGAATAAGAGGTGTTCTTCTTTTATCATAGGTTATGCTGCAAACAGCAGCGCGACATTGTGGAATTCAAGCAAGTCTTTGGATGAATTGCCACTAGAATGTTAAGGCATCGGAGTTGTACTAGTTCTCCCTTCTAACAACTTGTTCATCTTCGATGAACTGTAGCAAGAAGGTTAGAGCATCGGAGGTGTGTTAATCCTCCTTTCTATCCTCCTCCTTGTTTATTTCTTGCCACTATAATCTTCTCTCCTTACGTTTCAACTCAGAGGTCACTCTATCCAGCTTTTCAATTATCCCCAAAGAGGGCTATGCTTGCTCGTTGTTCAGTAAGCATCTAGGACATTGTGTCATGCAGCGATATGGTGCCTCTTGCAAGACGTTTCCCAGATGAGGTACGTGATAAGTTCAGATCCTGACTGAGTTTCGTTCTGACTGACCTCATTAATATCGCAAGGTTCACACAAGCGTGACGTTGCGTTCCATATCGGTTTATCCGTGTACTTCGTAGGGCAATCTGCTGCTTTTGCACACACTGTGAAGTGCTTGATAACCTGCATCACGGACGACACAACAGATTGTGAGCAAGTATGGTACGTAGGGAGTCGAGCTTGCAGATATTTTCTGCTGGATGCCTTCGGGTAGAATCCTTTGTTTCTCGCGATCATAGTACATCTTCATCGTGAACTACCTCACATTGGCTCCTTTACTCCTAATGGACTCATGGATGATTTCACCCACAGAAGAACTCATCGATTCAAAGAACTTTGGTGCTCTAGTCAAAGCTCCATCTAGCTGTTTCTACGGGATCACTATAATAGCATTCCTTGAGTTATGTACATTTCTCACGAAGTTGGTTTGATATGTTCCACACATTATGTGATGATTGCCTTCAGCAATTTGAATTTTCTTAGAATAGATTCTTCATTCGTGGTCTATAAGATTCTTTCTTTTGTCGCAAGCGAAGTTTATATGCTAACTACAGTATCAATGGTACTTTCGTAGGGATCATAAATACCAAAATTACAGATCCAAAGGGACACTTTGGCCATAGTCGTTGAAGTCATGGTGAAAGTTAAGGAGTGTTTTTCAGTTTTTCGGCTCGAACACACATCTCTGGCTTAAGCAGTGTGTTCCAAGAACACAAAGTTTCCATGATACGCAAAAAAAAAGCACGAAGGCAAGACAACTGTCGATTCTTAGACAACTGTCGATTCTTAGACAACCTATATTTTCTACACTTAACAATCATTAACAATCATTTGATAGATGGTTTAGTGGATCGACAGTCCTTAAACTCTGAATTTGCTCGACTTGAATAATTAAGCAAAGATCGTTCACTTCCATCACATCGAGAGCAAAAGTTCGTGTCTTTTCGTTATACTCAGATTTTGGAACATGATGCATGTTGGCGCTTAGTGAGATGTGTTCAGATTTGAAGAAACCTCACCTTAAGTTCTTCATCCACACTACATTCCACGCACAATAATTTGCTCCCTCCATTTCCATCTGGCCTCCGGACACAATAAGATTGTTGTGTATTTCCTCCCGTCATTTGTCGAGCTCTTTGTGTTTAAGATTCGATTCAAGTTATGATTTTACTTGAATCATTCATCGAGCTCTTCTGTGTTATATTTAGTTCAGTCTCTTCATTCCTACATAGTTAAGAACACACAGTTTGGTCATGTGTGGTGTTCAATATGCAAATATGATATTGTATTGAGTTCTGTAGCTTCTTATAAAGGAGAATTTAAGCTCTATATGAACGAAATGTCTAATTCACAAACACATAAGAGTCTATGCATATCAGGTGATATCAGCTCAAAAAGAGTTGTAACAAAAGTGGGTCTTCAAGAGTAAAAGAGTAACATCGGGACACTCTTCAACTCCTGTTCTCTTTAGAAATCCATTGCGGCTCCTACTTCCATAGGAATCTAGTTCTATAAATGGATGACACGTGAGAACTGAAAATCAAATCAGAGTGTGTGTTGATCATCTTTACACACTTAGTCAGATTGTTCAATGCAGTAAGAACGAAAGGAAACCCAACTTTCTGTTTCTTCCTTGATGTAGAGTTTACTATATCATATATTCAGATGGGTTGTCATTACATATGTAGAAATGCAATATAAAAGGAAATATTTCACGGATGTACAGAAGCTATCCCACAACACCACTAGTGCAATACTGATCAATCCAACTCTCTGTTCAACTCTTGCAATATTTTCATCAACAGTTCGTTGGAACAGTTAGATTGATATCTGTCCAGTTCAACCCATCATGAGTATATCTGTACATTCATCAACTAGAGCAGATCGAATAGGAGCATTGATTTGGCTGGTTCGGATGAATATGTGAACTTCAAGAAACTCAAAAGATAATTAACATGTGCACAATATGATGTGACGTGTGACGAGTTTGAGCCGAATGTTTCTAAACTAGGATGATGATCTTTAATGGATCATGGGAGAAAGTAACCATCACCGGTATTGGAAGTGAGATGCATAAGATTTCACTCGGAGAGAGTGAAATCTTACGCTTAGGGGTTGAATTTTGAGAGGATTGTGTGTAGGACGGTCCCATCTCTCCTACCGTCAAGAAGAACCATCCGAGAGTATATGGGTGAAGATGTGTAGAGGTTAACTTCAAAAAGTACAAGCTTGGTACCTTTCACGCTTTCCACCAGTCGCTATAGTTTCAGACTTCCAAGTTTCAGATTTGATCGCTTGTAGTTACTCCTAAACTGTCGTTTTCTCTCCGATCTTTAGGTATTCCCCTTGTACTCGTAAAAAGATTTCAGCAGCTGTTATGCACAGTACACAAAATCAATACTGAGATCTGTCAACACTTGAAACAAAGAGATAGTTGGTCTTGAACGATCAATCGTTATGCTAATGCACGGTACACAACATCAGTCATGTAGGGTGACATGATTAATATGATCTTCTTCTCAAACCTAAGCTAAGAAGGTTCTTATGGTTTCCTTGAGATCATCCTGCAACTGGAAAAAGAACTAGAAAAATTAACAAAAATAGCGATATTTTGTTCGTCATTTGACCGAATTTCATTGTCCACTCCAACAAGGTGACTTTTTCATAAGGGAACCATAACCGTTCAGACTTAATGAAAGCAGAACAGAGAAATGGCTGATGCACGGAGATTTGGGAACGGTTGAATTTCCATCGTCACATACGAGAAGTGGTATGACTGCAAAGGATAAAGAGCAATCACAAGCAAGGAGTTCGAGTCACTGGGAATATTGCCACTAATTTGGTCGAGAGAGATACAAACTCAAATAATCTTGCACCAGAGAAACGTTCGGACAAATCCAGCGGAACAACATCCGGTTCAAACTAGTGCATGCAATTCAGTAACCACTATGCGATTCCGCAACTCACCAATTTTGGCGGAAGCCTTTTGGAGGATGTGCTTTGCTTGCTTCATCTTCGGTTTCACAGCTAGCAACATCGTTCTACAGTTCCATGTTCACAGCAAATTGTCAACAATGGAGAAAGACAGTGAGAACGAAGAGCTAAAATTGCCACAGTACTTTCACCATTTTTGGCAGTCACCAGAAACCGGAAATGTCCAGCCGGGAAATTGAGTTTTCAGAGGAGGGAGTTCCTCCTCCTTCTCTTTCGAGGGAAGTCTATTTCTCCCTTCCCGCGGTCGACTCCGTTTCACTTCCTCGCGCCTCGCGTCTTCCTTCTGCCCTCCTCATTTTCGATCGGGATGTTTAGTCTCCCACCTTCTCTCTCCTTCAAAGTCGAAAAATAATGCTTACGATATATGTGAGTGACACTCCTATCCTACTGGGATCTCTAGTATCTGGGAAGCTCACAAGGTGTATGATTTAAGGGATAGTGATCCATTTGTTATGTTCCTAATATCCATTTTCTCCTCCCGCAAGGATAGCACGAGAAGTAGATTAGTGTTCGGTCAATCCTGATAGGACCCGAACATTCCGGGGGGATGGATGGGGCCTTCTCGTGGACCGACTTTTACCGCAAGAGACAGGAGGAACTGTAGTTGTAGAAGAATGAATGCCTGTATATGTTTCGGTGTCCTCCAAGAGAACAGTTTCGTGTCCTTCCAGGTAAGGATTCATCTATAAAGGCTTTCTGATAGGACTTCACCATTGAAGTGCCGACACATTTAGCAGACAGGCGGCAATGCTGTAAACTCTCGAGGAAATGCAAGTTACCTTAAACGAGCAGTAAAGGACTGACTCAGAACTAGCGCCAATCAAATCAGGCGAGTGGACACTCGAAAGAAGGGTACGACGTTCAAACGGTGTGTTCAGAAGAATCTACTGATAACCTTTCGCTGAAGGTGAAATTTTCTAGGACGTAGGTTTTGCTGCATCATCGTCATCGTCGGTTCGCTGCCGTGTTAAAGATACATAAACAGAATTGCAAAATTTTCTTTGCATACCAAACCTCGAGTTGGAATCCGACCAGGCACGACTTACGACCTACGAGCCCAGAGTCGCAGCAAAGCCCATACTGTCAGATTCGTTGAGGATCCTATACGATCGGTGCACAGAATAAGATTGTGGGAGTAGTTCACATTGTTCTTTAAGAGGGAAACGAACTAGCGGAACTTCAACAGCCAACTACTCCAGCACGCTGTTAAAGATGTTTAGGGACGAGCAAGCAGAGAGAAAAGAATACGAGGAAAGAAGGAGACGAGGATGCGAAGAAGTTGATCCTTGGTTTGGGCACACCGCCACAGACGTCACTTACGCCTTGCAAACCCCGGTGCCCAAACACTCGAGTCATCCGCGACTCGAGTGTGCACCCGATACAAGCTACAATCGGACAGCAAGCGATATCACTACCAAGCTCCACTCGCGCCCTAGCAGTCCTCATCGGGAGTATTACTATGGGAGGCAGGAGACCGATGTCACCGCACATCTTCAGGTCCATGCCCCTAAATTCGTTAATCCCCACGGTTGTGCATCTAACTCCCGTGCTGGAAAGAATTACTGCCGAGAAGAACTCCAGACATCGGAGGAAGCGCACTCTAACAACCAACGCGCTTTTGATTATATGCACCCGCTAGGAGCACATCGACCTTTCCCTTTATCCGATTGCTATTATCACAGTGGCTCGAAACCGTCGACTCCTTGCGGTTCTCGTTCTCACTCCCCTTCTCGTCGCCGATCCCGATCTCGAACTCCTAGTCCTGGAAGGGACGAGACAAGAAGTAGACGTCGATCTCGAACTCCCAGTCCTGGCAGGGACGAGATGAAAAATAGGCCTCGATCTCGATCGCCTAGTCCTAGCAGGGGAAAGGTTAGATATGAATCTAGCTCTCCCAGTTCTCAACCTCACGGGTCATATGGTCACTTGCCTCATGGACACAATATTCCAAGCAAGTATTTGCAGTGTAGAAACAGATGTCAACTGTGTCCTCCATGTGAGGAATGTGCTCGACTTCTTGATGATGACAGACGCTGTAGAGGGAACGCTCCTCCGGCCGGAACGCATTGTGGATGTCATGATCACGGTCGCCCTAACGCATCCGGAATTGTTTGTCCATTCCATGGCCATGCCGCGTGCCCCTTGCAAGCTGGCTACCCCTGCTATGGGAAGAGGCCGTGGAGCCCTAGAGGCTAGAACATCACCCAGGGCCCGCGACAGCCAAACTCACGTCCTGCATCGACTAGACGCGTGATTTCTTGCTTTGATTTTGTAAATCTCAATCTGCATCGTCACTCTTGGAACGGAGCACGTTAAGTTCAAATCACAGGGTTCTGGTAGTCATCGTCTTCTTTTACGAGCTACGCTTTTATATGGCCTCTGAAGAACATAGTGTACAGGTGCTATAATCACCGTAGAGCTTACTTTGTACCTCGATTCCAGTTCTCGTTTTATTTTATCTGTTAGCTGTGCATTGGGGAAAGCTGAGCGTGTACCTCGTGCTTTCTGCTGACCTCCGGTATCAGGGTCCACTGCTATGTGGATAACTCAACCAGGTTAGTGACCTCTGTAGATATAACCCCTGAATCTAATTCTTGTTAAGGTGCGCAATAACACTCTACCATACCTGTTAGGGCATCTCCAACTCGTGAGCGCTAACAGAGTGACTAACTGTCAGTTTAGAGTAGAAGATATGCTCCACTGCACCGACGTAAACAAGGAGATGAGATGTGCAGTGCAGCATCGCTCTACGCTAATAGGGACGCAAACCGTCGAAGGGCAAGACATTAAGGTTTTCTAATGTACCATCTGATTTTAATCTTTCACGACCAGTTGCGCGGGAGGTCCAACGGGTAACAAAAGCATTTCGTGGGCAACCAAGCAGTAGTACTTGGAGATCTCCGTACAAGTAATGCGAGCGCAATTCCAAGCGCAAGTCCCTGGCTTCGACCGCTATCGATTTGTTGGCACAAATCCAGTCTCAGTACAAGACGCGATGCGCTCCCTCTGCATCTGCGTAGGGACTCGCTGTGGAATGCCTTAAAATACAGAGGAACTGGAGACTTAGAAACATCGTCGCACATCATCGTTACGTACTACAGAGGAAAAAGAAAAAGAAAAAGAAAAAAACTACAGAGGAAACTGGAGATTCATCCTCTGACCTAAACATCCTCGCCTGCAGACTAACATACGTATAGCGGCATCAAGTAGAGGTCGGGACTCACAATACAAAGCTGCTGTTCGAGAAACAGGGCAGTGAGTGAGATACGATTGCTCATTAGTCTAAAAGTGAGAAGAGAACATACTTATAGAGATATATCTCTTTGTATGAATCCGCCCGATAGAAGTGTAAACACGATGTTACCGGTTCTGTTAATCCCTGATTTTTCTTGTTTGAGCTCCAGGATGGGAGGAAGTTCCGAACAAATAAAACGAAGGGGCTCCATTCGATACTAATCTCGTCAGAGAAGTTTTAGACATAAACTGCACGCAGCGAGATAACGAGCACCCACGGGCACTCTAATTTGGGTTCTTCACCGTAAGAGATCACTTACCGGCAATGTCTTGGGACCATTCACGTTACTACCTGATCATATGGCCGAGGTTGGAAAATCTCGGCATATTACTGCGAGCAAGTGTTACCAGTTCTCTTGCGCCGTCGGCGTGAGCTGGAGGCTAGAACTGAACTGCGGTATCGGCGGATGTCGAGATCTTGGAACCTCTAAAATAGCCGATTGAGGGAACTCAAGAACGTGTGTGTGTGGGTGCTGGGTGCTGGGCAGAACCGGAACATGTTCGACTTTACCTACAACCTCCACAGCGAGAAGAGACGGGAGGCAGAGGAAAGAATCATCACGGAGTTTCATTTTAAGAAAAGGCCTTGGCTGCATCCCAATCAAAGGCACATAAACAAGGAGCTGGAGATAGACAAGGAGATAGAACTAGAAAGACGTTTAAGTGCTCACAAGAGGAGCAGATCTCTCCCTGATCTCAAAACCACCAGCAGGAAGACCTCAAAAGCGGACAGATCAGTACACAGTAAGGAAAGTGGATCAGACAATAACCTGAAAGACGGTACAACGAATACCGAAGCTGGAGACAGCAGTAAGGACTGGGACGACATGGACATGGATGACACCGTGCATAACGATGATGCGGCCATTCATGCCCTTACGCCAGAAGAAACGAGAACCTTTACCAATATGTCTAGGCCCAAGAAGAAGAGAAGGTCGTCTAGTTTTTCAGAAGCCCTAATTGACCGAATCCAGGGAACCGTTAGGAGTCTGTCAATCGATCCGGCCAACTGGTGAAGGTCTATTCTACTCGTCTGGTTTTGTACGTCCTACAGAACAAGAATCCCAGGATAATGCACACTAGCACTCTGACAGATGATTCCATCTGATACATTCATAATACCCTTTCTCCACAGATCGACAGGCACATAGTCTACTCTAACTCCTGCCCGAGAGATTACTCTCAAACGTCGGCTTACTACAAAAGAGAATACCTGCAGTTAGTCCATCTTGTTGCAAAACCTTCCTTAATTCAAGTTCTCGAACATCTGGCTGGAAACTAAGATCTGAGTAGTGTTTGACCAATGAAAGTCCTCTCTGGATTAGATTACTCTATCCTAGGCCCGTACCGCTAGCAACTATAACTCAACTAGATGCTGGAGGGTTTACCAAGGACAATCGAACACCAGGGGTTCTCGCCAACTTTCGGGGAGAAAATAACTGAATCTGCTGATTGCCAAGTCATTACTTGAATTGTAAGACAAGAATGCGTTCTACGCATCCGAGCGATAGAGCTCTGGAATGTACTTTGACACATAATCTCAGCCGAACTCAGCCAAAACAGCGTCAACTCGGTACACAGCCGAGGATCTCATTCCGGATTCTGGAACAAGTACAAGTTCTGGATTGAGACGCAAGTAACCTCTTCGAATGCTTGTAAACAAGCCTTGTAGAAAACGGCTTCTGCAACAATGGCAGTCCCTGAAGAGCACCACGTGGCATTAGCTGCTATCTCCACGGCGTTCGCGCACTCTCTGCCACAGATTGACAAGCGAAGATTGCATTGGCGTTCTAAGCACACGCCTACTACTTTCACCGTTTCAGTTGTTTCGCGTGTCTTTAAAGGCCACGCCATTAAAACGTTGTATGGAGCATTGGTTAGAACGAGACCACTTTCAGTAGACATCAACACCATCCTCGCAGAGGTTGGATACACAACCGTTTGACAGTAGACTTGAAGAAAGGAGTGTCGCACATTTACCCGCAGGTGAGAAGCGAAGTCAGATTCTATCATTCACTGATTGGTAATGGCGTACTTTTGTAGCTCGATTCGCGAGTAACGAGGCATCTCCTGCTTAGGTTTAGGGAATTTCTTGCGGTGAAAGTTGTATCAGGGTCACGAAGCTGCTCTGTTATGTACAGCCAGGGCTGTGGCCCCGGCTTTTGAAGCCTCTGTCGCACTTGGCCAACGATTTAGGCTAAGAATATCACTGCTAGATGTGAAGAGGCGTTAAGCACATGATTTATGCATCCGTCCTCTCTGATTTTATTACAATGTTCGTACCAAGCTTGTCAGATCGTGTACTGTTGATGTGAATCTTGAGGATCAGTCTGCAACTTGAACTTACTACATTTGACACTTGCAGTAAAAATTCTGACTTGAACTAATTACATTTGACACTTGCAGTCAAAATTCTGAAACAAATCCAGCCAACATTTCTCAGATTTCGCAGCGAAATCATGGGTTCAGTTATTGGGAAAATCGACGTGGAAGTTCCCAAGCACACTGTGGTCGACAAAGGGGAAAATTATGAGATTAGAGAGTATCCAGAATGTTTAGCTGCGGAGGTTACGTACGACCCCACCACCATGAAACAGGGCAGGGATGGCGGGTTTATGCTACTTGCAGGCTATATAGGCGCTGTGGGAAAACCCTATAATGTCAAGGCATCGGATCAAGGCAAGGCGGATGCAGCTGGTGAGAAAATTGCTATGACCGCACCAGTAATCACTCTAGAAAGTCGAGGAGCGCCTGAGAAGATAGCCATGACCGCACCTGTGATCACCCAAGAGACACAGGCCGGAGAAGCAGAACAGAAGAAGAAGCTCGTGACCATGCAGTTCCTGTTGCCAGCGCAATATACGATAGACAATGTTCCTAAGCCTACTGATGAAAGAGTTTCTGTCAAAGTGGTGCCTGTCAGAAAGTATGGAGCACTGACCTTTCCAGGAGTTGCAGACGAGAGTCTCACGCAAAAGATGCTAGGGCTTTTGAGAAATGCCTTACAAGAGAAAGGATACAAAATTACCGGTGACTACATCCTTGCAAGGTACAATCCGCCTTGGACTCTTGGATTCTTGCGCAAGAATGAGGTTATGCTCCCCGTGGAGTAGATTTCGCCTTGCTACCTGCTTTTTTATCATACATAGAACCGCATCCGGTAATTAGGTAAGTTCAAAACGCTGAACCTGACGATACAGTTTTGAAGTGTTCACTCTCAGCCAAATTACTCCGCTGATAGGTGTCTAGACTTCAATTCGAGTGGCATCAATGTCCACTGTACCGTGAAGTTACATCTTTGAAGAATATGGTGGCGAGTGCCCGTCAGACGGAGCAAATCTCGCGTCCAGTTGAAGCTGGGAATGCCACTTTTGTTCTCTTCACGATTTGAAAAGAACAGAACGAACAATAGTGTAGAGCATCAGAGGATACATCCTTAGCAAAGACTTATCACTTGTCACCTGGCCCCTCCAGTGCTCAGTCCGTCTGCAGTGTGTATTATTTCGCAACAGTCTTTGTGCGAGTTAGTTTCTTCGCCCTATTTTTGGGGCGTGAGTATCGGCGTGAGCAATTCCTGTTGCTCTTGCCATGTTGTTCTCATTATCGCCTTCGAAGAATGTTGTTCTTTATACGAGAGAAGATTATGCATTCTAAACGACCTAAACTACCTAGCCAAGGATAGCCGGGAGTGGAGTGGAGTATGAAGGAGAAAATAGAGGGAATGGATTGTTCCGGAGGGTGAGATGTACTCAGTGACTTTTTTTCATATCTTTCGAATTTTTCTTTTCACATCTTTTAGTGATGTTTTCCGTTTAGGTTATAGATAAAAGTCTGTATGGTATATAAAAATTTTAAGTAAATTTAAATATAAATTTATTTTATTTTATAAATATTAAATTCTCATAACCACAAGCTGCAATGATTTTGGAGAAAACCATAAGTACAAAACCTTAGAACTCGCTGTTCAAATCATATGATTGGAGGTATGCTCTCAGATAATCGTTAAGTTATGGTAGAAAAGGTTAAGTAAAAAGTTAAGTCTTAGACACCTTCTCTATCTGAGATGGAAAAGGTGAATATGCATATTATTCTTATTTGAGAGAAGAATCTCACGTCTTCACCGAGAGCTTACACTGCCATAAGATTGTACTGGGGATCCACCGTCTCTTGTCTCTCTTACATCTCAAAGGAAGTCATTTCTACATACTGATTTCACTCTCTAAACTTATAATAATGTTTGCAAAACTTACAGTTAAAAGAAAGCAGAAACTCTCTTAAGACCTCTCTTCTATAGAGGTAATACTGAGCATTCTAGTTTGATCTTTCACGGATATTTTGGAGACAACTCCAACAGCATTCCGGTTGGAACAGTGTTGACTAATATACTTCATACAGAAAGTGGTAAATGTGTCACTTATCCATTCTGTTCAACATATTATTATGTGATAGTAATTCCTTATTAACAAGTTTTTTCCCTACATAAAATAGTATGACTAACTATAATTTAGATAATATAAATTGATAATTAATTGCAATATTCTGTGCAAACACTTCCCGGATGAAATTCCCAGATGAGAACAAAACATCGTTCAGATTCAGAAAATCATCATTTAGACCATCAATCAAAATTTTCTATCGCGTTGATTTAATGATTATGTATTCAACATGGTTTCCTTTTCCTTCTTCATTTTCACTGTCTTGTTCATTGTGAGGTGATTTTCAACTACTTGAGTCATACAATTTAGATGGATAGAGACCACATGCAACGCTAGAAAGTAAAGAAAAATCTGACCACACACATTGTTTAATTAACTATGTAAGATGCAAATGAATGCATCATGATGCATTTTATTTTTATTACAGCTTTAAGTGTATCATCCATCCATCACTGGAAATAATGTTTTTTACCATTTTCTAATGGATGGAACTATGTTTACTTCAGGTTGCCCATTGTCTCCGTGATCCATTAGCACTTTTTGTTTGTCACAAGGGCAAGTAAAAGTATGATATTTGTAATCATTATTTACAGAAATCTTCTGTTATGTTTTAGTAATAATAAAAACACATGTTTTAGGAGAAACAAGTCTAAGTGAACTTTATGGAAGATCTACTCTGTATTTATGCTTTGCGGTAAAAAGAAACGGACAAGTTAAACCCCAGCTGCTGTGTAAAAGGAAGAAACTGATATTCTTTTTTTCTCTCGGTGTACTTTCGGTTAAAGAGAAGATACTGTTTTGGTCCAAAGAAACCACAAGAACTTCGTTTCATCTTTTCTCAATATCGACTGGTTCTTCGCTTTTGTTTTTCTTTGTTCCTCTGTCATTCAGAGGACACTACAAACCGTGTTGTAGCCAGTATATACTCACTTGAATCGAAATAAAGAACCTGGAGTTTTCCATCCCAGCACGACAAGTTTCACTATGGAACTCACGAGGAGCTCCATAATCTTACACAGAGTGATAATAGTGAGAAGAAAAATGGAAATGTAATGTAAAAAGATTATCTGAAAATATGCTAAGACTGAGAATATGTTCAAAGAGATAGTTAGAAGACTGATAGTGTATGATTTTTGGACAATTGTTGAAAGGTTTCGGAGAACTGATGGTATTCTGGGTTTTTAAACTGATTCTTCTGTGGTGAAATTTTGTGAAATTTTGTGCAAAACGAAAGAATTGGTGATATATTCTGAAACTTTAGAAGTCACTCATAACCTACTAGATTATTTCATTGTTGGAATCTAAGTTGGTCTAATAATACTATCTATATTCTCTTTTATTTCTTTGAATAGATAGTATAGTGTGGTTAATGACCACAGTCTTTTCCACATACATTTCATTAGCATCGCTGATATAACCCATTCTACTGTCTGTAAGCCTTTTCAAGTTCCAACACACAGGAAATCTCTAGAGGGATCTCCTATCAACAGTTATGCATCTTCAAAGATTTCAGTCTTCTTTTTCTCTATCTTCTCTTACCGTTCAACTTCAGGAACTGTCTCTAAGTTCAGTTGTTAGACTTTCCGGATTTGAGTTGCCCAACTACTTTCTTTCAGAAAGTTGATTCTGATGATACCCAACACGCTCCAAACTAACCCTCGAGCAAAAAGTTATACCGCCTCAAAGCTTGAACCTCCCACTTTCTCTTTATCAACTTCGGGACACGTCCCGAAGTTCACTTGTTGCTGACTTGCAAATTTTCCAAATCCAACTCTTTTTCCACATTACTCTCGATGAGCCGATCCCATCAAAAACTTCCACTACAGACTTCTAAACAAGGATTTATGTCGTCTCAAAGTTTGTTATCTTCTTTTAGTTCCTTCATCCTCTCAATTCAACGTCCTGACTCATCCAGAACTTGGCGATTTCTGATCTGACCATCCGAACTCGAGGATGCGTTCGGAAGTTCACTTTTAAAATTTTCAATAATTACTCTGATCTGAGTTCACCTACACACTCCTCTCGGAAAGCTGGTTCTAAAGATACTAATCTCGTCCAAAACGGAGTTTCATGTAAGGAGTTATGTTTCTCTAAATGTTTTTTTCCTTCCTCCCTTCAACCTCTCAAATTAAACTTCATGATGCGTCCCAAAGTTCAATGATTTTGTGCTTGATGATTATTCCAACTGATGTCTCTTACACATTTCGCTCGTTGAACCAGTTCTGACCATATTAAATTCGACTCAAATGGACTCCGGAGTAAAGAGCAATGCCTTGTCAAAGTTTCACTCTCTCTCTTCTCGAGTTGAACTTCAAGATGCGTCCACGTCCCGAAGTTAGAGAAGTAAGTTTTTGTAGATTTCCCTTGTAAAATCTATGTTGAACTTCAGACACGTCTAGAAGTTCACCGCTGTTCATTAACCTCATTTTTCTCAACTCCATCCAGATCGTAAATCACGGTGTAAATTTGACAATCTATTGATATTCAGATCCAAAATTTTCCTAAAATGACCTCGGCGAGACGGCTTTTATACTTTTGACAAGCAGTCTACCTAGATCCACGTGTCTCGTCCATGTTCAGCCACATGTGCACATGTACACGATCAGATGACACTCATGTACGACATCACGTGTCATACATACGCATTGTCTCATCAGCAACTCGATCCATTTTGAGAACCGTCTAGTCAGCATCCGCCACGTTAACATTATCCACAAAGATCCACATCAGCGCTGTCTCAGCACTATGTCACAACTAGACCAACATGCCAAATAGGTGTAAACACCATGTCATGCTTTGGTGTCACATAATTGCCATGTCAGCAAAGAGTTGAACACATGTCAATTCTTCACTGGGCACTTTTTTGGTTTTTGATATGTCAGAAAAAGTGCCATGTCAGCATTGGATCTGTCACATCAACGTATAACAACTCAAAGTCTAAAAAATGAAACTGGCTGTAAGTCCCTCGTCTTGGTTCTCTTTGCAACGATAAAAATATCAGTTTTGGTCCCCTGGACAAGACCTATCCAATGCTGCTGTCTGCTATAGCTAATCAAGAGTGTGATCAAAATAACGTAAAGTTAAGAGGGTGGGGTCAAGTACGACAAACATATTGGGGGTGCGTTGAAATAAATTTCTGTTAGAACTTTTTTACCCCCATTTTACATCTATTTACTTGACAGGCCCTGTGCGCGCAAATATTTGCTTGCCTCGCGTGCACAATACAGTACTTCACAGGACCCCTTACCGGTAATAGTAAGTCGGTGACTGCCAACGTGATACTATAGTCTGATGAGGCAGCCAGCAGACAGGTTTAGGATGACGTGGCTCAAATTCTAACTGCATGGCGTGGAGTTTCGGTTTAAGGTGATGTGGAACGTACGAGATGTAGATGTCTAAATAACAACATGTTGTTACTTATATTTTCACACGTGTTAAAACCCTGTCCTAAAAACTTTATCCTAAACCTCAATTAAATAACAACAAGTTGTTATTTACACTCCCTTGGGAGGAATCCCACGAAATACCGGGAGGGAGGAGGAATTCATCAGACTGGAATTCTGATGAACTGTTATTGAAAGGTCATGATTCCCTAAAAAATAACAATATGTTGTTATTTAAAGATCCGGATTTTTTAGTTCAAATTCCGATGTTAAACGGCAATTCTGAACCCGGACTTCGCGGTAGGAAGTATAAATAACAACTTGTTGTTATTTAAGCGAAGTTTTAGGATCATGTTTTTTGTACAGGGTGTTCGCACGTGTGAAAATATAACTACCAACATGTTGTTATTTACACGCACACCTTTTCTTTTCCACGTCACCTTAAACTAAAACTCCATACTATGCAATCATAATTAGTGCCACGCCATCTTAAACCTGCCTGCTGACTGCCTCATGAGACTATAGTGCCACGCTGACTGTCATCAACTGAGTATCACCGGTAAGAAGTCCTGTCAAGTACTGTATTGTCCGCGCGAGGTCTGTAAAGCAAGTGTTTTCTCGCACAGGGCCTGTCAAGTAAATAGGTCTCCATTTTACATACTTGTTTGTAGAGATGCAAAATAACCGGCACGCTTTCTAGATCACCAAAATTAGTCATTTAATCATTATATATTCCAAAAACAAAGAGAAAAGTATATGCTTCAGAAACTCGTGAGTCTAGTCTGTCTACCTTACTTCTCTCGTGCGTAGCACTGCGTACGCAGAGGGTACGGTTTCATAAGCCTTGACTAGAGGTCAGCATGCCAATCCCTGCGGTCGTGTGGCTCGTAGGGTAGTCCTCGGGCTACCTAAAGCAGTCGCGTTCTCTAGAGGTGAGATATAAAAGAAAAATATAAAGAAGGCAGCCTACAACAGTCGCTGTAGGTTCATTATAAACCCTCAGCCACCACATGCTCTGATAATATTATCATGCCAGTATGAGTGCATGACATATATGATGGGTGTCAGCTTGAAGGCCGGGCCATAATGGTGCTCGCTAGCTCCGGTTCAATTTACCGAGTAGTTATTTACAGTAATCAGGGTTTTGATACCTCCCACCACGGCAGCCAGGGTTTCAGCTCCGTCTTTCGAAGTCACGAGTGACCCTACAGTTCCGCATACCGTAGTGATATTTAACTTCGCGCAGTTGTTGCGGGGAGTATTAATTATGATTCAAATCTACTAACTATGGATAGAATATTCATTTAAATTTATTAATGTCATATGTCTATTTTATTTAGTTAGAGTGGTTTTACAGATCATTAAGAAAACAATTTAAGTTAGGATTTTAAATCTTATTTAATTTTGATATAAAATATATGTTTTAGTTTTTTAGCTGAATCACGCAACTTGAAATTAATTTTCGGACTAACCATGCAAATCTGGAGTACTTCTCATTTTTTCCTCGCGCAGTTGATTATTATTATTATTATTATTAATTTATTATTTAATGCGCGGAGTTAAAGATCATTACAGTAGTTCCTACAAATTTGAACTGAACCAAACTATTTATGAACCGAGTCGTTTACAAATATTTTGAGTATCGTTATCAAAAAATTAAAAATTTATTTGATTATAATACAAGTAATATAAGTTATAATATTCAACTTACAATAAATAGTCCATTATATATTTATTATGATTAGGAATAATTATAATCAAATTGTATTGTTCATTTATGAGACTATATAACTGAATCGACACTGAACTGGGGCCGACTGAGTCTTAGACTGAGTCCGTTGAACTTGGTGCACATTACCGTAAGAATCCAGATGGTCCGCGGTAAACCTGCCAACTACAGTAGGTTCAGTCGATACTGTAGGTGTCATGCTTACTTGGTTCACTGGGTACTGGTAAAAGCGTGTGCTCGTAGTCAGCGATGGCCAAGGTCGATGGCACAGTCCGAGCGTCCTTGTTTAGGTTTCGGTGACGTCCTCCGCCATCCGTACTTGACGTTTCAAGAACCGCCAATGCGCCAATTGCTAAAGATGCGGACGGAATTCAAGACCGTCAGCGAAATGGCCACGACAGTAGAGGTGAACTCGCAGATGCTTGGATTCAGTGAAGCATAATGTCCAAGGCCCCTTTGTCTTTAACGGTCGCCGGACGCCGGTTTTCTAACAGGCACGCTGGGGCCCAAAACCTCCCGGAAAGCGATTTCAGCATTTTCCCGTAAGTTAAACATCCCTTGCGGTGGTGAGCGAATCATTTCGTTCTCTGCGTGTTGAACGTTGTTGCAGCTTGGAACCTTGCACTTGTAAAGATACTGCTCATATATATATTAATATTCGTGTAATATATAGGTGTACGGTATTAGTAGTGAATATGATACAGAGTAGTCTTATATTACAGTCAAACTATGAATGTACAGTGAATGTACTTCTGTATTCCTTATTTGGTTGGAGGAAATTTGTTTCACTCAGGTTAAATTATGACTTTCGATTATCTTACTAATCCCATCTTGAGATCTAGACAGAACAGTGTAAACTTCAAATTTCAAATGCGAGTCGAACTGCGAAGGTTGAAACGACGTAACCTTCAGCATCGGGAAATGCGCAATGAATTATCGAGAGACAAAACTTCACAAAAGGCGTCGAGAGAGCATAATATCTATCGATCGAAGGCCGAGAGAGGAGACATCCGCATCGGTTCCAGGGAAGTTATGGAGGAGGAGGTTCTGGAAGGAATTGAAGGGGACCAGGAAATGGCTACATTCCAGCCGAGGTCAGGCAAGTTTTGGATTTGAATTTTGAGGCCACAAAGTATCGTCGTTTAGTGATGATTTCGGGGCGTGGCAGCATGATGCTGGAGCTTCCTCCATCCCGGATCAATCCTTTTTTCGTTCTCGGTAGCTGTGCAGGTCCGAATGAGTGGCGTTGGGATGAGGTCCTGTGCTGGTTCCTCGTGGGCGCTTGTAGAAGAAGAAAACGCGAGGTCTACAGCATGGACCTCTTTGACTGCTAACCTGACTGGAAATCCATCTGGCTCCTTCTGCTTTTCCTCGTCCGAGAATCTGCCTTTCTTTGCTCATCCACCTTTCCACATTCTGATCTAATCCGGACCGTTCGAGCATCGACTCTCTTCTTCATCCCGACCTCAGAGATTCATTGCCCAGTTGACAAACCCTCATCGACTGGGTAAAGAATGCCCTGTTGGTGGTGCCTGGCATGGTTTTCAACGCTCTCTAAGCGTAGGGCTTATTCTTGCTCTCTACATATAGAGAGGTCGAGCGGCACAGAACATGTAAGACAAGATAGGAGTCTTTGTGTTGATTTTACTAGAGCATTTAGAGATCTAGACTACGGCGGTGCGCTCGGCACCGACTTGGAAGTTGAAAAATTATGGACGAAGTTCGAAGGATCAGAGTGCTTGAAATCGAAAAATGAATATGTCTTTTCAAACCAACAAGGTCTCCACCATATTCGAGTATCCGGGAAGTCCTGGATGAACAAGGATGGCGTAAGTACTTGGAATGCTTGGAGCTGATCATCATCAAACAAGCAGATTAACAGAACAACACTATGCGCTAAAACACTTTAGCAACCTCCAGAGACGAGGGCAAAATTTGGTACACTTTGGTCAGGACAAAGTCCGGCAAACAACTCATGCCCAGTTGACAAACCCTCATCGACTGGGTCAAGAACGCCCAGTTGGTGGTGCCTGGCATGGTTTTCAACGCTCTCTAAACGGAGGGCTTATTCTAAGTTTAACTTATAACCGCTTGTGGTCTCAGTTGATTCTTGAAGTGCAAATGAGCACAACAAGATGACCTGGTTCGATTTTCGAAGTGCTTTCACAACTACGAGGTTTTGCAGAGATTCTGACCGAGCTGGTTGCTTGTGAGCGGACACATTGATAAAATTACAATCCAAGTTGAAGTTTTTAACCGCGCGGACAAACTGACAAGAAGTACTCATCGTAGAAGTTCCAGGTCCAATCGTGTCCAAAACTATAGTTTTATAATCGATAACCATCTTTATTAACCCTATGTTTGTGTCGGGAAAAGTTTCTTGACGGCCAGAAGACTCGAAGAGAGCCGACAAAATGACTTGGTCATCAGTCACCAGTGATGCACTCCAATATGAGCAAGGAGGAAGAAGAGATCTAGGCTACCCGTCCGACAGCGTGCTGATAGCTTGTAAGTAACAGAAGTGTGCTAGTAGTGGTTGTTTTATGGGTGCAGTCGTGTGTGTATGTATACATATCTATAGAGAGAAGCAAGTATGACATGGGAAAACTGTACTGGCCTCAAGGTGACTCAAGATGTATCCATGTGTGTTTGAAACTTGGAAGTGGTTCCCGACTCTCTGTAAGTGGTCAACGACCATGGTCTACGCAGTATGATTCAGCACAACTGCAAAAACAGTGGGCACTTTCACGTGTGGAGAATATGATAATCTGCTAAATTGTTACAGATATTTGATTTCTTTTGTATACACATCGGTACACAACATACATCGCTGTTAGAGATACATCACACATACACTTAACACATGGACGATGTAGTCATACACATACACAAGTGTACCACAATGATGAACTGTATGTACTCACTCCATCATGTCAACCGGCACTAAATAACCACTAAAGTCGAGCCAAATCCACTATGTGCTCGTAGAGAATCCAGATTGCACTCACCAAGACTATCCATCATAGCCAGGAACTTGAAGGCTCAACTCGAAGAACTAAGACCTCCAAGCCCTACCTGCGAAGTATACCCTTAGTGGACTATCCCAAAAACTCGGCCTAACGGCACTGAAGGCCCTACCGGGATTAACCACTGCTTACTCGACCAACCTAGCCGAGGTGCTAAACTGATGTGACAGCTGTCATGCGCATACACATCGCTAAACAACATACATCGCTGTCAGAGGTACACCACACATACACATAACACATGGACGATGTCATACACATACACAAGTGTATCACAATCGCCTCCCTAATTGACGGTTAGGTCCCTTTAACTCCAGATAGTCTCATATCCCAACTACGTGATATACATCTTCATGGGTGTAAGGATCAAGAGGTCGGGTGCTACATCGTCTCATCAGTAGTCACTTGTCTGCAATCCATATCACGCAAAGATCTAATTGACTATCTCTGCTATATACATCGAGGGCAAATCCACTGTCCAATAAGAATGACATTGAGAGGTGGAGTCAAACACGACATGTGTCAATCTCTCGAACAACCTTCACACACTAACATACGGGTTGTTCCACCAGCCGACCCACACAACATACATCTCAAGTCCGCACGTACAACGGCTAAGCTTGGGTCAACAATACCATCTATGTTTGAAAGATGACATGGCGCACAATTATACATATGGTCCTTCCAAACAACACCATCACGGCCCTCTAACATGGGTACTCCAGAAGGTAACACCTCACGTACGCATAAAATAGTACGTCATGCGGTCAGATCCAACGTCGTCGATGCAGTCTACTCTAGATAGATATAATTGTCAAGATGAAATTTGCGAATAGATGACTAATAACCTCCTCTCGAATAGTCGCATATCGCAACGTGTCTCTATGCTGAGCAATCGCTAGGTTCTCAAAAGTCATAAGCATAACTTTCCGAAATGTCCCAACTTGTTGAGAACATGCTCTCAGCCAGATATCCGGGTCATCAAGGTTCAGCACCTTAGCAAAATCACGACGAATGACCGAAGATAGATATGGATCTCGGCCGCACAATAGAAAATACGGTGAGAAGCCTCCCAAGTAGTCCTTCCGCAAGCCATACTTGCACAATCCTCTCTTCACCGTCTGAACTATCCTCTCTGTCAAACCATCCACCTCAGGATGATCTCGAGATGTAGTCCGATGATCAATCAGCGCCTGATCACACAAGGCCTGAAACTCATCTGAACCTCTGTACCTTGGTCCGTCAGCACTTCAGCTGGTGCTCCAAAACAGACTCAGCACTCGATCTAAGAATACATACGCCGTCTCTTCACTCGTCTCGTCTTGTAATGCCACCAACTCAATCCACTTGGAGAAGTGTTTCATCATCATCAACACATACCGGTGGTGACATACGGTCAATGATAAGGGTCTCGCAAAATCTAAACTCCAATAGTAACCCAAACTCATACTTGATAAGGTGTGTAATTGTGGAGTAGGAGCATTAAACGATGCTCGTACTCGATCACAAATCACACATCGTGCAACAAATTGTTGTATCTCGATAGTAAGCTATGCGTACGCTGTTGAGGTGAGAGTTTCGGAATATTCTAGTTGTGGTATGACCGTGAAGATTGTATATGTCTACTCAAAGAAGCGTTGGACTTCTGGCTGTGGCTGTTACTCAAAGGATAGGCTTTTCAAGTTACAACAGGGCGCTATAGGCACTCATACATGTCTGTAGGAACCTCTAATATGTTCAAGAAAAGTTCATGTTTAATTAGTAGTAATAGGATCAGACGATGAACTTTAACGCTCAAAGAGAAGAAAAATATGATGGTTCAGACTTCTAAATTTCTCTTACATGTAAAAGAGACCCTACTGAGCACACACACGAAGTTTCAGCCTGAGATCAAATTCTAGCATCGAGATATGGACAAAAACATCCTGAGTAGAGAAATTACGGTGATTTCTAGCACCCAGATGGCTATTTCGACCTAGAACAGAAATTGGCTCGATCACTTTCGAAGATTCTTACAGGACTTGGAGTTCACAGCTTGCTGAACACCCTGTGAAGTTGGGCTTGGGGGTTGTACACGGTTTTCCAGATCTCGTTCTCTGAAGTTGCTGTTATAGATTGAGAGCTTTTTAGACCCCCTTTGCTTCAGCGGTCGGCCTGAATTACTCAATCACTCAAATGACATGAAACTTTTTGGACAGTCGTAGCCCTGCTAACAGTGAACGTAGCCACCCAAGTTTGAAGCGATTATATCTTCTCTGCTGGAATTGACACTTAAACCTCCAAAATCAACAAAAGTGGTGCAGTTTCAACTCAATCCGAACTTCAATTTGGCATAACTCCTTCTTTATTGCTCCAAATCGATCAAGAATTTCACTGACAATGACTGGCACGACGAGCTCTATCTTCGTGTGCTCTCAGATTTTGCAGTGTCCTCACCAAATGCTCGAACTCTCTTTTAGACCTCTGCTTCTAAAATTAGAGTTTTACAAAAAACAAAAACGGACCAATGGGAGTTCATAGCTCCACTTGGCTGTCCTCTAGTGCCCTAATCCACGTGGTAACTTAACTTCACTCATAGGCTACCACGTCCGCCCTCCTAAAGTGCCAACATAAATCCTAAACTATCTTAAATGACACGCAACCCTAAAAGATAACTTAAACCAGCTATGGGCGACAAGTAAATATAACCCATGAGTTTAAAACTCTATGAACATGGTAAACAATCTACTAGGACTCAAAATACATAACATCTTCGAGAATCAACCTCTCTGAGGTTTTAACTTCACTCAGAGAGACTAACTCTTGACTGAGAAGTGAATCATTTACTATGTGAAATGATTCACATCACGACATCCACCCCCTCCTCCGGCATGTGCCAACTTCTTCATTCTTCTATCTGTTCTTCATCATCGTCACTCTCCTCCGTCTCAACCTCTTCGGTAACCAAGACGTCTTCGTCTCTTGTTGTCCTCTGCTCTGACTCCAGAAAATTGAATAACTCTTCTGATCCTCCACGCCTTTTGAATAGTTTCACACGTTTGTCTGCCACAGATAGCTTCAAAGGAGTACCGTCTAGCTCTCGTAAACTATAAGTGGTATTTTCATAAACATCTAGCACAACATAAGATCCGAACCATCTTTGAGAGAACTTACGAAGTGTAGAATGCTGATTCTCCAACGTGCTGTCATACACCAGAATCCAATCACCAACACGTATTGGCTTTGGTCGTAGTCTGTGAGTCTTGTCAAAACGTTTCTTGTTTCTGACTCGAGCCACCTTCGACTTCTCTTGCACTTCAGCAAGACCCTCCTCTCTCAACTCTAACTGCCTGGTACGTAAAGCAATAAGTGAAGTGCGATCTAAACCATCTTCCCACGAAGTGTAGTTCTATCAACCCATAAAGCAAATGGAAGTAACCTCGGCCATTCTCTAGACCTACCATCACATGATTTCACTAAAGCGTGAACAATAGAAGGGTGTCCTCGTTCACTCTTACCAATGTCTTCTAGATTCATGACAGTAGTAAGCTGAAGCTTTACTCCGTAACGAGCAAAGAACTCCTTCGCTTCTGCGCCTCTCAACTCGCCCCTATCTGCTCGTAATCTCCCAACAGATCCATAACGACAGATGATATCTTCGAGCACGAATCTGCATATGTTCTCTGTAGTCTTCGTACGTAGTGCTCGTCCCTCCACATAGTTGGAAAGATCCTCCCGAGCCAACACCAAATAACACATCCCCCATAGTCCCGGTGGCATCATCACAAGATCAAGAACCCACTGAAAATGGATAGTAGATGGATAGGTAGATACAAGACCATCTTTGTAATGGACCTTAGAGTAGAATTGGCAGTGCAGACACGGCCCAACAAAGTCCACCACGTCTTGATACAAATCTTTCCACCAGTATCGCTCTTTCATCTTCGTGTAAGTAGCCCAGACTCCACGATGTCCAGCCCACAAGGTGTCATGAAACTCTTTCAGCAGATTCAGCTTCGTCGGTTGATCATCCACCACTCTAGCAAGCATCCCATCTCTTCTTTTCGGACGTTTCCACAGATAACCTTCACGTAGAAGATAATTGTACGCCTTCCGTCTGATCTCCTTGAACTCTCATTACTCCATCCCTCTCGTCTACAGAATGAACTCAGATAGAAATCAATATTATGGAACTTTTTTGTGTAGAACTCCTCGTTGAACGGCAGTGGTTCCAAGTCTGAAGTCTGCTGACCAACTTGGCACCAAACGTCTTTCTTCTCTTCGTTCTCCACCTTTGCAAACATCTCATCCTCATATGTATAAAGAGCCTTAGACAACATATCTGCAACTGGATTGTCTTTCCCTGCTATATGCTTTAGCTCAGGGTTCAGACTCCGGACATAAGCAATCCATCGCAACATTGCTATGTCTGGAGTATTGCAGTTTGCTATCATACCCAACAAAGACAAACAATCTGTTTCTAATATCACACGGGCTCCTATCAAGAACTCTCGATCTACCTTCATAGCAGTAACAGCTCCTCACAACTCACACTTCACCTGAAGATAGTTATGTTGTCTATTTGTTAAGATCCGAGCTCCAAACCTTGAAACAAACCGCACACCTTCTGCATCTTCTTGACCAATCGCCCATCCAATCGCCTTTGGACTTGTATCAACAGTCAGTACCACAGGTCTCCTCTTCTCGTAGTTAAGTCTTCTTAGTACAGGTGGAGACTTCATAATCTTCTTCAGCTGCTTCATCGTCTCGTGATGTTCTTGCCGCCAAGTAAACCTCCTCCCTTGACAAGGTGAGGTGTACCTCCTCCAAACGCATCAGAATCTTTTCCACATCCCGAATGTGGTCTACAATGAACTTTCTGCAACCATCAGAAGTCACTGCTTCGTCCTTGTCTTCCACCGGACAACCTTTCATGGGAATATCATCTAGAAACAGAATAGTGATCTCAGGTACAAACTCTCGCATTCTGCATATGGGCTACTGAGTTTGTAGCGCCTTGAGGAAGAGTACACATCCGCATCAACCCCAAAGGTGTACGCATGGTAGTCAAATCTCTACTCTCCAAAGCAAGCTAAAACTGATCATAACCTGAAAACAGATCTCCAATAGAATAGATTGACCTCCCAGCAAACGCCTCAGCTACTTCAGCAACCACAGGTCCTGTTCTGACATTTTGAATCGTGATGTTGTTGGCAGATTGCAAGTCTTGGATGAAGCGTAGAGCTCTTGTCTTCTTAGGTACTGTGAACCATCGGCTAGAGTACGAAACCATAGATGGTTCAAGAATACTCATTCGTATCCTCTCCTTCAGCAACTCAATGACCTTGTGTAGTAAGGCACGAGGGATTGGAATCGGCTTCAAGTCCCAAGGTACATGAGAAATAATGAAGATAACCATCAGAGCTATCACACTAGGATCCACACAACCAATCTCCTCAGCTGAGAAAAAAAATGTCTTATCATGACTAACTATCATCTTCTCGAAAGCTCGTCTTTCCACTTCAGTCAAGAAACCACCTCCTCCTATCTGAAGCTGCTCGAGTGTCTCTTGAGTAAACTTGTGTCCTACTTGTGTAGGATCTCTAAGCACAGGCTTAGCAGCCGCTAACTCCATCTGCTGCTGAGAATCAACATGTAATTGGATTGTCACAGGCTTCACCTTCCTCGCTACAGCTTTATACTTGGCGTGTACTTCCGCTTCTTGATGAGAGCCACACTAACAGACTACATCCTTCCATCCATTCTCAAGTCTCGGATGAGGACGATGTCGCAAGTACGAGACAATCTCCTCATAGACTTCACGAGAATGGATGGAGATCACCACCCTACCTCCCATATGCTCCATCAACCTATCTACATCATCCAGCCAATGAACAAAAGACTGTACACCTACAAACTCCTCATAAACACCAGAAATCGTCTCTTCTTCCTTCAGAACTCCTGTACAGCGTAGATCTGCTGCATACTTCTCCGTCTACCTTCTACTTTTCTCAGTCAGATCATCTAATCGAGTGAACTCACTCCAATCATCAGAACTGAAAATCATCAAACCAGATTTCTAGTACAGCTATTCTCTGAATCTTGAACAGCCTCTTCACCAGCCTCCTTTGATCCCTCAGGCTGCTCAAGCGGGATCATAGTAGCAGTAGATCCTTCACTCTTGCTATCCCGTCCTACAAGAGTGGTTTCAGAAAACCCTTACTCCTACAGATAGAAGAATATCTCAAAGTCTGTCGGTTTCGTTCGTGGTTTGTACGGACGGTCAAAAACTGCACAGAACGTCTATCATCTCAACTACGGATCCTAGCGTAATGAGATCCGTCATCCATCACCCTTGTCTCCATTCGAACTGAAGTGATATAAGGCTGATCAAGAATCACAAGATATGAAGCAGAAGACTGCACGAAGAAGTGTTGATCTACATTCACATCACTTATTTTCACCTTCACGTTAGGACAAACGCCGTATAGCTCACCTTTCTGGTTGTTTGCAGCACGTGACACCCAACCATGGTTCAGCTCGATAGGCCACTGACCTCTCTCATACACCTCCCGTGACATGATGTTGATCTCAGATCCGTGATCAACTAAAGCAGCAACAAGTTCAGGCAAACTTCCAATACAAACTCGTGTAGCAGTTGTAGCACGAGCCCAATGTCTTCTTCTGAAGTCACTATCAGTAGCTAGACTCTCCTGGCCAGCTTCTTCATTGTCAAACTCAATGGTATTGGTACCAGCAACTAACGCTTCTTGCTGGTAACTCTGGTCATCAATCTCCTGAAAATGCACCTTCTCGAATTCTGCATCATTCACAAAAGCTCCTACCACATCTATCATTTGACTTTCTACTTGTTCAGACATCACCTGTCTCTTGCGCTTGATGATGTCGATGATCAGTTCGTGAAACTCCTTCTTTGCAATACCAAGAACTTCTCAGAGAGAAAACTCGATTCGTGCATCCAGTATCATCTGCTCCAAGATGCTCTTCAAATAAGTAGAAGTTTCAATATCAGCCGCCAACTTGTAGACCGGTCCCTTCTCTTTCTCTTGGGCAGTAAACCTCCTTCTAGCCACCGTTGGCTCTTGCTAAACCCTCTGCACATCCTCCATCGGACCTGGTGCAGGTGGAGGAGCTTGAGAAGTAGAGGGGATGTCTTCTGGAGGAGCTGCTCGCCTCCTGATGACTCTCCGTCTATCTCCAGTCTCCTCAAAAACTCCAGTATCAAGTTCGGAGGCTTCTCGTAGCCTCTTTTCTTCCACAGAAGCATCTTGCCAGTGAACATGTCTATCGACATCCAAGAATGCTCTGATAGAAACAGCGTCTACAGGATCTCTCCATCTTGTGACCTTATGAATAGACTCGGCTCCTCTCTTCAGTATCTTAGGAGGAACTGGAGCCACACTCTTCTCAGCAGTCTTATCTAGCAATGTAAGACTAGAAGAGACTTCAATATGCCCAACATATATATTGAAATTTACCAGCGGTGTCATCAACGCAGGTGCTGTTACAGCCGTAGCAATCTAAGGTAGACTCCTCATGCCTCCTCGCCCAAACTGCGTGCTCAACGGCTCTCCAGTAGAAGAAAGGTGCAGCCTACCGTTCTGATAGCAAACCACACCATCTCGCAAAGCAATAGTGAGCTCTTGACAGTCTCCTCAAAAATGATCAAGACTATCACACCATATACATCTACGAATAGGAGCACCTCCTGGACGTGCAGCAGCAGACGCCGGTGGCTGCTCCTTCTGCAAGCCAGCTAGCTCCACCTTCAACTCACGCATCTGCCGGATAAGGTCTTCAATCTGATCCTGCTGACCATGGTTCTCCGCAGGTCTTTGAACAGGTGCCCTTTGTGCATGAGCTGGCACAACTAGCATCAAAGGAACTGCAGCCGGGACAACAGGTATGGGAGCAAGAGCCAGAGGCTGCTGTACTTGAGGAGCAGCATAAAGTTGAGTGACCACTTCCACAAACGGTCGTCCTCCTACAGCCACTCTCTCTCGTCTCTGCCTTGTTAGAACATCCACAGCATCTTCAACTCTCCCCCAATCCATAGTAACACCTCTTTCAGCTGATCGATCTGCTAACATGAAGCATAATCGATCTGCCGTAACATCATCGGTAGCTTGCAAGAAAAGCTTTGTTCTCCTAGCATCATCCGACCAGGTTGTTGCTCAACCCAGTCTAGAAACTAGTAACTCTCTCTGAATCTTCTTCAAGAAACTCCTCTCGAAGAGATCGCTCAAAACTCATCCAGATTCCAAGATTTCTTCTCTGTACATCCTAACTTGGTCCCGCAACTCAAGAATGACAGCTAACTCAAAACTTGCTATCATCTCAGCATCAGTAACTCTAACCATTTCCATCTCTCTTCTATACTCACGCAGATCTCTAGAAATATCTCTACTTTCAGACCTTCCACATCTGTTCACAATAGCTTCTACAACGACATCAGATGCAGATGTCGTTGTAGAAGACGTAGGTGCAGTTGACGTTGATGCTCTAGTCCCAGAGGTAGCAGCAACACTTCCGCTCTTGCGATCCATCTCTTCCTTGTATAAGAATCTCAACCTCCGCCGTCAATCACCCCAAGATCTCTCAGTGGAAGCACCAGATGTCGAGGTGAGAGTTTCTGGGGAAGGACGGAACCTTCTAGCTGTGGTATGACCGTGAAGATTGTATATGTCTACTCAAAGAAACGTTGGACTTCTGGCTGTGGCTGTTTTACTCAAAGGATAGGCTTTTCAAGTTACAACAGGGCGCTATAGGCACTCATACATGTCTGTAGGAACCTCTAATATGTTCAGGAAGCAAAGTTCAAGTTTAATTAGTAATAATAGAATCAGGCGGTGAACTTTAATGCTCAAAGAGAGGAAAACTATGATGGTTCAGACTTCTAAATTTCTCCTACATGTAAAAGAGGCCTTACTGAGCACACACACGAAGTTTCAGCCTGAGATCAAATTCTAGCATCGAGATATGGACAGAAACATCCTGAGTAGAGAAATTACGATAATTTCTAGCACCCAGATGACTATTTCGACCTAGAACAGGAAATTGGCACGATCAATTTTGAAGATTCTTACAGTACTTGGAGTTCACAGCTTGCTGAACACCCTGTGAAGTTGGGCCTGATGGTTGTACACGGTATTCCAGATCTCGTTCTCTGAAGTTGTTGCTCTAGATTGAGAGCTTTTCAAACCCCCTCTACTTCAGCGGTCGCCCTGAATTACTCAATCACTCAAATGACATGAAACTTTTTGGACAGTCGTATCCTTGCTGACAGTGAACGCAGCCATTCAAGTTTGAAGCGATTATATCTTCTGTGCTGGAATTGACACTCAAAACCCCAAAATCAACAAAAGTGATGCAATTTCAACTCAATCCGAACTTCAATTTGGCATAACTCTTTCTTTACTGCTCCAAATCGATCAAGAATTTCACTGACAGTGACTGGCACGACGAGCTCTATCTTCGTGTGCTCTCAGATTTTGCAGTGTCCTCACCAAATGCTCGAACTCTCCTTTAGACCTCTGCTTCTAAAATTAGAGTTTTACAAAAGACAAAAACAGACCAATGGGAATTAATAGCTCCACCTTGCTGTCCTCTAGTGCCCTAATCCACGTGGTAACTTAACTTCACTCATAGGCTACCACGTCAGTCCTTTTAAAGTGCCAACGTAAATCCTAAACTATTCTAAATGACACGCAATCCTGAAAGATAACTTAAACCAGCTAGAAAGCGTGCATGAGCGACAAGTAAGTACAACCCATGAGTTTAAAACTCTATGAACATGGTAAACAATCTACTAGGACTCAAAATACATAATATCCTCGAGAATCAAATTCTCTGAGGTCTTAACTTCACTCAGAGAGGCTAACTCCTGACTGAGAAGTGAATCATTTACTATGTGAAATGATTCACATCACGACAACGCTTCACGCCAAAATGTCTCAACTCCTCATGGGTATGTCGTATTAACTGTGCCCTTTGGGATGGAGTGGCACTATCCGTACTCTCTCATCATCCTACACTCAAAGTACATATCGTCTTTCTCGTCTAATCTTCGCTTGTTGAAGGACAAAATCTCGCTCCATGGCACTTACTGTGTCTACCACCATGTCAGTACGTAGATACTCCATTATGATCATATCATCGTGAATATTTCACTGGTCTAGAACACCATCTCCACCCTCAAGATTCAAAGATTCGCCATCTACTCTCTGACTTGAGAAAGATATGACCTAGCCTTCCATACTAGAGTTCATGACCAACACACAAAGAAAAGCAGATGCATGTCACCTTGGCACTATCTCCTCATCAACCTCGTCATGCCATCGAGCTCCAGTTTGATCTTGCTGACTCGTGCATGGTCGTGAGGTCTATGCACTACCTAGAAGTCATACTCTTATAAGATCAGAGCTCATCGTGCAAGCTTCTCTGTAAGCTTGTCGGACTGCATCAACCACTTGAGCGGCTGATGATCAGTGATAAGAGTAAAAGGTTCTCAAACAAATAACATCGAAAGTGTGCAACAGCCTACATTGCCACCAAACACTCTCCATCATACGAACTATACCTTGCATTTTTTGAATTGTTGGAGCGATTGACATATGCCACCATGAACTCTTTTCATCGTGTTGAGTCGACACTGCTTCAAGTCTCAACATACTCCAATCAGTGTGCAGTTGGAAAGGACGTCTCTTAACGGGTCTCCTCAAGATGAGAGCGTATTTCAACTTATCCTTGAGCTCTACAAAAGCTCGCTCTTGCTCATCTCCTCACTGTCACTCCTGATCCACTTTCATCAGCTTGGTCAATGGCTTTGCCTTGCACTAAACTCCTTCACGCATCGATCATAGAAGTTCATCAACATCGATCATAGAAGTTCTGTGAGGCGTGAGATACGTGCAATAGTCTCAACTTTCATTTGTTGACACTCAACCCACCTAGGTAGATGGTGTGGCTCAAATACTCTACCAACTCTTGGAAGAACTTACACTTCTCAGGGTGTAACTTCAACCCATGAGCTCTTAACCGCTCGAACACATCCCGTAAGTGTCTTCCACTGTAGCACTATAAACTAAGATGTCGTCAATATAACATCGCGTAAAATCTAATCCTGCTAGGATCCTGTCCATCACCCTTTGGAACTCAGCAAGGGCGTTCTTCAACCCAAATGATAAGAACCGCCACTGATAAAATAATCGTTGTCGTGAGAGTCGATTCCTCAGAATGTTGTCTTGGACTTATCTTTTACTCTCACCGGCAACTGATGATACTCTGCTCGAAGATCCAAAGTACTGAAGATTTTCACATGCCCCCTGCATCAAAGATCTCTTCAGATGTCAGCATGACATACTTATCGAACTTCGTCTGCTGATTGATGTGGCGGTAGTCTCCACACATCCGTCTATCTGTGTAGTTGTCATACATATCCTTCTTTGCTGGCATAATTATGACAGATGCATACTCTCCATGGGACATCTTCATCAACCCAGCCTCCAACAAGTCTTGAGTCCTACTCTAGATCAAAGCTCTCTCCATGTTACTGTATCTGTAAGGACGTCGAAAGATTGACGTGTCACTAGCCAAGTCGATCCGTATACTTGGTCCCTTCAAAGTATCCAAATCCTTCATACTGAAGGTAAAACAATTCATGTAGCTCCTCAAGAATCTCTGAACTCTTCGTCTCTCTTCTCTTATAAGCTTGGGTCCAATCTCCGACTCCCAAGTATCCTCTATCACCACGATAGAGGTAGAAGACGAAGTCGTTGACTGCTATCTTGCAACCTCTGGAGTAGTTTCTTTATGCTCACCACCAACAACCTTCATCTCCACTGTGCAAAAAACTCTTGTAGTCCTAGCTGCAAGCTCCACACTCTCTCTTACGACATCTCATGATGTCCAAGGATGACGAACTCTACACGTCTCGCTCCCAACTTTTGCCTCCACCGATCCGGTAAGCAAAAAGTTCAGAAATGTTCGAACAGTAACATCCGTCGATCGCATCCGACGCTGCTCAGCCAATCCAAGACTAACAATCCACGTCAAGCAGTTCAAGTCCATGGCTTGACCCCAACACCTGACGACGTGAAGCCTCTAACATTGAAGCTACTACCGTCGTATCCGTAGAGAAACTCATCACTCGCTCCCTCTCATTGACATTGAGCTCCACCAAATGCTATAACCGAGCATCACACAAAAGTTCATGTCCTCCATCTCTGTAAGCATGTGAGGTAGGAAAGCTCACCAACGTGGACAACGCTGTCATGGCCGTCTCACTAGGTTTATCTGTATGATCTATCAGCGACTCACTACTTGAGATTGTCACATTGCATCCAAGATGTCATCAACTGTGAGGTGCGTTGGTCGTCTCACTACATCGTGTGCACGCTTGGGCACCTTCCTCGGTAACAAGTTCGTCCACCACAATCGTGGATGATGTGCACGAGATCCTGCTCTCGCTACATCCAACAACACTACCGGTCTGATCAAAGACCGCACTTGATGCTCATTCGTCATCATCTATGTATGAGCATCACCCAACAAGGAACATTTTCCAAGATGTACGCTAGAGAATCCACCTGATGCATCTAGAGATGCCGTAACATCCGTAACATCTCCCAAAACATATTAGATCGTGGGTCATGTAAACCTTGACCTCTCCCAGTACGCGTGTGACCTTGACATGGCCATCCGGCTATCACCAAGTGGATGGTGTCAACAAACGTGTGATCCTGCACCCCCAGCAACGAAATATCTGACGATAATGCTTGTTGGTATCCTCTAATGGCTGATATGGACAACAACTCAAGATATCTCTGCACCAAGCATGCCACATGACGCAATGAGATGCGTCTCGTAATCTCATCTCTCTCCACATACAAGTATCGCTGTACTCGTATACCTGCATGCGATACCACAGCCAAACTTGTGTTGATCTCTCCAAACAGCTCCAACACACACACACACCTTTATCTGAATACTGCCATACAATGAGAGTAATATCCAACGGTGATAAGATCACATGGTCAGTAACAAGAACAACTCGATGTTCCTCTACTAGCGATACAAAGACTTCACTCCAAGCCTGCTGCACCAACGGATCAACATATTGCTGCAACTCTCCACTCAAACTCCAGAGTGAAACATCCAAGGTAGATGGTATTGCCGTAGTCATACTAAGCATGTCCTCCATCTCCTCAAAGATCGGAGTATTCTCCGCATGGGCATTGTCTTCTAACAACTCGTCCGACCAAGTGATGACCGAACTGAATCTTGCAACGGATGCCATTGTCTCTGGTGTACGGTCCGTTGTCTCAACTCTAGCATTGAACCGCACTGGTAAACGACTCACTCGTCCCTCACCAGACTGCCAACCTGATCTATAAGATGTTGTCTTCGTCCAATAGTCGATCACGAACCTCATAAGATATAACACAATATCTCCAACCAATACATCATAAGACTCTGTGGCTGTAACGATGGTCTTGGTCCTCATCATGGAGCCATCCGTGGTCAAACTCTCACCGTCAACATCTCGCGTGTCATGTGTAGAGCTGTGGTGCCCACAATTTGCAGATTATAATTTTTCAAAATTTTCAAAATTAATGACAGATTTATATAAATGAAATAACCTTCTTACTTAAGATTACACCTTGCTTAGCGGGAAGATGGTCTTAAGGGACTTTGTAAAGAGAAGTCGACTTCTTCCGAAGCCGGAAGATGGACGTCTTCTAGAAGACGGAGACAAAAGACAGAAGCTGGAAGACGGAAGACGGACGTATTCCGAGAAGACAGTGATTGCGACTTTGGGGTACCAACAGTGCGCCACATAGGTGAGGGATAGATATACCAACCAGTTAGTCACCATAGTAGTAGGTAAGTCAGAGTAACCCAGGCCATGACCTAAATCATGCAAGGAAGAGCGCATTAGCACATACTCTCTTGCTGCTTCCCGCATTGGAAATCGACTGCACACTAGAGATCGACTGCACACTGAGAATCAGAGAAAGCATTGGAAGCACGTAGGATCGAATTGGAGCAAGAGAGAACAAGGACGTCTTTCAGCCAGGAAGCGCATTTGAGTTGGGAGAGTAAGGAATCCTTGAGAAGTTGGGAAATCAGAAATCGAGGGTCGAGATAAGAAATTGGGAGAAAAGCTGTGCAATGTAATAGCGAGCTCGATTTCAAAAGTAGAGGAGCGCAGCTCAAAATTGACGACAGAAGTAGGATCGTGGTACCGCATTGAAGATGGAATTGAAAGATTGAAGCGAGCAGAAGACTGAAGGAGCAACCAAAAGCAGCCAAAAGTAGTACTGAGGTTCTTCTCCATGTTCTTTTCTCTTCCTCACCGCTTCTCGTCTCCGATTTGATCTCCCCCGCGCTTCCCCGCTCGTTTGCAAGAAGCCCATCGATCGATTTCCCTACCCTAAACTTTCTTTTGAGAAAATTGGGCACGGAAGCGATGTCTAATTTTTGTCAGCTATCTTTCTAGTGTCGCAGGATTACTCCTTTTGCCCATTTAGTATACAAGATATCGTTCCCACAGAGGATTTGCACAAGTAACGCTGCTCTAAGTTCTAAGATTTGTTCAAACACACAAACACACGGGTTTTGTCTAGAAATCCCGTCTTCTCACAAAACCACACAGCTTCCAAACTCTCCAAAAGGTGCTCTAGACCTAAACAAACAACTACTAACTAAAATATCACACAACTATTCACAGAGAAGCTCGGGAAGATGCTTCCTGCTTCCAGGTCACTTCTTCCGGTCTTCTCAGGTTCAACTCGACTTCTCACACCTCCAGAAGACAGCTCTCGCTTCGTAGAAGTCGACTAGCAACAGCTGTTACACCTTACTCTCTCTCACATTCCAACGGATTAGATTAATCATAGGGTGTATGCCCCTTGTAGCCTTTTCAGGCTTCTGCCTACGGAAATGGTCTTCATGCAGCACTACAACGACATTCACCTTCACGGAAGCTCAACAGAAGTCTCGGAAGCTCACTAGAAAAAGGTAAGAAGATGGGGAAGATGAGGAAGATGGAAAAATCCAAACGAGAGAAAAACAAGATAAGAATAAAAGATTAAGATTCCGACAGATTTCTAGTCCGGATCCTGACTAACAAGCCATCCATGCTTTTAATAGTTGAGGAGGAAGACAACAAACGTGCGTACAGTTGCACAGTCTTCTACTTGAAGATGTCATCTTCTGCTGTGAGAAGAAGACTTTTTTCTTATTCTCTCGTTGCTCCGACTACTCTGTCTTCTAGGATCCCTTACCCATAAGACCGTCCGTACGTAGATCCGAAGTGCTCCACTAGACGAGCCAAGCTGCGAATCTGCACAACTGTTGACAGTCACCGCCACTCAAGAAGAACGCTTCTCATGCACAATCGGGAGTGAATCCAAGGAAATCCACCACCTAGAAGACACGGACAAAGCTTCTGCACTCAAATCAGCAATCCATTTCCCGAGAAGAAAACACAAGAGTATTGGAAAGCTCACTCCCTCTACTTTTTGTTCCTACTCCTCGACACACCAGTCTAGCCAACAGGACTACACGAGGATGTTATTCCCTGCTCCTAAACTATCCACTACCTCCATCTATATTTTTGAACCACTGCTGATAACGAGCATGCAGACCCTTCCGGTATAATCCCAATCTATTCGTATGTCTCTAACGTCGGGTGTAGTGTGCACTATGCGTAATGTGTCCCTACTCACAGTGATGCGTATACGCGCATAGCGTGCTCAGTGTACTTAATGTGTCCAAAATCCTACTCTTCGATCCTACTTATGCATCTGCCTTGAGACACAGGGGAAGTTCCTCTCCAATCCTCAATTACAACTAAGGAGAGATGGGCGCTGTCAGAAGGCTGCCAACCCACATGCAAGCGGTTCCCCTTCCTAATTAGCCATCCACCTTACTACTCTTGCGCTGCCTACTCTACCACATGATCACCTATCTAATATTACACTAAACTGCCACCTCCTAAGATAGCATGTTCGGTTCTTACTAAGTTTGGACAAGTCAACTTGTCTTCTGCGCTTTGCTACCTACTCTAATTGCTCGGATGCAATCTCCATTGGATCTTCTCCTACCTGAACTCCTAACTCAGCTTCTGATAAGCTGGGAAGCTCTGCAATTACCTCGGGTGTCACTGAGATGGCTTCCTCCTCAACATTCGTCGCTGGCTCTACTGCTGCTGCTTCGTCTTCTGCTTCTGCTTCTGCTTCTGCTTTGGAAGACGGAAGCGTCTTCTGGGAAGCTGGGTCGACTTGTGCTTCCTCGCTCTTCTGAGGCACGACTTCGACACTGGGAGCCATGGTGACCTCATAGGGGTCCGGGGAAGTCGCTTCCTCCACTCGGAATACCTGGGAAGACAGTTCTTCTTCCTGTCTTCCGGAGCTTCTTCGGAGCCAAGTGGACAGCGAGGTCGAACTCCTCCTTCTCCAAGTCTGATCCGGTCGATGGTGCTGGGCTTGGGAAGATGCAGTTGCGGGTGGCGGAATCAAGGGAAGACCATAGAGTGTCTTCACTCTCTCTATCTGCCGATCCAAGTACCTGAACATGCTCTCCTTGCACTGGTCGAGGTCAAATCCTTCATCAAGGAGTTGGGTCTCGACTTCTTCTTGTGGGATTGGAACCTCGCCGACCAGGGTCTTCTGGAGGAGGTTTGGGCAGCCTTACCGCCTCGCAACCGTGTACCTGCGAAGGCAGGAGTAGCTCGAGGAAGATCATTTTCCTGGACCGAAGATTGGTGACGCATGGCCTTTCACAGACCAGAATCTGAGGACCGAGGTTGTTGGCTCAAGAAGATCTTACTCATGATTTCGGGTAAGTGGCATGTGCCTGGAAGCACAACTTGTCTCTTCCTGGAGGACAAGCATGGAAGAAACGGCTAGAAGGTTGAATCTTACCAGAAGCCGCAGAAGCGTCTTCTGACGAAGCTGTTCCTTCATCTCTTTCCTAAGAGGAAGGCGCAGAAGACGAGGTACCTTGGAGATCAGGACGTGGAGTTCCTGAAAGCAGTGTGTGCCGGAGAGAACGTCAACTGGGGTGCGTTCTTCCATGCTTATGTACAGGTAGAGTTGGTGTACTTAGGTACCCCAGCAGGAGGACATCTTACTCCATTCTTCTGTTATCTATACGTGGTCAAGGGAGATCTCACGGAAGATCAGTTGGCAAGATATGGACCAATAGGGCAGAATGAGACGAAGGAGGAGATCGAAGACGACCAAGCAGCAGCGATGACTCCCCCTCCCACTCTGATGCCGCAGATGAGACTCGGTACTCATCAGAAAACGCTTCTGATGAGAGAAGACGACTCCAGTGGATCGGAAGACGCGACACCACCAAGGAAGATGAGTCCTAGGAACGTGCCTAGGAAGACCACCTCCTTCCCGATCATTCACTCTGGATCGGAGTCCGACTCACCGGATGAGCCACTGAGTACCCGAGCTGCGCAGAAGACCGCTTCTGCAACACTAGGGAGTCTTCCGAAGACTTCACAAGACGAAGGATGGATGGATACTCCTACTGCGATGCGAGGAAGCGCTGCTGCCGGTAACACCATCCTCGAGGATGCATCGACATACTTGAAACTCTGTTGCACTAAGCCACACGTACTTACTGTGAGCCGAAGACTCAGTCCTTCCCAAGTTCTCACAGTCTAGCTTTCACTCTCAGAAGACGAATCTAGTCTTCCAGAAGACAGCTACTCCGTCTTCCAGGATTCTAACAGTGCTTCCTAAATAGCTCTCGTCTTCCGAGCTATATCTAAACAATCCTAACTAAGCAAGGCCTCGCATGGATTCCTAAGAAGACAACCCACCTTGCATTACATCCTACTTCCTAACAAAAGACACAAGATTTGCGAGAAGTAGAGTGTGTAACAGGTTCAGAAGATGATTGCGGACTCCTGCGATGACAGTGGTCTCTGGGAAGACTCCCCGGCAGCTGTAGTGTCGCAGGATTACTCCTTTTGTCCATTTAGTATACAAGATATCGTTCCTACAGAGGATTTGCACAAGTAACGTTGCTCTAAGTTCTAAGATCTGTTCAAACACACAAACACACGGGTTTTGTCTAGAAATCCCGTCTTCTCACAAAACCACGCGTCTTCCAGACTCGCCAAAAGGTGCTCTGGACCTAAACAAACAACTACTAACTAAAATATCACACAACTATTCACAGAGAAGCTCGAGAAGATGCTTCCTGCCTCCAGGTCACTTCTTCCGGTCTTCTCAGTACCGTCTTCCCGAAGCAATTCTCGGCTTCAGGAGGTTCAACTCGGCTTCTCACACCTCCAGAAGACTGCTCCTGCCTCGTAGAAGTCGACTAGCAATGGCTGTTACACCTTACTCTCTTCCACATTCCAACGGATTAGATTAATCACAGGGTGTATGCCCCTTGTAGCCTTCCCAAGCTTCTGCCTACGGAAATGATCTTCCTGCAGCACTACAACGACATTCACCTTCACGAAAGCTCAATAGAAGTCTCGGAAGCTCACTAGAAGAAGATAAGAAGATGGGGAAGATGAGAGAAGATGGGGAAGAAGAGAAAATCCAAACAAGAGAAAACAAGATGAAAAGGAGAAATTATGATTCCGACAGGCTTCTAGTCCGGATCCTGACTAACAAGCCATCCCTGCTTGTAATAGTTTGGGGAGGAAGACAACAAACGTGCGTACAGTTGCACCGTCTTCTACTTGAGGATGTCGTCTTCTGCTGTGGGAAGAAGGCTTCTTCTTCTTCTCTTCGCTGCTCTAACTACTCTGTCTTCTGGGATCCCTTATCCATAAGACCGTCTGTACGTAGACCTAAGTGCTCTACTGGACGAGCTAAGCCGCAATTCCACAACTGCTGACAGTCACCGCCACTCAAGAAGAACGCTTCTCATGCACAATCGAGAGTGAATCCAAGAAAACCCACCACCAAGAAGACATGGACAAAGCTTCTACACTCAAATCAGCAATCCATTCCCCGAGAAGAAGTCACATTGGCATTGGGAAGCTCACTCTCTCTACTTCCTACGCCTACTCCTCGACACACCAGTCTAGCCAACATGACTGCACGAGGATGCCGTTCCTTGTTCCTAAACTGTCCACTATCTCTATCTACATCTTGGAACCACTGTTGGTAACGAGCATGCAGACCCCTCCGGTATAATCTTAGTCTATTCTATGTCTCTAACATCGGGTGTAGTGTGCACTGTGCGTAATGTATATCATGTGCCTCTAAATCCTACTCTTCCATCTTACTTATGCCTTCTACCACGAGAAAACAGAGGAGACGACCACCAGGGAGAGATGGGAGCTGTCAGAAGGCGGCCACCCCACATGCAAACCGTTCCTCTTTTTCTTGTTTAGCCCTCTACCTTGTTGTTCCTACGCTACCTATGCTGCCACATGGTATCCTAACTAATTTTACACTGAAAACTGCCATCCTTAAGATAACATGTTCGGCCCTACTAAGTTTGGAAATTTTAACGTCGGTTGTGGTTACTATCTACTCTGATTGCTCGGAGGTATCTCTACCTGATCTGCTCCTACCGGAGCTCCTAACGCGGCTTCTGATAAGCTAGGAAGCCCTGCGAACACCTCGGATAACATTGAGGTGGCTTCCTCCTCATCGTTCTTCGCTGGCCCTGCTGTCGCTGCTGCTGCTTCTTCCTCGGCTTCTGCTTCTGCTTCGGAAGACGGAAGCGTCTTCTGGGAAGCGGAGTCGACTGGTGCTTCCTCGCTCTTCTGGAGCATTAGTTCGATACTAGGGACCATGGCGACCTCATAGATATCCAAGGAAGTCGCTTCCTCCACGCAGAATACCTGGGAAGACGGTTCTTCTTCTTGTCTTCCAGAAGACATCTTGTCTTCCGAGGCTTCTTCCGGAGTCTTCTCGGTTTCCAACGCTGTCACTACCAAGTGCACAGCGAGGTCGAACTCCTTCTTCTCCATGTCGGCGCCGATCGATGGTACTAGGGCTTGGGAAGATGTAGTTACCGGTGGCGGAGTCGAGGGAAGTCCATAGAGTGTCTTCACCCCCTCTATTTGTCTATCCAAGTACCAGAACATACTCTCCTTGCACTCTACCAACATCGCCTTGGACTCATCGTCCCCCTCTCTAGCCAAGGTAAGCAACTTCCTACCCGCGGTGAAGTTGAACTTCTGAAGCGCTTCCACCGACTGTGCTAGCATCTCCTGCGCACGAGCTTCCGCTGCTTCCAGTTGCATCTTCTCGGCTGCAACTCGCGCTTCTGCAGCTTCCCGCTGCGTCTTCCATCTTGTCTTCTCCTCTACGAGGACGGTGATCTTCCCCCGTACTCGGAGAACCCCTTGGTCGCGTTGCTGTAAACGCGCCTGTAACTCCTGGTTGCTCTTCTTCAGTTGGGTCAGCTCCTTGGCAGAAACGGCAGCTTCCGTCTTGTACCTCGCTGCGAGCTTCTCCGTGGTGCGGAGACTAGCTTCCAGCGCTTCTGCCTTCTTCTGGCCTTCTTCCTGACGCATCAAGGTGCGCAGACCGAATCCAGGCTGTAAGAGCTTCTCCTGAGCCTTCGCTCTCTTCTCCAGCAACTCCATAGTTGGCTGGATCTCTGAGTGGAAGAAGGCACTGAACTCTTCCAGTCTTCTTCCTGCGGAAGACAGGTTCATCTCCACAGTCCGATCGGAGGTGTCAACCTTGTCTTCCAGAGGCAAGGATGTCTCTTCCACCACTCTGGTCTTCAGCTTTTGCACACGAGAAGAGCTACTCTTCTCATCTTCTGGGGTGGAAAATCTCTCCCCATGGTAGAAGCGGTCCTCTTTACTGCGCTTCCTCACATCGCAGTAGGAGTATCCATCCATCCTTCATCTTCTGGAGTCTTCGGGAGACTCCATGGTGTGGCAGAAGCGATCTTCTGCTCCGGTCGGGTACTCAGCAGCTCTTCCTGCGAGTCAGACTCCGATCTCGAATGAATGAGGGAGGTGGTCTTCCTAGGTACACTTCTAGGACCCATCTTCCTCGGAGGCGTGACGTCTTCTGATCCACTGGAGTCGTCTTCTCTCACCAGAAGCGTCTTCTGATGAGTGCCGGGCCTCAGCTGTGGCATCAGAGTGGGAGGGGGAGTTGCGACTGCTGCTCGGTCGTCTTCTTCTGAGGTCTCCTCCTTCGTCTCAGGTTGTCCTGTTGGCCCATACTTCACCAACTGATCTTCCGTGAGATCCCCCATGACAACGTACAAGTAATAGAGAAAAGGTGTCAAGTGTCCTCCTGCCGGGGTACCTAAGTATGCTAGCTCCGCCTGTACATATACGTGGAAGAATGCGCCTCAGTTGACGGGCACTCCTTCATCGCACACTGCTTCCAGGAACTCCACGTCTTGATCTCCAAGGTACCTCGTCTTCTGCGCTTTCCCCTTGGGAAAGAGATGCAGAAACAGCTTTGCCAAAAGTTGCTTCTTCGGCTCCCGGTAAGACTCTACCTTCCATCCGTTCCTTCCTTGTCTGTCCTCCATGAAGAGGCAAGTTGTGCTTCTAGGCACATGTCACTCACTCACGATCCTGGGTAAGATCTTCTTCTCGAGCCAATAACCTCGGTCCTCGGATTCTGGCATGTGGAAGGCCCTGCGCCACCAATCTTCAGTCTAGGAAGATGGTCTTCCTCGAGCTACTCCTGCCTTCGCAGATACACGGTTGCGAGGCGGTAAGGCTGCCCAAACCTCCTCCAAAAGATCTTGGTCGGCGAGGTTCCAATCCCACAGGAAGAAGTCGAGACCCAACTCCTTGAGGAAGGGTTCGGCCTCGGCCAACTCTGCTACGGATAACACCAACCCTCGAGGGTACATCGACATACTTAGAAATCTGTTGCACTAATCCACACGCATATATTGTGAGCCGAAGGCTCAGTCCTTCCCAAGTGTCCACAGTCTAGCTTCTACTTCTCAGAAGACGAAACTAGTCTTCCAGAAGACAGCTACTCCGTCTTCCGAGATTCTAACAGTGCTTCCTAGATAGCTCTCGTCTTCTGAGCTATATCTAAACAATCCTAACTAAGCAAGGCCTCGCATGGATTCCTCAGAAGACAACCCACCTTGCATTACATCCTACTTCCTAACAGAAGATACAAGATTTGCGAGACGTAGAGTGCATAACAAGTTCAGAAGATGGTTGCGGGCTCCTGTGGTGACAGCGGTCTCTGGGAAGACTCCGGGGATAGCTTCTGATTCAATGTCTTCTTCGGAAGACCTCCCGAAGTCAGGCTTCCCTTCACTGGTCTCACCTGTCTTCTTCTTCCTACGCGCAATCTATCCTCACAACAGACTCAAGACATTTGCACTCTGTTCTTCTGACTTCTCACCTCTCATACACACTCAGAAGAAGCTTGCTGCATGATGAGAAGACATGACCCTCGATCATTCTCTCCAGATTCTGCCAGCAAGATTTCTCACGACTCTCTCCTAAGTTCAGGAAGAAGAAGGAATCGGCTGCTATGGCTCGGACAGAAGAGATCCGAAATGGACCCTCACGTCTTCTCGCGCATTTTGCCAGCCCTTCTAGTCTTCTAGTCTCTCTAGGAAGATGTGGATTTGAGAAGCTTGGAAGACCGGGAGGCACAGGCCTAGTTCCCGACTTCCAACTTCCCGAAATAATAAAACAACTCACCAAGCCACTCGGAATTCGTACCAAGCCTCTCTTAACACCAAAGCAAAGCAAATCCACTCTTGATACAAATTGTATACAGTCGACTTCCGAAGACAGTCAGGCTTCCGAAGCGTCTTCCGAAAATGTTTCAATCTTCTGAAGTGTCTTCTGTTCAAGGTTTTGGGAGTAGAGGGATGGTAGGATAGAGAAATTGATAGCTGGGATCTCCAATTTGAGGACGATGGGCAGAGAAGCTCGAACTGAACTCGGGAAGAAGCAAGAAGATGTCTGACAGAAATTAGGCAGCGCTTCCGTGCCCAATGTCACAATTGGAAAATAGGGATGGGGGATTGATCGATCAGGTTGCCTGCAAACAACCAGGGAAGCGCGGGGGATACCAAACAAAGGCGAGAAGCAGTGGGGAAGGAAAAAGAACATGGGAAGAATCTCTACTATCTTCTGTCTGCTTCCCGAGCTGTCTTTGATCTTCCCCGGGCTTCCGGCTCTGGTTCCAGCTCCAATGCGACTCCACAAAGCTGCTTCCGTCGTCAGCTCCTGACTACGCCTCAATTGATCAAGACTTCCATCTTCGATTCCACTCAGCCGTCCTCCAATGTTAGCTTCCGGGAGTTCATAGAAAAACTCCTTTAGCTCGATATGCTTCTGCTCTCAGTGTTTCGACCTCGCCTTCCTTATAGCTTCAAATCGATCCTGACCTCAGTCAAGTTCACCTCGCTGCCTTCCTCACTCGAATCAATCACTCTTGAATCGATCTTCTCAACCAAGAACCGCTCTTGCTGCGGGAAGCTGAAATGTGCTAATGCGCTTCCTGCGTATCTTTCCCGCAGTTTACGGATTTCGATCATCCCGACCTACCTAACCTATTTGGTGCTACCTGGTAGGTGCACCTACTTCTTACATGGTGAAGCTTCCGCGGTTGCCGTCTTCCGGAAGATACGTGTCTTCCGTCTTCCGCCGTCTTCGGAAGACACAACCGAGAAGACGGTTCTCGGAAGACGCTCGTCTTCCGAAGAAGTCAACTTCTTATTACAAAAAGCTCGTAAGATCATCTTCCTTCTAAGGAAGCGGTAATCTTAAGTAACAACGCTTCTTCAGTTATACAAACAAGTTATTTATCTTAAAAATTTCGAAAATTCACAAATCCTATAAATTGTGGACCCCACATACGCCCACCCTCACATGTTTACGTCCTCGTAAACTGTGGTGCCCACAAATTATAGGATTCACGAATTTTTGAAATTTTTGAGATTAATAACTTATCTGTATAACTGAAGAAGCGTTGTTACTTAAGATTACGGCTTCCTAAGCAGGAAGATGATCTTAAGAGCTGGTTGTAATATTAAGTTGACTTCTTCGGAAGACTGTCTTCGGAAGGCGGAAGACGGAAGACGGCAAAAGACACGCATCTTCCGGAAGACGGCAACCATGGAAGCTTAACCACGTAAGGAGTAGGTGCACCTACCAGGTAGCACCAAATCGGTTAGGTAGGTCTGTAACGACCTATGTTACACATAGGAAGTTTGTCTATTAGTAAGGTGTTTAGTTCTAACTAAGTGTTGAGAATGTTTATTTGCTGCCAAAGTACTTTTAGGAGATATCAAGTTAGTCATGACTAGCTAAAAGTTAGTTATGGTTAAACTTAGCTGTACTTTTGGCAGAATTCAGATATTTGCTAAAGAGTGAGCACTACTATCTTGTCATCTTGTCTAAAAGGTAGAAAGGGGGTGGAAAGTATCCCTTATCTCCTTTTTGACTTGATATTAGTGGTTGGATTAAAGTTGTGGACTTTGTGGGCATTAAAAACAAGAAGAGATTCCACATGTTTCCTTTTTAGTGGGTCCTAGTGTAGAGGGGGGGTGGAAATTCGAGATTCCTTGAGAATATTCCAGAATCCTTCTAGAAGTTGTTGACTTTGAAGGAATAAGCCCATGTGAAAAGGTAAAAAGCCCATGTGATCAATGCTTTTACCTTAAGTAATATCTTAGTAAAACCCGGTAAAAGTAGTTACGGCTGAGTTACCGGGGGTACCAAAGTAAAAACCTAGAATGTATAAATAGAGGAGTAGAGAAGAGCTCCTCATCCTTGTTTTCACATCGTCGTAATGACAACTTGAGTAATATAGAGAGTGTGGGATATTTTTAGCATGTGAGAACTTGAGAGACGTCGTTAGAATGGAGGATTTTAGTGGATGAGATTATGGAGATTTTAGTTGATAAGTTTGTGGGTGTATGAATGAGAGTGAACTTAACATTTTTCCCTTCAAGATTCATGGTGTGCTTCCATCAAAGCCATCAGAGGTGACCCCTGAGTGAGAGACAGGCCCGACAGTTGCAGATTCGTGGATGACGATCGTGGAGGTTGAGAGATCGGGGGGTAGTTGATCGTTAGGACCGCGGAGGGTTTACATTTTTGGTTCCGTTGCCGGGACCTCACTTGAAGGGATCGTTGAACGATGTTTAGAGTTCAGTTCTATATTCGACAAAAGGAGATTATGAGAGAGCACATGGAGAGAACGTTGGGAGGAGAGAGAGCTAACGCGATGTTAGCAACGTTAGAACCTTTCGTGTATCCCGTAGTGATATATGACGCGTTCGAAGTCATTCTTTACATCTTGTTCACTTAGAAAGGGTTTGAGGAGAGTTGAAAGAGGGTGCAACAAGAGTTGTAGAGAAAGGAGGAGAGAAAAGTTATTAGAGGAGAGAAATTTGTGAGTTTAGAAATTCTGCTCTCTGGAAAATTTGTACAGTCGCTGTCAAGTTTTCTGTGAATTTTATTTTCCTGAGAAACTTTCCAGTGTTTTAGATTGGCTGATAGCCTATCTAAGACAAAAGAAATCATAGGAAAAGATGGTCTAGAGAGGGAGCAATGATTTTTCAAAGTTGAGGGGGTCTATTCGTGAGAGTTGAGGAATTCTGTTCTCTGGAAAAATTTTACAGTCAGTGTCAGATTTTCTGTGAATTTTATTTTCCTTAGAAACTTTCCAGTGTTTTAGAGTGACTGATAAGCTATCCAAGACAAAAGAAATCATGAGAAGATGAGGTCTGAAGAGGGAGAAAGAATTTTTCAAAGTGGAGGGGGTTGACAACCATGAGGGAAGTGAAAATATACAAATTTCAGTTCTCTGAAAATTTGTACAGTCATCACCATCTCTTCTGATTAGGGAAGTTTCTGTTGAAACTTCATGATTTAGTAGCTTGGAGAGTGAGCTACTGGAGACCACAAAAATCTTGGAGAGATCTCTTACCAACTAAGAGATATACGTTTCGGCATTCAAGGAGGTCTTGAAGATACTTCATGGGGAATCCAGTTCGAGTGCCGAAGTTGAAGAAGAGACGTTTGGGAGTTATAACGGAGACGAAAAAGCCAAAGTTAAGTATAGAGGCGTTGCGATCAAGCTTCTATTGCAATTGGGGTGATATTTTTGCTTTATATCAAGAAGCTTCTGCGAGCATCGGCGCAGATGTGAAGAAGGTTGAGTTCAAAGTATCATTCACTGTGGAGGCCACGAATGCTCCTGGCGAAGTAGAGTGTGATCCTTACAAAAGTGACTTTAAGATGTCTGCTAGGATTAGTACAGACGATGGTCATGAGGATATTATCATGGACTCTTAATTTTAGATTGGATTTTATTTCGTGTATAGCATGTAGAATACACGATTTTCAATATAAAGCTCGAAAGAGTTAAGAAAGTGATGTAGAGTTATTTTCCTCAACGCTATTTTGTCCACTTAATGGTTGAGAAGACGCAACATGAGTGGAAGTTCAAAAGATTGGAAAGTTAGACTTAGAAATCTTCCTCAAGGTTTAGATGTCATAGTAAGTGTCGGAGAGAGCTCGAAAGAGGTTATCGTTGAGTTTGAGAACCCTAGTACAAAACCTCAAGTAGAATCTCCGAAGAGAAGAGTAGAAACCGACTTGTGGTGTTATTTCTGTAGAGGGTTGGGACATAAAGTAGTGAATTGTCCAACTAGAATCAGAACCGAGAGAGCTAAAGGGAAGCGGGAGTTTACTGATTTGAGTCTTCGAGTGGGTCCATCGTCACCAGCGCCAATTCATCTTCTAGGCGAAGATCCTTGTCCAAGTTGTGGAGTGGGTGATCTATCAAGAGGACACAAGTGCGTCGATGTGGCCGCCCTACTTACGTCCGTAGTCGAGAAGTTGGACGAGACTCAAAGAGCTGAGACGGAGAAGTTGTCGACTTCAAAGGAGGACTCGGCTGAGTTGTGATGGAGATCGTCATTCGGATGGTGGAGAAGGCGGTGATGCGACTCAGACTCATGATTACCTTGGGGGAAGAGATGGCACAAGAGGTGTTGTTACAACCATTTCCTTTCATTTTACCTATGGTAGATTATTCGCGAATGGAATTGGTGATGTTCGTACTCTTTTAGCGAGTAGTTATTGCACGACGATTAGAAGAGTAGAAAGAGTAGTTACAAGATGGGAAAGCTACCCGTGTTTCATGGGAAGGACAATGAAGATGTAGAACCGTTTGTTCGAGACTTCAAAAGGGGTTGCATCGGAAACAACGTGAGAAGGAAGGAAGAATGGGTGTTGTTACTGCCAGAGTTTTTAGAAGATTTTGCTCTTACGTGGTATGAAGACCGAGTGAAGAGCCAGACACCTGGTGCAGTTGAGGACACATGGGAGACGTTGAGTAATGCACTCATCGAAGAATTTCTTCCAGAAGAGAGTTATGAGAAGCTCATGGTGGAGCTTACTCATTTGAAGCAACGTGACGACGAGAAAGTTCGGCAATATGCCGAAAGGGTGGATAAGTTGGAGCAACGGTTTCGGACGGTCCTACGGAAGAGTGGAGACAATGTGGAACTAACGATGGCGGGGATTGGAGCAGTGCTGACCAAGAACTTGGTGGGAGGGTTGAGACCTTCAATTCGAACCCAAGTGAGGTACGAGAAGCCAGCAACCAAAGCGGAGGCCATCAAGATAGCGACAAATATGGAAGAGAGTTTGGATGAAGGAGATATCATCCAACCTCATCATGCTGCTCTGGTGTCAACTCCGACTCCTGGTGTAGCCACAACGATCGCACCTGCACCATCACAATTGGTGATTGCTTCAACGTCAGCTCCTACTCCAACGGTGGTGCCAAGACCGTTTGTCCCAACAACGATGTCTACTGCCACCTCTGATTTTCATGCCGAGCTGAAGAGCATCACTGACACTCTTGCGGATCTCAAGATAAATGTGGTGCAGTTACGAGAATGGAGGAACAAAGGTGGAGGAGGAGGTCAAAGAGGTTACGACAACAATCCCAACCGAGGAAATCAAGGTAACTTTGGAGGCAACCAAGGTAACTTTGGAGGAATCACTTGTTGGACGTGTGGAGGTTCTCATTTCCAGCGAAATTGTCCTAACAACGGAGCAAGAGGTGCCGAAGCTGTCAGAATGAATGTGGGTGGAGGAAATCCATCACAAGGACGAGACAAAGGGGTGGCTACTATCGATGTCGTGCGAGATCCCATCTACGAGAAAGGAGAGAGTTCAAACTCTTCTCATGCACCGGTGGAGCTTTTAGCTCAAGAAAGAAAAAGAACTCGATTTTCTGATGAACCGGTTTTCATGGAGGAGTCAGCAAGTAGAAGTACTCGTTCGAGTAATGTTTCGAGTACACCAAGGGAGCCAAGAAGGAAGCTGGGGATGGCGGATTTCACCATTTCATCTTCCCAAGCGGGATATGATGTGGTTGAAGATGTGGGTGCTCAGAAAGCCAACATCACTGTTGGACAACTGATCGCACTTAATCCCAGCTTACGAAGGGAACTCAGAGGAGGACTGAGTTCTAAGAGAAGCAAGAAGAAGAAACCCAAGAGCAAGACATCAAAGTCAGTGGGAGTTGGTGTGGTGGATGTGCATGCTTCAGAGGTATGCACTAGGGCTTCAAAGATTGAAGTCCGATTGAATGGTCACTACGTCTCTGACGTATTGGTGGATGGAGGGTCGGCTGTAAACGCCATATCGGAGAGGTTGATGAAGAAGTTGGGAATGGAACCAACTCGCCCGGCTAGTATTGTCGTGGGGATGGCTAACAAGCAACGGGTAAGACCTCTTGGTGTGTTAGAGAAGGTGGTCGTGTCTGTGATGGGAGTTCAAACATTGATGTCCTTTCAAGTGTTAAAGGACTCTAGTTATGATTTGCTCCTAGGTAGGCCTTGGTTGAGAGCTGTGCGCACCACGGATAGGTGGCACAAGGGATACTTACGAATTGGGCCTAGAGATCATAGAGTGATAGTTCCTCTCTCGGGTGTTGGAGTTGTGACTTCTGACTCTGATAGACCCACTAGTGACTACTGGGAATCTGATACGGAGGATGATCAGAGTGTCTCGGAAGTAGATACTGGGGATTCTTACGACCAAGAATCCTCGTCTGAGGATGAAGGATTTGGTCGAGACGAATCAGTACATCAGCTTAGTGCTATTGACTTGTTGCCTCGACCAGCAGTGGAGAAAGATCCTGACAAAGAAGAGTTGAGTGAGGCAGAGATTGTGAGAAGACTCTCTACCCTGAAGTTTGGTATCAATGTCACTCAAGAAGAGAAAAGTAGATTCCTAGATATATTTCGAAAATATATCCATGTGTTTGCTTTCAGCTACAAGGATTTGAAGGAGGTGACCCTCGAGACTCATCGAATCGAATTGGAGGAGAACGCAAGACCAGTTCGACAGAAGCAGAGAAGGGTCAATCCTACAACGGCAATGATGGTCAAGGAGGAGATAGACAAGTTGAAGGAGGCGAGTTTCATCTATGAGGTGGAGAACTCAGAATGGGTTTCACCCATTGTGATTGTCAAGAAGAAGAATGGTAAGCTGCGAGTGTGCATAGACTATAAGAAGCTGAATGCAGTTACCAAGAAGGACTATTATCCTCTACCATTTATAGATGAGATTTTGGAGGAAGTTGCCGGTCATGAGTGGTACAGCTTTGGTGATGGTTATAGTGGATACAACCAGATCAAGATAGCACAAGAGTACCAGCAGTTGACTACTTTCACTACTCCTTGGGGAACATTTGCATTTCGAGTGATGCCATTCGGACTGTGTAATGCTCCGGCCACGTTTCAGAGGTTCATGAACAAGGTGTTTGAACCATTCATAGGGAAGTTTGTTCGGGATTTCATTGACGATTTCTGTGTGTACGGACGAAAGGAGGACCACTTTGATCATGTGATCAAAGTTTTGCAGCGGTTGGAGCAAGCCAACGCTTCTCTAAATCCAGAGAAGTGCATCTTTGGCTGCGAAGAAGGTCTGCTGTTAGGGCACATCATTTCCAAGAATGGGATTGCGGTAGATCCTGAGAAGGTGAAGAAGATTGTGGATCTTCCATTTCCGATCAACTTGACAAAGTTGAGGCAGTTTCTTGGCATGGTTGGATATTATCGTAGGTTTGTCTTTTCCTTCTCAAACAAAGCAATAGCTTTGACTATGTACATGAAGAAGGGAGTTGATTTTGACTTGATAGTGCATGATCAGAAGGCAAAGGAAGCATTTGAGGAGCTGAAAAAGGCATTAGTGACAGCTCCTATACTTGCTAAACCTGAGTGGAGTAAAGCATTTATTCTGTATACGGACGCCTCCAATGTAGCAATCGGATGTACATTAAGTCAGCTAGATGGAGATGGGCATGATCATCCTATAGCTTATGCTAGTAGGCAGATGGTTCCAGCGGAGAAGAATTACTCCGTGACTGAACGAGAAGGATTAGCGGTGATCTTTGGATTGAAGAAATTTCGACACTACTTGCTAGGAGGGAAATTTTCCATAGTCACAGATCACAAGGCTTTAAAGTATATCTTTAATAAGCCTAATGCCGAAGGTCGTATTGCTCGTTGGAAGATCCTTCTAACAGAATACGATTATGTGATCGAAGATAGACCAGGGAAGAAGCATGCGAATGCTGATCTTTTGTCAAGGGCTTATGATGATGAGGGAGAAGAACCGTTTGATGATTCATTTCCAGACGAGCATCTGATGACCATCACAAGCATCGAGGAGATACCGGACGAGTACAAGGAAATCTGGAGTTTCCTTGTAGATGGCTCTTTTCCAGAAGGTATGCATACCCGAGAACGTAACGCGTTGATCAAGAGATGCAAACCTTACACCATGGTAGAGGGAATTCTGTTTCATCAAGGAGCAGATGGGTTACTAAGGAGAGCAGTTGGTCAGAAGGAGGCATTCAAGCTAATGCACGAGTTTCACGACGGAACTGTTTGCGGAGGTCACTTTGCTGGTAAGATAACAGCCTTCAAGATTTTGGATGCGGGTTACCACTGGAGAGGGATTTTCAAAGAGTGTTTAGACTATTGCAAAACTTGCGACGTATGTCAAGCATTTGCTCTGAAGTCTACTAGAACACCTCCGTTAAGATCAATTCCCGTGTTAGGACCATTTGAGAAGTGGGGTATTGATTTTGTAGGTCCTCTTAATAAGACACCTCGAGGCAATAGATACATTGTAGTCGCCACTGACTATTGTACCAAGTGGGTAGAGGCTAGACCTTTGAGAGAGACCAATGAAACAGAAGTCGGTAGATTCTTATGGGAGAGGATCATCACAAGATTTGGATGTCCGTTAGAGTTGGTCTCAGATAGAGGAGGAGAGTTTGTAGGGAGCATGACTACTGCTATGCTACAACACTTTTCTATCAAGCCACGAGTAACGACCTCATACAAACCAAATGCTAATGGTCTTGCGGAGAAGACCAATCTTACACTTTGTATGATGCTCGCCAAAGATGCTGGTGTTGAGACTGCGAAACATACTTGGGATAAGAGGCTACATGCTATCTTATGGGAGTATCGAACGACAACAAAGACTTCTACTGGGTACTCTCCATTTCGACTGGTTTATGGAGTGGAGTCCAAGTTGCCGATCCAATTTGAATTGGATACTTTTCAAACTATTCAACGAAAGTTGAAGAGGTCGAGAGGAGAAGACGTGGTCAGATCAAGAAGAGAGCAACTCATGGAGTTGGAAGAGACCCGAGCGGTAGCAATGATCCGGATGGAACGAGCTCAGGCGTATCAAAAGAAGAGTTACGACAAACGGTTGGGCAAGAGGGAGGTAAAACCTTTTCAAGTCGGAGATTGGGTTATGTTGTATGATGCTATCAGATTCAAGAGGGCTAGGAAGAAGTTTCTTCCGAGATATTTTGGTCCTTTTGTTGTAGATAAGGTGTGGAGCAACTTCACATATGACCTTCAGGAGCTGGGAGGAAGGAGATTTGATCGAGTAAATCATGACAAGTTGAAGTTGTTTCATCGACGAAAGTTCTCTCTTCACTCCGAGGACGGAGCGAAAATTTAGTCCGGGGGTAAAATGTAACGACCTATGTTACACATAGGAAGTTTGTCTATTAGTAAGGTGTTTAGTTCTAACTAAGTGTTGAGAATGTTTATTTGCTGCCAAAGTACTTTTAGGAGATATCAAGTTAGTCATGACTAGCTAAAAGTTAGTTATGGTTAAACTTAGCTGTACTTTTGGCAGAATTCAGATATTTGCTAAAGAGTGAGCACTACTATCTTGTCATCTTGTCTAAAAGGTAGAAAGGGGGTGGAAAGTATCCCTTATCTCCTTTTTGACTTGATATTAGTGGTTGGATTAAAGTTGTGGACTTTGTGGGCATTAAAAACAAGAAGAGATTCCACATGTTTCCTTTTTAGTGGGTCCTAGTGTAGAGGGGGGGTGGAAATTCGAGATTCCTTGAGAATATTCCAGAATCCTTCTAGAAGTTGTTGACTTTGAAGGAATAAGCCCATGTGAAAAGGTAAAAAGCCCATGTGATCAATGCTTTTACCTTAAGTAATATCTTAGTAAAACCCGGTAAAAGTAGTTACGGCTGAGTTACCGGGGGTACCAAAGTAAAAACCTAGAATGTATAAATAGAGGAGTAGAGAAGAGCTCCTCATCCTTGTTTTCACATCGTCGTAATGACAACTTGAGTAATATAGAGAGTGTGGGATATTTTTAGCATGTGAGAACTTGAGAGACGTCGTTAGAATGGAGGATTTTAGTGGATGAGATTATGGAGATTTTAGTTGATAAGTTTGTGGGTGTATGAATGAGAGTGAACTTAACATTTTTCCCTTCAAGATTCATGGTGTGCTTCCATCAAAGCCATCAGAGGTGACCCCTGAGTGAGAGACAGGCCCGACAGTTGCAGATTCGTGGATGACGATCGTGGAGGTTGAGAGATCGGGGGGTAGTTGATCGTTAGGACCGCGGAGGGTTTACAGGTCAGGAGGGTCGAAACCCCTAAACTGCGGGGAAGATGCGCAGGAAGCGCATTAGCACAGATCTCGAAACCTTGAACAGAAGACGCTTCGGAAGATCTGAACATCTTCGGAAGACGCTTCTGAGATTGGAACATCTTCAGAAGCCTGACATCTTCGAAAGACTGTCTCCGGAAGACTGTCTTCGGAAGTCGACTGTACACAATTTGTATCAAGAGTGGATTTGCTTGGGTTTTGTGTTAAGAGAGGCTTGGTACGAATCCTGAGTGGCGTGGTGAGTTGTTTTGTTATTTCGAGAAGTTGGAAATCGGGAACTAGGCCTGTGCCTCCCGACCTTCCAAGCTTATCAAATCCACATCTTCCTAGAGAGACTAGAAGATTGGAATGGCTGGCAAAATACGCGAGAAGACGTGGGGGTCCATTTCAGATCTCTTCTGTCTGACCCATAGCAGCCCATTCTTTCTTCTTCCCGAACTTAAGAGAGAGTCGTAAGAAGTCTTGCTGGCAGAATCTGGAGAGAATGGTCGAGGGTCATGTCTTCCCATCATGCAGTAAGCTTCTTCTGAGTGTGTACGAGAGGTGAGAAGTTAGAAGAACAGAGTGCAAATGTCTTGAGTCTGTTGTGAGGATAGATTGCGCGTAGAAAGAAGAAGACATGTGAGATCAGTGAAGGGAAGCCTGACTTCGGGAGGTCTTCCGAGAAAAACATTGAATCGGAAGCTGTCCTGGGAGTCTTCCCAGAGACCACTGTCACCGCAGGAGCCCGCAACCATCTTCTGATCCTGTTATGCACTCTACTTCTCGCGAATCTTGTATCTTCTGATAGGAAGTAGGATGTAATGCAAGGTGGGTTGTCTTCTTAGGAATCCATGCGAGGCCTTGCTTAGTTAGGATTGTTTAGATATAGCTCAGAAGACGAGAGCTATCTAGGAAGTACTGTTAGAATCCCGGAAGACGGAGTAGCTGTCTTCTGGAAGACTAGTTTCGTCTTTTGAGAAGTAGAAGCTAGACTATGGACACTTGGGAAGGACTGAGCCTTCAGCTCACAGAAAGTGCGTGTGGCTTAGTGCAACAGATCTTCCAGTATGTCGATGCATCCTCGAGGGTTGGTGCTACCGGCAGCAGAGTTGGCCGAGGCCACATCCTTTCTCAAGGAGTTGGGTCTCGACTTCTTCCTGTGGGATTGGAACCTCATCGACCAAGGACTTCTGGAGGAGGTTTGGGCAGCCTTACCACCTCGCAACCGTATACATGCGAAGGCAGGAGTAGCTCGAGGAAGACCATCTTCCTGGACTATAACACCTAGGGGTTGCATAGTAGTAAATATATGGATAGTTATAACTATGTGTGGTGAGTCTTCTAAATAAGTCCCAAGGCTAGACCATACTCTAAGTTAGTGACAGATAACTAGGAGTAGTCACAGTTAGAGTTGGAGGTATTTGAGGACAGAATATTAGAATATTCTAAAGTGTGAGAACTACTATTTTGTTTGGTTGTGCATAAAATGACAAGGATGTGAATAATACACTCTTGTCTTAGGCGTGACTGATTTTTATTGGTTGTAGAGACTTAAGGGTCAAACAATCAAGAGGGTTGTTGACTTTTTTGGCTCAATTATGTGTTAGTATTTTGTCTTGTAAGGAGCAATCTGAGATTCCTTTCAAGGATTCCTTTATACTTCTAGAAGAATCCTAATTATTAGAGTAGAGTCAAAAGAGGAGAAATCTACTCTTGACTTAGGACTTTTACCTTTGACTTGGTCTCGGTAAATTGCAGTAAATCAGATTTACAAGTAGTTACCATGGTAAATCTGCAGTAGTATAAATAGAGGGGTTGTGGAGTGATCTCTCATCCTCCCTTTGCCTTGTATTTGGAAGCCGTTAGGCCATATCTATAAAGGGCGTGTTTTTCATCTCTGCGTCTCCATGAGAGTTCTCGTTCCCAGCGAGGAAGAGATATGAGAATGTTGAGAGTTGGATTTAGTCGAGGCCTCCTAGTTCCATGATGCGCCCCCTCAAAGGCCATCAGAGGTTTACCCTGGGTGAGAGACAGGACCGGTAGCAAGCTTGAGGGTCACATTTTTGGTTCCGTTGCCGGGACCTCACTAGGAGGCTTGAGAGATATGTTTCGTGTGCAGTTTTACATCAGACAGAAGGACGTTATGAGAGAGCATATCGAGAGAACTCTTGGAGAGGCTAGAGCTACTGCCATGCTAGAGACCTTAGAGCCATTCGTGTATCCGGTTGTCATCTACGATGCATTTGAGGTCATCTTGTACATTCTGTACACATAGGATGTTAGAATCAGCTGAAGAGAACGTTGTCGAGGAGAGTCCTTCTCAGGAAGGGCGAGCCTTCTGGCTGTGATAGATCGCGAGATAGAAGTAGAGATTGTATATCAAGACAAGAGCCAAGCAAGAGATCGCAACGGCTGAAGTCACTCACAGACACTATGACTATAGATTATTTACTACTCAACAGATCAAGTCTCAAGTCTCAAGAGACAGGTCCACCTTCAAACACGACAGACAAGAGAAACCTGAACTCACGATGCTTTATTTCTCTTCTAAACACACTCAATAGTCCTCCACATATATCAATTTACAACCTATCTCTACTTAACTCCTTACGTTGATCACCGTAGATGCCAAACAGCCAATTCCCACTCAACTAGTCTTTTCTCCAGCAGATTTCTCTCCAGAACCTACAACAGATGAGGATTTGAAACTCCAACGCCTTGTATCCCTCCCTACGACAGCTTCAGCACTGAAATTCTCAGAAAACCTGACCTTCTCAGTCTCAGTCCTCCTCCTCCACTCAAATAATGTTCTCTTTCCCCACTCACCAAAATCACCTCAACTCAAGTCTAGTAGGTGAAATTCGGTCCCCAAACTCTTAATCTTCTCTCTGCATCTACCTCTCAACTGAAAACTATCAAGAATTTAATCCCGCGTCAATCAAGAGTCTCTTGCAGATTATCCAAACGATCTCCTTCCGTAAAACTATCTCCTGTCCGATCAGAAGTAATTCTGCCTCCAAACTGCTCTCAGTCTTCCAAATACTCGTCCGTCCCTCAGTCACCATCACGCAATCCCTCAATTCAGTTCTGTCAGAAAAAATTGATCTCCCTCAGCCTCCAAGTTTCTCCTTCCGCTTCAGCTCTCAGCTCTTTGTAAAAAAAATCTCTTTTGCAAAACTGTCCCCCCGATCCTCAGTCGCCGCAGGTATTTTACCTAAAAGTTAAGGCCCCAGCTTAAGCTGCCCCCTGCTGTCCTTATAAGCGCAATCACTTATCAGAAGCAGGGCCTTAGCTAAGCTGCCCCCCCCTCTTAAACTCTGATTCTCCTCCTTCCGCCTCCGCTGTAATCTTCCGCTTCAAGCTTCTGTTGTAATCTTCCGCTTTAAGCTTCCGCGGTAATCTTCCGCTTCCACTGTAGTTTTCCGCTTCCGCTGTAATATTCTGCTTCAAGGTTCCGCGGTAATCTTCGGCTTCCGCTGTAATCTTCCGCTTCAAGCTTCCGCGGTAATCTTCCGCTTCCGCTGTAATATTCCGCTTCAAGCTTCCGCGGTAGTTTTCCGCTTCCGCTGTAATATTCCGCTTCAAGCTTCCGGGCCTAAGCTGCCCCCTGCTGTCCTTATAAGCGCAATCACTTATCAGAAGCAGGGCCTTAGCTAAGCTGCCCCCCCTCTTAAACTCTAATTCTCCTCCTTCCGCCTCCGCTGTAATCTTCCGCTTCAAGCTTCTGTTGTAATCTTCCGCTTTAAGCTTCCGCGGTAATCTTCCGCTTCCGCTGTAGTTTTCCGCTTCCGCTGTAATATTCCGCTTCAAGCTTCCGCGGTAATCTTCCGCTTCCGCTGTAATATTCCGCTTCAAGCTTCTGCGGTAGTTTTCCGCTTCCGTTGTAATATTCCGCTTCAAGCTTCCGCGGTAATCTTCTGCTTCCGCTGTAGTTTTCCGCTTCCGCTGTAATATTCCGCTTCAAGCTTCCGCGGTAATCTTCCGCTTCCGCTGTAGTTTTCCGCTTCCGCTGTAATATTCCGCTTCAAGCTTCCGCGGTAATCTTCTGCTTCCGCTGTAATCTTCCACTTCAGTTTTCTGTTGTAACCTTCCGCTTCCGTTGTAATCTTTTGCTTTAATTTTAAGGCCCCATCTAAAGCTGTTCCTCTGCTATCCTTATGCGTACATAATAATCAGCAAAAGTTTCCCGTGCTCTCGATGCCATCTTGATGCCACCCTGAATATAATCCAATGTAGGCCGAAGTCCCAACACTTATGAGGCTGCCCCACAGGGCTTACAGCTCCCCCATATGTGCACCAGGTATCTCCCATAGTATATTCAGAATGGCATGCGGAGGCTTAGGCCAGGAAGCCCACGATTAAGGGAGATACCGGCCTCCCTAGATATGCAGGACGTGGCTGCATATCCAACATAGACTCCCTTCCAGGAGGCCAACATGCCGGAATAGGAACCAGAGGCCAGGGGGGATTGATCCTGAGACCACTTCCCTCCTAGGCAGGCGCCCTATCACTGGGATGGCCTTTGGTTCCGTTCAAGAAGGTAAAAACTTTTGTACATATGTTTACCTGAAGAAATTTTTCTGTAAAATCCTTACTAGCCTTTCCTACACTAACTTCCTTACACAACTCCGTTTTTAGTGAACAAGGAGTCAAAACTATAGTATTTGCGAACACCTACACACTCACGCTATCCGATTCTGAGTTCGAGTCACGAACCAGAATCGACGGATTTCCCTCTTTCACATATTTCACAGCCTAAAACTCGTACTAACTATTGCTTAAAACACTTTCTGTCAAAACTAGAAGCATGACGTCGCTCTCCTCGTCGAACTTTGCATTCTGATGTCTTTCGACTCCTTTAGGGGTGATATTCCAACCCAAGCTAGGGGGCAGCTTGTCAAGCATAGCCCTAGCTTAGCTCCTGCCTAGCTTGTTAAGCTGTAGGGCAGCTTCCTTTACACAATATAGAAAAAAATCTCTCTGCAATACTTTTCACTGTATAGATCTATGTACAATACGACATTCACCCCCTCCAAACCTGCACATCCTCTGGTATGTGCCAATCCGTCACCGATCCTCGTGGTCCTCCAAATCATCTTCGCTCTCTGCGACCGTCTCAGAAAGGTCTTCATTTGTTCCTGTCTGCTCTGAATCTAAGAACTCAGCTAGCTCCACAGTCTCCCCTCTCTTCTTGAATAACTTCACTCGTTTCCCAGCAACTGGAAGCCTTAAAGGCGTGCCATCTAGCTCTTGCAAGGAATAAGTAGCATTATGATGTACATCAGAGACAAGGTAAGGGCCAAACCACCTTCTCGAAAACTTTCGAACTGTAGAGTGTTGGTTCTCCAATGTGTTGTCGTATACCAACACCCAGTCCCCAACTTGTATCGGTTTTGGTCGTAGTCTATGAGTCTTATCAAACCTCTCCTTGTTCCCAAGTCGAGCCGCCTTCAACCGTCGCTGCGCTTCAGAGAGATCCTCTTCTCTACATTCTAACTGTCTGATTCGAAGTGCCAGAAGTTGTACACGATCCATTCCTTCCTCCCATGGTAAAGTAGCCCATGTAGGAAAGTCCTCTTCTGCTGGCATAATCGGCTTCTGACCCAGCATCAGTTCAGTGGGCATGTACCCAGTAGTAGTGCAATGAGTTGACCTGTCAGCCCACAAAACAAAAGGAAGCAACCTAGGCCACTGTCTATGCCTACCATTACATGCCTTTACCGGAGCTTGAACAATCGACGGATGCCCTCTCTCGCTCTTACCAATCCCTTCCGGATTCATAGCAGTAGTGAGTTTTAGTTTCACTCCGTGTTGGGCGAAGAACTCCTTTGCTTCCGTACCACACAACTCTCCTCTGTCTGCACGCAATCTTCCTATAGATCCGTACCTACAGACAATATCTTCAAGAACAAACCTACATATCCCTTCTGTGGTCTTCGTCCTCAGAGCTCGTCCTTCCACAAAATTGAAGAGGTCTTCTCGAGCCGACACCAAGTACCTCATACCCCATAACCTAGGAGGCATTGCTACTAAATCAAGAACCCATTGAAAATGGATACTAGGCGGATAAGTTGATACCAGGCCATCCCTGTAACGTACCTTTGAATAAAATTGACAGTGTAGGCATGAGCTTACAAAGTTCACCACATCATGATAAAGTCCTCTCCACCAATATCTCTCCTTCAGTTTTGTATAAGTAGCCCAAGCTCCCCGATGTCCGGCCCACAAGCTGTCATGAAACTCCTTCATCAACCGTTGCTTGGTCTGCTGATCGTCTATAACTCGCAAAAGCGCTCCATCTTTTCTCTTTGGACGTTTCCAAAGATATCCATCTCGTAACAAGTAATCATATGCCTTCCTCCTTATCTCTCTGAACTCTACATCACTCAAACCCTCCTGTCTGTTCAAAGAACTCAGATAAAGTCCAATGTCACGTAACCTTCCCGTGTAGAACTCCTCTTTGAATGGCAGTGGCTCCAAATCTGAAGTTTGTTGACTACACCAAACATCTCTCTTCTCTTCGTTCTCCACCTCTGTAAACATCTCATCTTCATCCGTGTAGCGAGCCCTAGACAGCATGTCTGCAACTGGATTTTCTTTCCCGGCAATGTGTTTCAGCTCAGGGTTCAAACTCCGGATGTAAGCAATCCATCTCAACATTGCTATGTCTGGAGTACTGCAGTTTGCTATCATACCAAGCAAGGGCAAACAATCTGTTTCTAAAATCACATGAACACCTATCAAGAACTCCCGATCTACCTTCATAGCAGTAACAGTTCCCCATAGTTCACGCTTTACTTGAGGATAGTTACGTTGTCTGTCTGTCAAAATTCGGGCTCCAAATCTAGAAACAAACCGCACACCATCTGCATCTTCCTGACCAACTGCCCATCCAATCGCCTTTGGACTCGTGTCTACAGTTAGTATTACCGGTCTTCCTCTCTGATAGTTAAGTCTCCTCATATGGGTGGAGACTTCAGAATCTCCTTCAGCCGTTCCATTGTCTCATGATGCTCTTGCCGCCAAGTAAACCTCTTCCCTTTTCTCAGAAGCGCATACAAAGGTTCGGCAATGTGTGCATAATGAGGAATACTCACGCGAAAGAACACACAAGCTCCCAAGAAACGTCGAACCTCAGTGATATTCGTATAGTCTGCTATCCTTGCTATAGCATCTACCTTCTCTGGGTTCGGTCTTCTCCCAAATGTGCCACATAAATGACCAACCACCATAACCTCTGACATTCCAAAACGAGATTTGGTACCTGATAGAGTGAGGTGTACCTCCTCCAGACGTGTTAGAATCCTACCCACGTCATGAATATGATCAGCAATAAACTTCCTGCAACCATTGGAAGTCACAGTCTCATCCTTGTCTTCCACCGGACAGCCTTTCATGGGAATGTCATCCAGAAATGGGATAGTGATCTCAGGTACAAATTCTCGCAACACCTTATGCATCGCGTTCTGCATATGTGCTACTGAGTTTGTTGCTCCCTGAGGAAGAGTGCACATCCGCATCAATCCCAAGGGCGTGCGCATGGTAGTCAAGTCTCTACTCTCCAAGGCAAGTTGAAACTGATCATAACCCGAAAACAAATCTCCAATAGAATAGACAGACCTCCCAGCAAACGCCTCAGCTACCTCATCAACCACAGGTCCTGTTCCCACGTTCCGAATCGTGATGTTGTTGGCAGGCTGCAAGTCTTGGATAAAGCGCAAAGCTCCTGACTTCTTAGGCACCGTGAACCATCGGCTGGAATACGGAGCCATGGAGGGCTCGAGGATACCCATCTGCATCTTCTCCTTCAATAGCTCAATGAGCTTTGGCAGCAAGGCACGAGGGACTGGAATCGGCTTCAAGTCCCAAGGCACATGAGGTACAGTGAAGATAACCATCGGAGCTATCACACTAGGATCCACACAACCAATCTCTTCAGCTGAAAAAGAAAATGCTCTACCATGATTAACAATGATCTGTTCAAAAACCTTCTTCTCTACTTCAGTCAAGAAACCACCCCCTCCTATCTGGAGTTGTTCGAGTGTTTCCTGAGTAAACTGATGCCCTATTCGTCCAGGATTTCTGAGTACAGGCTCAGTGGCGGCTGACTCCATCCATCGAATCAACAGGCAATTGGGTCACCACAGGCTTCACCTTCCTTGCTACAGCTTTATATTTGGCGTGTACTTCTGCTTCCTGACGAGAGCCGCACCAGCAGACTGCATCCTTCCATTCATTCTCCAGTCTCGGATGAGGACGATATCGCAAGTACGAGACAATCTCCTCATAGACTTCAGGAGAATGGATGAGGATCGTCACCCTACCTCCCAACTGTTCTTCCATCCTACCCACTTCATCTAGCCAATGAACAAAAGATTGTACACCGATAAACTCTTGATACACACCAGAAATCACTTCATTTTCCTCCAGAGCTCCTATACTGCGCAGATCACTTATACGTTTCTTCACCTGCCTCCTACTCCTTTCAGTCAGATCTTCTACTCGTGTAAACTCACTCCAATTCTCACAACTCAAACTCAACAGACCAGTTCTCCAACCTGGTATTCTATATACATTCTCAGAACCTCGAGCAGCCTCCTCATTAGTCTCCTGTGATCCCTTGGGCTGCTCAGGCGGGATCATAGTAGTCTTCGATCCTTCACTCTTGTCTTCCCGCTCTACAAGAGTGGGTTCTAAAAACCCTTACCTCTACAAATAGGGGAGTCCCTCAAGGTCTGCCTGTTTTGCTCGTGGTTTGACCGAACAGTCAGAAATTGAACAGAACGTCTATCATCAGGACTACGGATCCTAGCAAAGTGTGACCCATCGTCCATCATTTTGGTCTCCATGCGCACTGCAATGATATAAGGTTGACCAAGAATAACTGGATACGAAGCAGAAGATTGCACAAAAAAATGCTGATCTACTTCTACATCACCTATCCTCACTCTCACGTTAGGACAAGCTCCGTACAACTCTCCCTTCTGGTTGTTAGCAGCACGCAGCACCCATCCATGATTCAATTCGATAGGCCACAGTCCTCTCTCATATATCTCTCGTGACATGATATTGATTTCGGATCCGTGGTCAACTAAAGCAGCAATAGGTTCAGGCAAACTCCCAAGACGTACCCGTGTGGCAGTTGTAGCACGAGCCCAATGCCTCTTCTTGAAGTCACTGTCGACAGTTGGGCTCTCTCCATCAGCTTCATCATCATCAGCTTCAATAGTGCTAGTTCCAGCAACTAACGCCTAATGCTGGTACCTCTTGTCACTAGTCTCCTGAAAATGCTCCTTCCCAAACTCCACATCATTTACAGAAGCTCCTATCACACCTATCATTTGGCTCTCTACTTGTTCAGATATGACTTGCCTCTTTCGTTTGATGACATCGATGATCAGCTCATGAAACTCTCTTTTTGCGATGCCAAGAACTTCTCGAAGCGAAAACTCAACCCGTGCATCTAATATCCTCTGCTCCAGAATGCCTTTAAGATCAGTGGAGGTCTCAATATCTGCAGCCAGCTTGTAAGCCGGCCCTTTTTCTTTTTCTTTTTCTTGAGCAGTGAACCGTTTGTCAGCAGTCGTTGGTTCCTGCTGATTTCTCTGTACGTCCTCCATTGGACCTGGTGCAGGTGGCGGAGCCTGGGAGGTAGACGGGACATCCTCTGGTGGAGCTGCTCGTCTTCTAGTGACTCTTCGTCCCTGTCCTTCTCTAGTCTCCTCTGGGGTTCCAGTTTCAAGCTCAGAGGCATCTCGTCGCCTCTTTTCCTCCACAGAAGCATCCTGCCAGTGGACATGCTTATCTACGTCCAAGAAGGCTTTAATGGACGCTGTATCTACGGGATCCTTCCACCCTGTGACTCTACGAATAGTTTCTGCTCCTCTTTTCAACATCTCAGAAGGAACTTCAGTACTGCTCCTCTCAAGAGACCTATCAAGCAAAGTAGGGCTAGAAGAGACTTCAATATGCCCAGCATATACATCAGGATTCATCGGTGGTACTATTACCGTAGTTACTGTTGCAGCTGTAGCGACTTGAGGTAAACTCCTCATACCCCCTCGCCCAAACTGCGTGTTCAACGGCTCTCCAGTAGAAACGAGGTGCAGTCTATCATTCTGGTAGCGAACCACACCATCTCGTAGAGCGGCTGTAAGCTCTTGGCAATCTCCTCGTAGATGATCTGGACTGTCACACCAGATACACCGACGGACAGGAGCACCGCCTGGACGAGCAGCACCAGGCGTTGGTGGTAGCTCCCTATGTAAACCAGCCAGCTCTACCTTCAATTCACGCATCTGTCGGATCAACTCCTCAATTTGATTATGCTGACGCTGGTTCTCAACCACCCTCTGAACAGGTACCCTCTGTGCAGGAACTGGCACAACTGGCACTGGAGGCGCTTCTACAGGAATAACAGGTCTAGGAGCTAGAGCCGGGGGCTGCTGTACCTGAGGAGCATAAGGTTGATGGATCACCTCTGCAAGCGGTCGTCCTCCTACGGCGACTCTCCCTCGCCTCTGCCTTGTTAGAACGGCCACAACATCTTCCACTCTTCCCCAATCCATAATAACACCTCCTTCAGCTGATCGATCTGCTAACATGAAGCATAATCGATCTGCTGTAGCCTCATCGGTGGCTTGCAAGAAGAGCTCTGTCCTTCTAGCATCCAAAGTTATCCGTTCGAGCGTCGAAAGCTGTCGGTATCTTCTATCGAACTCTCTTAGTAACTCATTCAATCCCATCCTATGGCCAGGTTGCTGCTCAATCCAATCCAAAAAAGTCCTCCTAGTAACTCTCTCAGAATCCTCCTCCAAGAATTCCTCTCGGAGAGCTCGCTCAAAACTTGCCCAAACACCAAGATTTCTCCTCTGTACGTCTCTGACTTGATCTCTCAACTCAGGAATCACAGCCAACTCAAAACTTCCAATCATCTCTGCATCGGTCACCCTCACAAGCTCCATCTCGCCTCTGTACTCACGAAGATATCTGGAAATATCTCTGCCATCAAACCTTCCACACCTATTCACAATCGCCTGCAAAGCTTTTGTAGATTTCAACTCACCCCCTCCGACGATCGGATGTTGTTGAACTAAAGCCGCAAGCGTCTTCAGTATTTCAGTAGTATCCAGGCCTGATGCTGCAGTGGCTCCTGAAGACATAGGTGTAGTCGAAGGTGCAGCAGTAGACGCCGATGCTCCAGCCGTAGAGGCAGTAGCACCACTCCCGCTCTTGCGATCCATCTTCCCTTGTATGCAAATCTCAACCTCAGCAACCTCAGCGATTAATCACCCCAAGATGACTCTCAGTGGAAGCACCAGATTTATGTCGAGGAGAGTCCTTCTCAGGAAAGGCGAGCCTTCTGGCTATGATAGATCGCGAGATAGAAGTAGAGATTGTATATCAAGACAAGAGCCAAGCAAGAGATCGCAACGGCTGAAGTCACTCACAGACACTATGACTATAGATTATTTACTACTCAACAGATCAAGTCTCAAGTCTCAGGAGACATATCCACCTTCAAACACGACAGACAAGAGAAACCTGAACTCACGATGCTTTATTTCTCTTCTAAAACACACTCAATAGTCCTCCACATATATCAATTTACAACCTATCTCTACTTAACTCCTTACGTTGATCACCGTAGATGCCAAACAGCCAATTCCCACTCAACTAGTCTTTTCTCAAGCAGATTTCTCTCCAGAACCTACAACAGATGAGGATTTGAAACTCCAACGCCTTGTATCCCTCCCTACGACAGCTTCAGCACTGAAATTTCTCAGAAAACCTGACCTTCTCAGTCTCAGTCCTCCTCCTCCACTCAAATAATGTTCTCTTTCCTCACTCACCAAAATCACCTCAACTCAAGTCTAGTAAGTGAAATTCGGTCCCCAAACTCTTAATCTTCTCTCTGCGTCTACCTCTCAACTGAAAACTATCAAGAATTTAATCCCGCGTCAATCAAGAGTCCCTTGCAGATTATCCAAACGATCTCCTTCCGTAAAACTATCTCCTGTCCGATCAGAAGTAATTCTGCCTCCAAACTGCTCTCAGTCCTCCAAATACTCGTCCGTCCCTCAGTCACCATCACCCAATCCCTCAATTCAGTTCTGTCAGAAAAAATTGATCTCCCTCAGCCTCCAAGTTTCTCCTTCCGCTTCAGCTCTCAGCTCTCTGTAAAAAAAATCTCCTTTGCAAAACTGTCCCCCCGATCCCCAGTCGCCGCAGGTATTTTACCTAAAAGTTAAGGCCTCAGCTTAAGCTGCCCCCTGCTGTCCTTATAAGCGCAATCACTTATCAGAAGCAAGGCCTTAGCTAAGCTGCCCCCCCTCTTAAACTCTAATTCTCCTCCTTCCGCCTCCGCTGTAATCTTCCGCTTCAAGCTTCTGTTGTAATCTTCCGCTTTAAGCTTCCGCGGTAATCTTCCGCTTCCGCTGTAGTTTTCCGCTTCCGCTGTAATATTCCACTTCAAGCTTCCGCGGTAATCTTCCGCTTCCGCTGTAATCTTCCGCTTCAAGCTTCCGCGGTAGTTTTCCGCTTCCGCTGTAATATTCCGCTTCAAGCTTCCGCGGTAATCTTCCGCTTCCGCTGTAGTTTTCCGCTTCCGCTGTAATATTCCGCTTCAAGCTTCCGCGGTAGTTTTCCGCTTCCGCTGTAATATTCCGCTTCAAGCTTCCACGGTAATCTTCCGCTTCCGCTGTAGTTTTCCGCTTCCGCTGTAATATTCCGCTTCAAGCTTCCGCGGTAATCTTCCGCTTCCGCTGTAGTTTTCTGCTTCCGCTGTAATATTCCGCTTCAAGCTTCCGCGGTAATCTTCTGCTTCCGCTGTAATCTTCCGCTTCAGTTTTCTGTTGTAACCTTCCGCTTCCGTTGTAATCTTTTGCTTTAATTTTAAGGCCCCATCTAAAGCTGTTCCTCTGCTATCCTTATGCGTACATAATAATCAGCAAAAGTTTCTCGTGTCCTCGATGCCATCTTGATGCCACCCTGAATATACTACAAGTCATCCAATGTAGGCCGAAGCCCCAACACTTATGAGGCTGCCCCACAGGGCTTACAGCCCCCCCATATGCGCACCAGGTATCTCCCATAGTATATTCAGAATGGCATGCGGAGGCTTAGGCCAGGAAGCCCACGATTAAAAGAGATACCGGTCTCCCGCCCCTAGATATGCAGGACGTGGCTGCATATCCAACATAGACTCCCTTCCAGGAGGCCAACATGCCGGAATAGGAACCAGAGGCCAGGGGGGATTGATCCTGAGACCACTTCCCTCCTAGGCAGGCGCCCTATCACTGGGATGGCCTTTGGTTCCGTTCAAGAAGGTAAAAACTTTTGTACATATGTTTACCTGAAGAAATTTTTCTGTAAAATCCTTACTAGCCTTTCCTACACTAACTTCCTTACACAACTCCGTTTTTAGTGAACAAGGAGTCAAAACTATAGTATTTGCGAACACCTACACACTCACGCTATCCGATTCTGAGTTCGAGTCACGAACTAGAATCGACGGATTTCCCTCTTTCACATATTTCACAGCCTAAAACTCGTACTTACTATTGCTTAAAACACTTTCTGTCAAAACTAGAAGCATGACGTCGCTCTCCTCGTCGAACTTTGCATTCTGGTGTCTTTCGACTCCTTTAGGGGTGATATTCCAACCCAAGCTAGGGGGCAGCTTGTCAAGCATAGCCCCATCTTAGCTCCTGCCTAGCTTGTTAAGCTGTAGGGCAGCTTCCTTTACACAATATAGAAAAATATCTCTCTGCAATACTTTTCACTGTATAGATCTATGTACAATACGACAACGTGTCGAGTGTTAGAGTTTAAATCTGAGAGTAGAGTGGTTCATATAATCCTATATGTTCATGAGGGTAGAGGATCAGATCACTCTTATCAGGTTCTTTGAGTGATAGTCCTTATCGTTGAGACTAAAAGGAGGAGAGACTAAGAGTCCGAAGATGTAGACGATTCGTTTTCTGATCGAGTTTACAGTCACCGTCATTTTCTCTGTATTTCTCGGACTTGAAACTTCACGACGGACTGGAGAAGCTCCTGATCTATCTATTGATCCAAAGATCACTAGTTTTGGAGCTACAGAGCTCAAGATATCGCTGTCAGAAGTTCAGCTGGTAGTCCAATCGATCAAAATCTGCATGGGGTCGAATTTAAGTCAAGATCATGGAGGGTCAGAAAGAGTGGGTAGTGAGGCTTAGGAACCTTCCTCAAAATCTTGATGTCATAGTGGGTGTGGACAAACGTTCTAGAGAGTTAAAGGTTGAATTTGAAGAGAGAACGGAGAGAAACAAGCAAGACTCTTCCAAGAAGAAGTTGAGGGCAGAACCGTGGTGCTACTTTTGTAGAGGGTTGGGTCACTATGCAGCAAGTTGTCCCGTGAGATTCAAGAGAGAAAACCCTCGTGAAGGAAAGAGTTCTATCGATCTAGGTCTCCGAGTTGGTCCATCGTCTCCTTCGCGTGTTTTTAAAGACGAAAATATCTGCTCAAACTGTGGAATTGAAGGTTTGCCAAAGGAGCACGAGTGTGGAGACGTGATTGCCCTGTTGGCATCTACGTCTAGAAGATTGAGAGAGGAGCAAGGAGTTGAAACGGAGAAGCTGCCATCTTCAGACGAAAATTCAGCTAACGCATGATGGAGATGGTAATCCAGATGGTGGAGAAGGTGACAATGAGGATGCGACTCATGCATACGTTCGGTGAGGAGATAGCGCAAGCGATTATGGTGGAACCCTTTCCTTTCTTGCTACCGATGGTTGATTATGCTCGCATGGAGTTAGTAATGTTCATCCTATATTAGAAAACGAAGAGAGATATCGTGTTGAGGAGAGGAGAAGACATCAAGAATTTAAGATGGGGAAGCTTCTGATTTTCTATGGAAAGGATGGTGAGGATGTAGAAACCTTTGTGCGAGATTTCAAGCGAGCATGCATAGGAAACCATGAGAGAAAGAAGGAAGAGTGGGCATCACTATTGTCTGATTTCCTAGAGGATACTGCATTGACTTGGTATGAAGAATACAGAAGGAACAAGACTGAGATGGATACATGGGAAAGCTTGACGGAGGCTCTAATTGAGAACTTTCTGCCGGATGAGAGCTATGAGAAGCTCATGACCGAGGTGACCTTCTTAAAGCAAGGAGATGCTGAGAAGGTGAGGGTTTACGCAGAAAGGACCGAGAAGTTGGAGGCTCGTTTCAAGACTATATTGAAGAAGAGCGGTGATAATGTGGAGGCTACAATGGTGGGAATTGTGGCCATGCTTACCAAGAACTTTGTGGCAGGTCTGAAGCCTCAAATCAGAACTCAGGTGAAGTACGAGAAGCCCACCACTAAGGCGAAGGCGATTGAAATTGCAGTTCGAATGGAAGAGAGTTTGGAAGATGATGACGTTCTTCTAGGAGAAGCAAAGGCGGCGAGTGTCGCAGGGATTACACTCGGTGGTAGAGCTGCTCAAAGAATCTCGACGCCTGCTGTGGTTAACACATCTGCTGTGGTTGCTTTCAACCCTCCGGCGCCTAATCTTCAAGATGAACTAAGACAGATAACAGAAACGTTGACGGATCTGAAGATCAATGTAGTGCAGTTGAAAGAGCGAAGGAACCAAGGAGGAGGAGGAGGCCAACGAGGTTATGGAGGAAATTTCAATCGAGGGCCTCAAAATGAATTCGGTGGTATCTCGTGCTACGGATGTGGTGGTCCTCATTTTCAAAGGAATTGTCCACACTCCATCCAAAATGGATTACGGAACAATGAGGGTACAAGAGGAAATATGGGCGGAGGAGTCCCGCCACAAAACAAAGACAAAGGAGTTGCCACAATCGATGCGGTGAAGGTGCCAAACGTTTATGAGAGAGGAGAATGCTCTTACTCTCAGGTGGAACTCTTAGCTCACGAGAGGAAGAGGACGAGGTTTTCAGATGATCATTGGTTTTCGTTTTTGATTTTGGGTTTATGATCATTGGGGATTCTCAAAGTAGGAGCACTCGTTCCAGCACTATGTCTTCTTCTCAGAAGGAGCCTATGAAGAAGCCGGGAATGGAGGATTTCACCATTTCAGCTGCTCAACCTAGATATGACGTAGTGGAGGATGTTGGCACGCAAAAAGTCAACATAACGGTGAGTCAATTGATCGCACTCAACCCAAGCTTGAGGAGAGAGCTTCGAGGAGGATTGAGCTCGCGAAGGACCAAGAAGAAGAAATCTAAGGGCAAGATCAACGTCTCAAGTGTGGGAGTTGGTGTAGTGGATGCTCAAGCCTCTGAGGTATGCACTAAAGCATCCAAGATTGAGGTTCGTTTGAATGGACACTTTGTACCTGATGTATTGGTGGACGGAGGTTCTGTTGTGAATGTGATATCTGAACGTTTGATGAAGCGGTTGGGGATGAAACCCACGAGACCGGCGAGCATCATTGTTGGTATGGCAAACAAGCAAAGGGTGAGACCTCTCGGAGTCCTAGAGAAAGTAGTGGTGTCGGTTATGAGGGTACAAACTTTAATGTCTTTTCAAATTCTGAAAGATTCCAGCTATGACTTACTCCTTGGAAGACCTTGGTTGAGAGCCGTTCGTACAACTGATAGATGGCACAAGGGTTACTTGAGGATAGGACCTAGCAACCATCGAGTGAAGGTGCCTCTCTCAAGTGGTGGCTGTGTAACTTCTGATTCTGATAGACCAACCAGCGACTATTGGGAATCAGAAACTGAAGACAGTAGAAGTGTCTCCGGAGTAGATACGGGTGGTTCTTCTGACGAGGAGACGTCAGAAGGTGAGGAGTTTGATATGGATTGCATCATATCTCATATTGGAGCAATTGATTTGCTCCCTCGTCCATCTGTTGAGAAGGACCCGGACAAAACAAAATTAAGTAGAGAGGAGCTAGAGCAAAGACTAGCAACCATCAAGTTTGGTCCCAGGGTGACTTCGGAAGAGAAGAGAAGATTCTTGGAGATATTCAGGAAGTACATCCACGTGTTTGCTTTCAGCTATAAAGATCTGAAGGAGGTGACATTGGAGAAGCACCGGATCGACGTGGAGGAGGACGCGAGACCTGTTCGACAAAAGCAACGAAGGATCAGCCCGCCAACAGCAGTGATCGTCAAAGAAGAGATTGATAAACTGAAGGAAGCTGGGTTCATTTATGAAGTGGAGAATTCAGAATGGGTATCACCCATCGTGATCGTGAAGAAGAAGAACGGTAAGCTTCGCGTATGTGTGGATTACAAGAAATTGAATGCGGTCACGAAGAAGGATTACTACCCGTTGCCATTCATCAATGAGATCTTGGAAGAAGTCGCAGGTCATGAATGGTACAGTTTTGGAGACGGTTATAGTGGATATAACCAGATCCATATAGTACATGAGCATCAACATCTAACGACTTTCACTACTCCGTGGAGCACATTTGCGTTTCGCGTGATGCCGTTCGGATTATGTAATGCCCCAGCTACTTTTCAACGGTTCATGAACAAAGTTCGAACAAAGTTCGAACCGTTTCTTGGGAAGTTTGTTAGAGACTTCATTGATGACTTTTGTGTGTATGGGCGGAAGGAGGATCACTTTGATCATCTGATCAAAGTCTTAGAGCGACTGGAGCAAGCTAATGCATCCCTGAATCCAGAAAAGTGCATTTTTGGATGCGAGGAGGGTTTGCTGTTGGGGCACATCGTCTCCAAAAATGGAATTGGAGTGGATCCAGACAAGGTGAAGAAGATAGTCGAACTACCATTCCCTACTAGCTTGACCAAGTTGAGACAATTTCTTGAGATGGTGGGATATTATCGTAGATTCATCTCATCTTTTTCCAATAAAGCTCAATCGTTGACCAACTACATGAAGAAGGGTGTAGTCTTCGAGCTGATACTTCAAGATCAGAAGGCTAAGGAGGCGTTTGAGGAGTTGAAGAAGGCATTGGTGATAACCCCAATCCTCGCCAAACCTGACTGGAGTAAGTCATTCATTGTTTATACTGATGCATCCAATGTTGCAATTGGATGTACCTTGAGTCAGTTAGATGAGAATGGACACGACCATCCAATAGCTTATGCTAGTAGACAGATGGTGCAGGCTGAGAAGAACTATTCTGTGACAGAGAGAGAAGGGTTGGCCGTAATCTTTGCTTTGAAGAAGTTTCGGCACTATTTGTTAGGAGGAAAATTTTCTATAGTGACTGATCACAAAGCTTTGAAGTACATCTTCAATAAGCCCAACGCGGAGGGAAGGATAGCTCGATGGAAGATCCTCATGGCAGAATATGATTACGTCATTGAGGATAGACCGGGGAGGAAGCATGCCAACGCAGATTTGTTGTCTAGAGCTTACGATGAATTGGGGGAAGAACCATTAGATGATACTTTTCCGGATGAAGACTTGATGACCATCACGTTGAGCAGCGTGGTGCCGGAAGAGTACAAGGAGGTGTGAAATTTCCTTTCTTGACGGATCATTTCCTGAAGGTATGCGAGCGAGAGAGAGGAATGCTCTAATGAGGAGGTGTAAGCCATATACCATTGTTGAAGGAGTTCTTTTCCATCAAGGTGCAGATGGATTGCTACGACGAGCTGTGGGCAAGGAGGAAGCTGCAAGGTTGATGCTGGAGTTCCACGATGGACCTGTATGTGGTGGTCACTTTGCTGGTAAGGTGACGGTTTTCAAAATCGTAGACGCTGGATATCATTGGAAGGGTATTTTCAAGGACTGTCTGGAGTATTGCAGAACTTGCGATGTGTGCCAAGTCTTTGCCAAGAAGTCTACTAGCACTCCTCCCTTGAGATCAGTCCCTGTGTTAGGTCCGTTTGAGAAGTGGAGAATTGATCATGTCGGCCCTTTAAACAAAACCCCTCGTGGCAACAGATATATCGTGATTGCAACCGACTATCTGATCAAGTGGGTGGAAGCCAGACCCCTTAAAGCCGCAAGTGAGGAAGAGGTTGGTCGTTTCTTATGGGAACGGATCATTACTAGGTTTGGATGCCCTATTGAGTTGGTTTCTGATAGAGGAGGTGAATTTGTGAGAAGCATCACAACCGCTATGTTGGAACATTTCTCCATCAAGCCGCGAGTGACAACTTCTTACAAACCGAACGCTAACAGGTTAGCTAAGAAGACCAATCATACCTTGTGTACGATGCTGACCAAGGATGCTGATATGGAGGATGCGAAGCACAACTGGGATAAGAGGTTACATGCAATCTTGTGGGAGTATAGGACTACTACGAAGACTTCGACGGGGTACACTCCTTTTCATCTTGTTTGCGGTGTGGAATCGAAGTTGCCCATACAGTTTGATTTACCTACCTTTCAAACTGTCCATAAGAGGTTAAAGAGGTCGATTGGAGCAGCAGCCGAGAAGTCTAGAAGAGAGCAACTATTGGAGTTGGAGGAAGCACGAGTGGTGGCAATGGTTCAGATGAAGAAGGCGCAAGAACGTCAGAAGAAATATTACGACAAGCGTCTCGGTAAGAGAGAAGTGAAGCCGTTCAAGGAAGGAGATATGGTAATGCTTTTTGATGCCATTAGGTATAAGAGAGCTAGGAAGAAGTTCCTTCCACGCTACTTTGGTCCTTTCATCATCGAGAAGGTGTGGAGTAATTTTACATACGACTTGAAAGAGCTAGGAGGACGGAGGTTTGACCGGATGAATCACGACAAGCTCAAGCTCTTTCATCAAAGGAAAGTCATCGTTCACTCCGAGGACGGAGTGAAAACTTAGTCCGGGGGTAAATGTAACACCTAGGGGTTGCATAGTAGTAAATATATGGATAGTTATAACTATGTGTGGTGAGTCTTCTAAATAAGTCCCAAGGCTAGACCATACTCTAAGTTAGTGACAGATAACTAGGAGTAGTCACAGTTAGAGTTGGAGGTATTTGAGGACAGAATATTAGAATATTCTAAAGTGTGAGAACTACTATTTTGTTTGGTTGTGCATAAAATGACAAGGATGTGAATAATACACTCTTGTCTTATGCGTGACTGATTTTTATTGGTTGTAGAGACTTAAAGGTCAAACAATCAAGAGGGTTGTTGACCTTTTTGGCTCAATTATGTGTTAGTATTTTGTCTTGTAAGGAGCAATCCGAGATTCCTTTCAAGGATTCCTTTATACTTCTAGAAGAATCCTAATTATTAGAGTAGAGTCAAAAGAGGAGAAATCTACTCTTGACTTAAGACTTTTACCTTTGACTTGGTCTCGGTAAATTGCAGTAAATCAGATTACAAGTAGTTACCATGGTAAATCTGCAGTAGTATAAATAGAGGAGGTGTGGAGTGATCTCTCATCCTCCCTTTGCCTTGTATTTGGAAGCCGTTAGGCCATATCTATAAAGGGCGTGTTTTTCATCTCTGTGTCTCCATGAGAGTTCTCGTTCCCAGCGAGGAAGAGATATGAGAATGTTGAGAGTTGGATTTAGTCGAGGCCTCCTAGTTCCATGATGCGCCCCCTCAAAGGCCATCAGAGGTTTACCCTGGGTGAGAGACAGGACCGGTAGCAAGCTTGAGGGTCACAAGACTGAAGATTGGTGACGCAGGGTCTTCCACAGGTCAGAATCCGAGGACCGAGGGTATTGGCTCGAGAAGAAGATCTTGCCTAGGATCGTGAGTGAGTGGCATGTGCCTGGAAGCACAACTTGCCTCTTCATGGAGGATAGACAGGGAAGGAACGGATGGAAGATCGAATCTTACCGGGAGCCGAAGAAGCGACTTCTGGCGAAGCTGTTTTTGCATCTCTTTCCCAAGGAGAAAGTGCAGAAGACGAGGTACCTTGGAGATCAGGATGTAACGTTCCTGGAAGCAGTGTGGGATGAGGGAGTGCCCGTCAATTGGGGCTCATTCTTCCACATATATGTACAAGCGGAGTTAGCGTACTTGGGTACCCCGGCGAGAGGACACTTGACACCTTTCCTCTGTTACTTGTATGTAGCCATAGGAGATCTCACGAAAGGACAATTGGTGAAGTATGGACCGACAGCGCAACCTGAGGCGAAGGAGGAGACCTTGGAAGAAGATGACCGAGCAGCAGCCGCAACTCCCCTTCCCACTCTGATGCCGCAACTGAGGCTCGGCTCTCATCAGAAGACGCTTCTGGTGAGGGAAGACGACTCAAGTGGGTCGGAAGACGCCACGCCTCTGAGGAAGATGGGCCCTAGAAGTATACCTAGGAAGACCACCTCTCTCATACATTCGAGACCGGAGTCTGACTCGGAGGAAGAACTGTTGAGTACCCGACTGGAGCAGAAGAGCGCTTCTGCAACACCAGGGAGTCTTTCGAAGACTCCAGAAGACGTAAGATGGATGGATACTCCTACTGCTATGCGGGGAAGCGTAGCGAAGAAGACCACTTCTACCATGGGGAGAGATCTTCCACCCCGGAAGATGAGAAGAGTAGCTTCTTCCGTGTGTAGAAGTCGAAGACCATTGCGGTGGAAGAGGCATCCTTGCCTCTTGAAGACAAGGTCGACACCTCCAACCGAACTGTGGAGATGAACGTGTCTTCCGCAGGAAGACGACTAGAAGAGTTCAGCGCCTTCTTCCACGCAGAGATCCAACCAGCTATGGAGTTGCTGGAGAAGAGAGCGAAGGCTCAAGAGAAGCCCTTGCAGCCTGGATTCTGACGCATCAAGGTGCGCTTACCTTGATGCGTCAGGAAGAAGACAGAAGCGCTGGAAGCTAGTCTCCGCACCACGGAGAAGCTCGCAGCGAGGAGCAAGGCGGAAGCAGCCGCTTCTGCCAAGGAGCTGACCCAACTGAGGAAGAGCAACCAGGAGTTGCAGGCGCGTTTACAGCAGCGTGACCAAGAGGTTCTCCGAGTGCGGGGGAAGATCACTGCCCTCGCAGAAGAGAGGACAACATGGAAGACGCAGCGAGAAGCCGCAGAAGCGCGAGTTGCAGCCGAGAAGATGCAGCGGGAAGCAGCGGAAGCTCGTGCACAGGAGATGCTAGCACAGTCGGTAGAGACACTCCGGAAGAAGTTCAACTTCACCGCGGGTAAGAAGTTGCTTACCCTGGCTAGAGACTGCGACGAGGAGTCTAGAGCGAGGTTGGTCGAGTGCAAGGAGAGCATGTTCAAGTATTTGGATCGGCAGATAGAGGGAGTGAAGACACTCTATGGTCTTCCCTTGACTCCGTCACCTGCAACTGCGTCTTCCCAAGCTCTAGCACCATCGACTGGATCCAGATTGGAGAAGGAGGAGTTCGATCTCGCTGTCCACTAGTAGTAACAGCGTTGGAAGCCGAGAAGACACCGGAAGATGCCCCAGAAGACAGGAAGAAGAACCGTCTTCTCAGGTATTCCGCGTGAAGGAAGCGACTTCCCCGGACCCCTATGAGGTCGCCATGGTCCCTAGTGCCGCACCAATACCTCAGAAGAGCGAGGAAGCACCGCTCGACCCAGCTTCCCAGAAGACGCTTCCGTCTTCCGAAGCAGAAGCAGAAGCAGAAGCCGAGGAAGAAGCAGCAGCAGCGACAGCAGGGCCAGCACAGAACGATGAGGAGGAAGTCACCTCAGTGACACCCGAGGTTATCGCAGGGCTTTCTAGCTTATCAGAAGCCGCGTTAGGAGCTCCGATAGGGGCAGATCAGGTAGAGATTGCCACCGAGCAATCAGAGTAGATAGTAACCGAAGTTGATAATTCTAAATTTAGTAGGCACCGAACATGCTATCTTAAGGGTGGCAGTTTTCAGTATAAAATTAGTTAGGTAGCCATGTGGCTGAGTAGGAAGCGCGAGAACAGGAAAGGGAAACCGTTTGCATGTGAGGGGCAGCTTTTCTCTCCCTGGTGGTGGTTCCTTCTGTTCTCTTGTGGTGGATGAATAAGTAGGATCGAAGAGTAATTAGTGTGTTAGTGACACATTGCACCCGATGTTAGAGACATACAAATAGTTGAGGATTATACAAGAGGGGTCTGCATGCTTGTTACCAACAGTGGTTCGAGGATGTAGATAGAGGTAGTGGACAGTTTAAGAACAGGGAACGGCATCCTCGTGCAGTCTTGTTGGCTAGACTGTTGTGTCGAGGAGTAGGCGCAGGAAGTAGAGGGAGTGAGCTTCCCAATGCCAATGTGACATCTTCTCGGGGAATGGATTGCTGATTTGAGTGCAGAAGCTTAATTCGTGTCTTCTGGGTGGTGAGTTCCTTGAATTTACTCCCAATTGTGCATGAGAAGTGTTCTTCTTGAGTGGCGGTGACTGTCAGCAGTGGTGGAAGTACATCTTGGCTCGTTCAATAGAGCACTTAAGATCCACGTACGGATGGTCTTATGGATAAGGGATCCCAGATGACAGAGTAGTCGGAGCAGCGAAGAGAAGAAGAAAGAAGCCTTCTTCCCACCACAAAAGACGACATCCTCAAGTAGAAGACGGTGCAACTGTACGCACGTTTGTTGTCTTCCTCCTCAAAATATTACAAGCAGGGATGGCTTGTTAGTCAGGATCCGGACTAGAAGCTTGTCGGAATCTTAAGTTCTCCTTTTCAATTTGTTTTTCTCTTGTTTGGATTTTCCCTTCTTCCCCATCTTCCCTCTTCTTCCCCATCTTCTTACCTTCTTCTAGTGAGCTTCCGAAATTTCTATTGAGCTTTCGTGAAGGTGAATGTCGTTGTAGTGCTGCAGGAAGACCATTTCTGTAAGCAGAAGCATGGGAAGGCTACATGGGGCATACACCCTGTGATTAATCTAACCCGTTGGAATGTGAGTGCTAGAGTAAGGTGTAACAGCCGTACTAGTTGACTTCTGTGAAGCAGGACAGTCTTCTGGAGGTACGAGAAGTCGAGTTGAACCCCCAGAAGTCGAGAATTGCTTCGAGAAGACGGTACTGAGAAGACCGGAAGAAGTGACATGGAAGCAGGAAGCGTGTCTTCTCGAGCTTCTCTGTGAATAGTTGTGTGATATTTTAGTTAGTAGTTGTTTGTTTAGATCCAGAGCACCTTTTGGCGTGTCTGGAAGACGCGTGGTTTTGTAAGAAGACGGGATTTCCAGGCAAAACTCGTGTGTTTGTGTGTTTGAACAGATCTTAAAACTTAGAGCAGCGTTACTTGTGCAAATCCTCTGTGAGAACGATATCTTGTATACTAAATGGGCAAAAGAAGTAATCCTGCGACACTACACAAACATCAGCGTTTCAGCACTTTTGTTCACGTCCAGTACTTCTTGACACGTCACCCATTTACACGAGTGATCATCAACATACCATCTAACTCTTCCAACTGCAAGGAGCCATTGGTGAAGACCTCCAAGACTCGATAAGGACCCATCCAGCGAAGATGAAGTTTCCCAAGGAACTTAAGATGTCGATTATCGTAGAGAAGAACCAAGTCTCCATCTGCGACGGTCACCTTCTTCAGCTTGCCATCATAGTTCACCTTACGTTGTGCTTCTACTTCGTACGTCTTCTCCAAAGCTGCATTCCTGTCTTCTTCGAACTCTACAAAGTTCAGAAGACGCTGCTCTTGGCTTTCCTCTTCTTTCATGCGTTCGGTTACGGCTAACCTGTAAGTAGAGAGCTCTAACTCGATGAGCACAATAGATGTCATGCCATAAGTTAGATAGAAGGGTGTCTTCTGGGTCGTGACTTTGGGTGAAATCCTGAAAGCCCATAACACAGATGGCAATTTCGTGTCTCAATCATATGCATGGTTAACAGTTATCTTATTCAGGATATTACATAGAAGACCATTCGACGTCTCTGTCAGTCCGTTTGCTTTTGGGTTGTACGACGCCGTCTTCTGATGCTTTATCCTGAATTATTGGGTCAGGAGGAAAATAGTCTTTAATAGGAAGAACGTAAGTATTCAATATTCTTCCTGCTACCTCTGCATACTTGTCAATAAACCTCCTGTAGTATCCTATGTTACCCAGGAAGCTTCTCAACTGAGTCAGGTTAGCAGGTGGGTGAAGTTTCATGATGACTTCCACCTTAGCACAGTCGACTTCTATACCTCTTCCAGAAATCCTATGGCCTAGCAAAATTTCCTCTGACATACCAAAGAAGCACTTCTCCGGGTGAAGAGCCAAACGATGTTCTCTACACTTCAAAAAAAACTTCCTTAGAAATATCAGGTGGTCTTCTTTCGATCCAAACACACAAAAATCATCCAAGAATATTTCCATGAATGTGCGAAGATACTCCTTGAAGATCGTAATCATCAGTCTCTGGAATGTGATGAGTGCGTTGCATAAACCAAACGGCATTTGATTGTACAAGTACGTGCCCCAATCAATAGTGAAAGTGGTTTTCGAGTTGTCTTCTTCTCTGATTAAAACTTGGTTGTATCCAGAATATCCATCTAGGAAGCTGTAGACCTCATGTCTCAAAATCTAACACAGAATCTAACATAGAATCGGTGAATGGTAAAGGATGATGATCCTTTTTTGTGACCAAGTTCAGCTTCCGGAAGTCCTGACACACTCGGATCTTACATGTCTGCTTCTTTGATACAATGACAATAGGAGCTACCCACTCACTACTAAGTACTGGGAAGATGACTCCCGTCTTCAGGTATTGGTCGATCTGGTCCTTCACCAGAAGCGAGTACTTGGGGTTGAGCCGATACTGTCTCTGCCGTGCAGGAACAACGCCTTCCAGCAAGTCAATGCGATGCTTTCCCAACTCTCGAGGTATGCCCTTCATGTCTTCTATGGTCCAAGCGAAGACATCCTGGAAATCCGTCAAAAGTTCTCTAAAGTCTTCCAACTGCTGATCCTCGATCACCTTGGAAAGCTTCAGCTTCTTCCCAGGAGCAACCTCCATTTCTTGAATATCATCCGGGTTTATCATTCCTTCAGTGTGACTGTACTCACTGGCACAAAAGTATTCCGGTTTGGGAGCTTCTTTCGGTTCAGATTCGTCTTCTGGAAGACCAACTGTCGGATCTTCTGAAGAGAAGACGGTATCTTCGTCTTCTGGAAGACCAACTGTTGGATCTTCTGAAGGGAAGACAATATCTTCGTCTTCTAGAAGCTCTTCTTCCGCAATTTCGTAGCACTCAATGTATGCACAGATCACTTCTTCTGCTATCTCTGCTACTTTTGTAGTACACAAGTTATTCACCACAAACTCACCATATCGTTCATCAATGTCAGAAGACGCAGCTGAGTCTTCTGAAATGTACCCCTCTGTCGTAGAAGAAGTTTCCATTGGTGTCCAATCTTGATCCAAGGAAGCGAGACCTTGGTCTTCTCACCTGGCTTGGGTGTAGGATTGAGAAATCTCAATCGGTGTCGTCTCTAATCGGTATTTACATTTGCAGCATACAGCCATGGTCTTCCTATCAACACCTGATATCCAACCCTAGCTACAAGTCGCAAAGTGATGGAAGTGAAGTAAAAAGATACTCCTCCAATTATCGTCAAGACATCTTCCAGTTGTCCCAAAGGTCGTCTTCTGGTCTAGTCCGCCATTCTGAGGATTCTCGGAGTAGGCTGTAACTCAGTGAAGCCTAGGACATGCGTCGTTTCTTCAGTTATGATGTTAACTCCGGAGCCGGAATCAATGGGTACCTTCTTCAGAAGACAGCCATGGATCTCCATATCAAGTTCTGAGGCTCCCAAGTCTTCATGCTCTATCCTTAGGATCGGGGTGCTCTGAGGAAGTTTAGCCATTCTTCTCTTCCTCGATCCTCGAAGAACATATTGTAACAGCTTCCTGTAACTAGCGTTGTCATCCAATAGCTGTTGGAAGGTTACATCCGCCTTCTGATTCCACAAGTCTCGCAAGAAGTCGTAAGGGGATCACTTCAGAAGAGTGACTGGTGTTTCCAATAGAGAAGATGTAGTAGCTGCTTCCTTGGGTGGAAGACCAGAATGGTGTCTTCTCTCGACTGAGAGCTGTTCCCGTGAGACAGGGGCTGCCGTAGTCGGTGGAGGAAGTTGTTGTACTATCTTCCGTCGCTTCTCCAGCTCTTCTTGCATGATCACTTCAACTTCTTGCCTAATGTCAGGAGCAAAGTATTTCGGATCTTCTCGGTCGTAAGTAGGAGAAAAAGACCGCTCAGGGGAAGATGACCTCTCCTTACGCTGCTTCTTCTTCTTGATCTCCTTCTGACGGGATTCTGACTTCCCTTTGCTTCTGGTACTTACCTTGAACACCGCTTCATCCAGGACTTCTTTGCGAGCTCGAGTTTAGAAGCTGATGCGGCTTCTGCAAGAGGCGTGGTCTCTGCAAATCTAACCATTTGTCATGGCCGTAAAGTCTGAGGACAATTTCTCGTGAAATGTCCGGCTTCCTTACAGTTCCCACACAAGGGCACTTGTCCAATCTGTCTTCTCGGATGAGGACAGATGGACCACCAGTGTCCTGTCTCTCCACAATTGTTGCATGCTCCAGGAAAAAGATTTAGAGGTCGTTGTGATGAAGAAGGTTGTTTCGCGCAACTACCGCCTTGTTGCGCCAGCGGAAGCTCTAACTCAGTAGGTCGTAAAGTTTACACCGCTAACCTGCAAACACAATCACAAGTTAGCGTCCATGCACCACTTATCTTATCTCAGTTTGGTCCGGATCGGAGCCGGACCGTCTCCTTATTCATCAAGCTCACCATTCTCTAAGTCCCGACCTAGACTCGCCTAGGTCGGTCCCAAACATGAGCAAGTCACAAGATGACTTGGGGCGGACTTCCCATAAAGTCCAGGGTCCTAAACGGTGCCTCCAGCATACCTAGCGGTCCAACCGCCCGTGATGTCCGTCCAGGTCTAGGCTCCCGAACGGTGGTCTAACCCGCCGACTCGTTCCCTAGTCTTGCCCCAGCCCTTACAGCGTTCCTAAGTCCAGACGTCCAAGTCTAGACGAGAACGTGCCTTGGAACCGGCCCAGCCATCACCTCATGCCCCCAGAGTCCGTCCGCCGAACCTTGGGGACGGGTGACTCGTCCTGGCCCACCCAGGCTCGAGCCCCCTCATATATACTTTTGGGGATCGGCAGCCCCGCCCTCCTCTTTGGTCCCTAAAAATTATACCACAACCCGATTGTTGTTCGACCATAACTTCCAGCTCGGAGGTCAGATCGAGAAGTGTTATATATCACCAGAAAGCTCTTGACGAGACCTTTCCAACGATACCTCACTTGCCTCAAGATCTTACGTGGAGCTCCGTCCACGACCTAAAATGTCCTTGGAGCTCCAACACAGCCATTTTTCAGAAATCTGTGGTCCAGACCCAAACTCGAACCATGTGGTTTGGACCAGCGTCTGAACCACGGTCCGTCTGCGTCTCGGACTCACGTCTCGGTCTCACGTCTCGGACCCACGTCTCAGACTCATGTTTCGGTCCGTTCCCAGACTCGCCCCCTTAGGTCAGCGTTTGTCCGGGGTCCTCTTGGGGTAGGCCCTTATGTCCTAACCCAAGGTTCCAACCTTGGTTCAGAGAATCAATTAGGGTTCATCTGATCCCGACTTCCCGGCCAAGCCGTTAAGTCCTACTCGCAGCGTTCACAACCTAGCGCAAGTCCGCTAGAGTTCTGTTGTTCGCATCTGCGCCCGATCTTGAGAATGAAGATCGTGACACTCACCCCCACTTTGGAGGTTGATGCCCTCATCAACAATGATCCTTTAAGTTAACACCAAGTTCAAAATGGGTAGCCAACCCCTTGGCGTCAGAATTGCGTTCTGGTAGCTAACCCACAATTCTCTTCTTGGCTTGAGTCTTAAGTTGTCGCTAGAACACTTAGAAAATTTCAACTAGTCTCGTGAAAAACCTTACCTTTTTAGCTTACCCTAAACAAAACTAGTTGACAATTTCTAAACATTCTACTTAAGACTCTAACTTGTTAACTATAAGTATTCACACCTACTTACAAGGTCCCCCGAAACCCACTTTCTGGTCGCAATCTGATTTGACTTAGACGCGCGACTAAGTTTACTTTGCAGTTAGAAAACCGCAAAGCAAGATCACCCCAAGCCCAAAGACAAGTATGAAAGTTCATACTTGCTTTGCCAACGCTACGGCAAACCTAAGTCTTGACATCAAGACTTAGTCTTGATTTAGATGCTTATCCAAACCAGCTCGCTTCCTTTGAGTGTGCTTCGTTCCTCCTCTTGACAACATCCTAGGCATCTGATCAGAACTAGTCATAGCCATGCACTACCAATACACTTAGACAAAATTTTCAGAAACAAAATCTTTATTTCCAAATACAAGACAAAGCTACAAAGTCCATCGGCCCAAATCGCCTCAAGTTGCTACTCGTATGGTTCGACGTTCCTTCACTCCTCGCTGGAAGGAGATGTCCTCATCTTGCTAACGCCCTTGTTGTCCTTGTCGCCATTTGAAGAGGTCTAATACTTCACTCGCATGTGCGAGATCTTCCTCTGGCACCCAAGTTGCTTCCTTCAAATGGTAACCATGCCATTTGACCAAGTACTCCATCCGGTTTGATTTGCGTCGAGATCACAAAATGGACTCCACCTCATATTCTGCTTCGCCTTGCACGACATCAGGTTGAGGCCTAAGAACATGTTTACGCTCCGGTCGCAAATCATCCTTGAAGTATTTCTTTAATAAAGAAACATGAAAAGTCGGATGCAACTACCACTCATGAGGAAGGTCTAATGTATAGACGTCTTCGTGCGGATTCTTCAGAATGACAAAAGGCCCCGCGAACTCCGATGAAAATTTCACCGATATGTGTTTCGGAAGTGTGAAGTTTTTCGTACTTAACCATACTTCTTCGTCCACTTGAAACTTCATTTGCCACCGATGCTTGTTTACCTGCTTCGTGTGCCGTTGCTGCACCTTCTCGAGATTCTTCTTTACTTGCTCCTCGCGCCGCTGCATTGCCGCCACCAACTCTTCAGCTGATGTTTGCCGTGTTCTTGGTCGTGCCGATGTAGAACTCCCTGCAAGAGTCAAGTCAAGAGGCCCTTCTGGCTCACGTCTGTAAGCCAGCAAGAAAGGCGATTCGTCGGTTGCCGAATGCTTCGTGGAATTGTAGCAATACTCCACAAGACTAAGCCACGCCGCCCAATCACTTTGGTCCGCGCTCACATAATTCCTCAAGTATTAATTCAGAACCGAGTTAACTCGTTCCGTTTGCCCATCTGTTTCCGGATGAAAAGCGGTACTAAATTTTAACTTAGTCCCCAATTTTTGGAATAAATATTTCCAAAAGGCACTTGTGAACTTAGAGTCTCTATCTGAAATGATACTCCGAGATAATCCATGTGAACGCCACCAAGTATCTAGGAACAACCGAGAAGTCATGAACGCTGTTGCAGTGTCCAAAGTCAGAGCAAACTTCGCTAGTTTGCTAAACCGATCAACTATCACAAATATTGCATTGTATCCATTCGAGTCAAGCAGAGAGGTAATGAAGTCCATGCTAATGCTTTCCCAAGGTCTGGCTGGAATCGGCAGAGGATGAAGCAACCCTTGTTTCTTCTCATAAGAAACGTGGTTCTCTTGACAGGTTACACATATTTTCACAAAGTGGGCAACATCGTCTTTCATGTGGAGCCAATAAAACTTTTTAGCTATCACTGCTAAGGTGGACTTTTCTCCTTTATGGCCTGATAAGGGCGCATCGTGAGATTCTTTTAACAACTTGGTCCTAAGTTTTCCTTGTCCCACATAAACCTGACTTTGCTTGAACATGAGTAAACCATGTCTTAGCTGCATGTTCTGCAACTTCACTCCTCGCTTGAGTTGTTCCAGGTACTCCTTCGCTTGGTCATCGCCCATGTAACCTTCACGTATTCGCCTCTCCCAGTCTGACTCCTTTGGATACATAGCTCGCAAAATCTGTGTTGACGATGAAAGATATTCCTCTTTGCGACTCAAGGCGTCGGGAACCACATTGTCCTTTCCCGCTTTGTGGATTAATTCCACGTTCATGAGCGCCAAGGTATCATGCCACCGTAGTTGCTTTGGCGTCACCCGATCTTGTGTCTCAAAGTACTTGAGCGAAATATTATCAGTATATACTTAGGTTTTGTGAAGTCCCAAGTAATGCCGCCATTTCCTCAAGCAATGAACCACCTCAAACAGTTCTTTCTCGTGAGTCGGCCATCGACTCTCTGTCCCAGATAGCTTCTTGCTTTCGTACGCTACAGGTTTTCCATCTTGCACCAACACTCCACCAATCGCATAGTCGTTCGCATCCGTGTGCACCTTGAATGGTTTGTCGAACTCCGGCAGCTTCAATACTGGCGCCTTTGACAAAATAGCTTTAATCGTCTGAAACGCATCATCCACCTCCTTGATCCAACTTACCTGTGCGTCTTTGCCCGTCCAGTCCGTCAGCGGCTTCGCGATCTTTGAAAACTCTTTCACATACTTGCGGTAGAACTGCGCCAATCCTAAGAATCGTCGCATCCCTTTCACTGTAGTCGGAGGCTCCCAAGTCACAATCGCGTCCACCTTCTGCATAGATCGAGACTATACAACCGTTCACTCTCACACCTCCTGCTCAATATAATCGTTATGTACCTAAGGACAGGCTAGTAATGTACAGACCAAGACGCCCTGGCAACCTATCGCGACCCTCATTCTCAAGATCGGACGCAGACGCGAACAACAAAACTCTAGCGGACTGCGCTAGGTTGTGAACGCTGCGAGTAGGACTTAACGGCTTGGCCGGGAAGTCGGGATCAGATGAACCCTAAGTGGTTCTCTGAACCAAGGTTGGAACCTTGGATTATGACATAAGGGCCTATCCCAAGAGGACTCCGGACAAACGCTGACCTAAGGGGGCGAGTCTGGGAACTGACCGAAACATGAGTCTGAGACATAGGTCTGAGACGTGGGTCCGAGACGCAGACGAACCGTGGTTCGGACGCTGGTCCGAACCACATGGTTCGAGTCTGGGTCTAGACCACAGATTTCTGGAAAATGACTAAGTGTTGGAGCTCCAGGGACGTTTTAGGTCGTGGACGGAGCTCCACGTAAGATCTCGAGGCGAGTGAGGTATCATTGGAAAGGTCTCGTCAAGAGCTTTCCGGTGATACATAACACTCCTCGATCTGACCTCCGAGCTGGAAGTTATGGCCAAACCACAATCGGGTTGTGGTATAATTTTCAGGGACCAAAGAGGAGGGCGGGGCCGCCGATCCCCAGAAGTATATATGAGGGGGGCTCGATGCCTGGGTGGGCCAAGACGAGTCACCCGACCCCAAGGTTCGGCGGGCGGACTCTAGGGGCATGAGGTGATGGCTGGGCCGGTTCCAAGGCACGTTCTCGTCCAGACTTGGACGTCTGGACTTAGGAACGCTGTAAGGGCTGGGGCAAGACTAGGGAACGAGTCGGCGGGTTAGACCACCGTTCGGGAGCCTAGACCCAGACGGACATCACGGACGGTTGGACCGCTAGGTGTGCTGGAGGCACCGTGTAGGACCCTGGACTTTATGGGAAGTCCGTCCCAAGTCATCTTGTGACTTGCTCATGTTTGGGACCGACCTAGGCGGGTCTAGGTCGAGACTTAGGGAATGTTGAGCTTGATGAATAGGGAGACGGTCCGGCTCCGGTCCAGACCAAACTGAGATAAGGTAAGTGGTGCATGGACGCTAACTTGTGATTGTGTTTGCAGGTTAGCGGTGTAAACATTGCGACCTACTGAGTTAGAGCTTCCGCTGGCACAACAAGGCGGTAGGTGCACGAAAAGTGGTATCAGAGCGGACGCTTCGGTGAGCGAGAACTTGAGATAGCGGCTGAAGGCCGGACGCTTGAGGAGGAACGCAAGACACGAAGTGGATCAGTTTTTCTAGGTGAACACTTGGAGCGATGACCGACGACAGACAGAGTTCCAGGAGGAAGACCAAGAAACGAGGAGCGGCTAACGGGAGCAGATCGACTCGAGCTACTCCCGAGGCACAGTCAGGGGACGACAACCGACAACCTTCGCCCCAACGTCAAGGGAGCCCTATACCAGCTGCGACACCAGTGCAGCAAGATGGAGTTTGCCAGCGGTGCCCAACGATTCAGGCACGGGAAGTCAAGGAGCCTTGTATGCGGAACTCATCAAGATGATGAAGACCATGCAGGAAGGCATGGCCTCCAGGGATAAACGTATCGCTGAACTTGAGGCAGGCCAAGGGAGTTCCTCGTCTACCAGAAAGCTTTGTAAGACGAATTTTCCGACTCCATTTTCAGGTATAGGACGGGCTCGCAAGGTTAAGGATTTCTTAACTGAGTTGGACCTATACTTTGAGACGCAACAGGCTAAGGAGTCTGACAAGATGAGAACGGCGGTTATGTTCCTGAAGGACCATGCGCTTCTCTGGTGGAGATGAGCATGCCTTGACTGTCTCAGCGTTTGAGTGGAAGGAGTTCAAGGAGTTGCTCGCGGGACGATTCACTCCAGAGTATCAAAGGATTCGGGACGGTGTTGAGTTGGTGAGACTGAAGCAGACGGGGACCTTAAGTGCTTATGTGCGCGAGTTCAGTGCCAAACTAGACTCGTTCTCCAAGTGGACTGAGGAGACCAAGATATGCATATTCATTGGGGGACTCAAGTCCAGCTCGGAGAAGGCTCTCTTTCGGATGCCGAAGCTACCTGAGACATGTGTCAAACTTTTGAAGCTAGCGGAGCGAATTGGGGACGACAAAGTCCAGCAACAAAAACCTTTTGAACCACGCAGCACGGACAAGTTCCAGAAGAAGAACAAGGGCTTCAAGCGATAGTGGGATGAGGGTGAGAAGGATCGGAAGGATTCTTCTGTCCCGGCAGCAAAGCGGCAGCAAACAGGAGTAAAACCTAAGGGGCAAACACCTCAGAAGGGCAATGGCGCTAAGTTTACTTGCTACAACTGTGGCGAGGCGGGCCATATTGCTAAGGGATGTACGAAACCTAAGATTAGTAACTGTAGCATGAATGCATTTGTTGCAAAGGACTTGTTGGAGGGCCAAATGACTATGACCTTGAGAACCACGAAGAAGAAGCCGGGGTTGATGTTTCTACAAGCCAAGGTTGCTAACCGTGATGTTACTTTTCTTGTGGACACAGGAGCGACTTACTCCTTCATAAGTCCAAAGTTGGTGAAGAAGTTGGGCTTGTCTACCTCCAAGGCAGACAAGCCTATTCAGGTGCACTTTGCCAAGGGCAAGACGTACCAAACTTCTGAAGTAGCCTTGGACGTACGATTTATGTGTGGGAAGTTGGAGTTCACAGAGAACTTCACGATATGTGAGATGGATGATATCCATGCGGTTTTGGGTAACACTTTCTTGGACATGTTTGAAGTGGAACTTAGGCGAAAACCTTTAAGGTTAAACGTTTGAGTTAAAGGGCGGAAGCTAGGAGTGAGGCTGATCCCGAAGGCGCAAAAAATTGACGACTTTGCGGTGAATTTGATCAAAGGCAAACAGATGGACTTCAACGACGGGGTCATGTGTTTGATGCGGGTTGCAGATTTGATGACGGGTGACACTCAAGAGGAAACATCAGGAGACGCGACTAAACTTTCGAAGGTGCTTCACGAAGTGATTAAGGAGTTTGAGGATGTCTTGACGGATGAGTTACCTGCTGAGTTATCTCCAAGGCGGGTGGTGGATCACAAGATCGAGATCTTGCCAAGGTCAGAACCACCTTCCAAAGCCCCTTACCGACTCAATCAGGTGGAACTCATTGAGTTGAAAAGACAACTCGGTGAGCTATTAGCGCGGGGATATATTCGGACCAGTAAGTCACCTTATGGAACCCCAGTTCTTTTTGCAAAGAAGAAGGATGGGAAGTTACGACTCTGCGTAGATTATCGTGCACTCAGTAAGGTGACGGTAAAGAATAATTATCCCTTGCCAAGGATAGACGACCTCTTTGATAGGCTAGCGGACGCAAAGTACTTCAGCAGGATAGACTTGAAGTCAAGATATTACCAGATCCGGATAGCTGACCCAGATGTTGAGAAGACCGCTTGTCGAACCAGATACGGATCGTTTGAATTCGTGGTGATGCCATTTGGACTCTACAACGCCCCTTCAACGTTCACTACATTGATGAACACAATTTTTCGCGAGGAGATGGATGAGTTTGTCATCATTTACATCGACGACATCTTGATCTACTCCAGAACCTTGGAGTCGCACGCGGAGCAGCTAAGGGTGGTGTTGACAAAGCTGTGGGAGCATAAGCTGTTCGCCAACGTTGACAAGAGTGAGTTTGGTTTGGAGCGCATTAACTTCTTGGGACATGTCATTAGTGCAGAAGGAGTCGGCCCCACTGGGATCGTGTAGATATCTCTCATCGTCTTCTTCCCAACCCGCCCAACTGACAGCTTGGTCTTGCGTACACTGATCTATGGTGTGTCCGGAAGAGTTACAAAGGTTGCCCCAAAGGTTTGGTCGAGAAGCCGTAGGTTGCTTCCGCTTGTCCTTCTGGTTCAGAAGATGAACTTTCATGTCGACAAACTGCTTCAGAACTTCATCGATCCGGAGATCAGGTGCAGACTGAATGATCTGAGTCTGAGACATCTTCTGCACAATTTCTTCCCTTGATCGTGTCTTTTCCTTCTTCTTCTTCCGTGTCTTCTTCTCTTATTCAGATTCTGATTCTGAACTTTTGACAATAGACTCTTCAGAAGTAGAGGAGGTTTCCGAATCACTGTTATCAGTTTCAGTGGACTTGGACTTCTTCTTGGACTTCCTAGAAGACTTCTTGGACTTCTTCGAGGTCTTCCCTCTGTCTTTTGTCATATTCCGAGTGATGCTCGAGGTTTCATACTGCTCGGCATGCTTCTGTACTTCTACTAAATCATCATCTCCTCCTCTTCTGCAGTACAACTTCATATCTTGAGACAATCCTCTCAAGTACTAGTCCACGGCTTGCTGGGCACAATAACCGGGTCTTCTTTGGTTCTGAGGGATGTGATCTAGGAGGTCTTCAAACCTCTCGGTGTAATCCCGCAGTGTCTCTTTCTTCTTCCGTTCGAGCCTCTGAAGTTCTATTAGGGTCATCCGATCATAGCCCACTCCTCTGAACCTCTTCAGAAAAGCTGCCTTCAGGGTAGCCCAAGCGGTCATTACTAACCCATCATCCAACATTTTACTCATCCATTTTCTTCTCTTCCTTACGATCAAACTGGGAAATACATGGAGTTTGTCGACATCCGAGTCTTCCTTGTTGGATCGAGAGATGGTCTCGAACATCATGATGAAGTCATCTGCGTCAGCATCCTCGTCGTACGGATGGTACTTCTGCCGAGTGTGGGAAGTCATGTCGACTACCGGCTGGTGCGACTGCCTACTTCTTCCTCTCTCAGGCCTAGGTGGTGGAGATGGTCTTCTCGAAGGTCCAGGCCTGTCTGAATCAAGAAGGTCGTCTTCTGAGTCAGAACTACTGTCGCTGTCACCTTCTGAGACGTCTGGAACAATCTCCTCTAGTCTTTCTTCACCTTGAGAGGCCTCTTTCGCACTTGGGAAGACGTCTTCCGAGTAACCAATATCAAAATCTACTTTATACACGTGATCAGCCGGTTGGCTTCTGTCTTCTCCAAAGATTATGCTCGAGATGGAAGGCTCTTCCAACTCTACTGATCGGATCTTCCTGAGCTCTTATTCTTTCCTTTGGTGTCTCAAGGATATCCGCTGCTCTCTAGAATCGGTTCGCTGGGGTGAATGTACCCACTCAGGATCTTTACCCGTGCGTCTTCTGCTTCTTCCTCTGGTCGGAGGCATCCACCAGAGTGCTGAGAAGAGATGTCCCTCTTCTTCTAATACTAGATCCGGCAGACTGAATGTTTGAACAACCGATCACAAGTTCAGAACGTCTTCTTCTCCTGCTTCTTGTTGTACTCACTGCAGTCTTCCAAGATCGAGTCTTCCAAGAAACTCTTGGAAGCGGGGAAGCGGCTTCTTCTAGTTCCTCCTGATGTATCTTATCAGCTTCTGGTTGCGGTTCCTGTCTTCTAGCAAGATAGAGTCCCACAACACATTCAACTACAATCGAACTTAGTTTGAAATGAAACTAACTATTGGCACACGGATCCAGGAAGCTTAGAACAGAAGTTACTAAGATGAAATCCTCGGCAGCGGCGCCAAAAATGGTGCTCACTATATGTAGTGCCGCAGGATTACTCTTTTTGCCCATTTAGTATACAAGATATCATTCTCACAGAGGATTTGCACAAGTAACACTGCTCTAAGTTCTAAGATCCGTTCAAACACACAAACACACGGGTTTTGTCTAGAAATCCCGTCTTTTCACAAAACCACACGGCTTCCAGACTCTCCAAAAGGTGCTTTGGACCTAAACAAACAACTACTAACTAAAATATCACACAACTATTCACAGAGAAGCTAGGGAAGACGCTTCCTGCTTTCAGATCAATTCTTTCGATCTTCTCAGTACCGTCTTCTCGAAGCAATTCTCGGCTTCTGAGGGTTCAACTCGGCTTCTCACATCTCCAGAAGACTGCTCCCGCTTCACAGAAGTCGACTAGCAACGGCTGTTACACCTCACTCTCTCACATTCCAACGTGTTAGATTAATCACAAGGTGTATGCCCCCTGTAGTCTTCTCATGCTTCTGCCTATGGAAATGGTCTTCCTGCAGCACTACAACGACATTCACCTTCACGGAAGCTCAATAGAAGTCTCGGAAGCTCACTAGAAGAAGGTAAGAAGATGAGGAAGATGGGGAAGAAGAGAAAATCCAAACGAGAGAAAAACAAGATAAGAATAAGAAATTAAGATTCTGATAGGCTTTTAGTCCGGATATTGACTAACAAGCCACCCTGCTTGTAGTAGTTTGGGGAGGAAGACAACAAACGTACGTACAGTTGCATAGTCTTCTACTTGAGGATGTCGTCTTCTGCTGTGGGAAGAAGGCTTTTTTCTTCTTCTCTTGTTGCTCCGACTACTCAGAAGAAGAAGAATGGAGTAAGATGTCCTCCTGCTGGGGTACTTAAGTACACCAGCTCTGTCAGTACATAAGCGTGGAAGAACGGACCCTAGTTGACGTTCTCTCCGGCACACACTGCTTCCAGGAACTCCACGTCCTGATCTCCAAGGTACCTCGTCTTCTGCCTTCCCCTTAGGAAAGAGGTGAAGGAACAGCTTCGTCAGAAGATGCTTCTGCGGCTCCCGGTAAGATTCAACCTTCCAACCGTTTCTTCCATGCCTGTCCTCCAGGAAGAGACAAGTTGTGCTTCCAGACACATGCCACTTACCCGAGATCATGGGTAAGATCTTCTTCTCGAGCCAACAACCTCAGTTCTCAGATTCTGATCTGTGAAATCTTCGGTCCAGGAAGATGGTCTTCCTCGAGCTACTCCTGTCTTCGCAGGTACACAATTGCGAGACGGTAAGGCTGCCCAAACCTCCTCCAGAAGATCCTGGTCGGCAAGGTTCCAATCCCACAAGAAGAAGTCGAGGCCCAACTCCTTGATGAAGGGTTTGGCCTCGGTCAACTCTACTGCCGGTAAACTCTAACACCAACCCTCGAGGATGCATCGACATACTTGAAACTCTGTTGCACTAAGCCACACGTACTTACTGTGAGCCGAAGACTCAGTCCTTCCCAAGTTCTCACAGTCTAACTTCCACTCTCAGAAGACGAATCTAGTCTTCCAGAAGATAGCTACTCCGTCTTCCGAGATTCTAACAGTGCTTCCTAAATAGCTCTCGTCTTCCGAGCTATATCTAAACAATCCTAACTAAGCAAGATCTTGCATGGATTCCTAAGAAGACCACCCACCTTGCATCACATCCTACTTCCTAACAAAAGATACAAGATTTGCGAGAAGTAGAGTGTGTAACAGGTTCAGAAGATGGTTGCGGGCTCCTGCGGTGACAATGGTCTCTGGGAAGACTCCCGGGACAGCTTCCGATTCAATACCATTCTCGGAAGACTTCCCGAAGCCTGACTTCCCTTCACTGATCTCACATGTCTTCTGCTTTCCTACACGCAATCTAACCTCACAACAGACACAAGACATTCGCACTCTGTTCTTCTGACTTCTCACCTCTCATACACACTCAGAAGAAGCTTGCCGCATGAGAGGAAGAGATGATCCTCCATCATTATCTCCAGATTCTATCAGCAAGACTTCTCACAACTCTCTTCTAAGTTCAGGAAGAAGAAGGAATAGGTTGCTAGGGGTCGGACAGAAGAGACCCGTAACGGACCCTCACGTCTTCTCGCGCATTTTGCCAGCCTTTCTAGTCTTCTAGTCTCTCTAGGAAGATGTGGATTTGAGAAGCTTGGAAGATCAGGAGGCACAGGCCTAGTTCCCAAATTCTAACTTCTCGAAATAACAAACAACTCCTCAAGCCACTCGAGATTCGTACCAAGCCTCTCTTAACACCAAAGCAAAGCCAATCCACTCTTGATACAAATTGCACACAGTCGTCTTCCGAAGACAGTCAGACTTCCGAAGCTTCTTCCGAAGATGTTCTGGTTACAGAAACGCCTTCCGAAGATGTTCAGATCTTCCGAAGCGTCTTCTGGTCAAGGTTTCGGGAGTAGAGGGATGGCAGGATAGGGAAATTGATAGCTGCGATCTTCTAATTTGAGGACGATGGGCAGGGAAGCTCGAATTGCACTCGAGGCAAGAAGATGGCTGTTGAAAATTGGGCAGCGCTTCCGCGTCCAATGTCTCAGAAGGAAAAATATGAGGAAGGAATCAATCGATTGGTTTGCTTGCAAACAACCAAGGAAGCTCGGGGGATACCAAGCAAAAGACGAGAGGCGGTGGGAAGAGAAGAGAACATGAGAAGAACCTCAAACAGTCTTCTGCTGCTTCCCGAGTTGTATTCAATCTTCCGCGCGCTTCCGGCTCTGGCCCCAGCTCCAATGTGACTCCACAGAGCTGCTTCTGTCGTCAATTCCTTGCTACACCTCAATCGAACAAGACTCCACCTTCGATTCTCCTCAGCTGTCCTTCAAGGTTTGTTCCCGTGAGTCTCCAGAAGACTCCTTCAGCGCGATGTGATTCCTACTCTCAGCGATTTGCCCTCGTCTTCTTCCTAATTGTGAATCGATCCTGGCTTCACTCAATTTCACTCTGCTGGCCCTCCTCGCTCAAGTCGATCACCTTCCAACTCGATCTTCTAGCCAAAAATGAGCTCGATGCGGAAAGCGGTAGTGTTTCGGTGCTAATGCGCTTCCTGTGCATCTTCTCGCGCAGTTTAGGGATTTTCGACCTACCCGACTTACCTAACCTACTTGGTGTTACCTGGTAGGTACACCTACTTCTTACGTGGTTAAGCTTCCACGGTCACCGTCTTCCGGAAGATACGTGTCTTCCACCTTCCGCCTTCAGCCGTTTTCCACCGTCTTCGGAAGACACAACCGAGAAGATGCTTCTTGGAAGACAGCCGTCTTCCGAAGAAGTCAACTTCTTATTACGAAAAAGATCGTAAGATCATCTTCCTTCTAAGGAAGCCGTAATCTTAAGTAACAAAGCTTCTTCAATTATACAAACAAGTTATTAACCTTAAAAATTTCAAAATTCGTGAATCCTGTAAATTGTGGGCACCACAATCTTCCCACTTCTTTCCGAGTTGAAATCGAGCTTCCCTGCTTCTCATTCCGAAATTTGATACCCTGACTATCAATTTCTCTACTCTACTACGCCTCTATTCCAGAATTCGTGGACAAAAGACGCTTTTGAATGTCTGAATATCTTCGGAAGACGATTGTTTGTAAATTCATATTGAGTAGATTGGATTGGAATTTGTGTCAAGAGAAGCTTGATACGAGTCTTGAGTGAACTTGCGAGTTGATTGTTGTTACGAGGAGTCAGAAATTGGGAGCCAAGCTTGCGCCTCCCAATCTTCCTGACTTCTCAAAATCCACATCTTCCTAGAGAGACTAGAAGACTGGAAAGGCTAGCAAAATGTGCGAGAAGACGTGAGGGTCCTTTACGGATCTCTTCTGTCTGACCCATAGCAGCTTGTTCCTTCTTCTTCCCGAACATAGAAGAGAGTTGTGAGAAGCCTTGTTGACAGAATCTAGAGAGAATCTGCTGATGCGTTTGGGTGAGACGAAATCGTTTCTTTCGCCATCAGAAACTTTGAACGTGATTTCGGAGGCTTGGGGGATTTTTTCTCGTTGATATTTGTCGACCAGCCTTATAAAGACTGACTTGTTTAGAAGGTGCAAATTGTGTACTCGGCCAAGTTTCAGCCGATTTGGAAGTTTTCCAGCGGTAGATTTTCAATTGGATCTTTTTTGAACAAAACGAAAGTTTTAGAACTTGAGTTTAAAACAAATCATGTTCAGATAAGGGTGGGTCTTAGCACTTTGAAAAATTTACAAAATTTTGAGGGGTCGCACGCTCATTTCTGTCCTCATTTGGTCCAATTTTGACCTTTCTTGGTGTGTTCTTTTGACTTTTCCGTCGTGTTTTGTATACCTACAGTTCGCGGACATGTTCTTTCTTCATTCTCGCTGCAGGAGGAGTTCATTGAGTTGCTTGTTGTGACTTTTGACAACTCTTGATCACGCAGTGTGGGCGGACGAGTTTCGTGAAGGTTCTGTGAGGTTTTCCGCGTACAGAACAGAGTAATTTTGACACTGCAGCTATGGCGAAGTCCGCGTCTTTGATCACTGAAGAAAAGCTCGACAAGAACAACTACCAAGTGTGGAAGTTCCGGATGATGATTTTCCTACAGCGACAAGATCTATGGGATCTTATTACTGAGAAGGAGAAAGCGCCTGAAGTATCAATTTCTGATCCGAAATTCAAGGAGTGGAAGAAGTGCTCGTATCAGACGATTCACTACATTGCGCTGACAGTTTCAGCATCGATGATTGGTCACATTCAAGATTGCGATACGCCCAAAAAAGCTTGGGATGCACTCGCGTATCTAGAACAAAGACAAAGGAAGCTGCAATTGCTGCAGCAGTTCAACACCGTGAAGAAGGGGTCGATGTGCATCGACGACTACGTGAACCGTGTCAAGTAGCTCACGGATCAGCCATCTTTTGTCAAAGTCGAGATTGATCCCACTGTTTTGATCAAAGCCACATTGCAGGGACTTCCTGCAGAATACAAACAGTTCATAACACTAGATTTTAACCAGAGAACCCTTTTCGCGGTTTGATGAACTTGTTCTTATGATGTTAAGAGAGGACGTGTGCATACTGAGGAGTTCTACTTCGACATGCCAGCAAGAATCTATTTTGCAGGTTCTGGAGGATCTCGAGGTAGAGGTCGTGGCAAAGGTGCTGGACGTGGACGAGGTCGCGGACAGCAACAACAGCAGCATAACCAGCAACAGGCTGGTTCTTCCAACAACCAAAGACGAGCGTCTGATTCCTGCAACTACTACAAGAAACAAGGCCACAATGCAAATCAGTGCTATAAGAAGCAGAACAACCAAAGACACTAATACGACAACAACCCTCAACAAGATAACAACAACCAGCAAGGCTATGCATTCAATGAGCAAGTCTATTCGGAGTAGTTGTTGATTACAAAGCATCAGAGTTATGCGGCTTCTGAGCCACAGACTGACTGGGTGATCGACTCCGGCGTCACCTGTCACATGACTCTCCATCGGGAGTGGTTCAGTACACTCGAGCATGTGGAGATTCCACAGTTTATGGTGACAAGAGATGACACCAAGCACAAGATCCACCACAAAGGTAACATTCCACTTGACATTCCTGCTTCAATGTTTACTGGTTTACGAAATGTCTTACATGTACCCATGTTGACTAGAAACTTGCTATCTGCAGGACAGTTGATAGAGCAGGGTCTGCAAGTGCACTTTAGTAAAGATGGATGCTTTATTGAAGATCTAAACAGCACTGTCATAGCTCGAGGTAGCAAGAGTGGTAGGTTGTTTAAACTAGATACATCTACGTCTAAGTTACAAGTTGTCATGTATGGTCCAGTAGTGTCTAACATTGACATCTGTCACAAGCGAATTGGGTACATGAACTTTCAGAGGCTGAAAAGCCTTCCGAGTTTTGACCTGGTTACAGATCTGCCCAAATTCGAATTCAGTGAGCCCATTGGAGTTTGTGCAGCATGTCAGTTCGGCAAGCAAGCTAGACAGCCCTTGAAGGGATCAGGTAGTGGAGCGAACAAACTTCTGGAGCTTGTTTACACTGATGTATGGACTGCTTCTCAGCCAAGTATATATGGTTTCTAGTAATTCGTGTCGTTCTTTGATGATCATTCGCATTATACTTGGATCTATTTGTTGAGAAACAAGTCCTCTATCGAAGTACTGTCAGCATTCCAGACTTTCCGCAAGTTGATGGAGAAATAGTCTAGAGCACGTATCTTCTGTTTGAGATTTGATGAAGGAGGCAAGTTTCTTTCTGGAGAGTTCGATGCATATTTGTGAGAACATGACATTCGACGTCATAAGACCTGCAGTTACAACCCGCAACAGAACAGGATTGCGGAGCGCAAGAATCGACACATAGCAAAAGCTGCTCGTGCGATGTTGAACGAGAAGACCATGTCTAGACCGTACTGGACAAAAGTTGTTTCATGTGCGGTGTATCTGATGAACCGGACGCCTACAGCGGTAGTCCACAACAAGACACCGATGGAGGTCTTCACAGACAGTAAGTCTAATTACTCTTTCTTTAAAGTTTTCGGATGTATCTGTTATGTGCACATACCTGATGAAAGATGTAAGAAACTAGATCCGAAAGCAAATAGATGTATCTTCCTTGGCTATGCTTCTGATACGAAAAGATATAGATGTTACAATCCTTCATCCAAGCAGTTCTATATCAATTTTTGATGAGCTATAGTCTTGGTTTGCTCCTGCACCTGTCATAGCCATCCATGTACCTACTGTAGATTCAAGGAATCAGTCCACTGTAATACCTCAGAGTAGTACGTTGAGTGGAGGATCTGGAGCAGTCACTGATTCCAGATCAGAATCAGTTGCACATAGAGTTGTTGTTAACGCTGGAGTCCACTAACACAACCTAGTGGAAGTAGTGTAGTTTCTACACAAGATGAGCGTTGTCGGGTTGAGAGTCTTCCTGGGAAGGGCGGACCTTCTGGCTGTGATATGAGCTTGAAGGCTGTGTTCAATCTACTCAGGAAAACGTTGGGCTTCAGGCTGTGGCTGGTTTACTCAAAGGATAGGTCTCAAGGTGATTCTGAAAAACACTCATATAAGTTTCTTGGCTCTTCTGATAGGTTCAGGAAGCAAAGTTCAGACTTAACTAGCAACGATAAGATCAGAGGTGAACTTTGACACTCAGGATTGAGAAATATGTGAAGGTTCAGACTTCAGAACTCCTCCTACATGTCAATGAGGTCCTACTGGATACACATACGAAGTTTCAGCTTGAGATCAATTCAGAGCACTAAGATATGAGTAGAAACTTTCTGAGTAGAGAAATTATGGCAATTTCTGATACCCAAACAGCTGTTTCGACCTAGAACAAAGAATTGGCTCGATCGCTTTGGAAAATTCTTACAGGATTTGCAGTACACAGCTTGCTGAACACTCCTGTGAAGTTGGGCCTCCTGATTCCGCACAGAACTCCAGATCTCGCTCTCTGAAGTTGCTGTTCCAGATTGAGAGCTTTTCGGACCCCCTCTACTTCAGCGGCCGCCCTGAATTACTCAGTAACTCAAATCACTTGAAACTTTTTTGACAGTCGTAGCATGGCTGACAGTGAACGCAACCACGAAGGTTTGAAGCGATTTCCTCAATTCTGCTGCAATTGACACTCAGAACCCCAAAATCTACAAAAGTGATGCAGTTTTGGCACAATCTGAACTTCAATTGGGCATAACTCCTTGTTTATTGATCCAACTTGATAAGAATTTCACTGACAATGCTTGGCTCGACGAGCTCTATCTCCCTGTGCTCTCAGATTTTTCAGTACCCTCACCAATTGCTCTAAATCCACTCTAGAGCTCTGGTTCTAAACTTACAAAAGACAAAAATGGACCAATGGGAGTTCATAGCTCCATTTGGTTGTCATTTTGTGCCTTAAACTACCTGGTAACTTATCTACGCTCATAGGCTACCACGTCAAGCCCCCTAGAGTGTCAGCGTAAAACTTAAACTACCTAAAACGACACGCAGCCCCGAAAATTAACTTAAATCAGCTAGAAAGCGTGCATGGACGACACGCAAATACAACCCATGAGCTTAAACCCTATCAACATGGTAATCAACCTACTAAGACTCAAAATATATAACATCTTCCAAAAATGGACTTCTCTGAGGTCTTAACTTCACTCATAGAGACTAACGCCTGAAAGAGAAGTGAATCATTTACTATGTGAAAGGATTCACATCACGACAGCGTGTGCTATTGCAACTTATGTTTGACTCATCTAGATATGTGGATCTTTCACATCCACTGGATACTGTGTCTCAGATCTTGACGTCTACGTCAGATCAGTTGCAAGGGGAGGTGACTAGTGCACCGATTACCTCTCGCAGATCTGAACGGGCAAAACATCCAATGAGTAGGTATATGCATGAAGGTTTTCTTGCTGCGTACTATGCATATATGACCATGTTCTTCAGGAACAGGAACCGAGTTCACTTGAGGAGGCGATGCACAAAGCCCAATGGGTAAGTGCTATGGAAGCTGAACTTGCTGCGCTTCATCACCAACAGACTTGAGAATTGGTGGACTTATCTCAGGATAAGAAAGCGATTGGTTGCATGTGGATCTTCAAGGTCAAGTGCAACTCGGATGGTACCATGTGTCAGTACAAGATCAGATTGGTAGCCAAGGGCTACGCACAACAACATGGAGTGGATTTTGAGGAGACCTTTGCTCTTGTTGCCAAGATGGTGACTATTTGAACAGCAGTTGCAGTTGCAACTCAAAAAGGTTGGAAGATGCACCAGATGGACTTCAAGAACGCTTTCCTCAACTGCGATCTTAAAGAGGAGGTCTACATGCAGCAACCTCCAGGTTATGAGGATCCTTCTCGTGTGTGTAAGTTATGGAAGGCACTCTATGGTCTGAAACAGGCACCAAGAGTATGGTATGCAAAGATCAATTCTTACTTGCAATCTCTTGGTTTCCATCTTTGTAGTTCAGACTCTACCTTGTATTCATTACGAATACAAGACCGGATTGTTGTGATCATCATCTATCTTGATGACTTGATCATTACCGGTAACTATGAGAAGCTTATTTCACTTGATCAAGGATCCGAGTTCGAGATGATGGACTTAGGAGAACTCAAGTACTTCTTTGTTGTGGAGTTCATTAGAGATGAGAAGGATGTTTGGCATGTGCAGCGACAGTATGCTCTCAGTATGCTTGAGAGATTTGGTATGCTTGACTACAAACTCATAGTTACGCCATTAGAGCAAAGGGTAAAGCTAGGAGCAGAGGATGGTGAGTTACTGGATGATCCACGCATGTACAGACAAATGGTTGGGAGTCTTATCTATCTGACAATCACCAGACCAGACTTGAGCTATGCCGTCGGGCTGATTAGTCAGTTCATGCAGTCATCATAGAGATCACATTTTGAGGCTGTCAAGCGGATCCTCCGCTACGTGAAGTTCTCGATGTAGTACGGACTTCATTATCGATACGGTGGATCATTGTTTTACATGACTATACAGATGTTGAATGGGCAAGAAAGTGCCGACATGAGATCCACGTCAGGTTACGCTTTTGGACTTGGAAGCGCTGCTATAAGCTGGGCTTCTAAGAAGCAACCCACAGTTGCTTTGTCATCCACAGAAATAGAGTACCGAGGAGCAATGAACGCAACATGCGAATGAATTTGACTTCGACGTCTGCTATCTGATATTGATGTGGAGTGTACATATCATGTTGTTGTATATACGGACAACATTAGCAGCATGAAGTTAGTTAGTAATCTTGTTTTTCATGCTAGGACGAAGCACATTGAGGTGCATTATCATTCATTAGAGAGAAGATCCTTGCAGGAGAGATTGAGCTCAGTTATGTAAGGACAGGAGATCAAGTTGCCGATATTTTCACTAAGGCGTTGCCTAGAGATAAGTTTGATGCTTTCAGACATTGTCTAGGAGTATAAGATGTAGAGTCGAGCTTGAAAAGGAGTGTTGATATAGTTCCAAGCTTTAGTAAATCGACGGCTAACATTAGCCGGAGTGGTTAAGGTAGTTACAGTTAGTTACAGTTAGTTAGAGGGCTAACCCACCATTAGGGTTTCCTTTGTACTCACCCCTCACTATATATACATGGAGAGGCAAAGCCTCTCACATCTTATTCCTATTTTACTTTCCTTGTCTACTCGCTCTTTCTTCTTGGAGTGTTCTCGAAGTATCGATCTTCTACAGTTCTGCTACCTGGATCGACAGATCGAAGACTCGAAGACTCTTTATGGTCTTTCCTCGATTCTCCAGCCGGCAACTACGTCTTCTCATGCACCAGGACCAGCAGCAGGCATGGAATCTTGACAGAGTTCGACCTCGCTGTCCACTTGATAGTGACAGCGTTGGAAGTTGAGAAGACGACAAAAGAAGTTCCGGGAAGACAAGGTATCTTCTGGAAGACATGAAGCAAAGGTGTCTTCCCAGGTGTTTTGAGTGGAGGAGGTGACTTCTTCTGACCATTGTGAGGTCACCCCAGCTCTCAGTGTCGAACAGATGTCTTAGAAGAGTCAGGAAGCGCAAGTGAACTCCGCTTCCCAGAAGCCTCTTCCGTCTTCCTAAGCCGCCCCAAAAGTCAACATCACGAACATTGAAGAGGAAGCCACCTCAGCCACATCCGAGGTACCAGCAAAGCTTCCCACTTTATCAAAAGTCGAATTAGGAGATCAGGGAGGAGAGGATCCAGTGGAGATCGCATCTGACGATCAGGAGTAGGTAGTAAGATAGGAAGACAGTTGACTTGTCTAATTTTGGTAGGAAGTGAAGTCTACTATTTTAGAAAAGGACAACTCTCTTTGTATTTTTAGATGACTGTCCGTGTGGCGAGATAGATAATGGTAGGTAGTAGAAAGAAGTTCTAAACTAAGAAGGGAATTGAAGCCTTGGGAGGTGGTGGTCTTCTGACAACGCCCCATCTTTCCTGACTCAAAGATGAGGCTCTAGCAAGAATTTCAGACACACGTCCACACACATGTGATTACACAGGTACTACGTGCACAGAGTTACATTTCATCGAGTAAAGCTGCACCTCTGCAAGAGATCGAAGGATGTAGTGGACAGCCTAGAACAAGGAACGACATCATCGTGTAGTCCTGCTTCTGAGCTGGTATGGATGGAGTGAGCTTCCTGAAGTCAAATGTATCTTCTTCTCGAAGAATTGACTTCAGAAGCTTTGTCTGTGTCTTCCAGGCAGTGGGTTCCTCGAATTCACACCCAATTATGCATGGTAGCCTTCTTCTTGAGTGGCGGTGATTATTAGAAGCTGTGCAGAGTCGAAGCTTGTCTCATCCAATGGAGCACTTTGGATCCACGTACGGATTGACCTATGAGAGATTGGTCCCTGCAAGTCAGAGTAGTCGGAGCAACGACAGAAGAAGAAAGAAGTCTTCTTTCTACAGCAGAAGACGACATCCTCGATTGGAAGACTGTGTAACTGTAACATGATTTGTGATTTCCCCAAATTACTACAAGCAAGGATGGCTTGTTAGTCAGGATCTGGACTAGAAGCGTGTCAGAATCTTAATTTCTCCTTTCCATCTTGTTTCCTCTTGTTTGGATTTTCTCTTTTTTCTCATCTTCTCTCATCTTCCCATCTTCCTATCTTCTTCTATTGAGCTTCCGAGACTTCTATTGAGCTTCCGTGAAGGTGAATGTCGTTGTTTTGCTACAAGAAGACCGCTTCCATAGGCAGAAGCCTGGGAAGGCTAAGGGTACATACACCTTGTGATTAATCTAACTCCGTTGGAAATTGGAGGAGCAATGTGTGATAAACATTGGTAAGTTGACATCTACGTAGGGATAGTCTTTTGGAGGTGTTAGAAGCCGAGTTGAACCTCCAGAAGCCGAGAATTGCTTCGGGAAGACCGTCGTGAGAAGACTGAAAGCCGTGACATGGAAGCAAGAAGCGTCTTCCCGAGCTTCTCAGTAGGTAATTGTGTGATATTTTAGATTGTATTTGTATATTTAGGTCCAAGACACCTTCTGAAGGATCTGGAAGCCATGTAGTTTTGTGAGAAGACGAGATTTCTAGACAAATCTCACGCGTTTCTGTGTTTGAACAGAATCTTAGAAGTAGCGATCTTGGAACAGCGATACTAGTGTAAATCTCTTTGGGAACAAAATCTTTTATGCTATAATGGGATAAAGGAGAAATCCTGAGACACTACAAGAGCTGTACCCCCTGATCCTCCTAGAGATGTCTGTAGCTGGAATGGAACATCTCTCCATCTCGGACTTTCTCAAATCCAAACCAATACACGCCGCCTTCCTCAACATCAACGGCTGCGCTTCTAGAGTCTAACAAGACTTTCTGCGATCGATACACCTTTCTTGAAGATGCCATCAAACAGAAGATACAACTTTTGTTGTCCAACAACACCACACCGAGTGCCAAACCAGCAAGGTCAATCGGCGGTCTAGTTGGTAACTCATCTAACTTGACAACCGCCGCCTGCCAAGTACCACTGATAGCTATCATGATCCTTGACTCCATGGACACATCTACCGCCTCTCGTTGAACCATCACAGCACTAGAGGTAACTACATCCTTGCTCTCACGGAACGTGGCTGCTAACTGAAACACTAAAGCCAAGCTTACTCCTAATGTCTTCATATCCGTGGCTGAAAATAGTGAGATTAGCAAAACTGCTGTAGTCGTCCTCAACTTCCGGTTTGACGCCGCATCCATAGACATCGAGGACAGAAGCCGTCCACGTCATGAAGGGTGTGAACAACTGTGGGTTCCGCATCTGCTGCAAATCGCACCAACTGTCAAACTCTTGGATAAAGTCATCCAGCTCAACGATACCCACCGTAGCTCCATAGATCTCATCCATGTCTCACAACAACGATGTGGAGACACTAGACTCACCACTAGAAAATGCACTGTCTGTGTCTGATTCGTCCTCTAGAACAACCGACGGCAATGGTGTAGATAGTCGGTATCTCACCTCACTCGTGTATACCCACTGTCTGAGAAGTCCCCATCAGAACCTCTCGAAAACTCCGTGATGATAGAATCTCGTGAACACACTCTCCAATGTGGTGTGCATACACATCGGTACACAACATACATTGCTGTCAGAAGTACACCACACATACACATACCATATGGATGATGTCATACACATACACAAGTGTAACAAGTTTGGCACCTCGGCTAAGTTGACCGAGTGCGGAGTGGTAAATTCTGGTAGGGCCGTTATTGCCGTTAGAACAAGTTGGTGGGATAGCCCACTAGGGGTATACTTCGCAGGTAGGGCTTGGAGGTCTTAGTTCTTTGAGGTGAGTCTTTAAGCTCCTGATTATGATGGATAGTCTTGATGAGTACAATCTGGATTCTCTACGAGCACAGAGTGGATTTGGCTCAACTTTAGTGATTGTTTAGTGTCCGTTGGCATGGTGGAGTGAGTACATACCGTTTATCACTCGAAGAACTAAGACCTCCAAGCCCTACTTGCGAAATATATCCCTAGTGGACGATCCCACCAACTTGCCCTAACAACACTAACGGCCTTACCAAGATTTACCACTCCGCACTCCGTCAACTTAGCCGAGGTGCCAAACTGAAGTGACACAGATCAGAATGCCGAAATCTCCGTCACCACCGTAACCACAACTTGCCTAACCTTGCTCCTACTGAGCTCACCTATCCCTTACTAGGACGGTCAAGGTAAGAATGATGGCATATGCAGCCTCTCACGTTCTGTTGGTCGCCAGTCCAACCTCATCGTGAGAGAAACAAAAATAGTCCGACTGGTCCGTAACTCTAGCCTCACTATCTACAACACACTGGAGTGAACTCACTCCAGAAATCAAACGCCAACACAAAGAAACGCGACGCACAAACAAGAAGCAGAATATGAAGGGGTTCCAACCACAAGAAGTCTCAACAATAACCTTCCACACTCAAACATACACAAAAGATAAACCCAACCTCATCCGGAATGACGACTCTTCTTCGATGACCACATGCACAATATATGACCACCAATTGTCATAACTTGTACCTAAGGTCACTAAATAGATGTCCACATCTCTAGTAGCTCCAAAATATCTATGTTGTAGCTCTACTAGCTCACCCAGACAACTGTCACCAACTGTCTTCATATGCGTCTCTACGGTATAAACAAACACTATCACAACGACAACTTCCCTCTAGTACTATGGGTTCGCCCTACCACTCCTCTAGGAACGTGCGAGAAGAACTCCTACTATCTTAAACAAGTCCATAAACACTTGCATTTCTAGAAGACACCAAGAGCTATTGGTCTAGTAGTAAAGCCAAAGCTAAGAACTGCAGAGTTAAACGTGCAATCTCAAGAATAGTGTTGGGATGGGTGATCTGCTGGTTTTACACCCCCTACACAACTGAAAGCTTGCATACCTCTCTCACGCAAGACAGCAAGCTGACTTGCTGACGGACTCGGACTCCGCTCCGTCTTTGCACTCTCGCACTCCGCTTCTCGCGTCTCCGCACTCACGCACCTCTACTCCTCGAAGCCTCTTGTGTAGTTTGGCTCGAGTTTTACACGCACTCCGCATCGCGACACCTCCGCTCACTCTAAGCTCCATTTCGCTTGGAGTAGAGTAGAACTCGGACCAAACTACACAAGAAGGACGTGCAAGAAAGAAACACACTCCAAAACAGAGGTCGGAACACACTCCATAAAGTCGAAATCTGCCAAATTGAAATTCGTAGACGAGATTACGTTAGATTTTAGATCACTCTCGACTTTGTTCTCCTTGTAACTCCTTCGATCCTTCACCAAATCTGCTGATTTTTGATGCGTTGGAATCGTCTGAGAAAGCGCGCACCTACTGCACTCCTCAGCACCAGAAAATACTGACTCATGCCTATCCGACGTCCAGTGCCGCACTTCTGCCGACCTCAAATTGACCTCAAAAATCTATCACAAGAAATTCCAGTAGCACTTTCGCACTACCTCACCACAAATTCGACCAAGAACATGTCCAACCACTACTAATCCGCACAGCGATCAATCACACAACGAAGAAGAACCACTTTGCGCACGCGCGCACTCGCAAATCAAAGATATCAACGATCTGTAAACTCCAGAGATACCATTAGCAGAAATCCGCGACCTAAAAGCTCCCAATCAGACCTCGCAATTCGAGTTCTTCGAGTGATAAATGGTATGTACTCACTCCACCATGTTAACCCACTAAAGTCGAGCTAAATCCACTCTATGCTCGCAGAGAATCCAGATTGCACTCACCAAGATTATCCATCATAGCCTAGAGCTTGAAGGCTCAACTCGAAGATCTAAGACCTCCAAACCTTACCTGCGAAGTATACCCCTAGTGGGCTATCCCAAGAACTCGTCCTAACGGTCTTACCTAGATTAATCACTCCGTACTCGACCAACCTAGCCGAGGTGCTAAATTGACATGACATTGAAAGCAACGGATCGATAGCATAAGACATCACAAACGGATCTTGTGTATATGCACACTTCATTTAGAGAACTTATTTCACTGCACTCATGTTATAGCTAAGTGAATATATATATGCAACTGCGATGATCCGAAAGGAGGAAATTGCATATAGATGCTCTATATTTTTCGAGCGTTGTCGAGGCGAGAGTTTCCTGGGAAGAGCGAACCTTCTAGCTGTGATACGATCGTGAAGAGGAGGACGAAAAACCACACACGGAATACGGATCGCAAGAGAACACACCACCACGTTCTCGATCTGACCAAGATAAAACACACGGCGTGCAAGTAGATCTTCAACTCCAGGTCATTCAGATTGCAAAGCTCACGTTCAGTAACTCAGAATATCAGAAAACTGCTCCTGTGAAGCACCAGTGCGTTCACCTAGAAGCTTCCCATTGTCGTGTCGTAGACCGGCTCCTACATGAAAATCAAATTTTTGCTTTTGTCGCTCCAAAGACACTTATGGATAAGACAAGCTAGGCCCTAGCTTACGAGTTTTTGGCACAATTTCAGATCTCCATTTCCATCGCATAGTGGATAGAGCTCCTTGTCAGCTTTCCATAGGCACTTCATCTACTTCGTTTGGACGCCTAGTGGAGAAGTTACAGGACTCGAAAGATGGAGAAAATAAGCTAGGCTCCAGCTTATAGGTTTTTGGCACCACTTCGGATCTTCGTTTTTATCGCACCAGTGGATAGAGCTCCTTGTCAGCTTTCCATAGGCACTTCATCTACTTCGTTTGGACGCCTAGTGGAAAAGTTACAAGACTCGAAAGATGAAGAAAACAAGCTAGGCCCCAGCTTACGGGCTTTTGGCGCAACTTCGGATCATGGATAGGTAGAGCTCGTTGTCATCTTTCCATGGGCATCTTGTTTACTTCGTTTGGACATCCAGAGAAGAAGTTATGCGATTCGAAAGAAGGTAAAAACAAGTTGGGCTCCTAGTTATTTGCTGACTGGGTATTTAGGGCTTCAGGCGTTATATCAAAGACACAAGGGGCCTGCTTTTTATTATTGAGGGTTGAACTTCGTACGTACAGACTGTAACAAGGGGGCTGCTTAAGGGGTTTGCTTGCGTCTGCGACCTATCAGCGGACGGTGCGGGAGATTTGGAAGTCCAATGCAAACGCGCAAGGCGTCGTTGGGTTCAGATCTGTGCAGGCTACGTGTGGGTTAAGACGGTTTGGGAAGAGACGGATCGGGGGTTGTGTTCTGGGAGAAATTGAGACGCAGGAAGCAGATTTGAAGTTTTCAGTTACCTGTGAAGGAGAGTTGGACCGTTCGGGCCGTTCCGGAGTCCAAACTTGCTGTCCTTGGATCCATCGGGATCAGAACAACGAGTTCTTCAGGAAATTGAAGACGATTCAAAGTTTCATCGGGCGGTTTGGGAGTTGTGAGTGAAATTGGCTCGCAGGGAAGCGCTTACATCAGATTTTCGTTCGCCTGCGACCTGAGATTGGGTTGTTCTTCGCGATCGGTGAGCCAAGCTCTTCGTTCTTGGTGCCTACGCGATCAGGGAGTCTTCATGTACGCATAGGAGAAGACTGTACGTGAATTGGATTGTTGGTTTGGGTGTGGTGAGCAAGTTTGAGCCGCAAGGAGCTAATTTACGTCAGTTTTTTGCAACCTGCGACCAAATTTCTCGAGTGGTTTTGCAAGGGGAACTCCAAACGGCTTGTTTGGAGTCTTGTTGGGTTCAAGGTAGCCAGATCTACCTACCAGCGAAGACGGATATCAGTTTAGACGATCCGTTTGCGCGGTGTGAGCGGTTTTAAGCCGCAGGGAGGAGTTTTTGAAGGTTCGGTCACCTGCGACCAAAAATCGACGATATCTCGGCTATCAGGAGTCGGATCTGAAAGTTTCTTGGGTTAACGGAGTCAGCGGAGGAGACCCTATCGACATCTGAAGTCTGTTCAGCGAAAGGAGGAAGTCCACAGATAGATCTTTTTCGGTTTCTTCGCTACGGGTTTTGCTCTTTTGAGTTCGTTAGAGTTCTGGTTGGCTGTATACAGCTTGTGGTAGCTAGCTTTAGCTAAGAGCTTATACATGGATGTGGTTTGGACTTGAGTTTGAATCGCGTGATACTGCTGTGGCTCTGTTTGTTAGCAAAGAGAAGTTTCTCTTGCTTTGAGCTACGCTTCGGTGGTTTTGGGTCAGGGTTGCGATTCAAGGGTTGTTTTCAGGGGCTTTTGAAGCAGGTTACAGACCGCTCTGGTCTGTTTTTCAATTCTGTGCTCTTAGGAGAAAGAACTGGCAGTGTACATACATTCAGAGTTGGTATATATCGCAGCATTCGTTTTCGTGGTTGTTTTTCTCTGTCTTGTCTCTGTTTCAACACACAATATCTCCACAGCCAGGAACCTCGTGTTTTCTTGGACATCCTTCACGCAAAACGTCCGACGCGACATAGGTGGTGAACTCGACGTGAAGGTCCGAGGTGGAGATATTTGTGTGTTAGAACTGAGCAGAAGAGACCAGCAATCATGAACGAGGATGAGGATGGATATGGTTGTTCGGGTGGATGCTGTGGACCTGGGATGATGGATTTGTAGACGGTTGGGATCATGGGAGGATGGGAGGATGGGACGAGCCATGACTATGGACGGGATAGACGGATCAGAGGGTATACCAGGGATGCAGTTGGATGCAGCAACTGCGCGGTTGTTTCAAGCCTTCACTTTGTTTATGCGACAGGAGCAAGGGAAGCAACAAAAAGGGGAAGAAGGCGCTAGGAAGGGTGATCGAGAAGTTCGATCTTTTTTATGGGAGAGACATCTTTGAGTACTTGAGATGTTACAAGATGGAGATGGATTTGGATCAGGTACCGGAGAAGGAGATGATCGAGACGTTCGAACTCGCTGCGGTGCCTGAGATAAGAGAGCATGTGAAGGGTCTAGCAAAGCGTTTTGGGAGGAATTGGGATACATTTTCACATGCACTGATGGAGGAGTATTTCTTGGGAAACTCAGATCGAGTAACCAAGAACCAGGCTACACACTGGTTCAAACGGTTTGGGAAGAGACGGATCGGGGAGGGCGTACTGAGTGAAATTGAGACGCAAGAAGCAAATTTTGGAATTTTCAGTTACCTGTGAAGAAGAGTTAGACCGTTCGGGCCGTTCCGGAGTCCAAACTTGCTGTCCTTGGATCCATCGGGATCAGAACAACGAGTTCTTCAGGAAATTGAAGAGGATTCAAAGTTTCATCGGACGGTTTGGGAGTTGTGAGTGAAATTGGCTCGCAGGGAAGCGCTTACATCAGATTTTCGTTCGCCTGCGACCTGAGATTGGGTTGTTCTTCGCGATCGGTGAACCAAGCTCTTCGTTCTTGGTGCCTACGCGATCAGGGAGTCTTCATGTACGCATAGGAGAAGACTGTACGTGAATTGGATTGTTGGTTTGGGTGTGGTGAGCAAGTTTGAGCCGCAAGGAGCTAATTTACGTCAGTTTTTTGCAACCTGCGACCAAATTTCTCGAGTGGTTTTGCAAGGGGAACTCCAAACGGCTTGTTTGGAGTCTTGTTGGGTTCAGGGTAGCCAGATCTACCTACCAGCGAAGACGGATATCAATTTAGACGATCCGTTTGTGCGGTGTGAGCGGTTTTAAGCCGCAGGGAGGAGTTTTTGAAGGTTCGGTCACCTGCGACCGAAAATCGACGATATCTCGGCTATCAGGAGTCGGATCTGAAAGTTTCTTGGGCTAACGGAGTCAGCGGAGGAGACCCTATCGACATCTGAAGTCTGTTCAGCGAAAGGAGGAAGTCCACAGATAGATCTTTTTCGGTTTCTTCGCTACGGGTTTTGCTCTTTTGAGTTCGTTAGAGTTCTGGTTGGCTGTATACAGCTTGTGGTAGCTAGCTTTAGCTAAGAGCTTATACATGGATGTGGTTTGGACTTGAGTTTGAATCGCGTGATACTGCTGTGGCTCTGTTTGTTAGCAAAGAGAAGTTTCTCTTGCTTTGAGCTACGCTTCGGTGGTTTTGGGTCAGGGTTGCGATTCAAGGGTTGTTTTCAGGGGCTTTTGAAGCAGGTTACAGACCGCTCTGGTCTGTTTTTCAATTCTGTGCTCTTAGGAGAAAGAACCGGCAGTGTACATATATTTGGAGTGTATATATCGCAGCATTCGTTTTCGTGGTTGTTCTTCTCTGTCTTGTCTCTGTTTCAGCACACAACATCTCCACAGCCAGGAACGTCGCCTTTTCTTGGACATCCTTCACGCAAAACGTCCGACGCGACACCATTTTCTTTTCAGAAAGTATGCGCGTACAAGTTCTTGGTCTCCTCTCTACTCGATTCTGCTCTCTACTCTCAATCCCTCGATATCAAAACTCTGATCAGACAAAAGTTCTCTTCAGACGTAACCTCTGTGTAAAATTTTTCTCCTCATCTCTATTGTTTCTCTCTACTCGATAGCTACCGCACGGTAAACTCTACACTGTTCGATGATCGACAAACTTCGATAATGCTATAATGGACTGAGAATTCTCTCCCTCTGGAGTACACCCTCTGGGTTTTCCTCCACCCTACGTAACCTTCAGTGTCACGTGGCAGGGGTAAAAGACACCCTAAACAGATGGCAGCAGAAAAACAAATCACTGATAATATATCTATACGTAAGAAGACTATTTCACTAAGCTTTGCAGATTCATCTATACGGACGGTCGCCGACTTGGCTGTACAGTCAACATCTGACATCTCCACTCGAAGAAACTCCGCCACGGCTACCTCTGGCCACCGGAATCACCTCGTTCTGACACGTGGATCCCGAGTTATCACCATTGTCGTTTTCCGCCCCCTTAAACTTTGAAGTGCAGTAAGTATGGCCTTGGCTGTACAGTCAGCATCTGACATCTCCACTCGAAGTAACTCCGCCACGGCTACCTCTGGCCACCGGAATCACCTCGTTCTGACACGTGGATCCCGAGTTATCACCATTGTCGTTTTCCGCCCCCTTAAACTTTGAAGTGCAGTAAGTATGGCCTCAGGTATCGGTTTCACTTGATTTTTCGACCCAAGTGAATAATATTTCGAACTCTACATTTTTCTACAAAAGAATTGGTACACGTGGATCCCGAGTTATCACCATTGTCGTTTTCCGCCCCCTTAAACTTTGAAGTGCAGTAAGTATGGCCTTGGCTGTACAGTCAGCATCTGACATCTCCACTCGAAGTAACTCCGCCACGGCTACCTCTGGCCACCGGAATCACCTCGTTCTGACACGTGGATCCCGAGTTATCACCATTGTCGTTTTCCGCCCCCTTAAACTTTGAAGTGCAGTAAGTATGGCCTCAGGTATCGGTTTCACTTGATTTTTCGACCCAAGTGAATAATATTTCGAACTCTACATTTTTCTACAAAAGAATTGGTACCGACTTGGAGTATCTTTGATGCCATCTCGCTACCCCAAGACTTAGAGGGCCGCAACCGAATTCGTACTAATTACCCCGCGAACCCGAAGGTGAGAGGTCCATTTCGAAACCCGATGGTAATCTCCCTCTAGCATCCACACTAGGTGACTGCACTAGTGCAGGGGTAGACGGAGGCGTCTCGCATTCACGGTACGTTTAAGGGACATCTAGTGTCCCGCCCCTAGGCAACTTGGTGCCCCTCATATTCCCCCGAAGGGGCCAGCCTACTCCAAGCCGGTTGTGAGTCTGAAGGGATTTGATCCGGAGACCTCCTCCCTACAAGTTTCTCAGCTACACCATGGAAGCTGATCTCACAACTGGTTTTGAAGACCAGTTTCTAAGCTAATATGCTAGAAAGCTGCGGTATTTCGTCTTTCCTTTGCTAACACGAAGTGTCATAACTTCTCTAGACATGCTCTTTTTGTACATTTCGAATTTTAATCAAATACTACATACTACAATCTATATGAGAAAAATCTAAAAAGTATTTTTCGAACTCACTCTGATTTATGGTAAATTTCCCAGTATCAGAAATCTTGTAGAAGAACTCCAAGTAACTTTTCGCTTGCAACTCCGTTTGCAACTTTTGAACATACCACGGTGATCAGCGCGACGAGACCTACACCGTGGTGTTTTCAGATTTTTGAATGCACACTTCCTCCAGAATCGACTTCTCTGAGGTCTTAACTTCACTAAGAGAGACTAACTTCTAACTGAGAGGTGAATTATTCACTATGTGGAATAATTCACATCACGACATCCACCCCCTCCAAACCTGCACATCCTCTGGCATGTGCCAACCTCTTCAGTCTTCAGTTTGTTCTTCACCATCGTCACTCTCGTCCGCCTCAGCCTCTTCAGTAGCCGAGTCGTCTTCGTCTCTTGTCATCCTCTCAGACTCCAGAAAGTTGAACAAATCTACTGATCCTCCACGTTGTTTGAACAACTTCACTCGCTTGCCAGCCACAGATAGCTTCAAAGGAGTACCATCTAGCTCTCGTAAACTATAAGTGGTATTCTCATAAACATCTAACACAACATAAAGTCCGAACCATCTTCGCGAGAACTTACGAAGTGTAGAATGTTGATTCTCCAACGTGCTATCATACACCAGAACCCAATCACCAACACGTATTGGCTTTGGTCGTAGTCGGTGAGTCTTGTCGAAACGCTCTTTGTTTCTAACTCGAGCCACCTTCAGCTTCTCTTGCGCCTCAGCAAGATCCTCCTCCCTTCGCTCCAACTGCCTAGTTCGTAAAGCAAGGAGTGAAGTATGATCTATATCATCTTCCCACGGTAGCGTAGCCCACGTAGGAAAGTCCTCCTCAGCAGGCATGATTGGCTTCTGTCCCAACATAAGCTCAACTGGCATATAACCAGTCGTGGTACAGTGTGTAGTTCTATCAGCCCATAAAGAAAATGGAAGCAATCTCGGCCATTCTCTAGGCCTACCATCACATGCTTTCACTAAAGCGTGAACGATAGAAGGGTGTCCTCGTTCACTCTTACCAATCCCTTCTGGATTCATGGCAGTAGTAAGTCGAAGCTTTACTCCATAACGAGCAAAGAACTCCTTCGCTTCTGCACCTCTCAGCTCACCCCTATCTGCTCGTAGTCTTCCAACAGATCCATAACGACAGATTATATCTTCAAGCACGAATCTACATATGTTCTCTGTAGTCTTCGTGCGTAGTGCTCGTCCCTCCACATAGTTGGAGAGATCTTCTCGAGCCAACACCAAGTAACGCATTCCCCATAGTCCCGGCGGCATCATCACAAGATCAAGGACCCACGAAAAATGAATACTAGGTGGGTAGGTAGGTACAAGTCCATCTCTGTAACAGACTTTAGAGTAGAATTGGCAGTGCAGACACGACCCAATAAAATCCACTACGTCTTGATACAAACCCTTCCACCAGTATCGCTCCTTCATCTTCGTGTACGTAGCCCAGACTCCACGGTGTCCAGCCCACAAGGTGTCATGAAACTCCTTAAGCAGATTCAGTTTCGTTGGTTGATCATCCACCACTCTAGCCAGCATTCCGTCTCTTCTCTTCGGGCGTTTCCACAGATAACCTTCACGTAGAAGATAACCGTACGCCTTTCGTCTGATCTCCTTAAACTCTGCATCACTCCATCCTTCTCTTCTGCATAATAAACTCAGATAATAGCCGATATCGCGAAACTTTTCCGTGTAGAACTCCTCGTAGAACGGCAGTGGTTCCAAGTCTGAAGTCTGCTGACCAACTTGGCACCAAACGTCTCTCTTCTCCTCATCTTCGACTTCAGTAATCATCTCTTCTTCATCTATATAACAAGCCCTAGATAACATGTCTGCAACAGGATTATCCTTTCCTGCTATATGCTTCAGCTCAGGGTTCATACTCCGGATATAAGCAATCCATCGTAGCATTGCTATGTCTGGAGTATTACAGTTTGCTATCATACCTAGCAAAGGCAAACAATCTGTTTCTACTATCACACGGGCACCTATCAAGAACTCTCGATCTACCTTCATAGCAGTAACAGCTCCCCACAACTCACGCTTCACTTGAGGATAGTTACGATGTCTATCTGTTAAGATCCGAGCTCCAAACCTTGAAACAAACCGCACACCTTCTGCATCTTCTTGACCAACTGCCCATCCAATCGCCTTTGGACTCGTGTCAACAGTCAGTATGATAGGTCTTCCGCTCTCGTAGCTAAGTCTCCTTAGTATAGGTGGAGACTTCAAAATCTCCTTCAGCTGCTCCATCGTCTCGTGATGTTCTCGCCGCCAAGTAAACCTCTTCCCCTTTTTCAAAAGTGCATACAGAGGCTCGGCAATGTGTGCATAATGAGGAATACTCACACGAAAGAACACACAAGCTCCTAAGAATCGTCGAACCTCAGTGATGTTGGTACAGTCTGCTATCCTTGCTATAGCATCTACCTTCTCTGGGTTCGGCCGTCTTCCAAAAGTACCGCATAAGTGACCCACCACCACAATCTCTGACATTCCAAAACGAGACTTGGTACCTGACAGAGTGAGGTGTACCTCTTCCAGACGCATCAGAATCTTCTCCACATCTCGAATGTGGTCTGCAACGAACTTTCTACAACCATCAGAAGTCACAGCTTCGTCTTTGTCTTCCACCGGACAACCTTTCATGGGGATATCATCCAGAAATGGGATGGTAACCTCAGGTACAAACTCTCGTAACACCTTATGCATCGCGTTTTGCATATGAGCTACTGAGTTTGTCGCACCCTGAGGAAGAGTACACATCCGCATCAACCCCAAAGGTGTACGCATGGTAGTCAAGTCTCTACTGTCCAAAGCAAGCTGAAACTGATCATAACCTGAAAACAGATCTCCAATAGAATAGATAGATCTTCCAACAAATGCCTCGGCTACTTCATCAACCACAGGTCCTGTTCCAACATTTCGAATTGTGATGTTGTTAGCAGGCTGTAAGTCTTGGATGAAGCGTAAAGCTCCTGTCTTCTTAGATATTGTGAACCATCGGCTAGAGTATGGAGCCATAGATGGTTCAAGAATACCCATCCGCATCCTCTCCTTCAGTAACTCAATAACCTTCGGTAGCAAGGTACGAGGGACTGGAATCGGCTTCAAGTCCCAAGGTACGTGAGGAACAGTGAAGATAACCATCGGAGCTATCACACTAGGATCCACACAACCGATCTCTCCAGCTGAGAAAGAAAATGCCTTACCATGGCTAACTATCATCTGCTCAAAAGCTCGTTTCTCCACTTCAGTCAAGAAGCCACCCCCTCCTATCTGGAGCTGCTCGAGTGTCTCTTGAGTAAACTCGTGTCCTATCTGTTTAGGATCTCTCAGTACAGGCTCAGTGGCCGCTAACTCCATCTGCTGTCGTGAATCAACAGGTAACTGGGTCGTCACTGGTTTCACCTTCTTCGCTACAGTTTTGTATTTGGTGTGAACCTCTACTTCTTCACGAGAGCCACACCAGCAGATTGCATCCTTCCATCCACTCTCCAGTCTCGGATGAGGACGAGATTGCAAGCACGAGGCAATCTCCTCATAGACCTTACGAGAGTGGATAGGGATCACCACCCTTCCTCCCATCTGCTCCATCAACCTTTCTACATCATCCAGCCAACGAACAAAAGACTGTACACCTACAAACTCCTCGTAAACACTAGAAATTATCTCATCTTCTTCCAAAACTCCTGTACAGTGCAGATTTTCTGCATACTTCTTCATCTGCCTTCTACTCTTCTCAGGCATATCCTCTACTCGCATAAACTCACTCCAATCATCAGAACTAAAAGTCATCAAACCAGATTTCCAACTATGTACAGTGTAACTGCTCTCAGAATCTTGAGCAACCTCTTCATCAGTCTCCTGTGATCCCACATGTTGCTCAAGCGGGATCATAGTAGTAGCAGATCCATCACTCTTGGTATCCCGTCCTACAAGAGTGATTTCAGAAAACCCTTGCTCCTACAGATAGAAGAATCTCTTAGAGTCTGTCTGTTTCGTTCGTGGTTCGAACGAACGGTCAGAAACTGCACAGAACGTCTATCATCTGGACTACGGATCCTAGCATAGTGAGATCCATCGTCCATCACCTTCGTCTCCATTCTAACTGCAGTGATATAAGGTTGACCAAGAATCACAGGATATGAAGCAGAAGATTGCACGAAGAAGTGCTGATCTACCTCCACATCACCCAGCTTCACTCTCACGTTGGGACAAGCGCCGTATAACGCACCCTTCTGGTTGTTTGCAGCTCGTAGCACCCAACCATGGTTAAGTTCGATAGGCCACTGACCTCTCTCGTACACCTCCCGTGACATGATGTTGATCTCTGAACCGTGATCAACTAACGCAGCAACAGGTTCAAGACTTCCGAGACGAACTCGTGTAGCCGTCGTAGCACGAGCCCAGTGTCTCTTTCTGAAGTCGCTATCAGTAGCTGGACTCTCGTCGCCAGCTTCTTCATCATCAAACTCAGCAGTGTTGGTTCCAGCAACCAATGCTTCTTGCTGATACTCTGTATCATCAGCCTCCTGAAAATGCACCTTCCCGAATTCTGCATCATTAACAGAAGCTCCTACCATCTCTATCATCTGGCTTTCTACTTGTTCGGACATCACCTGTCTCTTCCGCTTGATGATGTCGATGATCAACTCGTGAAAATCCCTCTTCGCAATACCAAGAATCTCCCGAAGAGAAAACTCGATTCGTGCGTCAAGTATTCTCTGCTTCAGGATGCTCTTGAGATCCGTAGACGTCTCGATATCTGCTGCCAACTTGTAAGCCGGTCCTTTCCCCTTCTCTTGGGCAGTGAACCGTCTACCAGCAGTCGTTGGCTCCTGCTGGGATCTCTGCACGTCCTCCATCGGACCTGGTGCAGGTGGGGGAGCTGCAGAAGTAGAAGGGATGTCTTCGGGAGGAGCTGCTCGTCTCCTTGTGACTCTTCGTCTGTCCCCAGCCTCCTCCGGAACTCCAGTATCAAGTTCAGAGGCTTCTCGCCGCCTCTTCTCCTCCACAGAAGCATCCTGCCAGTGGACGTGTCTATCCACGTCCAAGAATGCTTTGATAGACGCAGCATCAACAGGATCTCCCCACCCTGTGACCCTACGGATAGTTTCTGCTCCTCTCTTCAGTACTTCAGAAGGAACTTGAACAGGTTTCTTCTCAGTAGTCCTATCTAGCAACGTAGGACTAGAAGAAACTTCAATGTGACCGGCATATACATCAGGATTTACCGGTGGTGCCATCAATGCATATACGGTTGCAGCAGCTGTAATCTGAGGTAGACTCCTCATACCTCCTCGTCCAAACTGTGTGTTTAGCGGCTCTCCAGTAGAAGAAAGGTGTAGCCTACCGTTCTGGTAGCGAACCACACCATCTCGCAGAGCAGCCGTGAGCTCTTGACAGTCCCCTCGGAAATGATCTTGACTGTCACACCAGATACATCTACGAACAGGAGCACCTCCTGGACGTGCAGCAGCAGGCGCCGGTAGCTGCTCTCTCTGCAGACCAGCTAACTCCACCTTCAGTTCTCTCATCTGCCGAATCAGGTCTTCGATCTGGTTCTGTTGTCCATGGTTCTCTGTAGGTCTCTGAACTGGTGCCCTTTGTGCAGGAACTGGCACCACTGGTATCAAAGGTACTGCAGCCGGTACAACAGGTCTAGGAGCCGGAGTCGGAGGTTGCTGTACTTGAGGAGCAGCACGAGGTTGAAAGGCCACTTCTGCAAGCGGACGTCCTCCCACGGCCACTCTTCCTCGCCTTTGCCTCGTTAGTACAGCAACGGCGTCCTCAACTCTTCCCCAGTCGGTAGTAACTCCTCCTTCAGCAGATCGGTCAGCCAACATAAAGCATAACCGATCTGCCGTAGCATCATCGGTAGCTTGCAGAAAAAGCTCGGTTCTCCTAACATCTAACGTTATGCGCTCTAGAGTTGAGAGTTGTCGGTATCTCCGATCAAACTCTCTCAACATCTCATTCAGACCCATCATACGACCAGGTTGCTGCTCAACCCAGTCTAGAAACGTTCTTCTAGTGACTCTTTCTGAATCTTCTTCGAGAAACTCCTCTCGAAGAGATCGCTCAAAACTCATCCAGACACCTAGATTTCTTCTCTATATATCCCTAACTTGGTCCCGCAACTCAGGAATTACAGCTAACTCAAAATAGGATATCATCTCTATATCAGTGACTCTAATCAGTTCCATCTCTCCTCTGTACTCACGCAGATATCTAGAAATATCTCTACCTTCAAATCTACCGCATCTATTAACTATCGCTAGCAAAGCTTTGGTAGATTTCAACTCACCCCCTCCAACGATCGGATGTTGTTGGACCAGGGCCGCAAGCGTCTTCAGGATCTCAGCTGTATCGAGACCGGATGCAGATGTCGCAGCACTCGCAGGTGCAACAACAGCAGCCGTAGAGGTAGCACCAGCAGCGCTTCCGCTCTTCCGATCCATCTTCTTCTTCGTCTTAGAACTCAACTTCACGGTCAATCATCCCAAGACACCTCTCAGTGGAAGCACCAGATTGTATGTCGAGGCAAGAGTTTCCTGGGAAGGGCGAACCTTCTAGCTGTGATATGATCGTGAAGAGGAGGACGAAAAACCACACACGGAATACGGATCGCAAGAGAACACACCACCACGTTCTCGATCTGGCCAAGATAAAACACACGGCGTGCAAGTAGATCTTCAACTCCAGGTCATTCAGATTGCAAAGCTCACGTTCAGTAACTCAGAATATCAGAAAACTGCTCCTGTGAAGCACCAGCGCGTTCACCTAGAAGCTTCCCGTTTTCTTTTCAGAAAGTATGCGCGTACAAGTTCTTGGTCTCCTCTCTACTCGATTCTGCTCTCTACTCTCAATCCCTCGATATCAAAACTCTGATCAGACAGAAGTTCTCTTCAGACGTAACCTCTGTGTAAAATTTTTCTCCCCAGCTCTACTGTTTCTCTCTACTCGATAGCTCTCGTACGGTAAACTCTACACTGCTCGATGATCGACAAACTTCGATAATGCTATAATGGACTGAGAATTCTCTCCCTCCGGAGTACACCCCTCTGGGTTTTCCTCCACCCTACGTAACCTTCAGTGTCACCTGGCAAGGGTAAAAGACGCCTAAACAGATGGCAGCAGAAAAACAAATCACTGATAATATATCTACACGTAAGAAGACTATTTCACTAAGCTTCGCAGATTCATCTGTACGGACGGTCGCCGACTTGGCTGTACAGTCAGCATCTGACATCTCCACTCGAAGTAACTCCGCCACGGCTACCTCTGGCCACCGGAATCACCTCGTTCTGACACGTGGATCCCGAGTTATCACCATTGTCGTTTTCCGCCCCCTTAAACTTTGAAGTGCAGTAAGTATGGCCTCAGGTATCGGTTTCACTTGATTTTTCGACCCAAGTGAATAATATTTCGAACTCTACATTTTTCTTTGTGACACTTGGATCCCGAGTTATCACCATTGTCGTTTTCCGCCCCCTTAAACTTTGAAGTGCAGTAAGTATGGCCTCAGGTATCGGTTTCACTTGATTTTTCGACCCAAGTGAATAATATTTCGAACTCTACATTTTTCTACAAAAGAATTGGTACCGACTTGGAGTATCTTTGATGCCATCTCGCTACCCCAGGACTTAGAGGGCCGCAACCGAATTCGTACTAATTACCCCGCGAACCCGAAGGTGAGAGGTCCATTTCGAAACCCGATGGTAATCTCCCTCTAGCATCCACACTAGGTGACTGCACTAGTGCAGGGGTAGACGGAGGCGTCCCGCATTCACGGTACGTTTAAGGGACATCTGGTGTCCCGCCCCTAGGCAACTTGGTGCCCCTCATATTCCCCCGAAGGGGCCAGCCTACTCCAAGCCGGTTGTGAGTCTGAAGGGATTTGATCCGGAGACCTCCTCCCTACAAGTTTCTCAGCTACACCACGGAAGCTGATCTCACAACTGGTTTTGAAGACCAGTTTCTAAGCTAATATGCTAGAAAGCTGCGGTATTTCGTCTTTCCTTTGCTAACACGAAGTGTCATAACTTCTCTAGACATGCTCTTTTTGTACATTTCGAATTTTAATCAAATACTACATACTACAATCTATATGAGAAAAATCTAAAAAGTATTTTTCGAACTCACTCTGATTTATGGTAAATTTCCCGGTATCAGAAATCTTGTAGAAGAACTCCAAGTAACTTTTCGCCTGCAACTCCGTTTGCAACTTTTGAACATACCACGGTGATCAGCGCGACGAGACCTACGCCGTGGTGTTTTCAGATTTTTGAATGCACACTTCCTCCAGAATCGACTTCTCTGAGGTCTTAACTTCACTAAGAGAGACTAACTTCTAACTGAGAGGTGAATTATTCACTATGTGGAATAATTCACATCACGACAGCGTGCATGCCAAATATTTCGTCAGTATGCTATCGTGTGCAATTTTACGTGAAGGATGTCCAGGAAAACGTGAGGTTCCTGGTTGTGAAGATGTAGTGTGCTGAACAGAGACAAGAAAGAGAAAAACAAGCACGAAAACAAATGTCGTAATATATACCAACTCCTAATGTATATACATTGCCGATTCTTTCGTCTTAAGAACACAAAGCTGATAAAGAGACCAGAGAGGTCTTTAATCTGCTTCAAAACCCTTAAAACGAGTCCTAGAATCTCAACCTAGACCCAAAATCACCAAAGCGTAGCTCAAAGCAAGAGAAACATCCCTTTGCTAACAAAAAGAGTTGCATCAGCATCACACGATTGAAACCCAATTCCAAAGAACGTTCATGTACAAGCTCTTAGCTAAAGCTAGCTACCACAAGCTATACATAACCAACTAGAACTCCAACGAACTCAAAAAGATGAAACTCGTAGCGAAGGAATCAAAAAAATCTATCCGAAAACTCTCTCCTTTTGTGAAACGGTCTTCAGATATCGATAAGGCCTTCCTTCTTGACTCTGTTGGCTTCAAGAACTATCAGATCTGACTCTTGACAATCGAGATATCGCCTATTTTGTGTCGCAGGTGGCCAAACTTGCAAAAACTTCTCCCTCCAGCTTAAAATCACGCACACCGTCCAAATGGATCACTTGATTTTATATCCGTCTTCTCTGAGAGGTAGATCTAGCTACCTTGAACCCAACGAGAGTCGCATGTGACAAAAAACTGACGTAAGCGCTTCCTTGCGAGCCAATTTTACTCAAAATTCTCAAATCATCCGATGAAACTTAGTATCGTCTTCAATTTTCTGAAGAACTCGACGTTCTGATCTCGATGGATCCAAGGACAGCAAGTTTGGACTCCGAAACGGTCCGAATGGTCCGAACGGTCCAACTCTCCTTCATAGATAACTGAAGCACTCCAAAAACCCCTCCTGAGTCTCAATTTCTCCCAAAACACACTCCATGATCCGCCTCTTCATGAACCGTCTTAACCAACGCGTAGCTTGCACAGAGCTGAACCCAATGACACCTTGCGTGCATGCATTGAACTTCTCAATTCTCCAAATCGTCCACCGACATGTCATAAAAACAAGCTAACCCCTTAAGCTTTTCTCTTATGTCAGCCGCTGTCGTACAAGTTTTCTCTGATAATGAGCTGGCATGTCCCTTGCGTCCTTAGTATAGCGACAGGAGCCGCAAATACCCAATCAGCAATAGTAAACTAGGGCTTAGCTTGATTTTCTCTTCTTTCGAATCTCGTATCTTCTCCACCAAGCGTCCAAATGAAGTAGACTAAGTGCTCATGAGAAGCTGACAACGAGCTCTACTCATTGATGTAATGAAAATGAAGATCCGAAGTTCTGCAAAAAGTCCGTAAGTTGGGGCTTTTCTCATCTTTTGAGTCTCATAACTTCTCCACTAGGCGTCCAAATGAATCGACAAAGTGCCCATGGGAAGTTGACAACGAGCTCTACCTATTGATGCAATGAAAGTGAAGATCTGAAGTTGTGCTAAAGGTCCGTAAGCTGGGACCTAGCTTGTTTTTCACATCTTTCGAGTCTCGTAACTTCTTCACTATGCATCCAAATGAAGTAGACGAAGTGTCCATGGAAAGCTGACAATGAGCTCTACTCATTGATGCGATGAAAGTGAAGATCTGAAGTTGTGCTGAAAGTCTCATTTTTAGTCCCCTGAGTGTTTTTGGAGCGATAATGATAAGAATCGAAATAGATTTTCAGGTAGGAGCCGGTCCACGACACGACATCCATCCCCTCTAAACCTGTGCATCCTCCGGTATTCACCAAAGATACCAACCAAGGAGTGGACCGGCACGCACCTTGTCTTATCGTCCTACTTCTTATCGTAGTCAACCTAATCTTCAAGCTCTTCTGCATAATCCTCATCCTCAAACTAAAACTCTGTCAAGATATTTGCTAGATCGACCTCCTCATCTCTCGTTGTGAAAATCTTGACATGTTTACCTGTCACTAGTATCTTCAAGCTCGTTCTGTCCAACTCTTGCAAGACGTAAGTTGCATTGTCATGAATCTTCTTCACCACATACGGACCAAACCATTGCTTGGAAAACTTTCACAGTGCACTATGCTGGTTGTCTAGATTGTTATCATAGACTAACACCCAATCATCTTCCTTGATTTTCCTACATCTTAAAAGATGTCGCTGATCAAATCTGATCTTGTTCTTCAACCGTGCTTCTCGTAACTTATCGAAAGCAACTTGGATATCCTCAGGTCTTCTCTCTAATTGTCTAACTCGAATAGCAAGAAGTTCTTCTGTTGTCAGATTGTCCTCCCAAGGTAACGCACTCCATGTCAGAATGTGTTCTTCAACCGGCATGATATATGACCTGTGATGAGCTCCACTGGCATGTAACTTATTACCGAGCTGTGCGTCGTCCGATCTGTCCATAACGTAAATGATAAGAGTCGAGACCACTCGCGCACCCTTCCGTTGCAGACCTTCACCAAAGTCTTCACAATGGACGGATGATCACGTTCACTCTTGACATTCCTTTCCGGGTTGTAAACAATTGTTAGTGACAACCTCACCCCACACCTTGCAAAGAATTCACGAGCCTCATGTGCATCTAACTCTCCCCGATCTGCAGTAATCTTTCCCACACATCCATATCGACAAACAATCTCTTCCAAGAGAAATCTACATACCCCTTCAGTTATCTTTGTCCGAAGATAACTGAAAGATTAACTTAACTTGATTTGAAAGATCTTCTCTAGCAAGTACCAAGTATCTCATCTGTCACAATCTAATTGGCACAGTCACCAAGTCTGCAATCCACTTGAAATGGATTGCTAACATATAAATCGGGTGTAATCCGTCTCGATGTAAGATGTTCGATATATCTTACATGTCAAACAAGACTTCACAAAAGATACGACATCCTTGTACATATTTTTCCACCAATACCGCTCTTTCATCTTCGTAAAAGTGATCCAAAACCCTCGATGTCCAGCCCAAAGACTCATGAAATGGTCTGAGCAACTTCTAATGATCTTCTTTGTCACAAATCACTTGTAGCGATATCTCACTTTTCTGCTTCGACTACTTCCAGAGAAACCCATCCTGCAACATGAAGTTGTAGGTCTTCTTTCGAACTCTCCGAAACCTCTCATCCGTCCAACTTGTGTGCTTAACCATCGTGCTAAGGTACCTTCCAGTGTCAAGCAATTCACCATCATATAATCCTTCAACAAACAACTCTTCTTCTTTTCTTGTATGTGCAATCGAATAGAACTTTACATCCATGTCGTCAATATCTTCAACCATCTCATCCTCCCTATCATATCGAGCTCGAGATAACATATCTGTCATCGGATTATCTTTCCCTACGATATGTTTAAACTCCGGATTCAACGACTTGATATATGCAATCCATCGTAACATCGTAATATCACGAGTCGTACAATTCATGATCATCCTAGTAACGGCAAACAATCAGTTTCAACCACCACTGCTGCTCCAATCAGATACTCTTGCTCGATTTTCATGGCTGAAACAATATCCCATAGTTCTTTCTGCACTTGCGGGTATGCACGTTAACGAGCGCTTAACACCTTCGCTCCAAACCTAACCGCAAATCTGTCTCCATCCTCATCATCTTGTCCTACTGTCCATCCGATTGCAATTAGACTTGTATCTACAATAAGAATCACCGGCCTAGTACCTTTGTAATCAATCCATCTCAAAACTGGAGGATTATGATAGTAGGGACTTTAGCTTCCGCATCAATATGTTCTTCCTCCCATCTGAACTTATGACCTTTGCATAACAACCATATAATGGATCCATCACATGCGCATCATGAGGAATCCAAATGTGATAGAATACACAAGCACCCAAAAATCTTCTTACTTATGTCAACGAGTTGCAAACCTCCTTCATCCTCCCAATCGCATCCACTTTGTTCGGGTCTGGCTTCCGACCAAACGATCCACACAAATGACTCACGATCAAAACTTCTCTAATCCCAAATGTAGAATTCTCATCTTCCACACATCCTTTGATGGGGATGTCATCCAAGAACGGCATCGTCTTTTCAGGGATGAAGTCCCTTAGAACTCTATTCATCTCATTGATCATGTTGGTAGCTCCCTGTGGTAAGGTACACATCTTAACCAACCCCAAAGGTGTCCTCATTATCATGAAGTTTCTGCTCTCCTCCGCTAGTTGAAACTGATCATATCCTGAATAAAGATCTCTCATTCAGTAAATTGCTCTTCCTGCAAACGCTTCAGCAAACTCATCCACAATCGGTCCCATCTTAGCATTTCTGATTGTTACTGTCTTCACCGATTCCATGTCTTGGATGAACCGCGACAACCCATTCTTCTTAGATATTGTAAACCATCTGCTTGAATATGGTGCAAACGACGGCTCCAAGATCTTCATCAACATCTTTTCCTTCAACAACTCTACCAGTTTAGGCAAGTGAGCCCGATGTACTGGAACTGATCTCAGATTCCACGACACATGCGGTACTGTGAAGATAACCATTGGGGTAACAACGTATAGATCTACACACCCAATCTCATGTGGCTCAAAGACAAATGCTTTCTCATGCAGTGAAAGCATCTCCTTGAAGCACATCCTCTCTTCTAGTAGAAGAGACCCATCAAATCCAATCTTTAGCTCTTCAAGGTCTCATTCGTGACCTTATGTCCTATCACAGCAGGATCTCTCAAACTCTTCTCTCTTGAAGCTCGATCCATTTGTTGGTTAGTGTCATCCGACAAGAGACCAACAATTGGCTTTATCTTCTTATCCACTGTCTTGTACTTCGTCTCAACTCGAACCTCAGGTGCATGAAATGATTCGATCACCGAGTAGACCTCTCTTGAATTAAATCTACACAACCTTATCCATATCCTCCCATCCAATAGAATTGATCTCTCGCAAAGGATCCTCCAACCCATCCTCTTCATAAACGCCAGAAATCCATTCATCCTCTTCTAGTTCACCCAGCTCTTTCAACATCAACTCAACCTCACGCAAATGTTTTTGTTCTTTTCTTCTCAGTTCTTCAACCTTCTTGTAAATAGCAATTCCACAATCTGAATATCCAACAAATCTTGTACAAAAGACACTTTCTTCTTCAAGCGAGAGTACCTTCTCCTGCACATCATCACAATCCCGCTCTATAGTAGTACTCAACGAAAATCCTTGAACTCTTCACTCACCCTTGAAAGAGGTTTCTCTCTCAGACGATCTCGATTGCGCTCGTGATTGGACGGTATAGTCAAGAATTGTATCGCTCTCGTCTCATCTTGACTTGGGATCCTAGCATAAGTAGATCCGTCGTCTAGTATCATTGTCTTCATCCGAGTTGCTGTGATGAAAGGTTGACCAAGAATGAGTAGGTATGATGTTACTTTGAACAAAGAAGTTTTGCTCGATAGCAAGATCACTTATGCATACTCTAACGTCTAGACAAGCTCCATGCAAATCTCCTCTTGTGTTGTTGGTTGCTCTTATGACCCACCCAACCTCTGTGTCGATAGACCACTTCTTCTTCTTGTACAACTCTTTCGACATGATGTTGATTTTTTATCCATGATCAATCAGAGCAACCATCGACTCATCCAAATCTCCAATCCTCACCAGCGTCTCCGTCGTAGCTCAAGCCCAATGTCTGTGACTATAATGACTTGAGCTTTGCTTCTCATCATCTTCTTCATCTTCAAAATATTTCATGCGTCTTTGATCTCTTTCTTCCTCTGAAGAATATACATTGCACTTTGCAAGCTCTCTCTCCTCATCCACAGACACCCTAGTATCCAAAGCATGTGATAAAATAGTCTCACCCGTACTCTGTCGATTCCGTTTGATGATGTCGATGATGACATCATAAAACTCACGCTTAGCAATGTCCAAAACTTCCCTCAAAGTAAACTCCACCTTTGCGTTCAGAATGCGATCTTCCAAGACTCCCTTCAAGTCTGTTGAAGCCTCGATGTCCGACTATAGTTTGTATGCAGCCGGCTTACCCTTCTCCATCTAAAACTCCTTCGCTCTCTCTTTCGATGGAGAAGGAGCATCATCCATCGGTAGATATTGAGCTCATGCATCTCGAAGCCTTTGACAAACCTTCTCTCCTCAAGTCTGTCTCTTGGAAGAAGTTCCTTCCCTTGCATCCTCTAGATTTCACATTCTCTTCTCTTCTAACAACACTTTGTGTTGGTTCTTGCCGATGTAAGCATGCACCGATAGAGCTTATATTAGATCCTCCCATCCAGTATTCTTTCTAATCGTAGCAGCTGTCCTCAACAATGTCTCACGTGTCATCTTTCCTTTCTGTTTCATGGAGATGGCAGATGACCACAATCCACTCGGTTCAACATGCTCGTTAAAACTCCTCTCAGCTTGATCATCAACCCTTGTGTCATATGTTCCAGCCTCCACGATTGCAACTGCTTGCGGTGATAAGTGGTCCTCAACCAACTTCTTCAAACCCTCTCCACAAAGTTAGTCTGAAGAAGTTCACCGGTATCTCTCAGCGCTACCTTTCCATCCTTTTAGAAAATCACTCCTTGTTGTAAGATATCAGTGAACTCCTTGCAATCTCTGTGTGGATGATCAGTATCATCGCACCAGATACATCGTTGGATCCAACCTTGCTTCTTAACAGTGTCGTGATGTGAATCATTTCACATAGTAAATGATTCACTTCTCAGTCAGGAATTAGCCTCTCTGAGTGAAGTTAGGACCTCAGAGAAGTTGATTCTCGAGGGAGTTATGTATTTTGAGTCCTAGTAGATCGTGTCGCTACCCTCAGTCTCAAGATCGGACGCAGACGCGAGCAACAGAACCCTAGTGAACTTGCGCTAGGTTGTGAACGCTGCGAGTGGGACTGAACGGTTTGGCCGGGAAGTCGGGATCAGAGGAACCCTAAGTAGTTCTCTGAACCGAGGTTGGAACATTGGGCTAGGACCTAAGGGCTTATCCCAAGAGGACCCCAAACAAACACTGACCTAATGGGGACGAGTCTGGGAACGGACCGAAACATGAGTCTGAGACATAGGTCTGAGACATGGGTTCGAGACGTGAGACCGAGATGTGGGATCGAGACGCAGACGGACCGTGGTTCGGGCGCTGGTCCGACCACATGGTTCGAGTTTGGGTCTGGACCACAGATTCTCAGAAAAAAATGGTTAAGTGTTGGAGCTCTAGCGACGTTTTAGATTGTGGACGGAGCTCCATGTAAGATCTCGAAGCGAGTGAGGTATCATTGGAAAGGTCTTGTCAAGAGCTTTCCAGTGATATATAACACTCCTAGAACTGACCTCTGAGCTGGAAGTTATGACCAAACCAGGATCGAGTTGTGGTATAATTTTTAAAGACCAAAGAGGAGGGCGGGCCGCCGATCCCCAGAAGTATATATGAGAGGGGCTCGATGCCTGGGTGGGCCATGACGAGTCACCTGACCCCAGGGTTTGACGAGCGGACTCTGGGGGCATGAGGTGATGGCTGGGCCGGTTCCAAGACACGTTCTCGTCTAGACTTGGACGTCTGGACTTAGGAACGCTGTAAGGGCTGGGGCAAGACTAAGGAACGAGTCGGCGAGTTAGACCACCGTTCGGGAGCCTAGACCCAGACGGACATCACGAGCGGTTGGACTGGTAGGTGTGCTGGAGGCACCGTTTAGGACCCTGGACTTTATAGGAAATCCGCTCCAAGTCATATTGTGACTTGCTCATGTTTGGGACCGACCTAGGCGGATCTAGGTCGGGACTTAGGGAATGCTGAGCTTGATGAATAGGGAGACGGTCCGGCTCCGGTCAGGACCAAACTGAGATAAGGTAAGTGGTGCATGGACGCTAACTTGTGATTGTGTTTGCAGGTTAGCGGTGTAAATTTTGTGACCTACTGAGCAAGAGCTTTCGCTAGCGCAACAAGGCGATAAGTGTGCGAAAATTGTTTATCATGTTCATAGAGTTTTAAACTCATGGGTTGTACTTACTTGTCGCCCATGCACGCTTTCTAGCTGGTTTAAGTTATCTTTCAGGGTTGCGTGTCATTTTAGGTAGTTTAAGATTTACGTTGGCACTTTAGGGGGCTGACCTGGTAGCCTATGAGTGAAGTTAAGTTACCATGTGGATTAGGACACTAGAGGACAGCCAAGTGGAGCTATGAACTTCCATTGATCCATTTCTGTCTTTTGTAAAACTCTAATTTTAGAAGCAGAGGTCTAAAGGAGAGTTTGAGCATTTGGTGAGGACACTGTGAAATCTGAGAGCACAGGAAGACAGAGCTCGTCGTGCTAGTCACTGTCAGTGAAATTCTTGATCGATTTGGAGCAATAAAGAAGGAAGTTATGCCAAATTGAAGTTCGGATTGAGTTGAAACTGCATCACTTTTGTTGATTTTGGGGTTTTGAGTGTCAATTCTAGCAAAGAAGAGATAATCGTTTCAAACCTGCGTGGCTGCCTTCATTGTCAGCAGGGCTAAGACTATCCAAAAAGTTTCAAGTCATTTGAGTGAGTGAGTAATTCAGGGCGACCGCTGAAGCAGAGGGGGTCTGAAAAGCTCTCAATCTAGAGCAGTAACTTCAGAAAACGAGATCTGGAGAACGGTGTACAATTAGGAGTCCCAACTTCACAAGTGTGTTCAACATCCTGTAGACTCCAAATCCTGTAAGAATCTTTGAAAGTGATAGAGCCAATTTTCTGTTGTAGGTCGAAATAGCTGTCTGAGTACCAGAAATTGTCGTCTGATTATCAGAAATTGCCGCAATATTTTTACCCAGAACTTTTCTATCCATATCTCGGTGCTAGAATTTGATCTCAAGTTGAAACTTCGTGTGTGTGCTCAGTGGGGCCTCTTTTATATGTAGGAGAAGTTTAGAAATCTAAATCTTCACATATTTCTCAATCCTGAGTGTCAAATTTCACCGTCTGATCTTATCATTACTAGTTAAGCCTAAACTTTGCTTCTTGAACATATCAAAAGAGCCAAGAGACCTGTATTAGTGTTTTTATAGTGTCATCTTGTAACCTGAAGCCTATCCTTTGAGTAAACCAGCTACAGCTAGAAGCCTAGTGCTTCCTTGAGTAAACGTATCACAGCCTTCACGGTCATAACACAGCTAGAAGGTCCCGCCCTTCCCAGGAAAACTCTCACCTCGACAACGGGTTTTGCTCCGCTTGTAGATCCTTGCTCCTCCAATCTTGTGAGCTTGATCTGCAGGTCTCGCATTCCACGCATGATCTCCTCAAGGTTTGAATCATCCTTCTTCGGAGATACTCCAGGTGTCTAGAACAACTGGTACCATCTATCTAGCAACAGGAACCGCTGGTCAGACTACATGAACAAGTGCTACATCAGTCTGTGTCCTAGGCGTCCAAATAAAGTAGACGAAGTGCCCATGGGAAGTTGACAACGAGCTCTACCCATTGATGTAATGAAAATGAAGATCCAAAGTTGTGCAAAAAGTCCGTAAGCTTAGGTCTAGTTTGTTTTTCTCATCTTTCGAGTCTCGTAACTTCTCCACTAGGAGTCCAAATGAAGTAGACGAAGTGCCCATGGGAAGCTCACAACAAGCTCTACCCATTGATGCGATGAAAGTGAAGATCCGAAGTTGTGCTAAAGGTCCGTAAGCTGGGGCTTAGCTTGTTTTTCACATCTTTTGAGTCTCGTAATTTCTTCACTAAGCGTCCAAATGAAGTAGATGAAGTGCCCACGGAAAGCTGACAACGAGCTCTACCCATTGATGCGATGAAAGTGAAGATCCGAAGTTGTGCAAAAAGTCTCATTTTTAGTCCCATAAGTGTCTTTGGAGCGATAATGGTAAGCATCGAAATAAATTTTCAGGTAGGAGCCGGTCCACGACACGACAACGCTTAGTTATCTTTGGAGTCTAGTTTTCTATGCATGTTATCTGGTTGCAGAACACGTCTACTGTTCAACAATAGTATATTGTGAGGAAAGTTCATATGAACCTATGACAGAGATATGAATAGAGATACATACCTCGCGACGAGACTATGTTTGGAACCCCTAATGTTCCTTTCTTCAGCGCTCTTTACACTTGAAGTATCTAGCCCAATGTCCTCTTCCACGAAGCAAGGTTTTGATCTCAATGGTATAATCTCGAAACCTAGTCTTACTTTACAAGTACACCGTTCTTACATGGCCAAGAGAGGGAGGTTCTATATGTAATGTTTGACATAATGATGTATTTTAGATTTTTATTCTAGTATAAAGGTTATGTAAGACAAAATTTATATTTTTTACATAGTTTTAATTTTAAATCTCCTTGTATATTACTAATATGCACAGATCAATTTACATCCTTTTCTTATTAATTTATAATAAAATGAAAATTTCCATAAATATCCAAAAATATACTTTAAAAATCTTACAATAAATATTTTTTATATTTTTTATTTTCATCAATTAGAAAGATGTATTGATTGTTTAAACTCGTACGGTACATTTATATATCCACGATAGAAATTATTCTTCTTTTCTCTAGATTATTTGTTTTCTTCTGAGGATATTTTATGTATTTAATTTTCTGATTTAATTTATTTCTGAATTTTTACTATAATTCAGCATATATTATTTTCTGTCATTTTATTAGTTATATTAATTAGTTGATATTATTATAAATTATTTATTTAAATATTTATTAGATTATGCGTGATTTGCTATTGGAGGATGAGTGACCACTACTAGCATCCTTTAGAACTACCTCTAAATATTTGCAAGATTCAACTTACAAACTCAACTCAAGGGATTTGGTTTCTGGTATGTTATTTCTTACATTTAATTGAAATGTATTTATATATAAAAACATACTAGAGTATGAAACCTCTACCGAACACATTATGTCCCGGTTGGAACGCATGACTTGTCAGTAAAGTGTTCCTTATAGTGTTGTGATCCAGCTCGAGCTATGAACTAGTTAATGCCGTGCATTCTCCAACCACAAAACACAAACATATATTGAAATTGTTATTTAATTTGGTCGGATGAGGAAGAGAGTCGGACTCCACGGATACATTTATGCAACCATTAAGAATCTGTGCCTTTATTGTTTTCTCTGACTAGTTGACTATGCAGAAATTTCCTTGAGCTCACCTCTAAGACATTTGTCGAACTTGACACTACTATTCTTAGCTTTGCATATTTAACCGGAACCTTGATGAGCAACAACAGGTTCAGTAGTTCAAAATATCACTTAATTTGAATATGAGTGCATGTCTGCAGCCAGCCATGTATCTGCATGAAATTGGTATTGGCACTCGTGAATCTGCCCTCGTTCACAATGAGCCAGTCTGTAGCCTCGAGATCTGGTTTCCTTGTGGTGTATTTGGAGGAGTTTCGATTGACTTGCTGCTGGGTTGTGTCATTTCGTGACTTTTTTTGTTCTATCGTGGGGAGTACTTCCAGTCTACAACATTTGTCTTTTTGTAACTTCAGCAGTTGCTACTACTCAGTGTTTTCTTACATGTTTCTGAACCTTGCGATAACTTTCTTGACTCGTCGACAGTGGTCTTGAAATAGTTTCTGGTTAGAGTTCGGCTGCATTTTATCACCTCTGTTTATTACTTTTGGTTCTATGTTCTTTGCTACACTAGTCCCACTAGGTTGTGCTGCGTGGACTCCAAGGTTAATAACAACTCTATGTGCAATTGATCCTGATATGAAATCAATGATCTCTCTAGACCCTTTGACTCAAAGAAGTTTTGGTCCTTTGGTCATACTGCACATCCGATAAATTCCTTTCCACTATGGGTTCTTTTCCTTTTGATTCGTGATGATGTCATTGGATAATTCTTTGGACCAACTCTCATTTGAAAGAGTCTTATCAGAACTTTATCTCTAATCACAACCACAAATCACAACATCGCGACCGACCGGCACCAACTAAAATTCCTTGTCAAAATAAGAAAACAAGCATCCTCGCACCACCTCTGTCGGTGCTCAATATACCACTAGCTCGATGGTCAGATCACCTTAACCCAAATGAAGGTCATGAGTGCAACCCACGTAGCTAGCAATACAAAGAACTCACGACACTACACCATCTTCGTTGACGCTCAATACACCACTAGCATGATGGTCAGATTACCCTAATCCAAATGTGTGCAGCCCACATAGCTCATTATGTGGGCTGCACACATAATGAGAATAATTCTCACGAGAAGTGAAATACTCTTGAGGAATGAAATAATAAAACTAGTGAGGAACTCATAAGTGATCAGGAAGAAAAAGAAGAGAAGGAAGAAAAAATGAAAAAGAGAAAAAAGAATGAAGAGGACGAGATATATATAGGGAGAGAGAGAAGGGAGGAGGAGAAGGAGGAACACAAGCACAGTTTGAGTTAGTACACCTTTAACTGTGTAGATGTGGAGCGGTGAGACGTCATCACGATGACAGACCGTCAGCATATTGACAAGAGGACCGCCGTTCTCTAAGTGGCGCTTGATGAAAGGATCGTCGATGATGGATGGCTCTCGATGAGTAGATGATGTATGACAAGAAGCTACTGACAAGATGACGATCCACTGATAACTCTAGCAAAGCACATCACTGAGAGGTGGCGGTCCAAGTGGCAAGATCTTCTATAGATATATCATCCTCCTAAGGTAGAACGCTCCAAGTGGGTATGTGTTTCTCTATGGACAAGATATGTTTCTAACCTTGCATCAAATCCACTAGCATATATCTCGTGATTGAACTATGAGTTGAACGATCAACCCATAAAGCAAATGGAAGAACTTTTGTCATTCTCTTGCTTTCCCCTTGCAAGCTTTCACAATAACTTTCAAAATAGGAGAATGACCACATCACTCTTCGCATTTCTTTCTGGATTGTAAGTTGTGGTAAGAGCTAATTTCACATCACACATCTTGAAGAACGCTTTAGCTTCATCTGTGTTCAACTCCTCTTGATCAGTCGTTATCTTCCCAATGCAACCATATCTACAAATTACGTCTTCTAGCAAGAATCTATAGACTCTTTCAATAGACTTCATACAAAAAGCTCGTCCTTTGACTTGGTTGGACAGATCCTCACGTGCAAGAATCAAATATCGCATTTGTCATATCTCAACTTGCATGGTAACTAGATCCACTACCCACTTATAATGGATTGCAAGTGGATACGTAGAGTGCAAATCGTCTCTTGCAAGTTTGACACAATTCTACAAATCTCTATACATCTCTGTACATGTTATGCCATCAATACCTCTCCTTGAGTTTTGTAAAGGTTGCATAAATAACTCTATGCTTTACTTACAAGCTCATGAAACTCTTGCACAAGTAACTTTTGCATGTCAATCTTGCACATAATCCTTTGTGGCATCTTGCGAGCTTGCTTAGCTTACTTCTACAAATAACCACCTTGTAACAAATAGTTATAAGCCTTCCTCTGTTTAAAGTAAGCATCACTCCATCATGACTACTTAGTCAACAAGCTTAGATAACATCCTATGTCTAATCATTCTCCTTCATACAACTCTTCCATGAATGGTTTGGATGCTCACTCTTACCTCCTTGAGCTCTACAGAAAATAGTAGTACCAATGTCTTCTATATCTTCAATCATCTCCTCCTCATCCTCGCACCTTGCACGAGACAACATATCAGCTAATAAGTTGTTCCTGCTCGTTATATGTCTAAACATTATATTTTAGGACTTGACGTAAGCAATCCAACGTAACATAGCAATATCAAGGGTGTAAAAAATTGTTATCATCCTTAACAAGGATAAACAATATGTTTCTACTACTACTAGCACTCCAATCAAATAGTCTTTTTCAGCTTTCATAGTTGTAACTATTCTCCATAACTCTCTCTTCACTTGATAATAGTTCCTATGTCGCTCACTTAACACTGTTACTCCAAACCTGATTGGAAATCAATTCTCTTCTTCATCATCTTGTCCTACTGCCCATCCAATGACTATTGTGATAGTGTCAATAGTCATTGGATGATAGTCTTGCTCACACAACGAAGTACAGATGGAGAAGATAACAACTGCTTCAATATCTAAACTGCCTCAATATGTCTCTCTTCCCATGTAAACCTCTTGGACTTTCTCAATAGATCATAAAGAGGATATGTCACATGTGCAAAATGAAGAATTCACACATGATAGAGGATACAAGCACCAAGAAACCTTCTCACATTCGTTGTTGAACTACAATATCATTCATCCAATGTATGACGTCCACTTTACTAAGATCAGATTTGCGTCCTAATCATCCACACAATTTCTCGCACTCCAAATGAAGACTTGGCACATGATAGTGTTAAGTGCGCTTCTTCAAATCGTGATAAAATCTTATCACAATCTGAAATGTGATCAGCAACAAAGTTTCTACACCTCTTTTGATCCATTATCTCATCTTTCTCCTCCTCTACACATCCTTTAATTGGAATGTCATCCAAGAAAGGCATGACTTCTCAAGAATGAACTCTCGAAGAACCTTATTCATCTCATTCATCATGTGCGCTACCGAGTTTGTTGCTCCTTGTGATAGCGAGCATATTTTGATCAACCCCAATGGTGTTATCATGGTGGTAATATCTCTACTCTATTCAGCAAGTAGAAATTATCGTATCCAGAGTAAAGATCTCTTATAGAGTAAATAGTCCCTCCAGCAAACACCTCTGATGGTCACGTGGTTCACAAGCTACATATCTTGGATGAATTGTAATGCATCACTCTTCTTTGGTATTGTAAACCAACGACTAGAGTATGATGCAAATGATGGTTCCAAGATCTTCATCTACATCTTCTCCTTCAAGAAATCTACGAGTTTTGGTAGATGCGCTCTATGTACAAGAATTGACCTCACGTCCCAAGAGGCATGGAATTATGAATATGATCAATGACCCACAATGTTGAGATCTACACATCCAATTTCTGAAGCTTCGAAAGCAAAAGCTTTATCGTGTCTAGTTAACATCTCTCTAAACTTATTCTCCTCCACAAGTAAAAGAAAGTTTGTAGAACCAACCTTCAACTCCTTGAGCGCAGCTTCAGTGAACTTTGTGACCAACCCGGCTAAGATCTCTCAAGCTTTTCTCCTTCGAAGATTGTTGGACTTGTTGGTTAGAATCAATAGGTAACGATTGAGCAACATGTTTTATTTTCTTTTCCACTATTTTGTACCTAGTCTTCTCTAACTTTGGGATCTAAGAATGACTCTATAGTTGTATAGAGCTCCCTAGAGTGTACTTCCATCACCTGATCCTCATCTTTTTGCTCCACCATAGCAAGCTCATCCATGAAATCTCTCAACCTCAACTCCAAATATACACCTTCTATCTTATCATCTTTTTCAAGCACACTAATTCTTTTTAGGTCTTTTTCAGTTTTTTGCACAACCCTCAACTCCCACTTTTGCAAGTCAGCAAGTCATGTATGTGTAGCAAACCCACTCCTAGAGAATCTCACAACTCTTGTACAAAAAGAACTTCCTTCCGCTAGCAAGAGTACCTTTTTTTATGTATCGGTATCACCATATCCTAGCTCTATAGTGCTCTTATGCAAAAATCCTTGAACTCTTCAATGACTCTAAGTAGAAAATCACTTCGTGAGTACTCTCGATTACGCTCATGGTTTGCTGATACAGTTAGAAACTGTACCGCTCTCTTGCCATCTTAACTTCTGATCCGTGCATAAGTAGACCCATCATCCAAAATCTTGATCTCCATCCTCACAGCTGTAATGTAAGGTTGACTGAATATCACTATGTATGATGTACCGTCTTGAACAAAGAAATTACGTTCAATAGCTACATCTCCAACCTTCACTCTTACATCAAGACAAGCTCTATAGAGTTCTCTTCGTGTGTTGGTTGCTGCTCGGATCATCCAACTATGATTTGTATCAATAGGTCATCTACCTTGCTTGTAGACGTCCTTAGAGATAATATTGATCTCAGATACATGATCAATGAGAGTAACCATCGGATCTGTCATCTCTCCAACCTTCACTAAGATTTTTGTGATAGCTCTAGCCCAATGTACTCAAGTGTAAGGACTATAGACTTTGTCATTATTGTCATCGTCAAACCGAACCTTGCGATTGATGCAACATTGAGCTAGTTCTAGCTCTTCCTCTTATGATATCTTTGTGTCCAATGCGTTAGACACAACGTTTTCTCTTATCAATTGCTTTTTTTGTTTGATGGTGTCAATAATGAGATCATGAAACTCTTTTTTGGCAATCCCAAGAACCTCTCTTAAGATAAACTCGATCTTGGCATTAAGTACTTGCTCCTCTAGTACCCATTTCAAATCTGTAGTAGCTTCAATATCATACTGAAATTTGTATGAAGGAGATTTTTCCTTCTCTTTATCTCTGTTCTTCTCTGATTTTTCAAGAGTAGAGGATAAGATCTCTTCCATAGTCCCCTCCTCTAAAGACATAATCTCCAATCTGAACTTCTGTCCTCTTGTTTGCCTCTTAGGAGCTGTTTTCTCTTCACTATGATCGATATCATATCGTTTGCGCTCTCTTTCATGAGAGCCTCATGTTGGCTGTTGGTCAAATAAGCATGTATAGACATTGTATCTTCTTGATCATCCCATATAGTAGCACGTCTAATCGTTGTTGCTGTCTTCAACAACTCCTCCCTAATCATTTTTCTTCTCAATTTTGGTCTTAGCATGACTCCACATGTTAGAGTATCTCCATGCTTCCTAGAAGCACTTTTCTCTCCTACTATCTCAACTCCATAAGTAGTAGTTTCCAATGATGCAGCAGCATGCTGAGAAAAATATTCCTCTAATACTTGCTCCATTCCTCTCTTTTTGAAGATGGTTCTGAGAATCTCTCCATTATCTTTCAAAACAATCTTCTCTTCCTTCTAGTAGACTACTCCATCTCGGAGAGTATTGACAACTCTTTTCGAGCATGATCAACACTATCACGTCAAATGCACCTTTATACATAATCTTGCTTAGGGGTAGGTCTTTTATCATGTGCTCCTCCTTTCTCTTCCAATCTTGCTAACTTGATCTGCAAGTCCCTCATCTCTTTCACCAACTCTTTTACAATATCCCTCTATTGTGGAACAATTATAAGAATAAGAATACGAGGAGGCGGAGTAATAGATAAAAGTACTATTAGTTGCTTCTGTAGTACCATCATAGGTGATGGTCTTACTCCATGATTTGCTATCACCTTCCCTCTCTGGTACTATCTCTTGGTAAGAATACCAACTGCTTCAAAAATCTTTGTCCAATCAATGATAAGCTCGTTATCCTCCGTCTATCTTCTAGAAGCCTCAAATCCTTTTGTAGGTCATTGTTGGATGATTGTAGGTTTGATAAGACTCATATTTTGTCATTCTCAAGTATGAGTCTTTCCATCTACGGCAACGGAAAAAACTGTCTTTCAAACTCTTGAAACAATTCTATGGTAAGCAATCCTTTGTTGGGTTTGCCACCCACTCCATGAATGACTTTTTAGTTACTCTATTGACATCATCTAGAGAATATTCTTCTTTTAGTTGAAGAATAAACTCCTCCCAAATAGTTACATGAGCTCGAATGATCTCTCTCACATACTCACGTAACTCAACTACAACTGCAAGCTCAAACGTTTGTACCATTTCTTTTTCTGATATTTTGTTTAGCTACATCTCCCTTGAGTAGTACTTCAAGTACTTGGATATATTTTTCTCATCAAACTTATCCCACATCCCCATAACAGATTACAAGGCTTTGGTAGTCATTGCCTCTTTCTGTCCCACGGCTTGTTGTTGTTGCATTATCAACGCAAATGCCTCGAGCAACCACATGTCAGACCTAGTAAGTTTGTAACTTTAGGAGTCTTTCTAAAAATAGAAGCATCATCTATGAAATGAGACAACCCTTCAACATCCATGGTTGCGAACCCACAAACTTATCTCTCACCTGAAACGTTTCACGTCAAGTTCACCAACTATCGTAGAGCGTGAAGTTTAGTCTGAGAAGACACGGGATATCTTGCTGTAGAGAGATACGGCAAGACCTTGGACAACCCCGATGAAATCTTAGTGCTCTCACTACCCAATCTATCAGGCTTTATCTCGGTTTCCACTAACCTAACTTGATCTTAAGTGTAAACACACGTGTACCACACAACACAACTGGACGGTCAATCTTATTCTAAGTACATGAAAGATCTATACATGATAAACATATAATTTATTTTAGAAGAGTACCTTCAAGAAGTTTCACCTTGAAACCCCAAGTCGTTTGTTCAAGGTCAGCCAAGATATGTAGGTGAAATATCTCCTCTCCTTCAAAACTTGGCATGATGTAGTTGAATTTTGACAACCTATTGCTCCCAACTTGAACTTCCAACTGGACTCAAAGAAAATACCTCTTATCTCTCATTACTTTATTTGAAATTTTAGTTTCATACTCCAAACCAATTGCTCAAAATGGACCAAGCCTTTCGTCTGTGCTAACTTATGAGTTGTACATTCCTCAGTGGCTAAAATCCACGACCTCAATAATTGTTGGAGCGAAAGTCACTGATGAAACTACGATATCAAACAAAGTCAATAGCTTCTCAATTTCGATTGGTCATGGTTGAGTTACTACTTTTATTTTTTCAGATGTGCAGAAATGCTTAGAAAGCTTTTGCTTTAAACCCCAGTGTGGATATAAAAAACCGGTAGTGCTGCTCTTCTCTATCACATCGCTGAAATTTGTGTTGTGAAATGTTACTCTAGATTATTATTTATTTATTTTTTATAAAACCAAGGCGCCCACCGCCAAACCAAGGAAATGTTGTTATAGATGCAATCTGTCGATAAGCCCTTGTCCTACTTCGCATGCACACATCTTCAATGCAGGCTAATATGACCACTTGGAATGCAAAAAAGTAGAAACTTGACAACTATGTAGGCTTCGGTATTGAATAAACTAAGTCCCAGTTCAGCTCTCCTGATGATGGACCTAATCTCACGTCATATTCTTTTCCCTCGAACTGGAAACAACAAGTCCAAGGTTCAACGGGTTGTACAGGACTGATGTGGTGCTGTAATGGCTTCATATTGGAGTGAGTTTCCCGTGATACATGGCTGAATTCGCAATCTCCTTGGGCGAGGGATGGAAGGGGTGGTATAACTCGCATGAAGACAAAAATGTTGTAACGAAATAACTCACAACATGATAAAGCTTAGGACATCAAAAGGGCATACATTCGACTTGATCACTAGTCCTACTCATTCTTTGGTGGTCCTCGCCTTGTACTCCATGGTGGGGGTTTTGGTCAATTGTCTCTTTTGCTTTTCTCTTTGTTCTACTCATGGGGCGGCGAGTAGTAGAGAGTCCAGTCAGCACTATAAGGATTTCTCACTGATAGGTGATTGGTGTGCACTTCGACTACGGGTGGATAGATAATAGTCCACTTCCGCCACGTCAGCTGCACAAGAGAAACGATTGACATGGAATTGCATTATAGCAAATTCATAATGCTACTTACTGAAGAAAGTATTATATACAGTAATTATAATACTCCAAGCAATTATAATACTCCAACAAGGGACGCGTGTGTAGTACTGTGTACAGTGGGTGGATGACCGTATTTCTCTTTCTGGTATGGGGCACGCGTACGGGTTGGGAAAGGAGCTCAGAAGTACCGACAGTAGGAGGTCCAGTAGGCGCGCTCTCCGGCCCTCCAGGTTTCGAGTTTCTACGTCTCTGTGTGCTACTAATAGTTACTTAATTGCTTGCTTCCACTTAATGGCTTGCTGACCGCAGACCGAGTCTCCCCGCGCGCGTCGAAAGAACAGCGTCAGGAATGGGGAGGCAAGGAGAGCGTGAGGGAACACGCTCCTCTTATGACCGCCAGTCTCGGACTCTCGGTAGTGAAACGCTACAGTCGGTGCACAGAGGGAGCAGAGCGCTGCTCGTAGCGATTTGTCGTGTCTCGTTTGAACTCAGATACGCAGCTGAGGCCTCGATTTGAGAGGACTTTCTCACTGGCCGAGCCCGATTTTGGCGGTGGTGTGAATGGGAGGGAAGGGAAGGGAAGGGAAGGGATGAGTAAATTTGCCTGACTCGATTGATGGATTGATTGATCGATCACCAGTGCACTCATCGGTTGTTCGTACGAATTTTCTTTCAGCGGCCGCTGGTTGACGGAGCAGCAAGGTTGTTGTGGATGTGACTCGACTTATTTGCTCACTGTGTCGATCCTCTGGACCTGTAAATTCGGGTAACAATTGGTATTTTGTTGCCGGTCTCGGCGTTCGAGTTGTTCGTTCGTGATCGTAAGGAAGGAGCCTCTGCTTAAGCGCGACGACTTCAGTCTCCCAGAAACCTCCCGCAAATAAGTGGGATCGTGGTTTCCTCGCCGGTTCTTGCGAACGAATAGTAACTTCCTCGATATTTTATTCCGCTGGTGGCTTCCATCTTGAGGTGAATGGCTGAATGCCATGTTGTGATCCCGGGCCCATGTGGCGCCGCCATATTTCAGGTTGTGTTAGTTGAGCCCTGGGAAGCTGCGAAGTTCCATAACCTGCAAGTGATCGTGATCGATAGGAGGAGTGCTCCCGTGCGAAGCGCTTTTGAGCTCGTGTCGGGGAATGGTGGAATTCAGATTTAGTTCAATACCTCCAGGTCGAGTAATATAATTGCTTGGCCCGACGGCTGCCCGCTGTAAACCCGGAGCTACACCTGCCAGCAGATTTCTCGAGCAAGTAGGAAGATAAAGCTTCATACTCTACGTTGAGTCGTGAACCTACTTACAGTGCTCATGGTTCTACGTCTTTGAGTATATGATCCCCGGGCACCTGAGAAGTTGCGTGTGTAGATTCCATGTATGTCGAACTCGCTTGCTCGTCTAGAACACAGCCGAACGAATTAGCTGCTGGCCTCACCCCGGAGCAATTTCAGTGGAGTACGGAGAAACTTGGAGGTCCCAATCGTCGAATGCGATAAAGGCCTCCGTAACATCCATGTTCTATTCGGCAGCGTGGGTATGGCGTAAAGCCGGGGGAGGATGCCTATCATGAGGACTCTAACTCAACTTTGTAGGAAGGAATTCCTTTTGCGCGGGACAAAGTGTTCAATATTGGCTACCTCAACGGGACTTAGCTGTACAGATTAAGTACAAATCATAGAGAGACAGCAAAGATGACAGCTCGAACATGCTTGGCTCAGTCTCTCGGTTTTAATGCGTACAATCAGTTCTCCTCTTGCTGAGGATTTCTCGGAATCAGGAGGTGGAGTCGAGAATGAATTAGCTGCTAGGTAATGATGGACGAGACGATACCACTATGCACCGTTGATTAGTCCAGTCCAGCTGAGCTCGAGGCTTCAGGATACAGGAATGAAGAGCACTGAATGTTCCAAACATTAACCATGACCGCCAAGAAATCATGCTGGGACCCGATGAAATTCCCTTCATTGATCCTTTTCGTAACGTCGTATGCATTTCTTCTTGTCCCTCCAGTTTCCTGTCAGGTAAATGGTCCGATGACTTGCAAACAACCTCTCAGCAGTTGTACAGCCTACTTGTACTACCCGCTTGCTGAAGGTGAACAGGTGGACGACATTACTAATCTCTTCGAGGTGGAGGAGAAAGACATCAAAGAAAGAAACACCAGAGTACGTAATGGTGCAGTGTTGGTGGCTGTCAATTGTACGTGCTCAGATGACTACCAATACTCGGCTGGGACAGCGTACAGAGTAACCTCCCAAAACACGACCGAACAGGATATAGTGGAGAAAACATATAAGCATCTCGCCTATGAGACAGGCCAATCTACTAGCGTGGGGAAGATGCTGCCGATCAGTCTGTTTTGCGGGTGTATGGATGGTGCGTCGCAACATCTTGTGAGCTACGTATGGCAGACCAGAGATACTTTCGAGGGAGTGGCAGCAGTTTTCAGTGCGGACGGGGTGGCTCTTAGGAGACTCAACAATTTGACTAATGTCGCTATGTTCCCGGACGATGTGGTTTTCTACATTCCTATCTCTGAATCGGGTGAGTATATGCCCTCCATTGTAATCATACTATTTTAAGAGTATGCGTTACTCAAACTATAGTGTCGGTTCTAGATGGTCTCAGTCATATACCCAATGCCACCCGCATTCAGGTCAAGCAAAGATTGTTCCGAGGAGTTCGAACCGGTAGTTGGTTCGCGGTCGTTTCAAACCATGTGCAACTTACACTCTCCTCATGATTGAGTAGGATGTCACGTTGGAGCGTATGCATATTAGGTTTATCCGCAATCCTTTGCAGCATCGTAGTCCCAGTTTGTGGTTGTCCGCCTTCATAATTTTATACGGCGCTGACAAAGGAGATGATAGCCCTTCTGAAGGTTCTGGAATTAGATTTCTCCTCCTCCCGTTCCAAGTGAATAATTTAGCTACTTGTCAATCAATCTCCACGGATGCACGAATATAAACGGCCATTTTTATCGGAGCATCTGACTGAAGCTTCCGAACGAATACAGATTGTTTACCTCATGTGTTTACGTCAGGGGTTTAGGAGCGGGATAGTGAAGTTTTCCTGTTCACTCGTTGCGTCATGGGGGTCATTGTTTCCCGAGTATCTTTTCTTGCAGTCCTGTTCTTCCCGCCTGCTCTGTAGCGGACATGAAAACTCCATCTGCAACCGTACAACGTCGCTTGCAACAATTCCTTTGTAGGATTAGATCGCACTGGTTTTGAAGTTTGAACAAGTTGTGGAAGCTTGCATTGTGTCTCGTTTAGGAAGGTATCTGAAGAAGCAGTCTCTGTGTTGTTTGGATTCATGTAGATTTGAGACCGGTCAGTAGTCCACGACAATCACAAGGTATGATTCTACTCGTCCTTGTAATATAGAAGCATACGTCTACGTCATTTCAGATTCGCGCAGAGGGACCGATGAAGAAGGGCGGGCACGCTCCCTCTGGGACCAGTAGTTGTGGACTTGCATCACGGGATTAGTTATCATAAACGCTTGTGAATGTAATGACCAATGAACTCTGTGCCCTGCGTAGATTAACTTCGTCAACTTACCATTTTCGTCTTATCTGGGTGTATGCAGCGACAGAAAGTGCAGGGGGTGGGAACATCCCGCTTGGGGCGATAGTGGGCATTGTGCTAACTGGCCTGCTAGTGGTTGCGGCTGTTGCGGCCCTTGTCTTCTTCCTACAGAAACGGAGGATGTGTTGCTATGCTTCCCGCAGTAAACCTCCGTTCCGTGACAGAGCTTCCTCCAGCCGGGATATGCCTCAAGACTGGAACTTTCTTGACTGTTTTAGAAGGCCCACTGTTCCTCACCTTAGGAATCCGAATGCAAATGTGAAACGCCATATGTCGTTGTCGAAAGGTATTTGCAATGTTCAAATCTACCGTCTATCGTTACCACCTTTTGGAGAAAGACAAAGATTACATATCTGCAAGTAGGAGAGAAGTATTGGAAACTTAGCTGAAAGATGTGAGTAGAATGGAGATGGTATTACGAGAACCTTCGTAACAGTTTGTTTTTCACGTGCAATTAGCGCACCGCTACGACAGCCGGACATGTTGCGCCTCAATGTTCGAATTCGCATACTAAGACGCAGTCTGGATTTCAGAAATGATGAACGGTGTGTTCGGTATGGAGAAGCCAATTATTTTTCCGTACCATGAGATTCTCGCTGCCACCGACAACTTTAAGGAAAAAAATAATCTTGGAGCGGGTGCTTATGGGTCAGTCTACCAAGGAAAACTGCGGGGGCAGGTGAGATTTTGGCTACCGAAGAAGCCACTTAGGCACCGACAATCTGATTTCGAGTTCTCAGATGTGAAGAAGCAAGCGTTTTTTGCACTAATTCGTGAATTTTGCATCTTTGTTGACGTATCGTCATAATCTTGAGAGTGAAGTTTCATTTATTTCCATCCTAATGATTCCAGAAGAATAGCCCCAAAAGAATGTGCAGAGCTTTGTCAGGCAAGTTTGATTTGTTCTGAGAATAGCATACTTCCTGTTTACTTCGCAGGATGTTGCCATCAAAAGAATGAAGGCGACGAAAAGAAAGGAGTTTTTCGCGGAACTTAAGGTTCTGTGTAAAGTGCATCATACCAATTTGGTGGAGCTCATAGGATACTCTGTTGGTGAGGAGGAGCTGTCTCTGGTGTACGAATTTGCAGAGAATCGAGCAGTTAGCGATAGACTTCATGACCCACTTTCAAAAGGTATTGCACTGACCATTCACCTGTACCTGTTCTCATCTGAAGCATTACCTGAAGCATTACCTGTTCTCATCCAATATCCATGTCTACGATAGACTCCGTTCCACTTTCTTGAACTCCACTTCATTTGTGTTAATAAGCAATTCTGCATTGCCTTTCCTATTCGCATTAGGACCTCTCAGGCCTTTCCGTTAAACGTAGTTCTGAGTCTACTGTTTGGCAGAGTATCCACCGCTTAGCTGGAATGCACGCGTACAGATTGCACTGGATGCAGCGCGTGGACTTGAATATATACACGAGCATACTAAGGCCCACTATGTACATCGTGATGTGAAGACTAGCAATATCCTACTCGACGGCTGCTTCAGAGCAAAGGTACTTTTGGTTTGTCTTGCATTTTGAGCAAGATTACTCTGTAAACCTTGGTACCAAGTGGTACTAAAATGGTATCAGTATGCTTTGCTACTGTCGAGTGAGAATGCTGAAGTCAAACAATCACCAGACTACTTTACAGTATGTACTCTCTCTCTCATCTACTTGCTTCCAGAGGCCTCCATTGAAGGTTGCCACAGAGCGAGAAATTCTCATTTATAGTTTCATGCTGTAAGCCTTCGACCATATACACCTCGCCCTGGCCGGACGTCCCACAGAGAGGAGAGATAAAAGCTTCCAGTAGTTTCGGATCTGCATGCATCGGAAATCTCCAGAATAGTTTTGACATGTAATTACCTGCAGTATTTAATATACATCCTTGTGGGTTACATGCTAGGTGGCAGATTTCGGGTTGGCTAAGCTGGTCGAAGCAACTGATGGTGAAGCAGCAACAACAGGAGTTGTTGGGACATCTGGCTACCTTGCTCCAGAGTAAGTGCCGGACCTGATGTGCTTCTAATCCTTGGATCCAGACCGGAGCTAACGGTCGAGCATTTTGTCTGTAGGTTGATGAAAAATCTCAGTACAGCATCCCCAGCTAACCGAAAATGCGTTCACTTAGTTAATACTTACTCTCACCACATCAAATTCGTCCCACTGGATGTTCTGAAACTTTCAACTTGAGTATGTTCTTCGCTAAGCTTTCGTGTATAGTAGACCCCAATACACAAAAGGTAAATGTTTCTATATGGTGAGATGTGCTTCAGATATTTACGGGATGGACAAGCCACAGCAAAAAGCGACGTTTACGCGTTTGGAGTTGTTCTATTTGAGCTCATAACTGGAGAACAAGCTTTCTCCAAGAGCAGAGCGGCGAACGTACCCTCAGATAAACGATCTCTTATCTCTGTCGTATGCACCTCACACCTGGTTCTCTTTGAAACCTACTGATTCTTTGAAGTAACTTTGGTTTGGAGGTTGTCAAGCTACTCTTGTGAATCAGAAGGTTCGAGAACAACATTCTGTTGGGGGTTCTTCTGCTTCTTAACAGAGCAAATTTGTGGCACAAGATTATCTGTGATAGAAAGGAACATGGAGCACCTATGCTACGAAGTGTCTGAGATATGAAAAATTAGGAAAGAATCACTAGATGTCCTCTTGAGATGCTTGTGGACTGGTGCAGTCATCAGCGATTGCAGCTTCGTGAACTTCTTGACAGCAAAATGTATTCAATTGTTTGTTTCTTCTTTGTTCCAGATGTTGACTGCTCTCGGGGACGGCTCAGTGTATAATATTGCAAAATTAAAATCCTGCATCGATCCTCTCCTACAGGACATGTACCCGTTAGATTGTGTTCACAGGGTAAGTGTGGAAACCAAGATCAAGGATCTGACAGTTCTGCCTAGACTGCGATTTATGGAGATTTATGGAGACTTTAATTGTTGGCATACTTTCATCTACACCGATCACCGCGTTTAGATTAATTTTGCAAGCTATCATAGATTCGTACATAATTTTACCGTGCAGCATCTTGTCTTGCGGCATGAGACTAAATGTGAGGTACTGTTAAATACTCCTACTATCAACTATTTTTTATCATTCGATGCCCATCCCGCGAGTTATCGTGTCTAAAATCTTCTAGGATGATGCGTATCATCCTAGAACATTCTTACCAAGAGTATTTTGGGTATAAGACTAATTCCATACGATTACTAAAAGCGGTGATCGGTGTAACTAGGAATCCGGCAGTGTTGTGGTCATGTGTTGGTGAAGCACAAACGAATCGCTAATTCGAAGCTTTGGTCTGCAGATGGCAACGTTGGGTCGGCAGTGCGTGGAAGAAGACCCTGCAGTTAGACCAGATATGAAGCATGTCGTTTTCACCCTCTCCCAGTTGTTGCTTGGTTCAATCGAATGGGAAGCTACTCTTGCAGGAAATAGTCAGGTGTTTAGTGGTCTGGTCATAGGCAGGTAGATTCAACGGTCCGACTGCCCGCTCTATAGATACCGGGAGGAAACAGAATAACTCTTCCTCCTTAACATCATTCTCATGTACAGTAGATTTTGACCGATGTGGGGACCTGTAAAATACGACGTGGAGTACCGACAGGAGTCAGGTGGATCATGGAGGTCCGATGGTCCTTTTCAGCGGAGGGCTGATATATACCCACAAGTCCGTCGAGATTATTTGGGAAATAGTGGCAGCCTATAGTTGCAGCATCATTCATCGGCGAAAGTAGGGCACATTTCCTTCGAAATCCCCAAATTTTTGTTCTCATAATATAGCCTACCCTCACACCAGGTCAATAAACAGGACGGTTATCGCCATACCGTCGTTAAAGAAGCTACGTTACCGGTATTGAGTTAATTTCTGCAGTTTATACCTAATATATCAGTACTCTGAGACCTGCCTTAGTAGTAGGGCACCTCTGGATACAAGACACTTTAAGTGGTATCTGCTGGTACCACGTATGCTCTAGTCGATCCATCGAGCTGGTTTTCCAACGAAATGTTTCCAACTTAGCGTCTCGACCACGTATTAACCCCAGCAGTTTCAGTCAAAACACGTTTCGTGCAGAGTAACTTTCTTCGTCTAGTCGTATTGTCTTCACCATTTTGTAACAGTGTAAGATCATGAGTTAAGCGATTAAAAGTAATCCACAGAACATAGTTGGTCGGAAAACCGGAGATGGCTGTAACTTTGTTCAATGGATACTTATTCGGTTTCATGTTTGGGTGTTGTGGGCGAATATACAAAAGTTTCCTCCAGAGAAAGCACGCTTGAAATTATATCGTAACAGAATATACTCGGACGCGAGAACGTCGTCACAGAGGGAAAACATCCGATTTTTCTCTCAGAACAATTACAAGCTTGAGGGTCGTGCGGTTGGAGCGGTAAACTATAGACGACAAATATGGATCTAGAAGAGCCCTCAAGTGCTCGCTTCACCGAATGATTGTGAGCACAGTTTACGAAATGATACCACCCAAAAGTGTTCGGTGTAGACTTCCGTGTTTGGTTTTACCACTTCCATTAACCTTTATGCGAATAGCGAACTTTTACAGAGTAAGTCCATAGTGTGAACTGTAGACGACGTGCATAAAGTACAAACTTAAAGTCATTTAGACTTGTCGTATTTCCAGCAAAGCTTGGAGAGTAGGATTCTTTCCTCAGGCTCCACATGAAGAAACGTTTAAGCGGTCGATTTCTCCTTCAGCCCTACAGAAAGAAGTTTGTTAGATTCCCATGCAAAAGTGTCTAGCCTTTGGAGGAATACCAGTAACACAGGGAAGGGAAGTGACACGAGAATATATCTTATTTCCTCACCAGCAGGCTGCCAAAGAATGGTTGTCTCAGCAATCATTGACGTTACGAGGTAAGGATCCATGTTTGCTGACGGACGTCGATCTTCAAAATAACCTGCATGACAGGTGGTTGGCCACTGTGTCAATGTCTGCTCCTTGACTTGGGCAATCAAAGTCTTCAAAGCAAGCACGGTATGCGAGACAACTAACATCTGTAACAACTTCCACAAGGCACCACCCGCGAGATCTTACTGACCTTTACCGTCTGCTTCTGTCTCCCTACCCACGCGGACTGATGCTCCACGATCAGCTACTCCCTGTCACCATCACGTGATCAGAGCTAAATTGAGTTTGGAACATTCTACCTTAGAATCTTGAACTACTAGGCTGATTATAAACAAAAGTAGAGCATGTTATATTCCAAAGTTCAGGCCTTCTGTATTGTACGTGCATATATGTTACTGCTGACATCATCAAACCACTAACAACAACGGCATCTTAATTCCAAGATTTGGAGACTATGTAACTGACGAATAAAGCGAGGAATCACTCGGTATACGTAAAAGCAGATTGCAAGAAACCATTTAGCATAAGCCTCGGGCTCTGGGAGTTTTGACAAGTAACTAGAGTAGGATAAACATATACTGAAGTAGGCGCCCTGACAACTGTCTGTAAAAGTATCTATAATCAAAACTTTTTGTTCCGACTCTCACATCACTTCGAGTAAAAAAGGTTTTCTCTGTTCAGAAGCTCGCTCCGCAGGAAGGATGACTTACCCAGCTAAATTTGTACATGGACGCTGTCTCATGCTTTCCCGTTAATCTTTTCTCGTTGCCTTCACCGTACACAGCTATATGCTCATGATGCCTCAAGCCAAGCTTCCTAATAGCTTCTCTTATCAACTCGTAGCCTCCTGCGGAACGCATCGATCTCGTACTGATGACATAATAACATCCGAGTTAGCAGCTAACTACAGAGAGAGATTCCAAACTGGTGGATATACGCATGGTGAACACAGAGAAGTTGAAACTAATTGTTTCCATTTATAACGATCGGTGCAAGTACGAATGATGCTCATCGTACGAGCAAGAATATGTGTAAAACTGTATCATCATAGTGTATCAATTACAGTATTCACCTGTAGTTCACGTGGCAGCCCGCACCGTTCCATTCTCCCTGTACAGAACCCAAAAATCAGAATTTGGGCAAGTTTCCACATAATACGAGAAGTCAAAAACATGTCCCGACCCTCCTCAAATGTCAACTGAGCCACTTTTGCGTCAAGAAGAGATTTTGCTGGTTACCGTAGGGATAGGCTTGGGATCGAAGGAGAGAACAACATTAGCTATTTCCGTCATTCGCTGCACTCAATCAACCACATTGTCAGCCACCAATTCCAGGCTGCCCGAAGTCAGCGAGTAAGGGAGCACAGTTGGTTAAGGCTCACCGACTTCTTCAACGATGCCAAACTATCGGATGTCAAATACATTCAGGGTGTAAGTAGAGGAATGCATATGGAGTCGCTATGCTATGCATTTCACGCTCGGAGTCGACTTTGGATACATATTCTTTTAGTAAGGCTGGAGGACGGTGGCTAGCCACTGGAAATCAACTGCTGCACCCAAGGTTGTATGGTAGTACTAAAATCTTAGTATAGGTCGTATCTGTCATCATAATCAAGCAGAAATGAAGACGTTCATTGGAGGAACGACAAAAACGATGGCTTTATCCAGGCTCGAACTGGAGACCTTCAGTGTGTTAGACTGACGTGATAACCAACTACACCATAAAACCAGATGTGATGCCAAACTATCGGATGTCAATACATTCAGGGTGTAAGTAGAGGAATGCATATGGAGTCGCTATGCTATGCATTTCACGCTCGGAGTCGACTTCGGATACATATTCTTTTAGTAAGGCTGGATACATATTCTTTTAGTAAGGCTGGAGGACGGTGGCTAGCCACTGGAAATCAACTGCTGCACCCAAGGTTGTATGGTAGTACTAAAATCTTAGTATAGGTCTTATCTGTCATCATAATCAAGCAGAAATGAAGACGTTCATTGGAGGAACGACAAAAACGATGGCTTTATCCAGGCTCGAACTGGAGACCTTCAGTGTGTTAGACTGACGTGATAACCAACTACACCATAAAACCAGATATGGCAGGTAGGGAAAAACTTTATTATGTAGTAGAAGTTACCTCGAGGATATATCGAGCGCATACGAGATGATCACCCGCGTCAAGTCCCACACAGGGTCCCACTTGAAACTCCCACTGCACTTTGACAGGCGCAACAGAATGGCATTTTGTTATTTTATGGTCCAGGGACACATCTAGGACAAACATATGTTTCAAACTCGAATGTGGCTAGTACGACGACTTGAACATCAGGCTACTGAACAGCAAACAGTTAATTTCTCTTCAGTTACATGTATCCTGTTGCAAATTGCGAAGACTACACACTTATCAAGAACAATGAATCTCACGGCGTAAGAACGAGAGGTTACCTGGCCGGGCATAACTTCTCCGTTGATACCACCGATCTTTACACCGGCATAGAGGCAAGCTTTATAGTGAGCATTCACTATATCTCGACCCCAAGCTTTGTTTGCTCCAACTCCACAGTAGTATGGGCCCTATAAGTTCCAGCTCCCATCAGTCTCACCCAGAAGCCTAGTACACTTTCTATCTGCTATGATATGATGGATTGCTCGGCAGACATTTACAGGATAAAGACTCTCAAATCAGTTACCTGGGGTGCGGGGTAACCACCGATGGGCCAGCCCAGTGGCCAGTTTATGTCTTTTTGTAATATTGTGTATTCTTGTTCAAGACCAAACCTTTCTCACAATAACCGACTGCACTTTGTCAGATATTCGTGTGCATTTTCAGTCACAACTGAGGATTTAAGCCGTAGGTCCTAAACTATTCTATAAATATAGTAATGAAAGATGTTACAGTAGTACGTCGTGCACGTTCTCTTGAAGAATACTAGTTGTTGCAAGGAGGAAAGGAACTGTTTTAGAAGAATACGCATGCGATTGCCACCGTTAAGTATTGCATCCTAAAGTTTGATCTATCAGAACAACAATAGTTAACATCAGAGCTACAGCTACTGAAGTTTACGACTCGGAGGCTTAGTTGCTGAAAACTGTGTACCAGGGTTCCTCTGCGGCAATTTCTTCAGTCCCAAATATCCTGGCTGCTCTAGCGCGATTATTTGTAGGTAGAGGCTCGCCTTTTGGAGTGTAGGTATCGCAGATTACCTGTTAAGGAGCCATGAGCAATTTGAGTCATGCATCTCTCTCCTGCACTGTGCTAGTGCTTCTCGACTAGCACGAAAACGAGCAAACCATAGAGTTGATGAATTTTGAATGGATTGCAAGTACCAGAATATTCTGCCCTCCTCGGAAAGGATCCCTGAAGATGGCCTGGGGACTGCGTTTTCAATTTCACGATTTAGTATAGCTGAAGTCTATTCAAATAAGCTTGTTACCACTTACTTTCTACATACCCGAATATAACTGACAGCTGCTGACTTTTTTCTCAAAATAAGAAACAGTACTGAACTTACTATAATATAACCTCGCTGTCGTCTCCTTGAGCTTGTCCAGTGCTCGATCCATCATAGTTCCACTTAGGTAGATCTTTTGGAGTGTTCACGCTACCAGGTAGAGTCTGATGTATATCATCATGCAATATCTATCAATTCTAAGTGCCAAGACGAGCTAGAAAAAAGTATGGAGCCTGTCCACATGCAAGCAATTGATGGGAAACAATATTGTCTGTCCAACTCATGAAATGTCCACCTACGTTATTTGGCAACTGAACATGCTGAGAAGAAGCTGACAGAAAAGAAACCCTCCGTATATCTTATATCAGGCAAATAGAAGGTACAAGCGTTAATGAAAGCCGTACTCTGGCTTTGCTGCGTAGGTCGGAACCTGTTCCGCCGATCCTGTAGAGCCCCGACAAAGAGAGCTGAGTTAAGACAGCTGAGATGACTACGGTAGTCCAGCAAACGGGAATTGCATAAGAAGTTGGACGTGATGACTTTCAGCTCAATGCCACTCTTAAATCTGCGGACATTACACTATACACCTCAAATCTGCTCAACATGCTACCGACTCAACACATTCATTTGGCCATCAGAAATACACGTCGGAGATAAACTGGGTCCAGTAATTGGTATGAGACGGAGCCTCCGTGAGCAAATTAGCTCTGTTTCGTATCCATGTAAATACAGGTACTGCGAGAAACTCTCTGGAAATTCTGAAGTGATTTAATCTCAGATGGGACTTTGCACACAAGCTGCTTCAAACAAGGGCCGCACATGACGACAAGCGTCCACAACACGATTATCATCCTCTCGGCGTGCCTCTGTAGCGGCCATGCACTATGCTGATCCAGCAACTGAATCCGGGGCTTGCTTAAGCGGGACATGCATTGAATTGACGTGAAACATACAGGAAAACATTTAGTTGCACAAAGCAGGATAGAAGTTTTAGGAATGAACCAGATGTACTCGGCGATGATTTCCTTCGTCACGTCACCGATATCCAGGTTCTCGAAAAAAGCGAGGGAAGTTGGAGTCACCATTTCGAACTAATTTCGGGAGCCGAAGCTTGTTGCCGTGTTGAGGCTTCCTCACGGGCGCACCGGAACCACCCCAGAGAGAACTTCCTCAACTCTAGATTGAATAAACCACCCTCGTTTACGGGACATTGATCTTAAGGGGACATAATGCATGGGACGTGATGGACGAAAACATTGGCGAATCGACATGAAAGAGCGCGGATATATAATAATATCCGCCTTACACTTAACGTCGCTCACGTCATCGCGCATCAGGCTCTAACTTTCTTAAAGAAAGATGGAGCGAATCACGTCCATCTCCAGAACTCAACTTCTTTCATTTCTCCTGCTTTCCAACAGTGGACTCACATCTCATTCCTGTTGAACAGTATTCTTGGCACCAAACTGTTGGCTTAGTGCAGCGCCAGTCAGATAGCCCCACCTTTCAAGAACTCCAGCGGGACCCACCACTTACCACTCAGAAGGCGACACGTGTCCAGGGTGCTCACTCGGAACGCCATCCGCGATTCCTGTTGGCTGAAGTGTCGCCACCTTTGCAGAGAGGCCCATGGGCGTGTTGATCAACAAGTTCCTCAAGGGTACGACGACTCGTCTTCAAAATTTCATGCCATGCATGGCGGATGCGGCATATCATTATACGTTGCGTCGACTCACCTGAGTCAAGTTGAGTGGCACTCTGAAATGCGAAATGAGTTACTCCTGGCAGCAGCCTATCTCCCGAGGAAAGTGAAAGGAAGTGATGTACCTAAGACATCTCCTAGCTAGCAGTAGTATGCTACGCATGAACGTCGGTTGAACATGCATGAGTGAATTTGGAGCTTTGGTTCGATCCGCCAACAGCGTGGAAACTCGATTCTTGTGGTCTGACATATGCATTTGGGCAACTCAGACACAGTTGGTCATTCTGCTTAGGGCTTAAACTAGCCTCCGAACTTCCGCTCTAGTTTATGCATGCTCGAATGAACAGAAAAAAAAATTATTGAAGAAAAAGAAAAAGAAAAAAGAAGGGAATCCCGCCTAGGGAGCAACCCACTGAATACAAGTACAATGGCTGAAGATTCTGATCAGGATCCAGGATGTGCCGAACTCTGACGCTATACCGCTCCGCCCAGATAAAAGGAGGCGGTGTACGCGTGCCTTACTCTTCAACCGCCAGAGTTACCAGATCTTTGCCTGCTCGCGGCGAGCTTTGTGTCTGCCAACAGCTCATAAGAAACAGAGCGGATACTGAACTGCAGACACCACGACAACGTCATCAACGTTCTGCGTCCTGGACACCTTGCCTTGTTACTAGCTTCGAGTCAACGTCCTGACTTCTCTCAGAGGAAAGGCTACAAAAGGCCAAATTGGCTCAGGCTCGGAGGATCCACATGATTCTCTGAATTTCTCTCCACCCAAAATGGCCCAGATGATCACCCCACTTTAAGGACTTTGTCGCTTTTTCCCCACAGGAAGTCGAGCAGTAGATGGGTACCTGTCCCTGACAATTTGGCAACGAGCTTTGGCAGTACAGCGTCAGCCGACCATATTATGACGACCTTTCGACGTCCAGGGTTTTCACATTTGCCTAGTTCTAACAACCTTTCTGTTTCTGCATTCGTCAGGATGTTTCCGCACTCTGATTGCTGTACGAGGTCCTCGCTACAGCTGTTAGTGGTCATAATTGTCAATCTTAAAAAGTATTTCATCGATCACTACTCGTTGCTCAAGTGCTCGAAAAAGAGACATAAACAACAGCTACTCGCATTCGAAGCTGTTCACATCCCGTGGATTTATATCTCCATATTGTTCAATAACTAGGGAATAGCATTTCATGATCCATCAAGGCCCTAATTAAGCTGTCGCTCCCAAATTTTTGCCAGGGCTGTACAAACTGCGACGTTAAGGTTGGGAGAATTGAATTAGCATGGTCAGTTTAATCTGTACCTCCTTTCCTAGTCCACCGTGGTATATATACGTTGCAACATGTTAGGTTGCAAACAGTGTAGGGGATTTTCTGTTATAAGTGGACTTAATGTGGTTCAGGCACACCCAATCCGACGTAACAAGAACAGAACGTTGTGTGGACTCGTGTACCGAGCTCTTATTCTGACGGTTATATTGGATATTGGTTAAGCTAACAACCCGCTAAACTGCAAGTTTCCCTCCTTACTTCCCATCCATAAATCAGATCGCATTCACGTTGAAGAACAATCAGGCTCCTCCTGTGCTTGACGTTGAGGCGAGATGCCAAAGCTTTGGGCTTTGGGCTTTGGGCTTTGGGCTTGCGAGTTCACGCTTATTATGCTGTAGGTGGATCTTGAAGAACTTCAAGTTTAATGGACTTTGAAGAACTCGGTTTCGCAGAAACCAAAAAAATGGCCAAACGGAATACATCGAAGGTGCAAACTGAAAGAATGATGGTGGACCTGCCTTGATTCTTAATTCAGATGTTTGCGGTTTATAGCGCAAGACGGATTACAACAGTGAAAACAAGTTCAGGATATTATAGTCATTAATGCAAAAGATAAAAGCTGTTCCACCAACTTAACCGTACTGAGATTGAACTTTGAAGGTAAGGATTCGGAGTGCCATTAAAGGTTCTGACTGTAAAAATGTCACTGACAAGTCCAGGTGATTTTACGCCAAGTGTTACTTACCATAAGCCAATGAGCCCTATCACGACCACCATCCTAGGCAGATGGTCGTTTGGGGTCGAACTTTCCTGCCTTCAGTCCCTGTAGAGTCCCTGCTCCCAGGAGGAGGCTAAAGTTCCACTGCCCTAAAATAAATTAACTGGAAAAATTTTCCAGTGAATTTATTTAATCAGAAACCGAATGAAACCAAAGGCCCTATGCGTCCTTCCAAACACGACACAACCCAATATGAAAATATGGCCCAATATGAGTAACAGGTGCATTTCTGTGTGTACTACTCACTATGTGCATACTCTCGCGTAAAACAGCGAATGGGTAACTAACTTGCGAAGAAAGGGAACAAAGGGTAATCAGCATTCGATCTCCTTCGAAACAGTCAAGACACTAGACTACCAAACACTGAGTAGACTTTTCATATAGTTTGGTAAAGTGACGGTGATGAATTCGTTTGTCATGGAAGTCTTGCTGCCGTAAGTGACAGAGCTTCGTTCTAAAAGAGATGGTTACAGATCCCTTGAGAATTCTAGGAGAAACTGCTCTCTCATGTACTGCCCGCTGATCAACACTATGCAATACTCCAATGACAGTCCGTTCCTTATCTCTGGCGTTAAAGTACAAACGAAGAAAGGACCGCTTTAGATAAAACACAGAGAGAAGCGGACTCTTACTCCAAACAGATATTACTTGCTCGGCTCATCGACGGGGCAGGCGCACCCACTCCTACCGAGGAGATTCACGCTGCAAGGACAGACTTGTGGGAAGATGATTGCTAGAGTTCATGAACTCCTCCTTTCATCACCTGGAATTTTCCTTCTCATACCTGTCCGTATGCATACCACTGTGGGGGCTTCTCCCACCTTTCCGACCTCTTTACTTTCTTCAAGGAGACATGCCGCCCAGCAGCACAGTACTACAGTGGGGACCATGATTGAGACATATAAGCAAAAAGCTCGACCACGAAAGGAGGGGGAAGGAAGATCACAGACAACTCCCGTCCAATAACCAAACATGATCCCTTTCTTTTCCACTCAAATCTCTTCGCTTTCCACAAGGCCGTGTCAAGTCCACCCACAGCGAGTACTCCATGAAGCCCACACATGATAAGTCCTCGAACATGTCCTAACAAATTATTCTGTCCGCACGAAAGAATCTTAAATAAGCGAAAAGGGTCCCAAGGTTGGTGAAATCTTCATCACTACGACCTCGACATGAGACAGACAAGCCTCAAAAGCTCAGCAGAAACCTTCATACCAAAATGAAGCGATGTCTCCCGGGACCGCCAAAGAGATGTCTGCGCGGAAGCAAAGGCTAAAAAAGGACTCCGGTCTCACTTTAGACGGCCTTCGGAGGAATAAAGAAAGCGAAGAGAGTACAGCGTAGTCTGTCGTCCGCCATGAACACGTAGATTGAAAGTGGACCGCTCGATTCCTAAATCGAAGGTTCACCGGCGAGAGGCGGGGATAATGTGGAAGAGCGTCCAGGTGCCCTAATACGTGTTAGCGCATGAGTAAGTGCAGTACTTACATGCACATGCGTGCCCTAATCAGCCTTTCAGTTGTGATGATTACTCATGACAGCGAAATTAGTGGCTAATCAAGATGAAATCTCAAGGAGTCAGTGATACTAATTAATAATAATAAAGAAATAAAGTGATAGTCTTCTAAAGTTCCGCAAGCCATTGCCTGCGTTTTCTTCCTTCCCTCCCTTTCCATATCGCTACAGGTCGATCGGTATGTTCATTGTGGTGCTCAGAGGTTACGTGCAGTTTACGCGAAGTGATTGCGCATGTGATTCGACCCTCGTGCGGGAACACAGAAGCCGAATTTTCAGGCAATTTCTGTGCGGAAGCCGGGAGGTCTGGATGACAGTATATAAGGTGAACTATGTGACAGAGAATTGTTGTGCAAGGAGTCGTTTATTGTTTTGTCCCCTCTTTACCTTGCAGGCTTGCTGGTGATTCTCGAGTCGTCTTTCCTTTCTAGAGGATTGGAGTAAATGCGCGCGGTCGCCTGTTTACTGACTACTCTTCCCCGCTTGTTAGCTTTCCAGTACCTGATTTGCTCGAACTGGCGCTTGAATGTGACCTATATCAGGCCGTCACGTTGGACTTCTGAAATCTGCAGAGGTGATTTCTGAGAATTTTTTAAGTATTTGGTAGAAGACATGGCGGGCTTGTTGGAAGCGAATTGAACTTTCATATATGCCGTCCGGTGAGCGATCAGTTGCCCTCCCTGGTCCAGAGTATCGTGGCGTCATACTTGATCTCTTTTTCGCTCGGACAAGTGTTCCGATGTAGCGGGAGCAACGTTCTCATCGACAAAAGCCTGCTCTTGTCATGGGATCCTAGAAAGATTTCTCTGTTCTTTCTTGCGCTTAATTCTCGTCTCTCGACGGGCAAGTACAGAGGACAAGCGCCCTTCCATAATTACTTTTGCACAAGATGGCTTTCCTCGTGAACTGAGAACACGCGTCGTGTGTTCATCCAGGTTGAATGCGCAGTGAGTAGCTGAAGAGCCGTTCTTGCCGGGAGAAAACCAGTGGAAGCAGTTAGTTACAGTAGTATCCACGTTGGTCAATGTCGCGAGCCAATTCCCACGCGTATGTGATGGCGGGTATCTGATGGACCCGTCTTGCTCTGAGTTGTCAGGGGCCGAGGAACTTTCCTGGAGAGTCAAGTGAATTACGTGTCGTGAGCGTACTATGGAAGGCCGACTGTTTATTGAACTGTCCAAGTCTGCAAGGGCAGTCTGTCCACTTTGCGGCCACGCCATTCCTAAAGACATTGTGAGGGTTGGTAAAGAAACAATGGCTGCGGGTCCGTTTCGAAGTACTCGCTGGTAGGGTTTGTATTTCTGGCCGAATTGTCAAATTCCTTCAGAATCCCTACCCTTCGAATTCATTCTCCATTTTAGAAAGAAAAAACGTGTGTATCAACTAGTTTCAGGAGTCTGGCGTCGAAGCTCCAGGTTGATGTCGGTATTCTACGTTGTTTGCTTCATTAGGTTCGTGAATAGTTTTATTCACCTCGAGCAGAACTTATGACTTCCGAGAGTGTAAATGTATACGATAGTTGAGGTTATCTTGTCAATGAATTGTCGACCACTAGTCAGATTACAGAAAGTGGAATACTACCCCTTTGCTCCGTTCTCCTTTTTCATCCGGCTTTGCGTCTTACAAGTGACTAAACATTATCTCGTTGGCTTGCGTCCCCTTGAAGTGGCCTTTCGGCCTCCATGCGCACTCTTGCGTGTCAGTAGTGCAACTGTTTAAAACCGACGAACTTACAGTTGTACTCTGAAACTAGGCATCATCCTTGGTGTTTCGTGGAAAACTTTCCTGAAACTGACTTCACCAAGATGGACGGTTTCGTCTCTCTGAAGGTTAGTTGTCTTCAAGAAGAATTTGTTGCCGCAATTTTCAGTACACTGTTGAGCATTATACGTTATTGAACATATATTGAGCATTCAGGTTATACTTGCTAGTTTGCGCGCTAGGACCATCCTTTCTTTCTGACGAGTGGCACTACGGTAAATTTGCCTCGGCCATCGCGTAGCGTTTTGCAGGCTTTCTGGTTATTCAAATGGGCTTGAAGTCTCACCCTTCTTTGTATCTACGTACTAGTCTGCTTTTTCTTTGTCTGGAATGTACAGACGACTGATCAGACAGGATTACAACACCTGAAAACAAGTGTGGACTCCAAAAACTCAGAGAAAGCCGGGAAGAATTGTCCGTCTGTTACGAAAGGGATTATTTTCTCATCACCTGCAAAGGCACGCTACGTTCTCGCTATTTGTGGATGAAAATTGTTACTGTAAGAGAGTTAGGCATTTCATTGTTTCTACCTCCTCGTCATATCTGTTTAAAGGCTGTCGTTACAAATGTTATTTTGACAAGGCCGCGAGAATTTGGCTACAGCTTGCTAGGACTAAGAGCAAAATCTGTTCGGATTTGCAAAGCCCGCTCGGGTCGCAAGATCCGTAGGCAATTGGTGAAGTAAGCCACGCGTCCAGACATGGGCGTTTATCTGATGTGCGTAAAATGGTTTGGAAGCTACAGGCGGGGAAGTTGTCAAAAGGAGTGTCACTTACACCAGCAGAACTCAAACGTTTCGAGGTCTCGCAGATGTCTATACTTTATAAGGTATTGTCAAATGTTTCAACCTATCACCTGGTCTTTGTCTAGAATACTTCGAGTTATCGGTCGATCTTCGTATGAACTGGATCTCACATATTGGAGACGAACATGATCAGTAATTTTATGTCACCTTTTACGCACTCACTAAGTTCTCTGACGCAGAGTGCCCGTCTACCAGTAGGCTGGAAAAGTTATTCTACTGTAATTATCTATGAGGTGCGTAAACAAACTCTAGAAGATCTTATAAGAACTTTTCCTATCTCGTTCGTTTCATTATGATACTCTGTATAACGCCATGTGATTTCGTATTAACCTCAGGTGTGTTCGCTTCACCTCCCGTATGGTTCAACCTTAGGAATAACAAGCCTTCTCACTGGACTTTTTCAGGGAGACAATGTCAGGCCATCCGAGAAGATCGCAGCCTTTGACTTTGATGGAACTTTGGTGGACACTAACGTTGCGAGGTCCTTCTCGTCATCTCTGTCCTTATGTTCATCCCAACTTGAACTCCTTGATCAGCTAACTGGTTGGTGTTCAAGTTGTGCTTCGTACACGGAGCTCCACCTAATGTTCACATCTTGGCATCTACAGACATGGTGCAGACGCCTGGGAACTGCTGTACCCTTCTGTACCCGAAAAGCTGGCATTTTTCCATCATGAAGGTTACAAACTGGTTCGTATGAAAGGTGCCTACCAGTCAAGTTTTGGGTCTGCTTTGCCTCTTTTGTCGGAGTGCTTGTTATCATCTTCTGAGTCCTGTACTAATTTGTATGGTTGCCGTATTTGTGGTTTTGTGGTCCGACCGTACCAATAAAGATCGTAATGTTGACAGGTCATCTTCACCAATGAATCCAACATCGATCGTTGGACAAATAAACGACAAGCAGCCATAGATAGCAAGCTAGGTCGTCTAAAAGGCCTCATGGAGCTAGCGAAAGTCCCAATGCAGGTATGACTGGAAGCATGTACAAGGTTTGACTTTTGTTCAATGAATATCGCGTTGCATATGATGTGATGTGGAGTAAAACCGTTGAAGGGTATTAGACGTGACTCGAATGTTTTCCTCTTCCAGTCTGTATGCAAGCGAATGAATCTGGAAAGAAATCTGTTTACAAAGCTGAAGAGATGTTCGTATATCGATCGCACTAATGAATGCACCGTTTGTTCCATCTGATGTTATATATCTCATCGTTTTCTCGGTTCTGTTACGTGCAGGTTTTCATCGCTTGCGGGAAATCAAACACAAACGATCCTTTTCGAAAACCTGCAACTGGAATGTGGCAGTTGTTGGAGCATCATTTGAATGCTGGACGGATTATCGACAGAGAGAGGTGAAAGTGACAGGATGTTGTAAGGTCTTTATCTAGATGCGTCGTTGCTGTTAGAAACAGCAGAAGGCGAGGTTTAATTCACTCAAAGAATGTGAAACTCCTATGCAAGCCCTGATAGTTCCGTTCGTATGAAGGTCGTTTTACGTTGGAGACGCTGCTGGAAGGAAAAGGGACCATAGCGCTGCAGATTCAGAGTTTGCTGAGGTGAGAAGCTAATGAGTAAAATATATTTTGAACTGATGCATATTGATGGAATCTGCTTTTATTTTCTTAATGGCACAAGGAGAGATAGATGTGCACTTTGTTTGGAGGAAGGTGAGAACCTGACGCACTATCGTCATGTGATAATTTCAGGCTTTGGGATTGAAGTTTCTACTTCCAGAAAATGTGTTCACTCTCACGACCCCTAATCCCCTTGAGGTGTATGAAGAATGAGGGCATTGAGTTCCAAACAACGGATGAACAGAGCCAGCGTGGAAACAGTTTTACTGGCAAAGGTCACGCCACAAACACACTGCGTTGCAACAAGAGTTTAAGCATTGACTCGATTCTCCGGCCGAGATTTTATTGCCAGCAGCGTACACTCGAGGAACGTAGTCCTAGGCGATTGCGAACTCGTCTAAAAGTGCGGATGATCCGACTTGAATCATCAGGTAAATCATCCAAGTTTTGCGGCCTAGTGGAGATACAGTAGCTGGTAGTGACTCGATAGTATCCCCTTGGGCCATTATGAATACAAGTAGAGCTCATTTATTGATCGTCAGCTGTAAATTATCCAAAGTGCATTCTGGTGTCTGATGAGAATTTCTATGACATGGCCTTGATAGATGACAAATGAGATGTCACGATACGGTGATTTAGGACAAGTTGGACTGAAAATTTTTGTCTGTCTAAATCCAGACACTGGCGTTCCGATTTGTAGTGTTGGATCACGCTTAGAGTGGAGAATAAGAACTACAGTACTCACTATCAAGACAGAACTTAGCTTAGCTTCAGCCACTGGAACTGGAACTTTTTGGTAGTTGTAAAAATACATAGTTCCTTAGAATAAATGGCGCATAGCCTTTTTATACATACTGCGGGGGGCACATCCATTAGTGTAGATCGAATGTTCCGTAGAATAGCATGGGGACATCTGACATAATTTTACTGCAAAAAGCTCGCAAGATGGTTTATATCCGCGATATCCTCGACCTATACTTGTTCTTGATCTGGTGCTTACTTTGTCGGTCAAGGATCGAAGTTGGCAAGCAGCCATCGCATTTTGGTTCCCCGTTCACTTGACCAAGCCTGAACCCGGTACCCGTATTTGGGTCCGTGTAGTTGTCCAGTTGTTGTTTTTGTACCCTTTTTCCTTTTTTAACTTATAGAATCAAAAACTTACGAAGGAGCTTTTTGTTATATATTTCACTGAATTTAATATTTTCGAGAGCCCGAAATTCGTTTAAATTCTGCGGAGGTGTAACTTTCTCGTTCCGCAGTATTCCATGATGTTATATTGTGAATTTGTTTTCACTAGGTTATAAACTATATGGTACGTCAAGTTTTGGGCAGTTTTACTTAATACAATTTTGAAGATGCGATTTTGAATATTTTGGGCAGTTTTACTTAATACAATTTTGAAGATGCGATTTTGAATATTGTATTTATTACGCAATCAATACTAAGGCAACAAGCAAGCAAAAGTGCGAGGATGGTATTGCAATGGCACGCGTGGCCTGGAATACAAAGGTTTCAGAAGTTTTAATCGCAATTTAAATTGTAGGTAGGAAAGAGCCTTTGCTCATGAAGCGTCCAGAAGGGAGTTGTGTCACTCTTTTTTGTTGAGCGTCCTGTAGGACTTCGTCACCCATTAGGCGTAAGCTTGCAGGGAAGAACTTGTACTTTCGCTTACACTGTTGCAGGTTCGACTCTTACCAAAAACAAGAAAGTATTTGTTTTCTTAAGACGAGAGTTTCAGTTTATGAACAACACATCGACACACAAGTCCTCGCGATGCTCATGGTGCACGAAGGGAAACTAATCCTAACCGGAGAACAACAGTACATGCGACAGCACTTTAGGACGCCATTTCTGGTTATAGTCATGACGTATCGCGATGTTCAGGATGCACTTCCTTATCGAACGAAGAAAGAAACTTTCTTGACAATCCATGACCAACACATGACCGTCTTTTACGTGCATTTCACCACTGTGCCCCAAGTGATGCCCTTCGCGATGAAGCTCCATGGCAAAGGGCACCATTTCACGCGGTATGATTCTTGGGACACCATTTCTCGCGGTTCCGCTAAACTCCATGACGAAGGGCATCACTGCGGAGCACCATTTCTCACGGTACGACGATCGGTCAACGAAGTTCCATGGCAACGGGCACCACTTCGACGTACCATTTCTCGTGTTCTGACCATCAGTCAGTGGAGTTCCAAGACGAAAGATACTACTTCGGAGCACCATTTCTCACTATTCCACGATCGGTCCATGAAGCTCCATGGTGAAAGACATCAGTCTCACAATGCGTAGAGCCCAGAGATCGGTCGATGAAGCTCAATGGAAAACAAAGTCAGACTTAAAACAACGGAAGAAAAAAGAATTCTATATTCTCTTAGCTCCTGGACACCTAAATCCATCTCTAAGTCGTGAATCCGGGACAGCGGATTCTCTTTCTCCTCGTCGTTGTATTTCTTGTGCTTCGGACCACATACGTTTAAATACTTGAGACTCCCTCAAGTATCTGGGAAAGGTCATCGACAGAACGGGCTTTGCTAACCCGGGAATCCAACTCTGCTAGCCTTTTCATTTGTATATCCAGTAACTTACCAACCTTCATGACCCGGAAGCCGGGTGGAGTTTTATACCCATGCTGTGATGACAGCTTAAGAGGTGTTGCACGAGTTTGATGCTTGCTAATATTTCCAACACTTGCAGTACCCCTTGAGCTTACAGTTGTTACGAGAGTAGCTTCTGGAAAGTTTCTCAACCGATCGCCTTCTGTTCCCAACCATCCCGATACAACCTGCAAAGACAAGTTTCAGACACCATACGCTTAAAAGTGTTCTGTCATTCTTTCCAACACAAACAACGATGTCTTGTTATATGCGGGATGCAAGATTTTTAATTGTCATGAACAGAACCTGCCGTAAGGAACACACGCACCTCCGAAATCCAATTATCCAATTCAGGTATCACGTCCAGCCAGTGTCTCAGTCCAGTAGATTCCGTTGGAAGGTCACTAAAACTTGGAGAAGTATCTAAATCTGAACTCGGAGTTGTCCCTGACTTCGAGCTTTGGTGTTCTTGAGGCTTCGGTTTCGTTTTGGACGTTTGCAACATCTTGGCTGAAAATGCCTCTTTGGAGATGGTAGAAACTTCATAAAAGGCTTGATGTCTTAACTTCAGTGGCTTCTGTACCGGGAGCTCATCTGTTTGAGTAGACGTTGCAAGCAATTGACACTTACTTATGGCTTGATTGTCTTTCATCTCAATACGCTTGGGAGTTTGAATACTTTTACTTTCTACTGGTTTTTTTGTAGAGTGGACTCCATTGGAGTTTATTTGTTTCGCCTCTCCACTTTTCTCAGTGGGTGTGACGGAGATGTTCACGTTGATAGATGTCGCAGTGTTCTGTGAGGTGAAGGATATCTGCTGTCTCATTATCTCAATAAGATCCATCACCGTACCAGTTCTCTGACTTTCTCGTTTTGTGTCTCTTGAGTGAGACTTCAGACCTTTCCTAGCGCGCCGGTATCTCCACTGGACCTCATTCACCCCTCCTGGAGGTGACATTAGAGTTACTGGCAACATTTTCCATGAAGACACTAAGGGCTTCGGTGGATGTGCAGACTTTAGACCCTCCATCAATATTTTCCAAAGCCTCCGGGTAACTGGTATTGCTGAGAAAGTTCTCGGTTTAGGGCGGAAATTTGCTGTGCCACCCAAAGATAAAGCAATCTCTGTGTTGTTATCATTGTTAGATGAGAATTCTCGTGCAGGCGTACTTGGACGGGTCTCCGTGCAACCAAGGGATTCGGCATACCAGCCCAAATAACTGGGTGTCGCCTCATCTTGTATTTGTCCCTGAGTTCTGTGCAGTTTCAAGTTACCCAGCTTCTTCTCCTCGTGCAACCTTTGATGTTGTACTTTTGTCCATTCAGCATTATCATCTCCAGGATAGACAACATTCTCACACCTTTGGGTGCTTGCTGGTAAAGCTGGTCTCTTTTCAGGTTCGCCAGTATCAAGTCTATCTTGACCTTTCTCGACAGTAGGCTCATTTTGTATGGTATCTGCTCCTGAAGAAGGCGCAGCACTTTCTCCCTGCAAACTGGCAAACAGGATCATCAGCGTAGGCTATGATTCTCAGAAAGGCAACCAGACTACACTGTAGATGACGAGGGTTACAGGGCGGTGTTAGTCATTAAACTTGATACCACCAATCAAATCTGTCAAGATACTACATAACTGGACGTCAATCCGGCGGTCAAATCTCAAACACAACGGACTAGCATCCCTTACAAACCCTAGTCATTAAGCTTGACATCCTCGTGCAAATTTGGCAAAATACCACTACCTGGACACCAATCTTCGGGCATAATCTGGAACACAAGGAACTTCACGTCTTTTACAATCCTGCATTCTCACCCACCGAACCACTAACTGGGGTGGCTTTGGACATCTAAACTTCTCGTGTGTAGCGGGTTTGTTGACAGTGCGATGTATCAGTCGTTCGTCGCTTTCTTTTTCCTCCGCGTGTGTACGGATGCCGTACTGGTCTTTATGAATGGTAGGATCTTTGGCAGTGCTACAAATGCTCAGCTCCTCTCTCAGATTCGAAGGTATCTGCGGATTGACAGTGTTCCTCTCCATAGTTAGATATTTTGCAGGCAGTCTTGCCCACCGGCAATTCCTTCGCGGAGAACCTTCTTCGTCTTCCACAGTACCGTAATCCATGAAGTTCGACTCCACACCAGAATCCTGTTGACCGCCACCACACCTCTTAGGTAACGGAGGGATGTGTGACGATAGCTGATATTTCTGAGACCCTATAAAATAATCCCCCGATTGTGTCATAAGTACAACTGTTGTCACTAAAATCTCCACCGTGTTTTCTCAATACTTCGACTTTGATACCTACCTCCTTCAGATCACGCATCATCGTCGTGAGGATTGGATCACCTGAGTACTCTGTAGGTTCACCGCGTCGCAAACGCACAAAATATCCTTGTTCGCACACGTTAAGAGCCCAACTGCTTTTGAGCTCTGGGTCAGCCGACTTAGAAGATCCAGTTCTAATACAACTTCTTTTTTCCAGAGCCTGCATACTGATTTCACACAAGCGAGGAGATCAACGAAGAGAATCAAAAGAACTTTTCAAAGAAAGATTGTCGACTTTACCTCTCGCTTTGCTTACTTCCTATCTCTTTTGAGATAGGATTGACCGGTATGTGCTGATAACTGGCTGCATGACCTTGAGATCGCACTAGCTTAAGAGCCAACATTAGCATTCAAACCTGACTATGAAACGGAAGGTGAAAAATCAAGAATGACAAATTTTATCAAGGACCAAGCTCTCTATAGAGCTTAGGTAGCCCGCAAATAACCCGACGAAGTATATAGGAGGTAGCAAACAGGGGCAAAATGTGCAGAAACTTGCAGTCTGGAGTTATCTTCATACGTCGAGAATGGCAGATATGCTCAAGGACCACTCTCTAGTATAGAGGTATCACGCAATTAGCCCAGCCAAGTACATAGTGAGAAGCAATTAGGGGCCGAATGTGCGCTAACAATGCCGACTGGAGTTAGGAATTGTTTTATAACCGGAGGGTGTGCCGATGGAAATGTGTAGTGCGAAGCAAATTTCCTGAAAAGGTTCCCCTTGGTATGAAGTCGAATGCGAGTGAACAATGACAAGAAGAACAATCCAGTATGTACTGATGCAATCTGATTGCTTCAAGTGAAAAGGCTAATGCAAACCCCAATGCAGAAAAACTAGATTTGTATACTGCAATGTTGAAAGAATCAAAGGCTATCCAGGCAGAACATACATACAGATAACCGTAGAATCCAGCGAAGGAGAGAGTGAGTTGAGGAGCACGGATTTAGCAAGTGAGTAACTGAGAAGACAGACGGAGGTAGTAAGAGAATAGCATGTATTTGCCCGTCCATCACTGATGCATTTAGGTACTGAGCAGTGATGCATTTAGGTAATGAGTAGGTGTACACTCAAGAACCTAATTACCACAATATTCACTCGGAGCATGCGACAGAACATGCTCCCGTCGCATGCACCTCAACCTGCTCTCTGACTTCATCATCACCCAACAGAGAGGGTTAGGCTGTAGATGAGTTGGAAAAGTGATCAATCAGATGGAGACTTAACCAACTCATCAGATGGAGACTTAACCGACTCATCAGGGCCTCGTCGGTCCAGGAGTTTCTGTTCAGCTCCGGGGGGCAAACTCCCTGTCTTGCAGTCTGGAGTTAGCTAATGTTTGTAACCAAAGGGTGTTCTAAAGGAAATGTGTAATGCGAAGGACATTCCCAGAAATGGTTCCCTCGGTATAGAGTGCAGTGTAGTTGACATTCAAAGCTAATGAAGAATCTAATGCAGCATTGAAATACAGCAAGAGTGAAGTAAGTAAAAAGACTCAATAGGAACAAAGAATGGGATTACGATACCCGTCAAGAAGAGAGTTAGTGTACATGAATTCAAGAACAATCAGCAAAAGCAGCCGAAGTGGAGTGTTAAAAGAACGACCAGCCAAGCAAAAAAGTTAATACACCTTTGTTGCATAAAGGTCCCCATGACCATGAGTGAGCGCCGGAGGAGGGAAGAATTGAGAGAAACTGCAATAGTACTTGAACGTAAAACTACTCTCAAGTTAATGCACAAAACTTACTACCGTACTCTCTAGGTCTGGTTTTGTTTGCGTTTCGACATTAACGTTGCCATGTAGGCGTCGGTTTGGGAAAAACAGGATCACTAAAACGGAGGCTAAATTGTGTACAAGACATATGTCTCGAATGTGCAATCTTTGTGAGTCTGAAAATCAAGAAGCGGACTTTCCAAAGAATAGCTCCCCACCGACCTAACAGACCGCGCCGCTCGGCTGTGCTCTGTAAATATTCCTAATGCTGGAGCTTCCTCTAGTACTTTTGTCGCAGTAGCCAACTCCTATTGCGTCGCATGACTTCCCTTACGGGGTATTTCTTATCTTGTATGAAGCACGAGAGATCCAAGAACAAATCTTCTCCTATCGGTGGTGTTAGTGTTAATCCTTTGTAACTCATATCATAAATGAATGAACGAGGATGGTTTATCTTAACACAGAAGTGTGCAGGTCTTGTTTAGTTGGCAAGATTTGGGGTAGATCCCGCCTCCCACCGCGCTTTGGTCTAAGTATATAAAAGCATCGAAGTCCGGAATTTCAATCACAAAGATCGCATCTAAGAGTCTACGAACCTTACAGAGCGAATTTATAGGAGAAAGTAGCACCTATAGCCACCAGTCGTTGCATGAACTGGCGCTCGTATGTGTAAAGGTAGAAATCAGCAAGGTAGACCGCACAATTGGTACCCATGGGAATGTCTATCTTTTGCTCATAAACTGTATTACCAAAAGTTAGAAACAGATTGTCAAGGAGAAAACTGTGCCAATGAGTTAGGTCGGAGGCAATATCTACTTCATAATGGTTTTTATTAAAACCCTCGATGTTATCAAGCTCCTTTAGAGGCTTCAGCCATCTAGAGCAAGGGTAACGTGGTGATTAAATTTCATTAGAACCCATCTGCACTAACTGCTCGATACGCTTTAGAGGTGAGAAAGATCAATCTCAGTGTAGAGAGAGGAGAAATCGTATGATCGTATGAAGAGTCAATTTTTCCTGAGAATTTCTAAGGTTGTTGAAGTACTTGATGACTTTCAAGATCGGTGCGGAGCTAGTGATGATCCAATTGTTACTAGCAGATATCCGATAGTTTTCCAGCAAAGGAGACCTCAGTTCCTCAACTGTAGGGAAGAGGGCTTTCTAGGCATCGCAAAGCCAGAGAGACAAGTCAGTAAGGGATGTAGAAGCGGCTGCATGAATGAAGGGAGGTTTAACAGGCTGTTTGCGGAATTTCCAAGCAGTGCAGAAGAATGTCAGGATTGTTTGAGAGGGTTTTGGCTGAAACCCGATGTTTCTGCAGGAAGAAGAAATGGCGAGCTAATATCTCTGTTTGAGGAATGTTTACTGTCTTCGCCTGAGTGCCCGTCAAGGAAGTCAGTTCGTTGTGTAAAGTTCCAAATGTAGAGCTTTTTACATATGAACACCAAATTGTTAGCAGCTTTGTCCATGTTAGAGATGACGCAACTATCTAGGACTAAGAATCTAAAATCGAAAGTAGAGAAGTTCTGAAGTCCCGGACTGTTCAAAGTTACTTTCCCTCTTATCTGCTCTTCAAGAGGGTAGAGTACCATCTGTCGAGTGTTCCCACTGTACCGAAGAATCCCTCCTAGAGCAAAATATGGGAGTGACGTAAGGTAGACCTGAATTTAGTACCTTTGGAGAAAACGTATCTGAGGGTTGTAATAAGCAGAATACTAATATCAACGGTGACTTCATGGTCATGGTCGCTATCCATAATGCAGGAAACTTGTGCGAGTGGCATGGAGGGGAAGAATGTTCTGTAATGCAGACGCGCTGAGTATCATACCTACTTGACTGTAGTTAAAGTCCTTACGTCCGGAAATCGTAGTATATTTCCATGCGACTCAGGGGACCGAGATAACGTGCTTGAGGGCCGGAGAAATCTATTCTGTAATTGCCGTGTGAATGATATAGACGAGGGAGGTGAGTAGTTTCTCAGAAACAAAGAACCAGATGAGAAGTTGTTGTTTACTTGGGACAGGGACCTCTCGAAGTCGCTTGTTAGAGACAGTGTTCCCTACCTCTTTCTTAAGACCTCTGAAGCACGCGCATCCAGTCTACTGAAGGTATTCATACCAAAGTCGGCATGAGTACCACTATGCATCGGATTTTGGCGGAAAACCTTTGACGAACTGTCATCCAGAGCGTAGGACGCGCTCACAGACGAATCTGGAAGGCCACCAAGCGCTCCCACACTCTTGCCCAGTCGATTCTCCAGGATCTCATAATCCAAGGAATCTCCATCCTGGTACGAATCAAAGTAAGACTCCGCCTCCCTACTTTGTGCGCTCATTCTCGCTCCCCGTCCATTCTTCGAAGCGCCAAAAATCCTATCGCCCGTGTTCCGAGTTCCATGCTCATCGAGTTCCCTCAATCTGGACACACTTAAACGAATTCCCTCGTTGGTCTTCTCCTCCTCCCCAACCTTCGACCTCGGTGACAAGATCACACACGATTCGGTGCAGTCGCCGCGAGTTACATGAACCCTGCACGGTCCTGCTGAACTCTTCCACGCGCCTACCGCATCCCAAGCACTCGACAAGTACCCGACATCATCTCTATCCCTCCTACAGGTATCTGCATTCCTTCTGGAGAATCCACAATCTACATTCGAATACATTGTCCAATTCGATTCCCTGCACTCTAACGTCGACCAATGCTTCGTCACTTCACTGACATAGTAAGTTTCGATCATCTCATCTCATAGGCAACTCCAAGATACTGACGGCCCGGCATTGGAACTATCCACCAGGATTCCACCAACCGCTGGTCCGCTGTTTTCATTACGTCACTGTAGCTTTAGGTCTGACTGAAGTCTCTCGCTGCTTGTCCTACAGTCCTCCCACTGGACGGACCGACAGAGTACTGTACTGTGGTCAAACTGGGAAGGAGGAGGGATTGCGTACCGTGAATGACGGACTGCGTATGTGCCACGTTTGTCAAGAAAATCGCCGTGTCATCATGGCTATCCCTCAGCAGAGATTTCAGGTTTTTGGAGATGCTACGGAGGAGAGTTTTTCGGATGGGGTTGCCAACGAGTTACTAGGGCGTGTCAAAGGTCGCCCGTTTAGGCGCACGGTATGGACCCGTAGTACCGTCGAACGGCGAACGGACGATAAGTGAGCGGGGTACCTATCGAGATCCCCTGTTCTCTCTATCCAGGTAAACCAGCTCTTTCCGTTCTTCCGGCTCTCAGTCGAACATTCAATGCTTCTGTCTCAGAAACCTAAATCCGTTATTCGTCTATCCAGGTTCTGATCAAAGCTGTGTACTTTTTCCGTAACTAATGAACGGTTAGGTTATCCGGACTCGACGTCTAATCCCGTTTTCAGAATTACGGCCAGGGCTTTGACACGCCCTACTCCGTCTGTAGCCCGGGCGGTGTGGGATCGAGTCGTCATGGGCCCCAAGGCGTGCACCACACGGCTGCAGCAAGCCCCAAAGCGAAAATAAAATAAAACATAAAACAAGAAAAAACATAACTATACGTAGATTCTGGAAATATAAAAGAAAGAGGGGAATTTTTCTCCGTGTATTAGACGGTTAAAACACGAGTATGAAGCATGCATATAGACTTGCAGAGCATTTGACTTCAAGTGCTCTGGTTGACATAAGCTTTTATTTTACAGGTTTCTTTCCAGTGAACTGAGAAATTTAATTGTTATGCAGAAAATGATTTGGTGACTACGTGTCCATCTCAGCTTGGAATCAGTGAAATAAAGAATCTTACTTAAAATTGTTCATCAGCTTTACATTGACAGAGAAATGTTAGGATGAAGATTTTGAGGTTTTCTGGAACAAAAAGAATCTGTTTTCATGCTCAAGAACATTGAGAGAAAAAAAATCATATTTTTATATTCACACTCGAGGTTTATTGACAAAACGGACCAGTTGTGAAACTCAAAATGTTAGATCCGAATAAACTGCTAATGCATAGCCTCGCAATTACATTGCGAGTGGAGCTATTTGTTTTTCTTTTTGTAAGTTCTGCTCCGTCACTTTTGCTAGACGTTAGCATAGTTGTCAAATGGTTAAAAAGAAGTTAGTATTCGTTGTGAAAAGAGGAAGGAATGAGATTTTGTCGTATATATTGGATATTGTTATAGTAGATGATAATCAAAGAAAAGAGGAAAGAGTTTAGATTGGATAAATTGCTAAAGCATAGCCCTGCAATTCCATTGTAAATATGATACTTTGCTTTGTTATACATTAGTATAGTTAGGATCATTTTATATGAACAAGTTTTGAGTTTCATTTGGTCTATATTGTGCTTTGGTAGAGATTTTATTGCTATACGTGAGCATAGTATACGTTTCTTTTGAAAACCGAGAAAGAATGATAGAATTTTTTGTTGTATTAGCATACGGTTAAGAAAACAAAAAGATGGAGAAGTGACCGTGAAAACCCGACAACGATAAAGGGAGAGATATAGTTTCACATAAATCGTTTACGCATAGCTATGTAATTCCATTGCAATTGTTGTTCTTTGTTATTTAATATAAAATTTTGCTGTTTTTAACAAAAAAATATCATAATTATGACAAGTCAGAAATCTGATCCCGTAGAACTGAGTCTTAAAATAGATAATTCTGAAATATACGAGTTCTATGTCATGTAAGCATCACCTCATTACCACTTATAAGAACGATGATTTTATATTTCAAAATAATAACACTAGTAAAACAACTTGAATAAATAGTTAATTCAGAATCTGGATAAGATATATCTGTCATAAAAAAAGACACAAGACTCGTTGTACAAAGTGGACTTCATTATGAAGACAAAAAAGGAGAATATTTATCATGTGTTATATTTGTTTTATCATATGGTTAAGAGGAAGAAGTCTCTATGAAATCGAAAAGGAAAGAAAATTTTTTGTTGTATGTTTGACTCTGGAAGAGTTATCCAACTTTGTAGAATAGAGAGCTGTGTGCACCAAAGCTACCAAGTCTATTTGTCAACTCATATTAGAATATATTGTTTCTCGATATGGAAGCATGAGGAGAATTCGTGCAGATAGAGGAGAGTTGAATGTAGTGAAACACGTGAGTTCTTCAACATAAATGAGATACGATTGAAGTTCATTGAGTTTACCACTTCAGTGAATCCAAAAGCAAATGAGGAAAGTGAACGAGAGCACCCACTAATCATCCAAACATTGATGAAAGTATGCAAAAGATGCCATGGTGACTTGCCTAGACTTCTTTCTTTTGTATTATGGATTGATAGAACTACTCATAGTACTATCACAGGTTACATGCCTACAGAATTAATGACCGGGTAAAAACCTATAATGCCAGTAGAATGAGATGTTCCTACTTGGATATGTCTGTCTTGAGATGATGACTTTTATAGAGAAGGATATTTGACACGCGGATTCAGCAACTTGAGCGGCATGAGGAGGACATAGAAGAAGCATTGGTCAAACTCAAGAAAGCGAGGTTGAAGAACAAGGAACGATTCAATAAGACACATCGACTATGAAAGAAGCAGATCCAAGAAGGTGAACAGTTTGGATAACCAACACAACACTATCAAAATGTTTGCACGATGTTGGCTCCGTCCTTATGTTGTTGTTATCGTACATGACAACATCACTTATGGTTTGCGAGAATTGGATGGTACACTCTTGAAATTATCCATTGTTGGTAAAAGAGTCAAGGTTTTCCGAAGACATGAAAGATTTCCTGATTTTGATGAACTTATAGAGTATGATTCTGATTTCTCGATCTTATGCGAGAGAAGATGATGACAAACGTGACAGTTCAGAGTGATACGAGGATGAATATGGATGGCAAGTTGGCACATACCAGAGGATGTGCAGGTTCGGAGAGGGTGAATGTCTTGTTGCACAAATATTTAGTATGTAAATGACGTGCATAAATACATTTTGTGCATATTTGTGTAATTTGTAAGATAATGAGGTGAAAAGTCTTGCTTATATGAGTTTATAATGCTCTGATTTTTGCTAGAGGTCTCCAAGATGTGTAAAAGAACAAGGTTGAGTGTTTTAAATTTCTATTGATCTATCAAAAATGAGGATAAATTGTCATCTATCTAAGATAGCGTTTTGGGAAAAATGGAGCACTTTTACATGGAATTTGAGAGATCTGGAGACATGGGCGGAGGACTCTCGAAGGGAAGAGCAACTTGAGTCCAAATATCGCTCGAATTGGAGGTCCATGGCATGAGTTATGACCATTTTAAGTTCGTGGAGTGAAAAAATTACATAGCTTTCTATACATAGAGAAAGATTGGTGAGATTGAGTGAGTGCAAGGTTAGATTGAAATCAAATTTCATGAGCTGGTAACTTGTCAGTTGCTGAAGCTCTGACGCCAAATTGAATTATAGGATGATTTACGGATCGAACGTTATGACAAATTGAAGACTGAGGGGTGCAGAAAGCTTTCAATCTAGAGTAGCAACTTTGATGATTTATGGAGAGTGATCGCACGGTCAAATCTGCTGAAATTTCACGAGCAATGGGTTTATCTTGTGGTTTACTGGCATAGCAAGTTTGAGTCGAAGTAGATAATTCATTTGAGCGATGTAGCTTCTGTTTCGAATTTGAGGTTAAAAAAGTACGAGTAAAATTTTGTGATATTGTACTAATTGTGTGAGAGGAGATATAGCTATGAGATCTTTTTGAAATTTGACTTGTAAGTAGAAATCTTAGGATTATATATATGTGGTAAGTTTAATAATTTATTATTGGTAATTTTTTCCTCTCGTAAAATTACTTTTGACTTGATCAAACTCCAATTCAAATTCTTGTTCGATTTTCAACTATAGTGAATAAAATTAAATAAAATTAAAATTAAAATTAAAATCAATAAAATTAAATAATAATGACTTGAAATTATTGTGATTGTGATTTTATCTATTTTCTTATTATGATCTATATTTCAAATTTTGTGCCCCGTTGCATCTTTTGGTCAAAATCATTATTATTGAGATGTATGTTGTGTGAAATCGACTTGTCATAAAATTCGAACAATCTCGAATAACAGAAAAGAATCAAAAAATAAATTAAAGCTTAAAATTCTAAAGAAAAATATTCTATATGATAGTCGCTGCATCTTCAAGTAATTGAATTTGAACATCTTTCTTATGATTTCACGTTTTGACTGGATGTTCAAGTGATGATCAATTCAACAAAATTTTGAAAACAATAAAAGTGATTTTTCTTCACTTTTACATATCATATCTTTGGAAAATTGGAATGCTTTCTTCAGCATTACAAGTAACTATTTTGTCCATCTTACAATCAATCACATAAAATAAGAGAAAACATTTTGTAGATGTGGTATTTCCATGTTGAATGAAAATCATACTTAAATATGTCAACGTTATATATATATTTAAGATCATTAATGAGAAAAATCTTGTATAGTCTTTGATGGACTGAACACATGAAAAGAATGATTTGGAAAGAGCAGTGTTACACTTTGAATTTTTTTCTGAAGATAAATATTATGGACATGTTTATAGAAGGGATGTTTGGGATACATAAGTAAGATTTGTATCTATATCTTTTCATTTCTTGATCGATTTCATGAGACCAAATGAAAGATTTGCAGTGATAGTATGTGAAGATTGAGAAACAACGATCGAAATAAGAGACTAAGAATAATCTGTAGGATAAAGAATTTCACATTATGTACGAGAAATGGTATCAGTAAAAGAAAGAGGGATGAAACTTGACATGTAAACAAGGCATGCAACATGCGGTATGTAGAACTCTTGATGGAAAATTTTTGAGAAATTGAGGGCTCGATACACTCTTGACAGGCTCTCGATGAACTCTCAATATTGAGAGTTTGCACTCTCGATAGAAATGAGTGTATCGAGATTTCGCACCACGAGATCAATAAGTTTGGTTGCGATGTAGATTGAACAATCGAGATTATGAGGCTTGTTTGTAAACTGAATAATTTTAAGATGTTTATGATGAACTCTCAGCAATCCATAGCTTGAGTGCAGAGCTTGTCCTCATCAAGAAAGGATGATTCAAAAAGGTCTCTCGAGATCAATAGTCTATCTATAGTGAGATCATCCAACAACTGGAGTTGCTATTTTTGGATCAATTCTTGATGATCAATATTATATTTAAGTTTATTTAAGTAATAATCTACTACTCTCAATAACAAGAGTTAACTTGATCTTGATGAGCAAGAGTGATACTTTTTGTCTTTTTCATTCTTTTTTGTTATTTTTTGTGTTTTTAATAGACTTTTGATGATTGAGAGTTAACTTGTTTCCTTCGTCATTAATTTGTCTCTAGAAATATTATAATCTATGTCCAAGATACAAGTGTGACAATACATATAACATAGACATCACTAACTTTTGTATATGGTTGATCCATTTGAGAATCATGAGTCAGTTCATATGCTACATGTTTAAAATGATCCGAATGTATGATAGATCATTTGAAGCTGTAGCCATTAATAGCTCTCTTTATAGTTTCATTCATTCATCGGTCATGAATATCTATGCAAATCTCATCTTTAGTTTCAAAATGAAGAAACATATTTCTAGTGTGAATATCACAATAGAAAATCAACATTATGCACGACTTCTAAAATACTACACAAAGTAGAACATATGGAGTGGACATCGACATTATGCACGACATTTCTGAGGACATCAATCTTTCTTGATTACTATTAGTCAATTTTTTGTCCCTTGATTAGAGTAAAGAAATAATCAAAGCTTCTTCAATTCCAATATGAAAAAATATTTTTCATATTTGGTCAATATTTTCAGTATTCGATCTTCCTCCTCATATTCAAATCCATCACATTTCTAAGTTAAAACCTTTTGTGTCTAACCCTTCGTCCTTTCTTAATTGTGTCCGACCTCCACCTCCACCTCCACCTCTTCTCATAGAAGACCACGAAGAGTTTAAAATTGATCAAATTTTAGCTAAACATGAAGTCTAACGTGGTCGACATCGTCATGTAGAACATAAGATTTTATGGAAATATTATCTTATTCATGATGCTACATGAGACTAGCTATCAACCTTTGTAATTCTCTCGAGCTCATCAATGAATACAAACATTTATCAAGTGACGAGGACGTCATCGACTAGCTAAAGGAGAATATATGTAGTAATACGCGTTTGTGTATGTAGAAACTTTAGCGAAAGTTACTCGGAAGTTATAGTAGAATTTCTCTAGAGTCAGACAGCTTCTATAGTATTGAATGAGTAATGTATGTAGGAAACTTCGTGAGGACTGAGGTTGCTTCCCAAGGAAGTAGAATGTTAGCTTCATGAGAAAGTTAACGGTTATCTTATGATAGAAGTATGTATACGACTAGCTTCAAAGAAGTCTTGTATACTCAAGACTATAAATACCAAGGCCTAAGATCACCTTTGGCATCCGGAGTTTCTCTCTATTCTCATGTATACTCTTTGCTCCACTTCCTATTCCTCTCTTCGATTCTTGGTCTTTTACAAGTATTACATATATCACTTCTACTCGCATTGGGAGAAGTGATAATTGCATCACTTCTTCAGAGTTTGTTACTTCTCACCATATTCAAGAGAAGTGATACAAGTATCAATTCTCTGGAAGGTGGTGAGAAGTGACAAAGGATGAGAGAGTGATACGTGTATCACTTCTCTCCTCTTGTATCACCTCTCCTCCCCTCCTTGCTGAAGGAGAAGTTAAATTGTGTCTCTTCTCTTTGCAGAAGTGAGAAGTGTTACCTAACCGTGTGAGAAGTGATACCTATATCACTTCTTCTCGTCTTAGTCTTATTGAGACTTGTGTCTCTTCTCCTCGTCATTGGGGAAGTTGTACTTGTGTCAATTCTCCCGAATGTGAGAAAAAGTCCATATTGTAGTTCTAATTGTAGTTCTTGACATGTTTTGTCTGTTTCTAGTTATTTTCTCACCGTTGGTAACCATGGTGCTCGTGCGTGCAAAGAATTGTACTATACTTATAGTAATGAGAACTTTTTTTTGGAGTGCGAGTGTTGGGTTTTTGTCGGTTGTGACGCTTTCGACATTCAGACCTTGGCTTGGGAGCACAATCTTGACCAAGAGTACCGGAAGAACATGACCCATGTCAACTGGATAAGGAGATGTCATAAGATTTTTGTCTTGAAGGATGAGGAGAAGAAGAGCGATGCTTCTCTTCACTCGAATGTGCTCGTGAATGTTCCTTTCCTAGTTTTGTGAAGGTGACAAACGAAACATTCTGAAACACAATGCTATATTCCAGTTTGCTTTCAGACACTATCATGTTTGATCATTATAAGATCAAATCTTCAACATGCACACGAGTTTAAAACTGAACGGACAGAAGAAATATTTACCAGAAAAAAACCAAAAGCTTGCAGACGACATCAAACTTGTGGAGTGGTGTTGTCTGCAAGGAATTAAGGAAGAGGTGGTTGTTGTCAGTCTTCTAAACATGTTGATTCCTAAGGAGCTCTTGTTGTTCAAGATGGTTAAGGAGCGACTCGAATCAAGGAGTTGCACAAGGTTAAGCTTATTTTTATGAAGTTGTGCAACACTCATGACTAGAAAACTTGTTTAGAAGAGTTTATAGATGAGACGACAACGGAGCGCTTGGAGCAGTTTTCTTCTTCTTTGAAAGATCATGTAAGTCTATTGCATTTTGTGTAATTGTTTATTTCTTTCTTTTGTCTTGACTGGTTTGAAACTGGTTTAATTTCTTTTTATTACGTCCCTCGTTTCTTTGCAACACTAAATGATATAGGTATCACTTCCTTTTTCACATGCACCTCTTGTTGTTTTTGCATCCTTTGTAACAAAAGAAAGATTCAAGCCGGAAGAGGAGCAAAGACGTCGTCGAAGACGACAAGAAGACAATGAAGAATATTTGCTCGTTGCTTCTACTACGCTTGCGGATAGTTTTTGCAACTTTTTTCGTCGTGTTGTCGAAAGACATGATGTCTTGAAGAATCGCGTAGAGCTCACTGAAGATACAGACTTTTTTCTTTACAAGACTTACGAGGGAAACAAAGTACAATAGTATGTCTTTACAAACAAATGTCTGAAGCTTACGTAGTTCCTTCTCATGAAATATTATACTCTCGTCATTGCAGATGTTTGTTATGGATTTAAGATGTCTGGAGCAAAGAACGATGATGTATCATTCAAAAAAAATAGACTTACGAAACATGTTGACTATTATTCAGCTTGTATCTCTTTTAGCTTTTGACGTCTTATTGTCTTCCACAGTCATACGCAAGCACCCATGGGGGAGAAAGTGTTGTGAAAGAAGTGTAATGTCGGTGTAGAAATCAGAATCTGGTACTTTCTTTGACTTATAATATACTTTTGTTGCATAAGTTGGATTTTCTGTTAATTTTTCTAACCGACTAGTTGTTTCTTTTTGTAGGTTTAAAAGACAATGTTGGTGGACAAGTCCAAGGAAACCATCTCACATTCGCTTTTAAGCATGGACAATTGGTTATCGCTATTTCACGAGTACAAGCTGTCGAGAGCTATATAATTTTGGTCCTCAAGAAGTTTGATAAAACGTACGTGTTGTCGGGTTGTTGTGAAGAAAGTTGTCAACTACGCTGACACCTTGGTGAATCTTTACCAAAAACCAATAGAACTTGTTCAATGGTTTATCGATCACTTATCGAATCCGAAGGATTGGATTATTGATATCTTTATCGATAGTGGCACAACTACAATCATGTCAGTTCTATGAAGTCGTCACTATGTTGCTATGGAGCAAACAAGATGTAGATTTAGTATATCGTGTCTCGCATCGCATTTTATCTCAGATTTTGATGTGACTTTTGAGCAGTGCGATTCTCGAGCTGTTGAACAATGTGTCGAAGTTTGTCAACCTCAAGAGCTAGTACTGCACTCTCTGTTGTACACTTGACTCCTTCGACAGTTGTTGACTATGAGGTGGATGACAACAATGATGAAGCACAAGAGGGGACATGCAATGGAGATGTTGAGGAGACTGACGATGTCGAGGAAGCATGATCGGAAGCCAAAGGAGCACGTGCTTCACCTTTTAGACCTTGATGATTTACCAGAGCTGGACCATCTTCATAGCAAGAGCTTGCTACTAGAATGTAGTTCTAGTCTTAGAAATGACACATATACATTTGGTTTTTTTGTATACATGTATCACTTCTCATTCTTGTAATCTATGAGTGTCATTTTTACCTTTGTCCATACAGCAAACTCTGACATCTCTGACATTATTTTTTTAGATTCCTTCTTTATTTTGTTCTTTATTACTTCGTAATTCTCTATGGTACGTTAGATCGTAACTCTAGTTCAAATCTCATGTTGTGAAGTCACCTACGATTACAATGCGATCCTTTCGACTATAGTCTAAGGTAGATTTAACTAGAGTTAGTCCTAAGGAAGTTTCATGAAACATCCTCTTATTTGCGAAATCATCTATTCATCCATGCCGCCATTGCTTTTTAAGTTTTGATGAGAAGTGATACATGTATTACTTTTCATTTTATGTGTCCCTTATGCTTTACTCGATGCGAAATATATGATTTTTCTAGTTTTGCTCCTTTTGACACTCCCGTATGATATAAACATTGATCCTTCGTGTTAGTAAGAATGGCAAGAAAGTGATCTATCAGTTTAGACAGACTTCCAAAGAAGTCTAGATCAACGAAGTCACTCACCAACTTGAAAGAAGTCACCGAAATACAAGAACTAAGCAATGAAGAAAGAAACGATGAAGTGAGTTTGGAAACCAACGAAAAAAAGTTCATAAAATTAATAAGTTCTCATTACTCAATATTTATAACGTACATATGTATGATTTTGGTGCATAGATAGTGTTCTCTACTAAATTAAAACACCACATGATGCAACCCACAGAGCTTAGATATTTTGAATAAAATTTTAACGATTCATTGTAATGATGTGCGCATGAAAACATGATATTGTATGTCGGTCCTAAATGTTATGCAATAAATATCACCCGTTCTGCTAATCATGGACTATGAAATATAGTCTAATAAGTAAGAGATTGATTGTATTCTTGAGATTTTCACATATGGAAGAAATGCAAGAAGTCAAAATAAGATTTGAGCGTTCAAATTTTATTTATTGTTGCATTTGAATGTAAATTGATTATATGTTGGATACAAATTGACATTATGGAAGCTTGGGTTGTCAACAATCGCTATCAATGCTTGCCCACGAAGCTTAGATGCTTTAAAAAAATTTATAAGCATTTTATCATAACGATGTGCACATGGAAATGCAGCAATGTATGTCAATCATAAGTGACGTGCAACAAATATCACTCGCTAATCATGGACTATGAAAATATGATCTAATATGTAAGAGATTAGTCTGACTAGTAATATTCATCAAATGTAACTATACATGTTTACTAGACTACTCTATATAGAGATCTTTTTGACAAATATTGATAATGGAAAAAAGTCGATTGTCAACATCATGGACATATATTTTCTTGATTTCCTTCTTTTAATCGAGGCATGTGAATGATCTTTCTAAAACTATTTTCATGATAGTATCTGAATTAATGAGTACCAAGGAAAAATATCACAGTATGTTCATCATGATTATTCTGCAAAGGTCCGTTTGTTCCTCTTCTGTTGATAGCGATTGTTTACAATGACTCCCGATATTCCATTATGAGTACGTAAAAAATGATTTAATTCAAGACCAGAGACTAAAGAGACATCAAGAAATTATTTGTGTTTTGAACGCTTGCTCAATGACGAGAAAATGCTCAAGTTTATGAAAAAGTTATTCTCAAATCTCTCTCATAGAAGATATTACTCAACGATTCAATCACATTTACTTTATCCAAAGTCGTGTTTTTTGTTGATGTCTAATCTTTGGATTGTAATCCTCTCCGAACTTGAAGAGAACGAATACACGTCCTTAAGTAAATGAATTTAATAAACCAAAGTTTTGTGTTTCTTCTTGTTGCAATGGGGCTCCTCACTTCGCTTACGACAGAAACTGACTTTGCTTGTTTAATGCACTCCGCTTGTCGATCTTAAATTATTGTTGCATATGCAGAACCGTATGTTGATCATACGTTGAATTCTTGTTATATTCGCTGCTTCATAATCATATGCTGCTCAATTTTAGACTAGATGTAACCATTTTTGTGTATATGATAGATAAGCTCTTGTGTCCTCTTCTCGACTCAAGTTTGCTGTTACCAGTTGAATGTAGTAACCCAATAACAATACAAGTCAACCAGCGAATCAACCATCTAACATCTCATATTTTCTTCCTTCGGCTTAGTTAAAAGACAACAATTTCTCATCATTCTCTTCGGTCTTTGTCGTATTCTATTTTACCCAAGATCGACGGTTAGCTAGACAAATGTATAGAAATGAATATCCTTCACACCTATCGATGAGTCTTGTGCGGAAACATGTCATTCCTCACTTTTATACGTATATTAGAAAGTGAGCTAACATCTTTCAGTATAGAAGATGTTAGCTCACACATTACTTTAATGTTTGTTTGATGACACACTGCGCACTAGGCGTACGTCTGGAGAATATGCAACTATGCACTTTGTTAAGTTAAGGAGTTATCCTAAATTTCAAATTTTCATCTTGACTTGTCTATAATCTATATGTATATATTTTCTGATAAAACAAACTGAAAAAGATTTCTCTCCTATATTCACCAAGTCTGACTCTTCTCATAGTGTGGTATCAGTATCAATCCCATCTACAATTTCTTTCTTATTTCTTTGCTTGTCTTATTTTTTTCCTCTTACTAGAAGCTTATATGCATCCCCTATCATTGTGGAAAGAAAGTGTAGAAGAACATAGATACCAAAATAGATAACCTATAAGCTTTACGCATGAAAACATGTTTCTAAACTATAAGACGACTCTTGTACACATATAAAATTATAAAATAATATTAATAATTTATTCCATAATATTTCTTGTTGAAGGAGATAGAAAGGAAATTAATTGAATGCTTCCCTCTTTCCTCAAAAGGTGAAAAAAAGTGAAATACGTATATTCCAAATTTCTAAGCTCAATATGCATGCAATTTAGCATGCATATTCACCCATGTACACTTCATTGTACATGGGTGTACATTAAATAACGTCTTAACCCTTCCCACGGGAAAGGTTAAGACATTACTTAATGCCCAGGTAAATGACGCTATTCTACAGTTACTGCTCCAACTTATACCCCCAAGAGCGCAGCAACCCGCCCTTCACTTATGGGTTATCTCCAGACGAGTTGGCTACTCCGGGACTGAATAACATATAACATTTACGAATTAATTAAATTTCTATAATAACTTAGAAAAATAAATTTTTATAACACTTACACGTTTTCCTATGAGAGAAACGAAATTCACTGTACAAGGACGTGTGGAAGCATATTATTCGCGGGTGGTGCTGAGGAGGAAGGGAAGATGACAAAGTTCAGTGTGTATGCATATTCCAAATTCTGGGAACACACATGTATGGCTATTCACTCATTGTATAGTGGATGTGGCATGTCTTCCATAATAGTTGGAAGACCAATAATAACTCAAGTTTTAGCACACACAGATACACAACATCATTGAACCGTTGGAGTCGATAAGATCAGCCAGTCTTCCTGGTGGTTTAAAATAGTATAAATGAGTTTTCGCAATTATTTACTTGGTCAGGCCCATGCATCTTAGTTTTTACTCGACAAGGCCTCTATGTTCACTTCATTACTTGGTCGGGCCCATGATCGAGTATAGTTTGTTGTATAATGACACGAGGGAGACGTGGAGACTTTGTGGTGATGAGTTTATAAGAAATCAATATGTTTGCGAGGGACAACAATTCCATTACTTGGATGGAGATCATTGATCGGAATTTCGTTGGGACAAGCCCGTGAATTTGACTTTCTTCAGCGAACATTGTGGTTGATCTGGCTTGGCCTTTTTGTCTTCTTTGACCTAGTGTTATACACTTTAGGTTAAGAGACTGTTGCTACAATCAGGAAAGTGCAATTTCAGTCTAGGTTGCATCAATGCCGTGATCGACTCGATGAGATTTTTAGAAAACCTGCAATATTCATCGCATCCTACTTGTCTCTGTGGATTCTGTCCAGTTTATGTCTGCAAGTCTTTGCTTTTCACATCTGTGGGTTTTGATGGAACTTTGCCATTGATTATAGCCTTTGTGGAAAGTCCATACGAAATTGACTGAACTCACGTAATGTAAATGCTTATATATCATTCACGGCGATTGCTGCTTGCTTGCTTATCCGGTACAGCTGGAGAAACTCAGATGTTCTTTGGTTGGTGCAAGAGTGTATCGTTGACTCCTTCAGAACTTCCAATTTCTAATTCTTAGACAGTCTTCATCAAGAGCGATCACGACACGAGATTGTATGCTGTGTGGGTGTTAATGTCGATAAGGGTTCCTTCTCGGCATGTACTTCACGTTTAAACACATACTTGACTACTGACTTAAGATCTGATCGGGACGATACAAGGAGACTGTCCTCCAAAACTAGCGAACTCATACTCATTCATACTGTGACAGCTCATCGATTCAGCTCGTTGATTATGTCCAAGTAGACGCATAACATGCAAACTGTTCAGGATTTTGCAAACTGTAACAGTTCTTCGAACTGTTTTCTTGAACTCGTAGCTACCAGCAAGAAGACCGAATGCATACTGGAAAATTCATACTAAATTGAAACTAATTCAGACCTTGAATATACGAGTATATTATTTACTTAATATCATGTTTCCTAACCTACTTGCTGCTTGGCTGAAACCTTAGAGCCAAACGTTTCAAACACAAACAGAATTGGCACATTATTCTCGACTAATTATCAATATCAGAGACTCGACTCAATCGCGCATTCTCAGAAACTCTTCACACACAAATCGCAACGATGTTCTCCCTCCTATGTCCACATAAGCTGATCTATTGGGGCTGCCACATGCACTTCACAGTCTGATCTGTACAACGCAAGGCGGACATGTCCTCTAATCTTCACTATATGCGGTCATGGGCCTGACCAAGTAATGAAATGAACCTAGAGGTCTTGTCAAGTAAAAACTAAGGCGCACGGGTTGAACAAGTAAATAATTGTGAGTTTTCGCCCCTCACACTCTAGGCTTTGCTTTGTGCGTGAGATACGACGGTAGCTCCTGTACAGTGCTAGACTGCTAGGGAACTTTTGACCAAATCTGGCAAGTTAATAAAGGTCACTTGGATCTAGCCACGTAAAAGCTGCTGAGGTGGCCGGGTGGGAGTCAGTAGCCGGACAGTGGGATTTGATTTGAGGGCTTTGCTGGACGTGGGCACTGAGAGACGCGATACAGAGAGAAGTGACATTCTCGAATATACGTGACAAAAGAGTTCCTATGGACTCTTGCATCGTCCAGATGGCCGTGTCTGGTGCCTACTAGTCAAGAGATATTTGTGCTTCGTATGGCATTCGTTTCCTATGGTCCAAAACTGCTCATAGACAGTCATGGCAGCATGATGAATCTGGGGTAGTTCATCTATGCATATGACGGCATGTCCGTCAATGCATATGACATCATGATTTACTTTTGTTCGTAATAGTGCGTGTCAAACATCACATTTACGGAGTAGTTACATTTTCGTCGCGAAAAGAGTTACGAGGTTTTCTCGAGAATAATAATGAGGATATCTCTGCCGCAGCCCCATGAGTCAGTTTCAGTCGAGATGTCATTCCATCCGCTTGGGGAGTATCAAAATCATAAATCTTACATAGTTTTTAGTTAAAATCTATTATTACTTAGATGTGTCTAAATCATACGTTACGTTATGCATAATATTATCTTGGAAAAACTTAATTTCAAACGTTTTAAAATGATTTAGAAATACAGTTCATTCATTGGAAGTAGCATACTGCAGTTTTCATAGAAAAATAAATTCAACTATTGCACAACTATGCGAATGAAAGATACTAAGGGATTATTTCATCAAGATTCATCATTGGACGATGATTTATTATTCTCAAACTTCGAAGAAGCTTGAAGGTGAAGACAATTTTGGTACGACAAAGAAGATCCTTTAACTAGTGATACATCTCAAATAAAGTATATGACCAAAATTCATTTGATTCAAATGACAGCCATTGGATTATAGATGATGCGATGGAAGTATATGCCTACTGATATTTGGAGAAAATATATATATGATGATTTCAGAGAGTTAACCTTTTTCTAAATAATTTATTACAAAATAATTTCTTATATCGTATTTCTGACAGTTATAAGATGAACAAATTTTCTTTTGTGAATCTTTGTAACATGAAATCGTGATTAACTATACAAGTCGTAATGATTGTTTAGCTAACTCCAGCAAAACTTATTCCATTCCAAACTGTTTGAACTCACCAAAATGAAACTTGAGGAAATTTACTTATGACTGATAACAAATCTCTATAAGTTTTTCTCCTTCTCTCAACCAAAAGCTATAAAATATAGCTTTTGATTGATGAAATGGAGATTTTGGCACCATAAGGGTTCTCCTCAAAACAGTTTTAGACCTCAATATTTTGTACTTTGTAAGTGCAATATTGTATTTATTGAGACTACATTTATAAGTTATATATAGTGCTTCTGGTGGTTACTATGTGCAGTTTACAACGTCTAACTTTGTGATAGCACTACAACTTACATCCGTGGATATTTGAGAGGAGTCTCAAACATATTCGTTGTCGGGATAAGAGTATCTTGAGAAGGGCGGAACCTTCTGGCTGTGTAATGATCGTGAAGACTGTATATGTGTACTCAAGGAAGCGTTGGGCTTCTAGCTGTGGTTGCTAACTCAAAGGGTAGGCTTCAGGTTACAAGTTGGCATTGTAAAACACTCATACAGGTCTCTTGGCTCCTCTGATATGTTCAAGAAACGAAAAATCAGGTTGAACTAGTAATGATAAGGTCAGACGATGAATTTTGACACTCATGAATAAGAAATATGTGAAGGTTTAGACTTCTAAACTTCTCCTACATGTAAAAGAGGCCCCACTGGACACACCACGAAGTTTCAGCTTGAGATCAAATTCTAGCACCGAGATGTGGATAGAAAAGTTATGAGTAAGAAAATTACGGTAATTTCTAGTACCCAGATAGCTATTTCGACCTAGAATTGGTGGTTGAGAAACACCCGACTTTATTCAGTATACCTCCATTTACACTATGATGTAGTACTCAACAGAGAAGATTGTGCACAATGCCAACCACTTTATGTAAATACTCGCAATACATCAAGGTTTGAATAAAAATCCACCTGGTCTTCTATTATGCTCGAGATAAATTCTAAGAATTCTATTTCTTTGATATATCTCGGTGGCATGAGGTGAGAAAGTTTCTCTCGTCAATGTTTTTGGATCTCTTTTTGATTCTATAATTAACTCTTCATCCTCCTCGGTCCATTCATCTTCATTAAGTTAAGGAGCATCGCGCAACAGTCTACCCATCTAACTAGAAACTAGTTCTCGAATTTTTCTTTCAATTGGATTCTAACTTGCTTTAAAAATACCAACGAGACTACAAAATATCTATATAGTGTTCGTTCGCTACCCTAGCATGCTGTAAACAAGTACTGAAATTGTTTCTCTTTGTCTCATGTAGCCATCCTAAATGATGAAATAAGATGTCACATGGGTGAATATCCAGAATCACCGAGTAAATATTGATTTGCCTCAAACAGAGAAGAATCACTATCAATGTGTTTTCATAAGACAGACTTCCTCGAGCAAGTGATATCTTGACAACTCCCCGGCATGTCTGTGAAAAAAAGATGATTCTCTTTCGATGACAACACACAATCTGAGCATTCACTGAATAATTACATTTTTGATCACAATAAGTTTCATCATCGACTTGAGACCTCTGCAATAAAGACAACAGAGTCTCATGTATCAACCCTAGACATCCCAGAAATCCTTTTGTCCCAAAAGCATCTGATATGATGCACCTTTCTCCACGATTTGATCTATGAATCAATCCTAAAAAAAACAACTCTAAAGCTTGCATCACCTTCTTAGTATACAAAACCATCGTTTCATAGACAATGTCTTAAAGAAGCATAGACCGTCCAAGAGCAACACCATTCCTATTGTGTCCAAATATGTCTAGAGCAACAACAAGTTGCAAAGATATTGGAGTTTGTTTTATGCGACTTTGATTATAGAAAACAAGATGAGCTTCGACTAAACTCACTAGTTTACCGAAATTGCGTCTATTCATTCTTGTAAGCTGTAGGAAGGAGTCCGAAGAAAGATTTTCAAAAGAGTTCTGGAAACAATCTTTACTCTTGGAAAATGAGAATCGATCTTGGCGTTTCAAATATCTTGAAGTGTAAAGTACTTGATACAACTCTACTAGCTCTTCATCAGAATCTGAAGTGTCATCGGATGATGAAGAACTCGTACAATCACCCTTCTGCTTTCTTCTCAAGTTTGAATTGTCTCTCGTATTGCTGTCGTTAGATTCATCTTGAACTTGAAGACTCTTCCGAGCTTGAGGAAGCCAACATCACTCTCATCTCTACAATCTCTTCTATATTTCGCAATAACTGATTTCTCTCGGACACACGCGACATGACAATCACTAAGATGAGATAACCACTTCAGCAATGGTAAACATTCAAGCGTGAGCTGATCCCTAAACCTGAAAACACGCACAAGCGAAAGCTGATCCATAAACCTGGAACGCAGAGCTTGAAATGACTATTCAATCAATCACCGAACAAACCTCCACACTGAACTTTCGATTATAAACTTATGCGAGAAGTATTGTGCACTCTTTGGGAGAACCACTGTAGTATTTTTTCAATTTTTGAATTTGTGAAAGTACATGCCATGTAAACAAGTGGCACATAGTACATGATAAATGACGTGATCATTAATCTACGGCCTAAACCGCCACGGGCAATGAGAAGAAACCCACAGATCACTTCTGTCGGTACCTCCACACCCGCATCCAAAACGGCTGTTGTTTGCAACCTGCAGGTCATGAAATAAACACGACGACCACTAACTTTGACACCCTATAGTATTCTACTTGTATCAAGTAATTTTCACCTGTATACCATGACACCATGCAGTTGTAGAGGGTCCACTTACACAAAGACTACGGTATAAGATCTGGATGTCCCTTACTACAAGTTATATTAGTGTTTGTGCTTTTCCTTTCTTCATCGTTTTTAGTATGTGTGTTTTCACTTCGTGTGGCACCGTGGGAGTCCTTTCACCTGTTCATATTTATTCCTTCTGGGATCAAGTCAACTTCAACACAACTTCAGATGAGCATTGATGAGGCTTGATGTCCACCCATAGGCAATAAAGCCATGTTGCCATGCTCAACCATGGATCTGATGGTTATTCCCGAGTCCCAATGCAAAGTCCATCACGTTACATCGCCAAACTAACTCCGGCCCTCCGGGGCGTGAAGACTCTGAACCTCTGCATCTAAGATGGCGCCTGGCACTGTAGAGAAGATCATCGTCTACAAGAACCGAATGCAATGAAGTCCTTCTGAATTCACCGAAAGCAGAGGAAGAACAGGAACAATACGGGCCGCGGGCGACAGAACGCAAAACAGACGCAGAGCAGATGCATCAGAAAGGAAGTGGTAAAGAGCACAAGAGGAAAGAGGAGAGATGGAAATGGCAGCACCCTTAGCAGAAGGTCGGTTTTGAGGGCCTTCCATGTGCCAGGGGGGTTGGAGCTGATAATGCTCCTGAATTGATTCGCTTTAGGATGGACCATGGCCGGTACGTACTGTCTGAGAGTTCGAAGGTTCTACAGTTTCCCTGAAGAACGCCGCGTGTGAAACAAAAAAGCGGAGTGAAGTGAAATGCGGTGGAGAGGAGAGGAAAGAACAGGAAATGACGAGGTCAGGTGCAGCAAGGTGTTCATGTACCTTCGACACTGTAGAGCACGTCCGGAGTCGTGAATCCTTTCTCCTTTTGCTACTCGTTTTCTGCGGATACAGTATTGAGAACTGAAGTTGGCAGGCGTGCAGCGAAATTTTAAGAGTAATTTGCAGTGGAGTCTTAGTGCAGTTTATCAGGGCTGGAGGAGAGCAAGAGACTTTCGAAGCTGGGAGAATGACTGGATTGCAGTTAGTTGCTTTCGAATTGTTACAGGTTAAGGAGCGCTATGAGGAGCAGCTGGAGGCGCGTGTGCAAGTTGAGCACATGAAGGATATACTCTTTTCTGTGGAGAAGAAGTAGAGTTGTACGGATCGGAAATGAACTTGTGGCGCACGATTGGGACTCAGAATTTGCAGACAACAGAAAGTAGTCGCTATGTAGATGCTGTGCCGAGAACCGGGTTGGTGGGCATCGGGGGAGTGACAAATTTGCAAAACACTGATGGAATGTGTAGAGTAATTAACAGAGGATTACACCGGCATAGCAGCAGTGACGGTGCGCTTGCTTTCCTGGGGGGTTCACAGGTAGCGAGATGGTCGTCGCATTTCGGGACTGTCGAGCCTTTCACTGCGTTGTCAACTCGAGGAAGCCAGTGCCAAGAATGTGATATTCCTAATTCGAATGGTAGAGTATCAAGGCTGTTGACCATATGTGGTTTTATAAATTTTACAGCATCACCAATTTTACCTCCAGCACCTGCGAGCTCAGGAAGACTAAGGAGAAACTGGAGATGGACTAGCAGGTCAGGAAGTCACATTGGACAGCCCGCGGTTGAACCTCTCGTGAAACCGCTAGGAGGGAGAATAGGTGGTGTGGAATGCCAGGGAGTTGCTGTCCTGGGAGAAGCAGTAGCGGCAGCAGCTGCTAGCACTCGTCCCAGCCATGCAGCAGCTTTGGCAACTGTCACTCAATTAGCGGTTACTGCAGCTGCAGTGGTTTACGGCGCGTTTTTATCACCGTATGCCACAGGACTAATCGGGAAAGATGAGAATGCGGGCTGCCCTGGTATCAATCACGACTTTTGGTTCTGGTTCTATCCAAGTGACGAGGATGTACATGCTTACTTAGGTTGCGGAAATTATTTTCTGATTTGGGTGCATTCAACGGCATTTAGGATCAGAACTCCTCAAAACCACCCCAAGCTTATCGTCATCTGCTGAATGATTGGTTTTCTCCGTTTTTTTCTACACCTGTGGCGTACCGAAGCTGACATCTTGGCTTTTTGCTGTTTTAAGTTTGTATATCCTTTTCATTTCCGGGGTTCCCAGTTCAGTTCCGGAACTTTCTCCTTGTAGTAACGACTTTTCCTTTTGTTTTGATACTTATCTTGTCCAGCTGCTCTCGAGTTCGACGGAGTGGATGTTACCGGGTATAAAATTTTTGAAGAGCCAGAGGTGATGAAAACGGTGCTTCTTAATTTACGAGTTTCAGCTTTTTCCTGAATCCAGTACTCTTTACTCTCAGCCTCCGAAACCGGTCAGGTGTTAGTCAGTCAGAACACTTTGCTCACTTTGCAATTACTGAAACCTTCAGGTCGAGAAGGCTATCAATTTTGCCAGGGAGGCCCATACCGGACAGATGCGAAAGACTGGAGAGCCTTACATTACCCATTGCATTCACACTGCCCGGATTCTGGCAGCTTTGGTTCCTTCGAGAGGCAAGAGGGTAAGGGTGCCCTCAGGCCTGTGAATGTCAACTTGAGTACTCCACTGTTCTCATTCGCTTTAAGGTTATCTGATCATCTGTCACTTCGATAACATGCTGCTGTCAGTAAATTGAAGCCATTATACTGCCCTTGGTACAGGCTGTTCATACTGTCGTGGCTGGAGTTCTACATGATGTGGTTGATGACACAGGGCGTAATCTGAATGACGTTCGGGACCACTTTGGGGACGATGTGGCAAGGCTGGTTGGTGGAGTGTCCAAATTAAGTCATATCAACCAGGTATCCTCGATATGTGTGTAACCTCCATCAGTTACAGTCAAGTGGCACGTAATGAAAAGTATATTTGCCTGGAAGGCAGCTTTCAAACATGGAAGCAAACAGGGTGGAAAGTTGCACATGCTTGTTACTTTCTCGCAATTGCTGTTCCGGACACTTTCTTGGGAGAGAGAAACGGGGAAAAGCTTATTGATCTCTTAAAGGATTTCTTATCCCATTTGTACCCCCAAATGAGGGGATATATAAATTATGCGTTCGGTACGAAGATCAACTTGTCGTCGACACACACGAACATCTGAACACAGATCCTAAACAATGTTCAGTTGAATTGCGGGGAAGACGTGATTGACGAAACCTAAATTCTTTCTGGTGAAAACCCACGTGTTAAACTCTGAAAGTGCAATAACTGGTACATCCTTGCAGAAAAGAATGTAATGAGTGCCACCCGAAGCTGGGGTTATATGGACAAAACTGGCACATGTGGGCATAAACCCCCGTTTTCTAATCGAGTTGTTGCAGATTACTGAAGGCGGAGAGTTTTCTCGAACCTTTCAGTTGGTTTTCCACTTCCCTCGCTACGACTCACAAATAAGTATCGCACATTTTGAGGAGGTCAACAGTTACCGAATGAAAACACAAAGGAAGCTTTGACGCTTGAAAGTGCATTGTAGATTCATGTGAAGAGGAAAGAACACCTTGTTTCATGCCGAGTATTGGCTACTGTAGATGTTCCTAGTTGAGTTTGGGTCCAGGCGAGACTACGATGGAATGAATTCGTCCGTGTGGAAGCCTCCAGTCGTCCGGGGTCCATTACGTGAACATCGACCATGGAAGAACTCAAGCTATCGGATCTTCTCTAGAGGTCAAGATACTAAATTCTCTATAGAGGACTGAATTTCAAGCTTCCTATACTGCTGTACGTCTGACATTATGTTCCACCGTTGGTATGATGGGTGCAGCTGCTGCGTAGGCATCGAAGAATAAATGCTGATCAAAATGCGACAGAATCCATTGGGTTAAGTTCCGCGGAAGTGAGTATCACGTGTAGCTTGTGGCACCAACACTTGTGTCCGTTATAATACCTACGTTGGTTGTGATAAATCTGTTCTCCTGGTGTTTACAGGTGTGGCTAATTCGGGTTTCTGTTTACCACCACTGATCTAAAGTTATGTGGTTTCCAGTGATAACGCGCGTGTTCTGAAGACTATCTCTGCCTTTCGATCATGATTATAATCTGAGAAGATAAATTTGGTGTTCCTGTCGCCAGGTGGATAGCTTGCGAGTTATGCTTCTGGGAATGGTCAATGATCCCCGCGTGGTTCTTATTAAACTTGCAGATCGTCTGCACAACATGCGAACAATGTAAGCATATTCACTGAAACTCACCCGACGTCTTTCCATTCTGAACTGTTTAATTGGTGTTTACCCATATCATACAGTTGTAGGGATCATGTACGAACTCGCCGATTACATTGCGTGTAACTCCTTCAATTTGGTCATGTAGTTACGCTCTCCCACCAGAGAAAGCGCATGCGGTAGCACAGGAAACTCTTGCGGTTTGGTGCTCATTGGCATCAAGACTAGGAGTGTGGGCGGTCAAAGCGGAGTTAGAGGACCTCTGTTTCGCAGTGTTGCAAGTAAGTTTGTTATCCTCTAAACGCAGCTTTGTTCGTGTGTATGTTGTTGGGACTCATTAAGCAAAATAATCATGCAGTGGCCCCTATTCGGGGATGGGCCTATCGTCGAGCTTCAGCCACAACAGATATTTATTTTGCTGCAGAGTTAGCCCTCATTCCATAGCCCATGTACCTTGCTTTCCACAGCCCAAGGCCTTCCGGACTCTGCGAGCTGCGCTAGCTGCGATGTGGAGTCCACACAAGGACTGGAGATATTTGAGGCGCATGACTAAGAGGGCGAAACGAAGGGCACTACTTTATGGTGAATTTCTCGGTCAGGAGTCGGAGCCAAAGCCGGACCCAGAGGACGAGGAAGAATTGACAATGAAGGTGCTCACTTCTTTCATAGGGCCAAGCAATAAGTAAACCTTCTTCAGTGCTTCTCTGAAAAGCAAGGCTCCCATGGATACTAAGTGGTTGAACTTCTGCATGACTATACCTTGTGATCGAGAGATTGTGATGTTCTAAACAGCATATGAAGTTATCTGGGTATCTAAGCGTAAATGACAGATTATTTGCTGGTTTACGATCTTTAGGACCTTCTGGAAGCGGTTTTACCGTTTGATGTGTTGTTGGATCGGAGTAGGCGAACTTCCGGACTGAACTGCTCTGCCGTATCAAAAGACGGGTCGAAGAAGAAAACGAAAGTCGTACGAGATGCTGAAGTTGCACTCGCTGCCTTGGGTTCCTGCGAGGAGGCGCTGGACAAGGAACTGCTTATCTCAACCTCGTGAGTTGCTGGCAGTAGCCCCTTTCAATATATACTTCAGTTAGTTCGCCGGTTAGAGGGCTTCTCACGAGACGTTTCGTGATTTTGCAGATATGTTCCTGGTATGGAAGTCACACTGTCTGGCCGTCTTAAGAGCTTGTACAGTGCGCATTGCAAGGTAACTCCTTATTGTCTAGGAGCCAGCACATAATCTGCCGTTTTGGACGAAATACAGTCTGTCCAAAAACACTCTGAAGACTAATATTCGGATAGTTGGTGTCACAGATGAAGAGGAAGGGTGTCAGTTTGGATGAGGTTTATGACGCACGGGCACTGAGAGTTGTAGTAGGAGATGGCGGCGGGAAGCTACATGTGGCTGCTGTCGAGGGGTGCTACAGCCTTTTGAACGTTGTTCACAGGTGAGGTGCCATTTTCGAGCATGAAGGCTGTCGTTAACATGATTCACTCCGTGAACTGGTGAGAAATTTACATGATCTGTTTCCCCATGAAAATAGCGCCATTCGGCTTCTTTGAGATGTTCTTGACCGTGGACCACACTGTAGTTAACACACCAAAATATTTGTGATGTGTAAAATATTTAGGTCTCAATATCTTCTACGCGCACGAGAAGCCATTACGTGTTGACAGCTTCCCTAAGCACCGTGTTAAATCATGTTACAGATTATGGACTCCTGTTGGTGGAGAGTTTGATGATTACGTTGTCAACCCTAAACCCAGTGGATATCAGGTACAGGACTCTCTTTGTGTTGAAGGTTGAGATAATTTCACTTTCCGGAGTCACAGCTTAGTCTTGTTTCTTTCTAACAGTCTAATATGCAAGGAAGTCCAAACGAAACATCGCACTGGGCGTTAGACAACCTTAGTCCCATTATATGTGTCAGTAATATGTTTACGGCACCTGGGGAATACAGTGGGTTGGTAAGTACCCAGGCCCATACCCTCTGTGAAACTAGAGAGCGAATTCTTGTCTTCACTAGACTAGAGCGTGAAACAAAGGTCTGTTGTTAATACTCTTTACTTCATTTCTGCTCTTTCGTTGGGTGGGAAGCCTTGAAGCTTACATGCGCAGAAGCGAAAGGATTACTAACTTAAAATCATCTAGCTGTCTCTTCTCATATTCATCTTGGACTTCACTAAATTGGATCATTCTGATTTTCGTGCCTTCTCCTCGAGTTCAGTCGCTCCATACAGCTGTGATGGGTCCAGATGGAGCCCCTCTGGAAGTACAAATCAGGACGCAGGTAAAAGCACTGGCCAGTTCGAGTATTGGTTGCAAGTTCTAGTCTGTGGAAGAAGGAGGATCGATGTAATACGGAGACACAGATTTGGAAGTTTGCCTGTCTCCATGTCCAATTTCAGACGAACCGGAGGTTAAACTCTTAAGGTCCGTCTAGTTGTACCTTATACGAAGATCTGTATGTTGATAAACGTAACCTTGTCCAGAACTTCCTCTGTTGGTCTTGAAGGGAATGCATCAGTACGCGGAATATGGTCACGCAGCTCACTGGCTTTACAAGGAAGGTGACAGTGCCGTGAAATCCATGGATATTTTTGCCGCATCACTTCCTTCTCCAGGAACGGGGGACGAGCGTTCAATGGCTGATGAAGATGACAGTGCTGTCGAAATCAATGGTTACGGGAAAGAGTTCAAGCCGTCTCGCACTAGTGAAAGACTTCCTCCCAGGAATGTACAGTTAGGTCATCCTTGTCTAAGGATTGAGAATGGGAGGCTGCTTGCTGCTGTCATTGTGAGGTAATCAATTGTCCTGCTGCTGCGCAAGCTGACTCTGCAGGCTGTCTTTGACCAGCTATTTAAATTCTTTGACGACCGTCCTCAGTTGGTTTTCATATCTCACCGGAGTCTCAGGCATTCTGCAAAATTTTCTGACTCTAGCTAGAGTTGCTAGTGATTCTTTGTGGATCTACTCTCCGGAGATCTCGCACCGTACAAAGTTGGTAGTTTATAAAGTTTGTCTCGAAATAGGTGGACATTCTCTGAACAGTTTCGAGGGTGCCTTTGGACAGGGTGGATGATGAAGGGAGGGAACTGCTGGTCGCGGTTAGTTTTTCCTTGCGTGCAAGGGAAGCTGTTGCTGCCGGCCGAGCTCGAAATCAAAGAAAACGATGGGAAGCTTATGCTGAGCTCTATAAGAAGGTAGGAGTTAACATCTCAGTTGAAATCAAGGTGTTGACCTTCGCATCAAGTTACTGTACTATTCTTGTATTCTTCCATGACGTTGCAGTTTTGTGAAAAAAAATATGACACCAGGACTTCCCGTTTGTCACCTTTTACTATGATATTCCAAGCAAGGGACCAAGTTGCAAACAAAGGCGTGTCAGCCTGCAAAACGACTGGGCTTTCAGAAAAAGCAAAGAGTCGGTTATGAATGAGTGACTGATTAGATAAATTACAGCCATTCTTTGGCAATGCACATGTTCTTTTGGGTTGTTTAATCTCTGAGAATCATCATTCTGCAGGTATCAGATCAGTGGTGGTTTGCTCCAGGGCATGGGGATTGGAGTACCTGTTTGGAGAAGTACACTTTGTGCTCGGATGGGATGTACCACAAGGTTAGTATAATTTTCTATAGTTGCATTGCGGAATATTGATGTCTTACATGTAATGTCTTACATGTTACATGTTGCGTGGTATACATGCATAAGTACAGAATACATGGAGATGTTCGATCTGACTCGTTTTGCAGATGGGTCCGGGTGGAAATGTTTCTGAGCCCTGTTACCATTTAGAGACTAACGATTTTGTTCCTTTTGGATGTACAGCAAGATCAGTTCGAGAGGGCACTTCCAACATTCATCCAGCTTTTGGACTTGAATCAGCGCGAACAAGAAGATTACAATGAAGTGATGGAGATCGTCCAGGCAGGTCGAGAAGTAGAGGCTGAACCAGACGAATCAACAGAAGAATATGAGAAGCCCTTGTTTAGCGAGTTCCAGCCTGGAGTATCTGTATCACGCATCAACAATAAGGTAAGGTTCACCGTATGCGTTATGAATGTCACCTTTTTCTCCTTCACTGTCATAACATGTCGTCAGTCATTAGGACATGTGCAGTGGAAATGTGTCCCACAAGGCAGATTTTGTGTAGGTATCTATTATGAGGTTTTCCGATAAGACGTAGGCTACACATACCCTACTCAGATCATCAAAAGGCCTTCTGTCGATTAGAGTCCACTCAGAGTAGGGCTGTGCTTGGCATAAGCCTATTATGTATCTGTATTAAGGCAGTTTGGTGGCTATGAGAGGACAGCTGCAGCACGCATTCGCGATGAGGTCCGAGAAGTTTGATTGTTGGATAATATCATTACTTTGTCTCTGGGTCCGTTCTGTATCATGATCAGTGTGTTTTCTCGTGTGATTTCCTCTTCTATCCAATAGGTGAGACTACTTCGGTCAATGCTACAGTGGGAGCAAGAGCTCAGACACGAAGCTGCTCTCGATGGCACAGTCACAGTCCTTAATCCCGACCATCCAAACTCGGCTGCTTTAACTGAAGTGCTGGTCATACGCTGGCCTGATGGAGAAATTATGCGCATGCCTGCCGGCAGCACTGCTTCCGATGCCGCAAGACGAATGGGTATGGATGGCAATTTGGTGTACATTAACAGCCAAGTCGCTTTGCCTCACATGAAACTAAAAGACGGGGATCTTTTGGAGATAAGATGATTGCATGAGCGTTACGAATCTCGGAGACTGAGTGGGCGAGGAAAGCCCTTCTCTGATTGGAGGTTCTTAGTGTTTTCTCTTCGCATTGTTCGAGGGTTTAGACTATTCGAAATTGGGTTATACTGAATGCCTATCAATTTGCCGATTTTATGGAGGCACCTTCTTGTAAAGTTGGATAACGTAGCCTAGTTTAGGCATCATTATTGCTAGTCCTGCCGTCTATTATATGGTAGGGGCTCAGAAGAGGTGCACACCACTCAGTACTGTGAACTAGCTCTCCTGTCATTCATTGTTGTAGATAAAGTGTAGCACTAAACATGACAGAAGTAGATTATAAAGACATCTTGTAGTAAGGTGCACAGATCGTTTCATGTTTAAGTCCCGAAAATAATGTTTGAGGACTTGGCTGTATTTTGTTAACAGTAAATTTGTCACTAGACACAGTTGCTCGTAATTGTGATGCTTTTATTTTCTGTGTAGAGCAAAAAGCAGTGCAAGGGAACCTGCGAGGCAAGCTGTGTGAAAGAACATTTCTGTGGCATCCATAATGTTTCAGTCCAAGTTTGAGCTGTCTGTCCCGTTGCTAGAGGTGTCTCGGCTGATGACACTTGCTCCATTCCTTGGTTCTGGAGCTTTGCCTGTTCTGACAACTAGAGTCTTACTGAAATCTAGTGTTATGCACACTAGTATGTAAGTTTTGAAAACTAAGAGGTCACGCGAATTGGTGAGACATTATTTCTTGATGACAGTAATACGTGTAGACATTATGTATAGGATACTCCCTGTAACCAGTGAGTTGCACCGTAGTGGGTCTCTAGCCTGGGGGAATTCCGAAAACGGTGCAACTCACTGCTTCCAGAGATTTGCACCCCCTAAATTTAGACCAGTCGCTGTAATGGGTGTAAGCGCCCTATAAATTACAGAATATGAGTGCTAATTATCTTTCTAAGAATCAATCTAGATTCCTGTTTTTCATATTAGGAACTTAAATGCAGTTTCCTTGTGTGAAGTGGTATAATGTATTACCGTCAACAAACGTTAGGTTGTTGGGAGATCTATCCATCGATAGTCGAGGCGTGGCGTCGAGTTCTCTTGTCGGTAGTAGCCGAGGCGTGGGGTCGAGTTCTCCCGTCGGGAGTAGCCGAAACGGAGGAGGTTCAGTCAGTGAAAGGGTAGTAACCTTCGGTCGTTCGTTATGTCGTTAAAGTGTTTTCGCAACTTCATGGCGAAAGAGATCTAAATACGGAGTCTGAGAAGTGTAGCAAATTTCGGTTTCAGAAAGCTTCACGGCGAAACAGGTTTAAAATACGGCCTCGCTTCTTACATCATAAGGTTACTGGTATAATGTACTACCCAAGCTACTACATTCAGTAGTAGCTTGTAATTCACATCTAGTGAATTGTTTTGGGTAAAGCAGCGTCCAACCCAACTACTCTACACTTTGACGGACGAGGGGTTATTTCTAAGGTGTTTACACTAGTGTTAAACAACATATGAGATGCAGCAGTAACATTATTTGTCAGTTAAAAGTAAGAGTACAATTTAAAAGTCTCATAGTAATACATGTACACATTCTACTAGCATGCATATACATCTATCCATAGTTCAGTTCGCGTTCACTCGGAAAATAAAGGATATAGTGACGACAACATGGAATGGGAAGAGCCCTTGAGTTAAACCCCGAGTACTAGTATAAAAACATCAAATAGAACATCCTTTTTTCCCTCCCAGTGTGTTTTGAGTTTTAAGAAAATATACTTTTTTGTTCGAAAAAATCTCAAAATCTTCATCTTAACATTTCTTTGTAAATATTCAGTAATTTGTTTTGAGACGAATCATAACTTGTAAAGCCGATGAATAGCTTTAAGCTGACTCTTTATTTCACAGATTCCAAGTTGAGATAAAGAAGTAGTAACCAAAATAATTTTTTAGTCAAATTTCTCAGTTCTGTGAAAACAAACTTGCAAAATAATGTCTTCAGGGTCATAGGAGCACTTGTAATCCACTGGTTACGAAAAAGATGAGAAGATCTCATCAAGCCAAATAAGAACAAAGAGAGACCCGAAGGACCAAGCAACCAATACTCCGAAGGAGAAGAGAAAATCTGGACTAAGCGTCACAATCCTCAACTCTAAAGTCGCATATCACTCTTAACAGGTAAATTAAAAGTCATGCATACAACTGATGTACAAGAGGTTACATCGCTTACTATAATTGTTCTCTTATGGACCGCTTCAATTATAGCTCTTTGTAGAGCAATAAAAACACAATGTCTAAAGAAATACTCGCAATAAAACATCTCTAACATACACTCTTATGTATAAAACTCTGATTTCTAAAAAAGAAAAAAGAACACTGAACGTAGAGAAAAACTATAAAACAACCCTTAAAAAAAGTAAAAAGTCCTAAACACACAAATATGCATAGATCTCTCTCATCTCTCATCAGATGTAAAAATCTTGATATCAAAGTAATCAAAAATAAGAAGTTAATAAAAATGCATCAAATTTTTATCACACACACCTCTATAACCCCTACCCCATCTACCCGTCTCCTCCTGCTCCATCCCCTCCGCCTCTCTCTTCAGTCAAGCAAAGCTTACCGTCTCTTGATGAACCACCTTATTCTATCACTATGAAAGCTAGATCATGGACCATCGCTTGTATGAGTGTATGAACAAGTGCTATGAAGTCGAAAAGTTCTCGATTCATCTAAATTCTCGGTGTTTTTTGGCAACCCGATCTGGATTTAGTGCACCTTCTTCGTGTATGCCATCATCATCTCCTTCCAATGTATCGTCAGAAAAATATTCTAGACATTCAAGGTGTAAGAGGGACTTTTATTAAGAATCCGTTGGAATTGCATTCTAGCTTGGATTAGCCATATGAGGGATGCAGAATATTTCTGTCAAACATTTTTTGCAAGTAGATAGTAAAAGCGGTTGAGAATGGACTTTTGTATTGTTAAACTTCATCCACTGGTTAGGGTGCTCATGATGTTAGCATAGGTTAATTCAACAGGATCTTTGGTATCACATGGGTTTATATAGTCCCATAAAATTTTGATCAGTTGAGCTCCATTTCTATTAAAATCTTAGATGATCATCATGATATTTTCAATATTATCAAGCAAATAAACCATAAAAGGTCAGTTTAAAACATGAATTCCAATGCACATGTTCTACTCACTAGTTGAATAAAATTATATCACATTGAGAATTTACTCAGAATATATTACACTTACTGGTAGTACAAACAGTAACTTTGTACTAAGAATTAAACTTATATTGTTACATCTATTCTTGCATCATTTCAAACGTGCACAAACTGCCTCTCTAGCCTTAGGAGGCATTACAATCTTCTCTGGCAATTTGTTTTTGGAGCGAGGCTTCCAATAAATTTTTTTAGCACTTGCATTAATCCACTAACATTCACTATAGCTAGTATCTACTTCTCATTCTTTTGTATTATTAAATATATCAATGTAACATTCTACATCTGTTGCACTTGTATGTTCTTAGGTTTTGACCTCCACCATTGCAGTTGAAACTCGTCGTAGTCTTCACCAGCTCGATCTCTTTGAACCGTACTTGTGACGCGTTCTATCCAAACAACATTAGGTATTTTAGTTTTAAACTTATCAGTAGGTTGAATAGTCACAAATCGATCTTCTGCAATATCTTCTAAGGGGACAAATGTGTGTTCTTCTTTCTCCTCCGAAGCTCTCATAGAATGCACAGTTTGTCTTTGATTCTCCACCTGTAGTTCTATCTTAAGTTCATCTCCTACTGTTGTCTCAACTGATGCACTTCCATGCTCAATGATGCCTCTTCTCCATATGATATCAGCTCCTTGTAGCCAGTTCTATGATTTGTTTGTGGCAAAAAAGAATCATGAAGCAAATCTCGATATGGACCTTCTACTTGCTCCAAGCAAGTTAACACTCTTTTCCAATAATAAATGAGTGGTTACATCTTGTAATCTTTGGATGTCTTATCCGGGTATGTTTTACTCAAATATTTGATGAAATTATCAAGAAAGACTTGACTTCTCTCAGTTTAGGATAAGTTGTTGTCATCTTTATCGCCTTCGGATCTCTCTTCGGTAGAACATAAGCTCCATGAGTCATTTTTCACAAGGTATGACATTCTTCTGGTATCTATCTCATCCTCTAACTTGTTCATGTAATGAAAGATTGGAACTTTATCTCTCATCGAAAACTTGGAAGTACTAGGAAGAGAATGCCACTCAATCTTTTTTATGAATTCCATGACTTGTGACTTGTAGTCAGCAACTTCCACAAGAAGTAACAGTATTGGGTGTTTTGCTTCACACTCCTAAATTTCTGTCATTAACGTCTTTGTGTTTGATGCTAGTGCTCATATTGAAAAACGATGCATCGATATCTTCACGTGTATGTCTCACCATTAGAAAGTTCACTCTGATGGATTTTAATACTCCTCTTGAAACAAGCTCGGAGTAGTAGACGAGAATATGTTGATTCTTGTTATCCTTTGTCGAGTTATCTATTTGAAGAAGCAAGACTGGAGACAACTTCTTGAAAGTTGATGATAAATCATGAATGTCTGAAGGTACCACACCCTCTTTCTTTTGTGATCTTGGAACCTCTAGAACTTGTTTCGATAGATCTCCACTCTGAAGACATTTGATCAATGATGAAATGATAAAATTAGAATCACTAGACCAAAGTCTTGTTGGATTTTAGATGATAATATGTTTTCGACTCTTGTCCATTGGTGAGCATATCAGTGAGACTCATTGATAAAGTCATACGATCAGCAACAAACAACTTCTTTACTTTATTCGCTAGACTAGGAATGCTAGTCTTTGCTTGATCCATCTTATCATGAATCAGACATAAGTACTTCTCTAGAAATATCTTTGCCAAGGTGAGCTTTATGTAATAAATATTTCTACGTGATATCTGCTCCCGCATATATTGATCCGTGAGGGCTTCCAACTCTGATCATTCTTTTGGTCTCTTCTCTCTTCATAAGTGCATCTTTGAGACCCATGCAAGTATCACACTTTGCAGATACATCTAGCTTTTGAGTTGGAGAAGAGGGTCCTCCATAAAGTGTAATAGAGAGACTCACTAATCTCATCATCACCAATACTCACTAGCTTTAGATATTCAACTCTTTCAACAAAGACTTCTTGGAATAACACGAGGAGAGCATGTGTACCAAAACCATTCGCCCATTCTCCTAAATCTGCTCCAATTGTGGCATTGGTTCTCCAAGAGATTTTAGAACTTGAGATAAGAGACATGCATTGTAGAAGTATTCCCTCTCGATTTCTTGATATTCTTGTTGCCATGGTAATTCATAGTCATGTCTTGCTTCACCATGGTCTCCAAGCCGTAGTATTTCGATCTTGAAAATCCATGATCTTCCGAAAAGCCTCCTTACAAACCAACTTCTGATCCACAATCAGTTTATTCATATCAATGGTATGTTGATAACGAGTGCGAATACGTATCATTAAGTATTCTTGACGAGCATCATGTAGAAGTCTAAAGTGATATAGTCTGCATTGCTTGATAGTCTGCATAACTCAAAGCGAACTTGTCCTACAACATTGGTTGTTACTATAAATATATCTTTGTGCATCTCTAATCTTCGCATCTGTTGTGTCACTACTAGCTCTTCTTCTAGCATCTCGTAAAGCTCGTTGTCTTGGATTTGGTACATTTCTAATAGTGGAGTTGTAATGTCTCTTCTTCTTGTTAGACAAAAGACACTGACAACTTGTACTAACATCGATTTTTCATCATCATCGATCTGCTCGTCGGTTGAAGTTGGACCAAGATTTATGTCTTTTGTCAGAAGAGATGTCATTTTTTGAGTCGAGGTTGACATCCGATTTTGCTTCTGGATTCTCCAAGTTGTGAAGTACAACATAGAGTGTTTACTCAACTTCTTCATCATCACTTGTTTAGTATGCCATCTAACAAACATAGAGACAACTGGTGCATGACGAGACAAGATGTTGTTCATCAGCAACGGATAATTCCTTTTTAATAACATGGTGAGGAACACCACTCGTACATGATCGACTCCCAACTTGATGTTTTTTATACAACTTTATGGAAGTGATAGAGTGATCAATCCATCAGCAACACGAATAGGAGTGCTCGATGACGACTCTTCATTTCATCAAGAGGTTCAAAAAATTCTCAATACCAAAGATCTCAATTTGCACGATCTGTGTAATCCTTAGCCTTAACTGCGTAGAATCTATGTGCAGTGAATCATGTCCTCTACCACAGTGACTAGAGGACTAGTCAAAGTACATCGAGGGTCATATACTTGAGATGTGACACGAAATAAACACGATTGAGTAGTGGAGAAGGTGGAATTTCTCTCCCTCATAGTAAGCCAATTGACCAAGTGATATTGAGATCTACTATAGCTTCTCCACCTGTACTTGCTAACCTAGAATATATAAGTAATTGATGTGTATGTACTAAAATAATGTTGAGCTTGATTGCGTCATTTGAGGATCCTATCGAAACGGTGTGAACTCAAAATGATAGATCTAATTATGCAATTTTCAACTATCACCTTCAAATCTCCGTCCAAGAGGAAGATAAAGTCACCAATACAAAAACATGTGGTCGTCATTATATGAGAACCTAAAAAAGAAGTATGTTAGCATCAAATAAATTACTTTCCAACCATACCACTTTCGTTGAAAACTTACTCTCCTACAAGAAGTTGTGCTCAACTAAAGTTAGAGGATGTAACATACATGTAGTGAACTCGGGATGCGTTCTAAAGTTGGAGATGTTTATGCACGAAAGAAGCTTAGAGAAACAAGTTTCCAACCATTTAACTTTCATTGAAAATAGACACTTTGTGTAAGTAGCTAACGATATGGTTTGAAGATACATCATGACGTGTCTTGAAGTTCAAGGTTATCTAGCATCAGAATGCGAGTCAGAAGGGTTACACACATGGCTTGAAATTCAAAACACGTATCAAATTTCACTGATTGTCTCATAATTGTTTTCCAAATGTGTCATATATAGTCTCTCAAATGTCCTTTAAATGTTTCCCAAATGTTATATTTCAAGTTCCAAAATGTGTATTAAACTGTATCCGAAATGTCTTATAAACTCTCCCTGAAGGTCCTTTAAAATACCACGAAATATCCTATAGAATAACTTCAAAGGTCCTATAAAATATCTCTGAATGTCCAATAAAATAAACTGAAAGGTCTTATTAAATAGCCCCAACATGTTCTGATGAACTTTAAGACACGTTCCGAAGTTCGTCAAGAATATCAATGTTGTCACTTCCGGTCTAGATCTTCTAATCGATGAACTTCATGACGTGTCTCGAAGTTCATCGCTCTTCATGTGGGAGGACAGAGACATCTAGGTCAAAGGCAAGATATGCTAAAAGTGTACGTCCATATAGAAAATAGAAAAATCTATTTAAAGTTAATGTTTAAGTAGATACGAGATGCAATAATAGTCAATATTACGCATAGAAAAATGAACAAGCATCTGACTAACAGTGATGAACATGTCAAGTCCAACTTCATATGTACAATACCTTGTAGAACACTATAAAAAATGAACAAGAAGGATTCGGACGATGTGTTTCAATAAGAAAAGAGATAGATAAGACTCTTGGTGCAATCCAGCAGCCTCATGACGATATGAGAAGAAAAAAATGAGTACTCACAGAATGAACTACTTATATAGTACTCAGCTACTTGGATAGGTCTGGAGAAGCTCTTCGATCTGACATATCGGTTAGGACACTGGTCACTTGAAAATACACGACAAAGAAAGAGCGACATTTAGGAACGATAGTTCGTATAGAAGCACGACCATTATACATAGCACTCTATGTGGTCATGCGAGAGGAAGAGGGAGGAGGGATATCCTCAGTATTCTTATGAGTGAAAAGACAAAGAGATCAGCGACGTGTGACTACGAGATCTAGGAGGAGAGAGACATCAGCGGCGTACGTGTGATTGAGACATTAGACAGTGACGTACGTGCGGACGTGAGATTGATGAGGAAGAAGACGTCAGTGGCGCAAGTGTGACACAGTGACGACCAGATCTTCCAGGATGATGATGGTGTGTCCGTGAGACTCTTCACATGAGCTCCAAAGAGAGACAAGACAAGAGGAGGAAGGAGGGATAATGACTACTCCTTTGGTAGGTCCCACTCCTTCATTTCACGCATAGCATCTTGAGAACATCTTGAGAGTTTTGTTCCTCCTTGCGCTCCTATGCAGTTGATAGCTTTGTGATAGAAAGAGAACACAACATTCATCCTCGTGATCTCATGTTTCTGTCTTGTTTTGCATAGTGTTCACAGAGACAGTAAGGTTTCTAGTTTGTTCCAAGAGAGAGGAGGAATCTGAAGGATACTCGTGGAGCGTTGTTGAATATCAAGGCGTCTACATTACAACATCACACCGATATGTGGAATTTATGCACACCATTTCTTCTGTTGCCATTGTTTAAGTATTCCCTCCATTGTACTCGTTATAATAGCATTCTTGGTTGACCTCGTTGTAACTTTAAGACTCGTCTTGAAGTTCAGCAGAGAAAATTATGTAGTTTTTTGAGATTGAACTTGGGGACACGTCCCAAAGTTTCACTCATGTCTAGGGATAGTAGATATTGTTCCTTGTAGAACTCCGGGAAAATTATGTATTTGTATGAGATTGAATTTTTGGATGCGTCTTGAAGTTTCACTCATGTTCAGAGATAGTAGATATTTTTCCTTGTAACATCGTGCCGCGTCCCAGAGTTCAGCAGGGGAAATTATGTAGTTTTATGAGACTCAACTTCACGACGCATCCCGAAGTTTTACTCATGCATGTGTAGTAGCAACAGGCTTTCCTCCTATATCAAATTCCTCGTGATATGTTTTCCAGTTTGTAGAAAGAGCATATCTTTTTCTCCTTTTTTGTTCTTTCTTTTTTCTGTTCTCATAAAATAGTAATTAAATAAATTTCTTCTAGCTTGCTACTGCTAATTAGTAACTTGTGTTTCACTCTAAAAATTTAACAAATGGGTTTTCAATAAAAATTGAATAATTACAGATGACTGATTATTGTTCGTGGTACTTCTATAACCAAGAATTTATAAATTTATAAATCTATTTCTGGAGCTCTGTAACTCTCACTTAGATTTATTTTACATTTCTAATGATTTAAAACCTCTTAGATTTAGTGTTAAATCATAGACATGGTACTTCAAGATTCGAGGGTTCAAAATGTACATCCTGTCATAGAGATCATGTGTAAAAAATTTCAACTCGATCTGGCGGTGTGAAATGTTTTGTAGTAAAAAAAGAATTCCAAAACGTTTGCACTTTTTATTACACACTCTACATAATCTTACAAAGAAACTTGTAGTACTCTTATAAAAATTGTGTAAGATATACTTAAGACTTTATTAATTATTTTTGTAGTGATGTTTGATTTCCAGAATGAGTGGAAAAATTTTAGAGTTACTGCGGAGCACTTGGTACATCTCTTGATGGCTTCGTCCCATTCAAAACAATTGTCGTTGCATCTTTGGTGAAATCAAAGAAATCATCAACTAGTTTAGACCCGGTCAAGACAAACTCAGAAAACCATGAAATTTTGTACAAAGCATGAAGTTTACTAAGCTTCCAATCAAGATTCAGTATTTAATACTCACTTCTCGACATCTTCCATTTGAAGACACGGGGAGTTTGGCACGTAAACAAAAATATCCAGAATGGTTGTTTATAAGCATGGATAGAAAAGTCTAGCGTTGATGAGAAACTTACTATGAAGAAATTTTGCTAAAAGAGCTAGCTTGTTATTTTTAAGGTCCAGAAACTAAATATTAACTCTTTCAGCTTAAGGTTAATAATGTTTTTGAATAAATCAGAAATTACATCCGATCGTAGATTTAAAATTGAGTTAAAATTTAACTGAACACACGATTAAACTTGAAAAATTAGATATTAAAAATTTTTGGGACCTTAAGTCTATTTTGCAATCTTAAGGTCCCAAAAAGACTCAAGTATGATTACAACCTTGGTATTTAAGTTCTCTCTATTTCTTCATTTCACTCATTTGGTTCGAACAGCTGCAGAGAAGAACGGAGCAAGGAGAGAAGAGTGATCACGTTTCTCGTATGTCTGTGAAAGTGTTTAGATATGGCTTCAAGTTGTGGAGAAGATATTCTCTTCTCTTGGAAGTTTTTTGCAGAAATCCATTATACTTCAAGATAGCATTGGAAGGAAAAAGTAAGAAGTTGGGTCATTCTCTCACAACATCTCTGACGCCTTTCGCTTGATCGTCAAGTCGGTTCGTTGTTTTGCCATCTAAACCTTCAAGGGTAAGTTTGAAGGGAAGTCGTTGGCTAACCAGATTTTTGCAACAATGGAGGAGGAAGAAGAGGTGTTCAAAAAGGCAAAGGATGACGAGAGTGAAGAAAGTTTATAAGAGAAATATATTCTGAGAAGTGTTCGATCGATCACTTCTCTGAATATCTTGATCTCTTCAAGGAGAAGAAGTGATCCTCAGATCACTTCTTTGTCCTCTTACTTTTCGGAGATGTCAGTGCTCGATCACTTCTAATAATATCTTTCTCTCCTCTTCTCCGAATATCTTGTTCTCGTCAAGGAGGAGAAGTGACTCACAAATCACTTCTTTCTTGAAGAAAGTCCTAGTCTCGGAGAAGCGATCACTTCTACAGAGAACTCTCTTGTTCCAAAGAGAAGAAGTGATCCATGGATCACTTCTTCCCACAAATGGATTGACCTTGGCTTGAAGTGGACTGCTCGATGTTTCACTTCTTTATTGCTTTCACCGTCACTTGGCAGATGGCAATATAGTAGACTTTTCATTCCAAGTCGCAAGCCTATGTTTTCACATTCGAGATGTCTAGCATCAGATGCAGAAAGCAGTAATTCTTCGAGCGAGGGTTGGTCACAATCTCTCTCACGAGACAATCAAGTTCATCCGAAGAGGATTATCCTCGCTCCTTGCTCTTTACTCACCATGTTTTCTAGTGGAGTTGAATGTGAAGACAAACAAATGGAGGTGGTGGTTGAGGTTTCTTCCACTCAAGTCGGGACCTTGGCTCAGGGACCAAAAAAAGTTGTTCTTCAATAAAATGAAGATTGGACACTTTTTGATTTTATTTCAAGTCTGTAGTTATTAGATAGTCTAGTTATTTTTATTATTAAATTTTGTTTTATTTTGAATACATAAAATTTTTCAACCTTTGTTCTGACAAGTCTCTTGAAACTTATAATCAAAAGTAAGTAAATGGAAAAATGTAGAGAAAATATTTTATTCATTCTTTTGAGATTGTTTAAAATAGTTATCTTTTTTACTTAATAAAATGTGTTTGTAACTGATTTGTATTCTGTGTTTACAGCAAAATATTTGGAGTTTTTACATTCACACCATCTGCAACAGTTGACTGATCGAGAGAAGCAAACAAAACACAAGAAGAAAGCTTTGGCTCAACCCAAAAAGTATGCAGTTCTTCACGTTGATGGAATGGATTAGAGCAAGATACATGTTCCTCATTTCACACGATGTATGGCTGAGAAATATTTCATCAAAGTGCACGTTGTCGGTTGTTTGATCTTAACAACAATCTTTAGGCGGAAGTAATTTTCAATTATTCTAATATTCATAATGATTATAATCTGACAATAACGGTGTTACATCACGTTATTTCAAACTGAGAAGGTCCACTTCCAGAAGTTTTGTACATTCAGCTCGACAATACTGCCCGAGAAAATAAGAACAAATATGTTCTTGCTTATCTCCATATGCTTGTCGGGAAAAAAACAACATGCCAGTTAACGGACAACATGGCTACAACAATCTTCGTAAAAGTAGTGTGTATTGTACTTATGTGCTTTCAAAAACTAGGTTGAGACAAGAATAGTTGGGAGCCGGACCTGTAATATTTCCACTTTGTGGTATACAATCAGTAAAGCTTATAGGCATGTCGTGTCTTTTATTTTCCATTTTTTACGATCCCATCAAAGAACACCAATAGAACATGCGAGGACAACCTAACTCAAAGAGAATTTAAAAAAAATCAAATTAAGATTTTTGTTAGCAGGTCATATATTTAGTAGGTTTTCTAAATGTTTGAGTAGGATCAAGCATTCATGTTATCCGCACTACAAGAGATAATTGAGCAATCTTACACTTCACGTCTGACTTGTCACTTGCTTACGAGTACGCTCGACTTCAAAAAGTTTTTAAACGAGTCTGAACCAAGTGTTATTCAAACTTTGCATGAGGTAAGTTTTCAACGACAAGTCAAATTGTCTACTACTCAAGATTGGAGAGCTCCAGTGAATTTCTCAACTATGTGCTCGAACGTATGATTAGGGAAGCATCACTTACTGCTCTTAAGATTGTACGACCTTAGGATGAACATGATGGTTCAAAAATATTTGAAAGTTACAGTAAGGCCATGGAAGCAAGGAATAAATGTTTCATTGAAGAAGAAAAGAGTTGGTTGGCAACATTCTTCCGTTAGCAAAAAGATGTCTTAGATGATTTCTTGCAATAGAGACAATGGAATAGTCTTTTTGTTGACCTGAAGTGCAAGCTCCTGATTTGCATTCTGTGACGAACTTCAACGATTCAACAATTCGAATGCGGAAGAAGCCGAAGAAGATTTGTTGGACAGAATTGTCGAATCTAATCGTCCTCTTTATATCAGAACAAGAAGAAGCAATACTCGACATTTTGAAACACTTAGAGATTTCGAAGATTTGGAGGAAAAGTCGTTCATTGTCTTTGCTCTTTACAAAGATGCAGAAGGTCGACCGTTCTGATTGACAAAAGCGAACAAGATACTCACATTTGTTCAAGAAGTTCCATCTTTGCTCAAGATGACGTGGTACACACTCAAGTGATAGACTCGTTTGATGGTTCTTATCTGTCAGAGTTAAGAGTGCAAGAAAGGAAAAGAAAGAAAAATGTAGACGAGCTAAACTTGTTTGAAACACAGGTTGTCAGGTACAACATCAAGCTTAATAGAAGAGAATGAGAACGCTATCAGTAATCAGCAACTAATATCAGGAAAATTTTACTGGTTTCAAGATATAGATATCGACCTCTATAACTATCCAAATTATAGTTATCTACTTTGATGACTATATCAAATATGGTTATCGAGTTCGATATCTATCTTCTGATTTTTCTTGATATTAGTTCATGATTGCTAATAGACTACTCGTCTCCTTAATAGAAACAAAACTATTTCAGCAAAAGATATTAAGCTCATAAAGAAAGCAAAGATAATATGAGCCACACCGAGTCAGAAAGTGAAGCAGATGAGTCGAGTTTAGACATACCGAGTGAGCACGAGTAATGTCATTGTGTAGATTTTCTTAAACTTTATAATGATTAACAAGAACTTCAAGAAACTTTTGATAACACAAAATATACATTTGATAAATGATCCACGAATCACTAATTTCTTGTCTTTGTACTCTTATAGTCTATTTTTTCAAATATCTTCTACGTAAATAAACATCTTTCCTAAGTTATATAAAGAAACACGGCAAGAAAATGATCCATCTGAAGTGCACGAGACGCTTTGTACGAAATTGCACAAATTTCAAGTTTCAGACTCGTTTAGAGGTGCCAAGAGAAATCGCGTCGGAGATCTCCACAATGTGAAGAGAAACCTTACACCTAACGCACTGCCTTGATATTCACATGGACAAGTTTAATAGAGCAGGGTTACCAGCAGAAGCTACAGTCAGTCTCAAGTTAAAGACTTTATCACATTTCAGTCACAACTACATAGTCAGAACGGGCTTACTGTAAAATTTAACCCTAGTGAAAAGCAAGAGTTAGCGAATTATTTTTACCTATACGCGGTAGTCCACCCAGAAGGAAACAAAGTTATTTTTACTTCTAATAATATTTCGGAGTCACGAGAGAAGTGATCGACCAATCACTTCTTGGAGCTTTAGTTTTCTTGCTCGTGTAAGAGTCCAAAAACAATGAATTTAGAAGTCTACGGCAAATCTGTAATGAGATTGATTTAAAGTTTCTAGAAAACATGTGTTTTCTTTTCTCTCTTGTACATCATAGTGAAAGTTTTGTCAGAAAATGGTCCTACGGTCACACTTCTTGTCTAATCAGTCACAATGTTGTGTGAAGACTTGGCAGTTGCTTTACGAAATACGTGGTTTGTTACCAAAACAATAGACTACACCTCACTACTATTTGAGAACTGTTAAGTACTCAGTTTGGAAGAGGAGGTATGAAGAGTCTATTTTTGATACATGTTGCAATGACATCAATGATGTTGCAACCAACAGATGTAATGTCTTTGTTAGACATGTTGAGGTCAATCGTTTTTGCTAGTCTTGTTTTCTTGACCGGATTGCAGAAGTGCATCTTGAGGTCATGCAAAGAGGAGCTGGAGCTGAGTCTATTCGTAAGGTTACATGGAGAGATCTTGTAAGTACAACTTCTATTCGTGTTTTGTTGAATATCGATAAGCGTGATAATTGACAAGAGACAATTGACAAGAGACTCCTAGTCTTTTTCCTTCTATAACAATATCTTGTCTAGAGGTATGTGCTTATGATGAATTTGGAAACATACATCACGTTATAGAAGGAGAGGAGTAGAGATATAACCTATTGAATCAGCGAGGAGATCTAAGCTCGATGATAGACCTCTTGTTCCAACAGATGTATCATCCACTTCTGGGGCTCATCCATATATATAGAGATCTCAACAAGAGTCAACAATTGGAAGAAAAGAAGCGTGAGAAGAGTTTCACTACCCAAGAGAAAGAAAAAGCTCCAGCCTACAAGCTAGTAATTGACATCAAGGTCAATTGACTTCTTTGTATAGTCATTTGTTACTTGCTTTGTCATTCTCGACAACTTTACATCATTATTGTTTGGATGGAGACAAATGTGTTGAATTATGAGTCTCACTATACAATGATCATCTCGAAACTCCAAGTCGTTTACTCAAGGTCAACCTAGACGTTGAAAGAGACGTTAGTTAGAAAGTTCAGGTCCATTCAGCCGTCAAAATAAGATGTACACAGTTAGGTCTTAAATCTCTCCGTATGTGATGATCAGTAAGATCATCAGAGTAGATAAGTCCATCATCCTTCTCATCTTCACCAAAGTAGGCAACAATTCATTGTCAAAGGTGATCACGATGGATATAATTGAAGCTTGATATGGAACAAAATCAGAAATGAAAGATTCGAAACTCGGATCAATCCTCCATCCGTAAATACATCTCTCGCAACTTCTCACCCTTCATCTAAGACACTAAGAAACACTCATGAAACATCATGCAAGAAAGAATGCTCTCACAAACCCTTGACCCTCTATCTTATACCCAAATTTGACAACAAGAGCCACTCACGCGATTGTCCACGGATCATTGAGTATGTCTCATCATTGTGCGTTTTCACATCTTAGATAACCATGAACATGGCACCTAATACGTGTCAGGTGAGTTACATGAAAAGGTTCATGAAACATAGAAAACAATAAAATACAAGTTCTACGCTAAATTCACATGTGAACCGTGTCACAACACGACATCCACCTCCCTAAATCTGCACATCCTCTAGCATGCACCACAAACACTTACAAGTTGTGGACGTCATCACACAACTTCTCCGTTCTCCTTAATGATGTCGTCGTTGTCAGCATCCTCAAGAACCAAGTCTTCTTCGTTGGCATTCAAGAGATCAAACTCTACTCTGACTTCCTCCATGGTTATCTCTTCATCTCACTTCTTGAAGAGTTTCACACGCTTCCTTGCAATGAGAACTTTGAGCTTTGTTCCATCAAGCTCTCAAAGAGAATATGTAGCATTGTCATGTGCAACAAGAACCACATATGTCTTCAAACCATTGCTTAGATAATTTTCTAAGCGCACAATGTTGGTTGTCCAAGTTACTATCATACATCAACATCCAATCGTCTTCCTTAATTTCCTCTGGCCGTAATCGACGATGCTCATAAAACCTGCCCTTATCCAACCGTGTCTTCTTGAACCTATCAGTTGGAATCTCTATGTCATCTTGTTTTTTTCCAATTGGTGAATCCAAGTGCAAGAAGATTTTCGTACGCATATTATCCTCCCAAGGTAGAACGCTATCGCGTCGGGTGTTGCGTGAAGGATGTCCAGCGGATCAAACTCGCTCACCTCACCCAAACCAACAATCTAATCCACGTACTGTCTTCTCTATGCGTAGATGAAGACTCCCTGGTCACGTAAGCACCAAGAACGAAGAGCTTGACTCACCGATTGAGAAGAACAATCCAATCTCAGGTCGCAGACGATGAAAACTTGACGTAAGCGCTTCCCTGTGAGTCAATTTCACTCAGAACTCCCAAACCGCCCGATGAAACTAGGTATCGTCTTCAATTTCCTGAAGAACTCGTTGTTCTGATCTCGATGGATCCAAGGACAACAAGTTTGGACTCCGGAACGGTCCGAACGGTCCAACTCTCCTTCACAGGTCACTGAAGTTCTCCAAAATTCTTTCTCTGCGTCTCAATTTTTTCCAATACACACATCCCGATCCGTCTCTTCAAGAACCGTTTTAACCCACACGTAGCCTGCACAGATCTGAACCCAAATGACACCTTGCGCGCGTGTATTAGACTTCTCAATTCTCCAAAACGTCCACCGGCAGGTCACAAAATCAAGCTGGCTCCTTAAACTGTCTCCTTACGTCAGTCTCTGTACGTACCAGTTCTCTTCAATAATGAGGAAGCAGGCCCCTTGCGTCTTTAATATAACGCTTGGGGCTGCAAATACCCAATCAGCAAGTAAACTAAGGCTTAGCTTGATTTTTCTTTCTTTCGAATCGCATAACTTGTCCAGTAAGTGTCCAATTGAAGTAGACAAGATGCCCATGGAAAGCTGACAACGAGCTCTACCCATCTATGTGATGAAAGTGAAGGTCCGAAGTTGTGCCAAAAGTTCGTAAGCTGAGGCCTAGCTTGTTTTCTCCATCTTTCGAGTCCTGTAACTTCTCCACTAGGCGTCCAAACAAAGTAGACAAAGTGCCTATGAAAAGTTGGCAAGGAGCTCTATCCACTGATGTGATAAAAGCGAAGATCCGAAGTTGTGCCAAAAGCTCGTAAGATGGGGCCTAGCTTATTTTCTCCATCTTTCGAGTCCTGTAACTTCTCCACTAGGCGTCCAAACGAAGTAGACAAAGTGCCTATGGAAAGCTGACAACGAGCTCTACCCATCTATGCGATGAAAATGGAGATCCAAAATGATGTCAAAAGCCCGTAAGCTAGGACCTAGCTTGTCTTTCTCATGAGTGTCTTTGGAGCGATAAGCATCGAAGTCTGAATTTCAGATAGGAGCCGATCCACGACACGACATCCACCCCCTCTGAACCTGTGCATCCTCCGATATGCACCAGAGATACTCCGAACTGAAACTCCGTCAAGATATATGTTAGATCGACCTCCTTATCTCTCTTTTTGAAAATCTTGACACGTTTACTTGCCATTGGTACCTTCAAGCTCGTTCCATCCAACTCTTGCAGGACATAAGTTGCGTTGTCATGAACCTTCTTCACCACATACGGACCAAACCATCGTCTGGAAAACTTCCGGAGTGCACTATGCTGGTTGTCTAGACTGTTGTCATAGACTAACACCCAATCACCTTTCTTGATTTCCGTAGGTCTCAAACAATGTCGCTGATCAAATCTGACCTTTTTCTTCAACCGTGCTTCTCGCAGCCTATCCAAAGCAGTTTGGATATCCTTTGGTCTTCTCTCTAACTGCATAATTCGAATAGCAAGAAGCTCTTCCCTAGCCAAATTGTCTTCCCAAGGTAACACACTCCATGTCAAAACGTGTTCTTCACATGATAGGTTTCTGACCTGTGATGAGTTCCACTGGCATATAACTTGTCATCGAGCTATGCGTCGTTTGATCTGTCCATAACGCAAATGATAAGAGTCGAGGCCACTCGCGCACCCTCCCGTTGCAGGCCTTCACTAAAGTCTTCACAATGGGTGGATGACCGTGTTCATTGGCATTCCCTTCGGGGTTGTAAGCAGTTGTCAATGACAATCTCACCCCACACCTTGCAAAGAATTCACGAGCCTCATGTGCATCTGACTCTCCTCGATCTGCAGTGATCTTTCTCACACAACAAGTCTCCTCTTGTGTTGTTGGTTGCTCTTATCATCCACCCATGCTCTGTGTCGATCGGTCACTTCTTCCTCTTGTACAGCTCTTTTGACATGATGTTGATTTCTGATCCATGATCAATCAGAGCAACCATCGGCTCATCCAAGTCTCCGATTCTCATCAACGTTTCCGTTGTAGCTCGAGCCTAGTGATTGTGGCTGTAATGACTTGAGCTCTGCTTCCCATCCTCCTCTTCATCCTCAAAATGCACCCTACGTCTTCGATCTCTTTCTTCCTCTAGAGAATAAACACTGCACTTTGCAAGCTCTTTCTCCTCATCCATAGACATCTTAGTATCCGAGGCATGCGATAAACCAATCTCACCCATAAATTGTCACTTTCGTTTAATGATGTCGATGATGACATTATGAAACTCGCGTTTAGCAATGCCCAACACTTCTCTCAAGGTAAACTTCATCTTCGCATTCAGAATGCGATCTTCCAAGACTCTCTTCAAGTTTGTTGAAGCCTCGATGTCCGACTGTAGTTTGTATGCAGCTTGCTTACCCTTCTCCTTCTGAAATTCCTTCACTCTTTCCTTCGATGGAGAAGGAGCATCATCCATCGGTAGATCTTGAGCTCCTGCATCCCGAAGCTCTTGACGAACCTTCTCCCCTCGAGTCTATCTCTTGGAAGAAGTTCCTTCCCCTGCATCCTCTGAATCTCGCCTTCTCTTCTCTTCCAACAACACTTCGTGTTGGTTCTTGACGATGTAAGCATGTATCGATAGAGTTTCTATCGGATCCTCTCATCCAGAATCCTTTCGGATCGTAGCAACAGTTCTCTGCAACATCTCACGTGCCATCTTCCCTTTCTGTTTCATGGAGATGGTAGATGACCACAATCCACTTGGCTCAACTTGCCCGTTAAAACCTCTCTTAGCTTGATCCTCAACCCTTGTGCCATAAGTTCCAGCTTCCACCATTGCAACTGCTTGCGTTGATAGGTGGTCCTCAACCAACTTCTTCATCCCTCCTCTACCAAAGTTGGTCTGAAGAAGTGCACCAGTATCCCTCAGCGCTACCTTCTCATCTTTCTAGAAGATCACCCCTTGCTGTAAAATATCAGTGAACTCCTTGCAATCTCTACGTGGATGATCAGTACCATCGCACCAGATACATCGCTGGATCCAGCCTTGCTTCTCAACCGGTCTTGCTTCGCTTGTAGACCCTTTCTCTTCCAATCTTGTGAGCTTGATCTGCAGATCTCGCATTCCGCGCAAAATCTCCTCAAGGTTTGAATCATCCTTCTTCAGAGATACCATAGGTGCCTGAACAACTGGAACTACTGGAACAGCTGGAGCAACTGGTACTACCTGTCTAGCAACAAGAACCACTGGTCGGATTACAAGAATAGGTGTTACAGCATTAGGTGTTGATGCCAGTCTCCTAACAAGAACCTTCTCTCGTCTCCACTACCTCTTGGTAAGCATACCAACAGCTTCCTCAACCTTCTTCCAGCTACTGATCAATCCATCATCCTCCTCCTGGTCTTCCAGAAGTACCTCAAGCTTCTCTTGCAACTTCTCGTCTGCAGTGCGAAGAAATAGCTCTGTCTTGTTGGACTGCAACGTCATCTTCTCCATCTTGGTCAGCCGTGAAAAATGCTTCTCAAACTCTCTGAGCAACTCAGTAGCTTGTAATCCCTTCCTTGGTTGCTCAACCCACTCCAAGAATGACTTCTTGGTGACTCGATCAGAGTCTCCCAAGAAGTACTCATCCATCAAAGCACGAGCAAAAGTCTCCCAATCCTTGTTAAAATGCTTCGTTAGCATTTTAACATGATCTCTAATCTCTGGAGCTGCTGCTAACTCAAACGTCTCAATCATCTCATCTTCTGAGATCCGGTTCAGCTCCATCTCCTTCACATAATGTCTCAGATATCTTGAGACATCTCTCTCATCAAACTGGTCAATACTGCTGACCACCGCTTGTAGCGCCTTTGTTGCCAAAACTTCCTTCCGCTCATCAGATTGTTGCTGCCGTAAGAACATAGTGAAAGCTTGGAACATCGATGCAGTCGCCGGATCCAACTGCATCTTCGGCAACCCACCTGAAGCACTAGCTCCATCTTCATCATCTTTCTCATCCTCACTCATGATTGCCAATCTCTTCTTCAAAGTTCACACACAAAGAAATCCACCCCAGACCTTCACGTCGAGTTCACCATCGTATCGCGTCGGATATTACGTGAAGGATGTCCAAGAAAATGCGAGGTTCCTAGTTGTGGAGATGTTGTGTGCTGACAGAGAAAAACAACCACGAAAACGAATGCTACGGTATATACCAACTCCAAATGTATGTACACTGCCGGTTCTTCTTCCTAAGAACACAAAACTGAGAAACAGACCAGAGCGGTCTGTAATCTGCTTCAAAGCCCCTAAAACGAACCCCTGAATCTCAATCTTGGCCCGAAATCGTCGAAGCGTAGCTCAAAGCAAGAGAAACTTCCCTTTGCTAACAAACAGAGCTGCCCCAGTAACACACGATTGAAACCCAAGTCTAAACCACATCCATGTACAAGCTCTTAGCCAAAGCTAGCTACCACAAGCTGTATATAACCAACTAGATCTCTATCGAACTCAAAAGAGCAAAACCCGTAGCGAAGAAACCGAAAAAGATCTATTTGAGAACTTTCTCCTTTCGCCAAACAGTCTTCAGATGTCGATAGGGTCTCATTCCTTGACTCCGTTGGCCCAAGAAACCTTCACATCCAACTCTCGACAGTCGAGATATCGTCGGTTTTCGTTCGCAAGTGACCGAACTTTCAAAAACTCCTCCCTACGGCTTAAAACCGCACACACCGCTCAAACGAATCGCTTGATCTGATACTGTCTTCTCTGGCAGGTAGATCAAGCTATCATGAACCCAACGAGACTCGAAACAAGCCGTTTGGAGTTCCCCTTGCAAAACCACGCAAGAAATTTGGTCGCTGGTTGCAAAAACTGACGTAAATGGACTCCCTGCGGCTCAAACTCATTCACCTCACCGAAACCAACAATATAATCCACGTACTGTCTTCTCCTATGCATAGATGAAGACTCCTTGGTCGCATAGGCACCAGCTTGGCTCACCGATTACGAAGAACAAGCAATCTCAGGTCGTAGAGGATGAAAATCTGACGCAAGCACTTCCTTGTGAGCCAATTTCACTCAGAACTCCCAAACCGTCCGATGAAACTTGGTATCGTCTTCAATTTCTTGAAGAACTCGTTGTTCTGATCCGATGGATCCAAGGATAGCAAGTTTGGACTCTGGAACGGTCTAAACGGTCCAACTCTCCTTCATAGATCACTGAAACTCCTCAAAATTCTTTCTCTACGTCTCAATTTTTCCCAGTACACACACCCCGATCAGTCTCTTCAAGAACCGTCTTAACCCACACGTAGCCTGCACAGATCTGAACCCAGTGATACCTTGCGCGCATGTATTGGACTTCCCAATTCTCCAAAACGTCCACCGACAGGTCGCAGAAACAAGCTGGTCCCTTAAGCTGCCCCCTTACGTAAGTCTCTGTACGTACCAGTTCTCTTCAGTAATGAGGAAGCAGGCCCCTTGTGTCTTTAATATAACGCTAGTCAGCAAGTAAACTAAGGCTTAGCTTGATTTTCTCTTCTTTCGAATCGCATAACTTCTCCAGTAGGTGTCCAAATTAAGTAGACAAGATGCCCATGGAAAGCTGACAAAGAGCTCTACCCATCTATGTGATGAAAGTGAAGATCCGAAGTTGTGCCAAAAGCCTGTAAGCTGGGGTCTAGCTTGTTTTCTCCATCTTTCGAGTCTTGTAACTTCTCCACTAGACGTCCAAACGAAGTAGACAAAGTGCCTATGAAAAGTTGACAAGGAGCTCTATCCACTAATGCGATAAAAGCGAAGATCCGAAGTTGTGCCAAAAGCTCGTAAGCTGGGGCTTAGCTTGTTTTCTCCATCTTTCGAGTCCTATAACTTCTCCACTAGGCGTCCAAACGAAGTAGACAAAGTGCCTATGGAAAGCTGACAATAAGCTCTACCCATCTATGCGATTGAAATGGAGATCCAAAATGATGTGAAAAGCCCGTAAGCTAGGGCCTAGCTTGTCTTTCTCATGAGTGTCTTTGGAGCGACAAGCATCGAAGTCTGAATTTCAGATAGGAGCCGGTCCACGACACGACAACACTCCAAGTAGTTATTTGCTCTTGATGAGCATGATAAGTTTTTACCTCTACATTAGCTCCGCTGGCATGTACTCGGTCACTGAACTATGCATGCAGCGATCAGCTCATAGACCAAACGATAAGAGAATCGATCACTTTTTCGTCCTTCCTCTACAAGCTTTTACAATAAGAGGATGACCTCACTCAATCTCAACATTATCTTGTGGATTGTAAACCATTGTAAGAGCTAGTTTGACCCGACATCTCTCAAAGAATTTCTTAGCTTCAAGAGTATTCAACTCTTCATAATCAGTTATAGTCTTCTCAACACACCCATATTTACAAATCAAGTCCTCTAGCAAAAATTTGTAGACTCCTTCAATGGACTTGTATGTAAAGTCAGTCCTTCCACTTGATTGGATAGATACTCTAGTGCAAGAACCAAATATCGCATCTGTCATATCCCAACTGGCATGATAACCAGATCTACTACCCACTTGTAATGGATTGCACGTGGATACGTAGGATACAAATCGTCTCGATGTTTGATCTCTAGTACATCTGACAAGTCTGACATGATTCTATGAACCTCACAACATCTATGTATATGTTATGTCACCTCTCCTTGAGCTTTGTAAAGGTTGCATAAATACCTCGATGTCCAACCCAGAAGCTATCATGAAACTCTTAGATAAGTTGCGTCTGCATCTCTTTCTTGCACCTAACTCTTTGTGGTAGATCAACATCTCGCTTAGATCACTTCTACAAACAATCACCTTGTAGTAGATAGATGTAAGTATTTCGTCCGATCTGTTTGAAATGTGTATCATTCCATTCATGGTGCTTCATCAACGTGCTAAGATAGCACTCAATATCTACCCATTCATCCTCAGACAACTCCTCTACGAATGGTTTTGATACACTACTTTTTCCTTTTGCGTCTTAGAAAAGACAATAATGCCAACATCTTTGGTATCTTCGATCATTTTTTCTCTCTCTCATACCTTGCTCGAGATAACATATCTGCTACTGGGTTATCCTTGCATGCTATGTGCTTTAATTCATGATTCACTGACTTGATGTACACTATCCACCTTAGCATGGCAATATCAAGAGTGTTATAATTTGTAATTATTTCCAACAATGGTAAATAATCACTCTCCACTACCATCGATGTCTCAATCAATAATCTTTCTCAGCCTTCATAGTTGTAACCACTCCTCATATTTTTGTTTCACTTGTGGGTACTTCCTCTGTCGTTCACTCAACACCTTTGCGTCGAACCGCACAGCAAACATGTTCATTTCTTCATCATCTTTTCCCATAGCTCATCCAATGGTTATACATCTACTATAAACAGTCACATCTACAAGTTGACCACTCTCATAGATGATCCTATGAAGTACAAACGGGGAAGACAATAGTTCTTTTAACCTTTGAATTGCCATTGAGTGCTTCTCGTCCCACTTAAACTTCTTGACTTTTTGAAGCAAGCAGTACAGAGAATCAGCAACATGTGCAAAGTGAGGAATCCAAACATGATAGAACAACAAGCTCCTAAGAACCTCCGTAATTCTATTTGGAAACTACATGTTATCTTTCATCTGTTGAATGACATCTACCTTACTTGGATCAGGTCTACGACCAAACCTCCACACAAATGTCTCACAATCACAACCTCTCGCACTCCAAATGAGGACTTAGCTCTTAATAGCATCAAGTGGACTTCTTCAAGTCGTGACAATATCTTATCAAACATCTACAATATGATCAGCAATCCTCTCTGATCTAGCGCTTCATCCTTCTCCTCCTCTAGACAACCTTTAATTGGAATGTCATCCAAGAACGACATTGTCTTCTCCAGAATAAAATCTTGTAAGATTTTATTCATACCATTTATCATGTGCACGACTGAATTTGTAACCCCTTGTGACAATGTGCACATCTTTATCAATCCCAACGGAGTCCTCATAGTGGTGACGTCCCTACTCCTTTCAGCAATATGAAATTGATCATATCCAGAGTAGAGATCTCCTACGGAGTAGATTGCTCTTCTAGCAAATGCTTCAGCAAACTCTCATACGATCGGTCCTATCCTTGTATTCCTGATGGTCACTTGGTTCACTTGCTGTATATCTTGAATGAAGCGTAACACTCCATTCTTTTTGGGCATTGTAAACCAACGGTTGGAATATGGTGCAAATGGAAGTTCATTTGAAAAGATTCATTTGCATCTTCTCCTTCAAGAGCTCCATAAGCTTAGGTAGACGAGCCCTAGATACAAGGACTGGCCTCAAGTCCCAAGGAGCATGTGGAACTGTAAAGATGATCATCAGAGCTATTACGCTCGGATGCACACACCTTATCCTTGAAGCTTTAGAAAAAAAGCTTTTCCATGCGTACTCAACATCTCTCTAAACTCCCGCTCTTCAATAGAAAGAGGAAAATCTTTCCATCAAGGAGTTGTAGATCTTATCTTCAACTCCTTGAGGGTAGCTTCAGTAAACTTGTGATCCACCTGACGAGCATCTCATAAGTTCTTCTCCTTGAAGCTTGCTAAACTTGGTGGTTGAAGTCACCAAGTAAAAGTTGAGCTACATGCATAACCTTTCTATCTACCATTTTGTACTTGGTTTCAATCCTGACTTCACGTTTCTGAAATGATTCTATGATCGAGTAGAGCTCTCTAGAATTTATTTCCACCAGTTGATCTTCACTCCCTTTTCCAGTCTTGGTAAGCTCCTCCAAAGGATCCTCTAATCCATCTCCATGTAAACATCCGCTATTCTATCTTCTTCGTCAAGTACACCCACTCTTTTTAGATCTTTTTCAACTCTTTTCACAGTCTTTCGCTCTCACTTCTATAGATCAGCAAGCTGTGTATATAAAGCAAATCCACTCTCAAAAAATCAGACAACTTCTGTATAAAAAACACTTCCTTGTGCTAGCGAGAGTATCTTCTTTTGTTTATCGGTAGCACTATACCTTCGCTCTATAATGACTTTATGCAAAAATCTTTGAACTCTTCAGTGACTCTAGGTAGAGAACCGCTCCGCAAGTACTCTTGATTATGCACATGGTTAAGAGGTACAATCAGAAACTACGCTGCTCTCTTACCGTCTCAACTTCTAATCCAAGCACAAGTGGATCCATCATCCAACCCTTGGTCTCTATCCTTACAGCCATAGTGTATGACTGTCCAAGAATCACCGGATACGAAATAGTGTCTTGAAGAAAAAGGTTTTGTTCCTCTAAATACATCTACAATCTTCATCCTTACATATGGATAAGCATCATGGAGTTCTCCCAGCGTGTTATTCGTTGCTCGGATAATCCAACCATACCTTGTGTCAATTGGTCACTTCTCTCACTTGTAGACATCTTTAGATACAATGTTAACCTCATATCCATGATCATTCAGAGCAACCATTGGATCTGCTAGATCTTCTACCTTCACCAAGGTTTTCATAGTAGCTCTAGCCCAATGTCCCCTAGTGTAGTGATTGAAAATCTTATCATCTATCACCATGGAGTTCTCTTAGTGTGTTATTCGTTGCTCGGATAATCCAACCAATCACATATATCTTTCAAGACAATCTTCATCTTCTTCTAATAAATCACTCCTTGATGCAGGATATCAGCAAAATCTCTGCACTCCTTTCAATGATGCTCAGTGCTATCACATCAAATACATCTCTGCACATATCCTTACATGGAGTGGATTTGTTTTCAGGTGCTCCTCCTTTCTCCACTAGCCTTGCTAGCTTAATATGCAAGTCTGTCATCTCTTTTACCAACTCCTCTATTGCATCTTTTTGTGGTGCAACTGTAGAGACAAGAATAGTCGGAAGCGGAACAAGAGGCACTTGTACAATATATGCTTGTACAGTAAGTGCTGTTGGTTGCTTACAAGATAGTATGATTGGTGGTGGCCTCACTTCTTGCTTTACTATCACTTTCTCTCTCCGATACCCTCGCTTGATAAGTACACCCTCTACTTCAGAATTTTTTTCCAATCAAATGTGAATCCATTATCTTCCATCTTATCTTCCAGAAGCAGCTCTAACTCCCTCTGTAGTTCATTGTTAGTTGCTTGTAGAATCAACTATACCTTGTCGTTCTCCAATGTGAGCTTCTCTATCCGAGACAACTGAAGGAATCGTTTCTCAATCTCTCAAAATAACTCTGTGACAACAAGCTCTTTATTGAGTTTGTTTACCCACTCCATGAATGATTTCTTAGTCACTCGATCTGCATCATCTAAAGAATACTATTCTTTTAGCTGAAGAGTAAATTATTCTCATGTAGCACCGTGAGATCAGATGATCTCTTTCACATGCTCTCATAGCTCAGGTACGACAGCAAGCTCAAATGTACTAATCATCTCTCTCTCTCTAACATCTTACTCAACTCCATCTCTCAAGAATAGTACTTCAGGTACTTGGAGATGTTCTTCTCGTCAAATTGATCTAGCAAATCCACAACAAATTGCAAAGCTTTAGTAGCTAATGCCTCTTTCCATCCAATGGCTGGTTGTTGTTGCATTATCAACGTGAATGTCTCAAGCAATCGCATATCAGATCGAGAAAGCTTGGTCACTTTTGGAGTCTCTCCAAACATAGAAGTCTCATATATGAATTGAGATAAGCTTTCAACGTCCATGGTTGCAAAACCAAAAATGTATCTCTCAACCTCAGACGTTTCACGCCGAGTTCACCAACTATCGTGGAGCGTGAAGTTTGATCTAGGAATACACGAGGTATTTGACTATAGAGCGATAAGACAAGATCTTGGACCAACTCGACGATCTTGTACCAACTCGACGAAATACTAATGTCATCACTATCCAATCTATCAAGCTTTGTCTCGGTCTCTACTGACCTAACCTGATCTTAAGTGTAACACACGTGCACCACAAACACAACTAAACGTTCTATCATACTCTAAGTACATGAAGGATCTATACATGATAAACATATTTTTTAGTTCACAAGAGTAACTTCAAGAAGTTCTATCTCGAAACTCCAAGTCGTTTGTTCAAGGTCAACCAAGAGATGTAGGTGAAATCTCTACTCTTCTTCAGAACTCGGCACGTTGTAATCTGAACTTTGGCAACCTCTTGCTCCCAACTCGAACTTCCAACTAGACTCAAACTTCACAGGAAATTCCCTCTGACCCCTCTCTGACCCCTCACTACTACTCTTTTGAAATTTCAGCTTCAGACCTCATACCAATTGCTCGAAATGGACCAAGCTTTTCGTCTGTGCTAACTTATGAGCTTTACATACCCTGGTGGCTAAAATCCATGACCCCAACACCTTCTCTTAATCAAACGAGCTGAAATTTCACATGTAGTAATCCAATCCTAGAAATTTTCACTCAGAGATTCACTACCATGCTTATGGAACAACTCAATCCTTGAATCCAAACAAAATAGTTTTATTTCTACTTCTCAACTGTTACAGCTAACTTCAATCGACCATTTCGAGGTCAAATCCAACACAAACGCAAGACTAATTTCAATGCAACCATCATGACGTCAACTATAGAATCCCTTGACAATACTGAAAGATCATCTCTCAAACTCTTGAGATACTCAAAATGTGACTCGAGGTATCGATTTGACTCCCTTGACTTTGAATGATCATAACACTCCGCTCAAAACTCCAAATAGTTTGATGTTCCCCTCTAGATTATAGCCAGCTCGAGTGTTTTTCAACAAGAACTCACACTTTGTGAATGATCTCTAAGAAGACCTCCGAAACTCCAAAATCGTCCTTGGAACTTGGATGAACTTGATTGGTAAAAAATGAACCAATAAAGAAGATTGGAGATCACTTTATCTCCTACTTGGCACTATAGATCAAGTTGTTATCTTAAAACACCCTCATACATTCAAAGCTTGAACCAAAATACTCCGGACCTCAACTTTAACATAGGATAATCATCCTCGTCGAACGATAGAGATAATAACGACACGAAGATACACAAGATTCAATATAAAGACAAGATAATGACCTTGAATCGATCTACAATGTCGTGATGTGAATCATTTCACATAGTAAATAATTCACCTCTCTGTCAGGAGTTAGTCTCATCGCATTGATCACTGTTGTCGCATTACTTGGCGGCTACATGTTACACTTCTACTCCGACACTTGAGTTTAGTAGTCTTAGAAGTTAGCTCAATATTACTTCTAGTCCTTTATGCATTTGTTTGACACTTTTCATATGGTGTTAACACTGTTATGTTATATATTTTGAGTCCTGGTAGGTTGATAATATATTATTTATCTTGTTCAAGCATTCGTACGCTTGTGCAAGTGATTCTATTTTTATCTATGTTGTTCAAAGTACATAACTTAAGTTTACCATGTTGATAGAATTTAAGCTCATGGGTTGTACTTACATGTCGCCCATGCATGCTTTCTAGTTGGTTTAAGTTATCTTTCACGGTTATGTGTCATTTTACATGTCTTCGCAGGTAGTTTAAAGTTTACGTTGGTACTCTAGAGGCTTGACGTAGTAACGTATGTGTGAAATTAAGCTACCATGTGGATTGAGGCACAAAAGGACAGGGAAGTGAAGGTATGAACTCCCATTGGTCCATTTTTGTCCTTTGTGAAACTCTAAACTTGGAAACAGAGGTCTTAAGGGGAGTTCGGGCTTTTGGTAGAGACATTCGAAAATCTGAGAACACAAGAACATAGAGCTCGTCGTGCCAGTCATTGTCAGTGAAAGTTTTGATCGATTTGGAGCAATAAAGAAGGAGTTATGCCAATTTGAAGTTCGGATTGAGATGGAATTGCATCACAATTGATGATTTTGAGATTTTTGGTGTCAATTGCAGCAGAATTGAGATAATCACTTCAAATCTTTATGGTTGCGTTCACTGTCAGCAGGGCTACGACTGTCCAAAACGTTTCATGTCATTTGAGTGAGTGAGTAATCCAGGACGACCGCTGAAGCAAAAGGGGTATGAAAAACTCGCAATCTAGAACAGCAACTTCAGAGTTCGAGAGCTGGAGAACTGTGTACAACCATTATGGCAAATTTCACATGGATGTTCAGCTTACTGTAAACTCCAAATCCTGCAAGAATCATCAAAAATTATCGGACCATTTCTCTGTTCTAGGTCAAAGTAGCTATCTGGGTATCAGAAATTGCCGTAATTTCTTTACTCTGAATGTTTTTGCCCACATCTCAGTGCTCAGATTTGATCTCACGTTGAAAGTTCGTATGTGTGTTAAGTAGGGCCTCATTTACATGTAGGAGAAGTTTTGAAGTCTAAGCCATCATATGTTTCTTATTCTTGAGTGGTAAAGTTCACCAGCTGACTTTATTACTACTAGTCAGTCTTGATTTTTACTTTCTGAACATATAAGAGGACCCAACAGACCTGTGTGAGTGTTTATGGTTCCAAGTTACAACCTGAAGCCTATCTCTTGAGTAAAAAACCACAGCTAGAAGCCCAACATCTTCCTAGGTAGACGTATCATAGTCTTCACGATCGTATCACAGCTAGAAGGTTCCGCCCTTCCCTTAAACTCTCACCTCGCAACGATGAAAAGTGCGACAAAAGAAATGAGGAAGTCATCACTTGATTACAATAACCCTCATCAAAGTTCCTCGCGATCCACACATGATGGTTGATCTTCCACCGATAGTGACATCAGATATCAACGCAGACGTTGAAAGAGATGTTGGCTGGAAAATTCAGGTCCATTCACTCGTCAAAGTAAGATGTACACATATCTCAATTCTCCTCGTGTGTGACCATCGGCAAGATCACCGGAGTAGGCAAATCCATCACCTCCAAAGCATTATGAGGTATTGGAAGAGACCGCTTCCCAACTTCCAAGCCATCCATAGTCTCTTGAAAGCCTTGGTCCTACAAGTATATAAGTCTACAGCAGAGTGCAACGTGAAGCAGGAAAGGGAAACGTTCTGAACTTGTGAAGAGTTGTTTAGGACTTCAGCCTGCCAGACCAAGTACTAGAAGGAAGGGAAGAGTGACACCTCTTATCAGGACTTTGGTGGATGTCTCCGACCAGAGGAAGAAGTAGACTGTGAGTGGGTAAAGTCTTGAGTGGGTACACTCCCTCCAGCGAAACGCTTCTAGGGAACAGAAGATATCCTTGAGACAACAAAAGAAAGAAGAAGAAGAGTTCAGGAAAGTCCAAAAGGTAAAATAGGAAGAGCTCTCCATCTCGAGCATAATCTTTGGAGAAGACAAAAGTCCACCAGATGACCTTGTGTACAAAGTTGATTTTGCTCCCGGTTAAGCAGAAGACTTCTGTCCAAGTGGAGGAGAGGCTTCTCAAGGAGAATGAAGACTGGAGGAGAGTGCTCCAGAATATCAGCAGGTGGTAGCGATAGCAGCTCTGACTCAAAAGGCGACATTCTTGACCCAAACAGACCTGGTCCTTCAGAAAGACCACCCCCACCACCTAGACCTAACGGAAGAAGATCTTGACAGCCGTACCAACCGACTCCCAACATGGCTTCTCATACTCGGCAGAAGTATCATCAGTTCCATGATGATGATGACGATAATGATGACTTCATCACGATGTTTGAGACCATCTCTCGATCCAACAAAGAAAGCACTGATGCAGATAGACTTTGTGTGTTCCCTAGTTTGATTGTAGAGAAGGACGAAAATGAATGAGTAAAACCTTGGATGATGACCTAGTTATGATCACTTGGGCCATTTTGAAGGCGACTTTTCTGAAGAGATTCAGAGGAGTAGGCTATGATAGAATGACCTTCAAACGTTACGGAAGAAGAAGGAGACATTGCGAGACTACACTAAGAGGTTTCAAGACCTCCTGGATGACATCTCACATAACCAAGGTTGACCAGGTTATTACGCTCAGCGAGCCGTGGACTTGTACTTAGGGGGACTATACAAAGACATGGAGTTGTATTGTAGAAGAGGAGGAGGTGATAACTTAGTAAAAGTACAGAAGTGCGTAGAGCAATGGAAAACCTCCAGCATCACTCGGAATACGACTAAAGATAGAGAAAAGATCCCGAAGAAGTCTTTGTCATCTCTTCGATTCAAGGACAAGTCCAAGAAGTCGAAGAAGTCTTCCAAGAAATCCAAGAAGAAATCCAGGTCTGCTGAATCTGATAACAGTATTTCAGAAGAGTCATCTGCTTCTGAGGAGTCCAGTGCAAAGAGTTCAAAATCAGAGTCCGAACAAGGCAGGAAGCCACGTCAGAAGAATAAGGAGAAGTTGCGATTCAGGGAATAAGTTGTGTAGAGAGTCTCTCAAACTCAAGTTATTCAGTCAGCACCCGATCCTCAGATTGATGAGGTGCTGAAGCAATTTGCAGATTTGAAGGTTCATCTTCTGAACCCTAAACCCGAAGGAAAAGAGGAAGCAACCTGTGACTTCTCGATCAAACATCTGATGCAATCACTGCAACTCTTCTGAGCACACAAAGGACCAGGTCACCCACGATCAGACAGTCAATTGAGCTGACTGGGAAGAAGACGATGAAAGGTACCTGCATGACCCAAGTGGGAATCTTGCTGTAAGATTGAGATGGTGTCCTGTTGCATGAGGGTCTGTACAGTGAAAGTTGGTAGCAAAAAGAAGTTTTCTTCCATTGGGTACGTAGTTGTAAAAGAAGTTGTCTATGAGCTTGTTAAGCTGGGCAGGTGCTAAGCTAGGGCCAAGCTAGACAAGCTGTCCCCTAGCTTATATTCCAAAGAACGACTAAGAAGCCACAAAGGTACAAGGTGGAAGCTCTTCTTGATTAGAGCAGGCACGTGTTTTCATTTACGTGAAATAAGGATATACGTAGATATTTGCGTCGCTTCTAGATTAAGAAAGTGATGAAAGAGAAAAAAATTTTGTTTTCCACTGGTAATCGGATTCATTATCTGATGACACCATCGCGTAGGTGTTCTTGAGTAGTATAGTTTTGGTTCTTTCGTCACTAGAAACAGAGGTGTATAGTGAGCGTACCATCTGAAAAGCTAGCAAAGGAGATAAACGTGAGTTTTATAAGTATGTGTACAAGTTTCTTTATTGTATTAAACGGAAACAGAAGCCATCTCAGTAATAAGGATGTCCAACTAGAAAGAAGAGGTCTCCGGATCAAACCCTCTTGGTCTATGTTTTTTATTTCGACATGTTAGTCTTCTGGATGGGAGTCTATGTTGGATATGCAACCATGTCTTACATATCTAGGGGCGAGAGATCAATATCTCTCTTAATCGTGGGCTTCCTGACCTAAGCCTCCGCATGCCACTTTGGTTATAGCACGAGAGATACCTAGTGCGCATATGGGGGGCTGTAAGATCTGTGAAGTGGCCTCACAAGTGTAAGGGCTTCGATCTACATTGGATGGCTTGTGACTATAACCAAGGTGGTATCAAGATGACATCGGGAGTGGAGAAATTTTTATTTAACAAGGGTTTAGCTTGGCCTAGGGGTTGCTTAGCAAAAGAGCTGTTTGATAAATGAGTGTGTATAAAGACATAAAGACCCCTGCTTAGCTAGGGAAAGGCTTGAGTATATATACATTCCACTCATCGGAGTCAATGACATTAAAATTCGCAGTAGAATGGTGAACATTGACAAACTCTCTTCGTATTTTTGGTTTCATACTTTAACTTGCTCCTTCAAAATTTGACTCCGCTGCCATAAGTTACAAGCATCTACCTCTCATGGCTGTAACCTGCTTCTGAACCGAACTTAGAACCACTGATGATGCTCCAAGGTCAAGAACTTGCTATTCCAACGTTGCAGTAATGATGTTAAGAATATCAGGTTGGTTTTTCAGCCACCGGTAGAAAACTGACATTGTTTAGTTTTGCACCACACTTGTTCTTAAAATACTGCCACGTAAAATGAATTTACTTCTGTATCGAAGAGCTCATTTCCATTACAATGGTATTTGACTCAGTGTCCACATACGGTGTCAGTCTTCTTGATTTAGTTACGATAGCTTCACTAGTAACCGGTTCTGAAATTTATACTCGTCCAAAAAGTACGAATCTATCCTATCCGACAATGCCTTGCATCAGTTTGATTTGGTGACAAGCAGTGACAAGCAAATGACACTAGAAACGAAAGATGAACGGAAAGGTGAATCAAAACGTGCCTTCCATTCATTCACGTATGAATCAAACATGCCTACCTATTTCACCATAGTTGGAACCCAGCCTCTTCTCTTAGTATGTATATTCACCCTCGGTTAGTTCCTCAACATATATTTTAATGTATATTTATTTTTGAGATTATTTGTAGATTGAACCAATCCTAAGACATCTTGAGAGGTTTAGTAGAGAATGAATGTTCATTGACACCCCTTTAAACACTTCATTATATAGAATTTTTATTTTGTTTAAACCTACCCCGGAGGAGGAAACACTTGAATTACATGAAATAATTTTTTTGTTTAAACTTACCCTAAGAGGAGACAAGTTTTTTATTATTGCCGTGCGTTTATTTTTGAGAGGATTCGAACTCAGGTTTCCAACTCCTTATGGACAGTCTGATTCCAATGGGCTATTCACATTCTGGTGACTAATTCTATGCATAGTTAATATTAGAGAGAAACTTCTTGACTTCCCGTCTGGTCTCCAGAAAAATGACAGAAAATCAAGCAGAGAATTCTGGTGACTATTTCTATGCACAGTTAATATTAGAGAGAAACTTCCCGACTTCCCGTCTGGTTCTCCAGAAAAATGACAGAAAACCAAGCAAAGAATTCTGGTGACTATTTCTATGCACAGCTAATATTAGAGAGAAACTTCCCAACTTCCCGTCTGATTTTTCACAAAAGTACCAAGCAGGGAATTATGTATCATGTATTGACGAATCTCCTTTCTTGATTTTTTCTTCCGTGCCGTCCGGTTGTCTTTTTCTTTGTTTTTCACAAAAGTAAGTTTTGGATGTATATTTGACACACTGTCAGATGTTCAACTGCTCGGATGATTCAGATGCCTAGTGCAAGCGCTAGAGATATGGATACAGGGCAGCCCTCTTTTGTTGGTCGGTTCGTTCAGTTAGATGCTTCCGCATGAATGTCACAAGTTTTCCTTTCATACGAGACACGTTCCACCTGCTGCCCCTGACAAGTATCCAAAAGAAACCCATCACATACCAAGAGTTAAGATGAAAGCACGTGGAGATCCTTGGCTAGGGCTTTCACAGTGCTTCGAGACGCGTTCACAGTGCTTCAAGGCTTTAGCATCATAGGCCAGAAGAATCAACAAAGTATCCTAAAAGAAATAAAATAACAGTGAAGCTTTGGATCTCTCTTGCCGTGGTACACCAGGTTATACTCCTCATCTCGTTCACCTCGACTGTCTGACTGATTTCTGCTTGTATTTTCCTCATGGTCTTGGTTTTGACCATTCTAAGAATTTCTTTTTCTGTTTCGGTTCATTTTAGACTATGCTAGGGTTCGATTTTTCTCTTCAAACTTGCCTTCCCCGTAAATTACTGAAGTTCTGCACGCACGATTTTTACGGCCATTCAAGGCAGGGGTGCTTGGGCTCGAACTCTGGACCTACAACTTGTCAACGAGCACATTTCTCACTGTGCTAACTGAAGAATTTATAAAAATAGTGAAGTCATAAACTCATAAAGCTACGCGCGAGGTCAATCACCCTGGCCGTCAACCGTTCTATGGCATTTGGAAGGTCTCCGTTATTTCGGCGCGAGAACAGCACGTTTAACTTTTCAGACTAAACCCGGCCGTTAACCAACCGGCATTCCGGATTTTTTTCTCCAACCCCCCGAATCGCCGTCTTCTCCCTGGGGATGCTTATTCGCTGTGTGTCGGAGTTTCCCCTTGAGTCTCTTCTCTTTTGGAAAAGTCTAACGAATGCATCTTTTGTTCAACTCAAGCATGCCCCTCGTGGTAGTAAAACGCTGTTTCTGTGTCGCTCCTGCTGCTCGTGTACTACTTAAAAAACGGTTAAAAATCTACTCTATCTCCTGGTCTGGCAATTTTCTGTTAGATTCAACGACGTCCCTAAAGTTGTTCTTCTTTTCTGTCAGTCCATGCGTTCTTCTCCATGGAAACGAGAATTCTCACTTCAGAAAGGATTGTACTTTGCACCTTTTAGAGTCGCTCCCCATTGACTTCAAAAGCGCTTCTAAGGGATAAGAGAAAACACGTCATGTTCCAAAAATGAGAAACCATGCATATTGTTATTCACTTCTCTCTGTCATGTAGAGAGATTGAATATGTAAGGAATTTAATTTATTATCATATTTTCCGTTTTGGAGAAGTTTAGATATAATTTAAACTAAATTTAAAAGGCCGCTGTTCGATCAATGATAGCGATTCTCTCTTGGAGTCAATGCTTCTCTTTGCACTTACTAGTTTAATATTATCTATCCAGTAATTATTGTAATTATTTTATGTTATCTATCTAGTATTTATTTGTATGTCGATATAGGATTTTTTTCTCATGGTTTCATATTATTTTCTGCAGTTCACATCTAAGTTTAAGGCCTCGCAGAGAGTAGCATTTCCTGGTTACAAAGAGTGAAAAAAGTTTAGAGATACTTTTGATCATTTCTCAAACATCTACAAGGAAAACCCATTCAACCCATCTCACAGAAAATAAGAACCACAAACTCTCCTCTTGCTTCCTTGTCCGTCTTCTGGACGAGGGATGCAACAATATATGTGGCTCGATGTAACCGTACGACTAAAGGACCAGCCGCATATAGTTTTGATTAGTACTTTTTCCCAAGCTAGGTCCGGTAATAAGACTAACCATAGCACATATCAGTTCATCTGTTCTTATTAAACTGGAGTAAAAAAATAGATTTAAATTAATTATTTGGTACTATATTGACGCTTTTAAAGAGATGTTGTCTTTTATGTTGAAATGTGTTAATAGTATTTATTGAAGTATACTTAAATTATGAAAATTTATCTCTCAGTCATATGAAACCTAAAAACATAGATAATGGTTCCGCCTACAACAATTACACCTTGTTTGTGGTGGAAAACATATGTGTTACCGAACCCGCTAATGTGGTTAGAGAAGAAACTGATAAACTATGTGCGACTGGGATGGAAGAAAGAGAAGAAAGTAAATAACAATAGGAACAATGGATGCATGAAACCACAACCATAAGGTTCAAGGAGAGCATGGAGATAACTTTGAGAGTCCATATTCTATCCTTTTAAGACGTTTGTGAATCATAAGAATATTTTTAGCTTTTCTGTGTAAGTTGAATTCAGAAGAAAAAATATTCAAAAGATATTAGTAAGTAAAGAGATACAGATAATAATCAAGAACTCAAATTTAAACATCATGATTATAATAAAATATAATTGCTCTGTGGAGTTGTGGTTTAAACCTCGAGTATGAGTATAAAAGCATGAAAGAGAATAATTTTGTTCTCTTCCATTGTATTTTGAGTATGAATAAAATATATCTTTTTGCTTCAAGAAACTTTGAAATCTTCATCTTAACATTTATCTTTCAATGCTAAGTAGTTTGTTTTGAGATGAATCATAACTTGTAAAGCTGATGAATAACTTGAAGCTGATGAAAATAAGTTGATCTTATTTCACAAACTCCAAGTTGGAATAAAAATGTAAAGTGAAAATAAGATGAAAATGTTTTTGGAGAAAACATTTTCACCACAATTGTTAAATTTCTCAGTTCTCAAAAACAAACCTGCAAAATAAAGTCTTCTTGGTCACCCGAAGCACTTGTAATCATACTCGGGATTTAAATCTCTCAATGAAAACAGGAAGTTCCATTTTGATCTACTTATCGTCGTTATCATTTTGATCTACTTACCTTCTTTTGATTTTCTCAAACTACTTATGAGTCCTTATTCGTCACTAAATAGTTATTTTACTTAGATAATTTATAAATGAATTAAAATAAAAAATTGTAAAAGTATATATTGATATCTTATAAAAATATTTAAACTTTTTAACTTGACAACGATGCGTAATATTTCACTAAGGAGGGAGAGAAGCTTGTACACCTTCCACTTCAGTGCGGACCAAGCCGAATGCTGCTAAAAGGATTACTAAACAAATAATAGTAAATAAAAGTATGCTTATCTATAGAGAAAGCTCTACTACGTTGATTGTGGGTTGACTGTGCGGAACTGCTCCTCTAGTCGGTGAGCTGGCCCATGGGAGACGTTGGTTTTGTTGCGAATACTAATACTAATAACGGACACGTGTCCACAAACAGAGGTACATTTAACGGCGGCGCACAAGAAAGTTTAGTTAAGTCCAAGAAAACAAGAAGTTCCACGTGGTTCATAGAGTAAGTAGTTACGTGTACTGTAGTCCACGAGCCACTTGTTTCGGATCTTTCCCTCAGCCGATGTTCTGCTGCAGCCTGCAGTCCGCGTCATACAGAGAACTGCTTGCATTTTGGTCTCATTGAGCACATCAATAGAGCAGCAGCAGCGGCCTCCATTTCTTCATCATCGTACAGCCAGATGTGCAATTCTGATGGACAAGAAGTCGAGCGCTGGTCGGTGAGTCGGAGGCGCGTAGGGTCCCACCCACGCAGGCAACAAAAGCAGTTAGTTAGACTCGCAGACCCGAATTGTCAATTTGTCACTGCACTGCACATAGATATCTGAATATTTTCTCGATACTTTTACGCTCAGTATGCTGACACAACAAGTTCTCTAATGATCGCACACTGCATCTTCTTTCTTCTGTGATTTGTGCCAGGAGCTGATTCAGAACTGCCTTTCTGATTGAACCTAATAGATAGCGAACTGAAAGCTGTGCCACAATGATTTCTCCAACCTTTCTGAACCGTGGCTTCTGCTGTTTGGTTCACCTCGTTTCTCTGGATTCCTGCTCGCTTTACTGACTCGCTCAGACGGAGAATCCAAAACTGTCGTGGAAACTGCTCCTTACCTTACAAGACCTTTCACTATTAAACGAAACCACTACTACGCATGAAATGTTCATGTCCATGGGAGAAATCGACTGTCATGTCTCTTTGGAAACAAAAAGCCAGAGCCCAGAGACTCTGACCGCCGCATGCTCGCTGAATGTGCGACGGGAGTGATTGTCTTTTTTGTTTTTTATAGGGGCAGTAGTGATTGCGAGTTCAGTAAGAGCTGCATTCACAATTTTCACATCGGTGCGTTTGGAACGTACGATCGTGTGTCAGAAAGTATATTTCGTGTTTCGGTACTCCTTTTCGAAGACTTTCTGCATGTGACAAAATAGAACTCAGTCGTTGAAAAGGCACGTTTGACTAGAGTTCAAGGTAATAGAATGATGACTCATTTACATTTGTACTGTTTCATAATTTAGGGATACATGAAAATAAAATACATACAGCATCTAGCTTTCTTGTCACATGAAAAGTAATGTCTAATCTTTCTTCTTACTTTTGTAAGTTATATTCTGAATATAATCAGGAATGATGCCAGCCGTGTAAATATCCAGAAGTAACCAGACAAATTTCTCAATAGTTATAGACAAGAATGCAAGCGCCCATGATGTGAAAGTAGCCTAGCTTGGGAGATCTTCGATGATTGGGATGTGGGCTCTGCAATTCATGGTCCGAGTGAAGTGTGGTGAAGGAATCAGGTCATATTTTAATCTTTTGGGCGAGAACACATGACCTTTTGGCTCCAAAATAACGCCTCATGCTTCTCTTTGAGAAAACGCAGTTTAGCAAGTTCTCCTTTAGCAAAATCTTTTTACTATCCAAGCAAACTTAATATCATCGTACTGCAAGTCCAGTACAAGAACATACAGTAGGAGCCAACGAACTGATTCATCTCTCAAATCGATTACTTAGGGACATGACATGTCAGGTTGCAAGATGTTTTGTACGCTGTGAGTTGTGGATTTGTAAGCGGGGTCCTTAAGTAGTTGTCTCCTAGGTTAAGCTAGTCCTCTAGATAGCAGTTGCTGAGGTTGCAACTCAAAAGAGTAAAAAGTCAAACCTGGAAAAGATGAAGATGTCATGTTGTAGTACTTTTCATATTGAGAGCAATGGATTTATTAGACGAGTTGTCATTATGTGAATTGTCCATGTGATGAAAAATTTACCAAGTATGTATTTGACAAATACATAAGGAGAAAGTGAGAAGTTAGAGATCTGAGGGTACCACCTCGTAGGGCTCGTCGTGCTGGCCAACGTGGGATGTAAGAAACATAGTTGCAGGTAAATAGCTACTTCAAGCACTTTCATGAGAATTGGGAAAACGGAAAATATGTGCTAAGTTACAGCAAATTCGAAATGGAGTTTTTAGAACACATGTGTGTAGACTGTGGTATACTCTATGCTATAGAGACTTACAATGCAAAAAACAGATATGTTATGAGGTTATAGTTAGTGAAGGGAGGTGATATAGTGCACATGAGTACCTTATTAACCTTAAGATTGTCTTTCATGCACAGTTGTGAGATCAATTACAGATCAGTTGTGGTGTAGCTGAGAAACTTGTAAGGAGAGGTCTTGATCTCAAGCTCTCGTATACTCACAACCGGCTTATAATGACACAGTAGGTTGATCTTTTCGGGAGAATATGAGAGACATCAAATTACCTAGGGGCAAGACACTAGATGTCATTTAAACGTACCGTGAATGCGAGATTTTTTCGTCTATCCCGGCACCAACGTAGTCACCTGGTGTAGATGCTAGAGATATGTTTACTACCGGAACAATGAGCTTAGACAAGAACACATGAGGAACCAAAAATAGCTTCAGATCCCCAAACACATGAGAGATTGTGAAGAAAACCATAAGTGTTATTATATTTCGGTCCACATAGTCAATTTCTTCTATTGAGAAGAAAATGCTGTATTATGACTCGCTATCATTTGCTCAACATTTTTCCGTAAACTGATGTCGTACTTATCTTTGAGCTCATAAAATGATTCAAACTATAAGTCCACATTTTGTTGCAAACTGATAGATAATTTGATTTTCTACTAACTTCACTCTTAGGTATGGATTTGTACTTTGTGTGTACCTCTATTTCTTGGAAAACACTAGTGCACACCAACAGCCTACATGTCCTCCTTCACTTTCTAGTCTCGGGTGAGAAAAGAACTATAAATACACATTTTTCTCTATATACTCATCGAGAATGAATAAAGATCACCATCACATCCTCTCCATTCTTTATCAATCTACTCACATCATTCGACCGACTAGTAAACGATTGTATACACAAACTCTTCAAACACACCAGAAATTGCATCACCATCTTGCAAAACTCATGTACGCAATACCTATGATGAACTCTTTATCAAAGTAGTGTGAAGCACAAAAGATGATAAGAACATTCTCCTCAGTTCTTTTTCCTCCGATCACCTCCACAATCCTCTCATCGCTCCATCTCCAAATCAAACCTAATAGGTCCAATTCTCCTTCCCCTCTCACAGTCACTCTCCTCTCTTTGCCCCCTCCACTCACATTCTCCTCTCTCCACTCTCTTTTTTTTCTTCTCACCCCCTCTCCTCTTCTCCTCCTTGATCTGCTCTCAACCCCTCTCCCATTCGTCTTCCTCTCACAATAGCTCCTTTTCTCCTCGACACAAATGATAGTCGCTACTTCTAATCAAAAAGCCAGTCTTGTGAAGTGACACAATGATATCACTTCTTCCAACAAACGCAATCTGCATCATACAATCCGGTTCGCGAGAACATACTTTATTTAATCAAATTGGTTACATGTTGTCTAGCTTTTCAATGATGAACTTTATCTCTTCAAACGTTTTTCCTTCTCAATGCAACTCAAGATACAACGCAATGTGTATTTTTCTACTTTCTTCTTTTTTTGTATTCTCTCTAGCACTTTTTTCTTCTCCTAGAGACAAATATCTAGCTCTCTTTTTTCTTCAAGTGATAAATCTTTCGAACGCTTTCTTTCTTCCAAAGAAGTTAATCGTTATTCAACTATCACTTTCTTGTATTTTGCTTTATTTTTCAAGCTCTCTTCGTACAATGACAAAACATTATCTTGTTCACATTCGTATCTTTTCCACTTCTCATCACTTTCTCATTCAAGTTTCGGGACGTGTGGTAGTGTTCATAGTTATTGTCTCTGCATTTCCTACCTCCTCAGTCCACTCTTCACTGTCTTGCATTCGAACTTCATCTGGAGTATAAAATTCCTCTTCATGAACCAGGTCTGAACTTGGACAAAGAGAAGTGTTTCTGCGTCCTCTTCTTCATCACAAGAAAGAGCGGTGCTACCACGTGGAGATTGAGAATAAACAATGCTATCTGTTAGAAACGAAGAAGGAATCGAAGATTTTGCTTGAAACTACGAATCAACTTGTAAATATCATCGTCAAAAGACTATAAATCTAAAGAACTCACTGCAAATATGGATTTGCAGTGAACAAATGAACACTGCATTATCATAAAGAAGTGAGGACATTTTGAATTCAATTTGTCTTCCAAAGTAACCCCCAACTGTAATTCTACCTCTGTAATTCCTCCCCCCTCCCTCAACTATCCATCTACTATTTTGCTTCTTATACATCTCGACATATCTCTCAACTCTCTTCAATTCATCATTTCTAACAACTGGAAATTCATTCCTCCTTGGCAACTTAGTCTCCACGATAACAAAAGCAGTAGCTTTACTCAACCATTTCTCCATCAATCTTAGTCTTTCGATCTGATCCATGGATTGCTGCAAAATTCTTTGTCACTTCAATATATGCCATCATCTTCTCATAATCATCTATGCCTAAACGAATCCATTTTTTCTTCACCGCATCTACATTCTTCTACGTCATTGAACAAATTTTCTCAACAGTACTCTAGGTTCAACAACAATATCTGCAAATCTAATCTCAACAGTATCACTGTTAATTGCTGTCATATTTGTATCCAAGTTTTCACAAATTCAGACGACAAAACCTAACTCCACTCTTCTTTCCACTTCTCTTCAGTGTCTTGTGAATACGCAATCTAAACTCCTGCTACACACATGATAGCGCCTCATTCAATTTCTATTTGGACACTAAGCTTCGTTTAGCAGTTCGAATTCTTTTGGATAACTTTAAAACCCCTTCTTTTCTCACGGGAATCAATTTACGTACCGTGAACAAAGTTATCTTTTCATGTTTATCAAAAAATATAATTCCAGAATTACGAATAATTCTCTCACCCTTAACGAATCAAATTTCCGAACTTTGATACACCCCCTAATAAACGTGAAAATAATCCATCTCACTAACTACACTCTAGATAGAGTACAAAAGCAACCGCGGGTCTAGCCCGTCACAGTCGTGAATAACCAGTGAAGGAAAATAAGAAAGTCCGACACATTTCGCAATAAAAGTGAGAAATGACACCCTCTACTGGCTCGCAAGGTCGGTGAACCCGGGCATAAAGCACACGGACTTGTTTCACTCAAAGCAAACATACTTGCTTTTGGATCTAACGATAAAAGTCTGTATACATGGCACCTCCAGGTTCTCCTGGTAGTTGGTATATACGGGTGATCGCTGCTGGTACAAGGAAAGAGCTGTTGAACTCCATTGTTAACTATGAAGTCGGTTCGCAGTAAGTGTAAGCGCACGATATCAGTGGCCACGATCCACATCATGGAATTCATTATCTGTTCCGATGCCGACGGATCATAGCACGTCCAAAGACTGTTTGGACCCTTTCGTCTTACATCATCGAAGAAAACCGAAATGGGCCACAATTTAATCTACTTGAACCAACAAAAGAAGCCGTGTCTGGAGACCGCGTCCTTTCGGTTTTAGGAGCAGATGAAACATGTCATTCCGCGAGGACAGGGACCTGCAATACTGAAACTCCCATTTCTCTCATTCACGTCCTCGTGGTCAGTTACCTGCACCACTACGATGCCACCATATTCATACAAGAGTATCGTCCATCCGTAGCCGGCGATGATGGTCCGATTCAAAACTTTCGTAGGCTTGAAGTTAACGCAAGAACACCTTCAAGAGATTACTGCGCTACATAAGCTGTTTACAGAAAAGATGTACATTCCAGAGTTGGCTGAGCAATCTAACTCCAGCCAACACCTAACACGGCTGTTAGGTACAACCCTGCCCGAACCGTTCTGGCTTGTCGAAATCTTTGTTGTTATGCAGTATTTCTATATCTGTATAGAAACGTCAAACTTATAAGGAGAAGAACAAGAAACTTGAATTCCTTACTCCATATACACACCGTTATACATACCGTTTCTCATTCAGCAAGTTTAAACTCCAAACTTTCTGACAAGGGAGGAAGCACAAACACGGAGGCACTGGAGGTAAAATGAAGTTTCGTTTAAAGAGGCACCCTTGCTTGAAAATGGAGCCTGGTAACCTTGAAGTTACATGTGAATTGCTGTGAGGGTATCAACGAGTTGTCTCCCAACACGGCGAATAGAGAAACAACTTCTGCGAATGACAGACTCCTTCACAGGTAACATTATGAATGGCCGAGGCTAAAGATTGGCTGAAATCATCTAACACCACAAATGGAGTAAAGGGGTATCAGACGGAAAAATGATCTTCTAGCTAAAACTACTGTGTCCCAGTAACCCTCTGTTTTGGGCTGCTAGATCTTCACCATCACCCCATTCATTCGGGGGCTACTTAAATGACTATTAGTAATCAGGTGGGAGGTGCTCAGAGTCCCGCTGCTTTTAGCCTTTTGCACTTTCCGAACCTCCATTGATAATCGTCGTGTCTCTTCGTCCAAAGTCTCCTCGTCCAGACATTCGATACCTGTGCAAATTCGAGGTGATATGCATCAGGGCCTCTGGCATCCCTTCCTTGCAGTTCATACATGCATGAATTAGAACATGACTGCGATGCTAAAGCAAAGAGAATTAAGTCGCTGTTCTCTATATCAGGATATCATGCAAAATACCACCGAAAACCCATACTATTCACCAGCTGTGATCGCACTTACCAATTTGCAATAGACCATCCTCAAGCTTGAAAAGGTACTCCGAGTTAGCTCCAGACGGTCCATGGGCAGTTGCTATCTGGCTGCCGGCGTTAATCAAAGTTTACAAAACATTAGTATTTTCACGATGACCACCTCGTAAGTAACCGATTTTGGGGGCTCTGTATTACCAACCTCCAAATGAGATTACCATCAGTCTGCAGTCTAGGGTACGAATCATCTACTCAAAAGAGAAATCAACATGATCGTAACAATAAAACGACGGTCCAAAGAGTGGAAGAAGCAGGAGATACATACCTAGCCATCTCCTCAATAGATGCACGACCCAAGTAGTGCTTGTGGTCCGCTTTTGCAATGTATGTGAGGGCGCCAGAAATCGCTGGCTTATCCGAAGAATCATTAGTGTAGACATCCAAATTCGTCTTCAGCCCGTACAATCGTTCTCTCACGTCCAAGTACTGCATCACACGGAGAAAAGTACACGTCGTCAGTTCAATTTATACCTGCTAACAATTATAAGGTGATCGACACCTCCTCGACGACTTAGCAAAATACACCCATGCGCAAAAACCTCGTTTATCAAAAGATATATTTCCGCACGGATGAAAACCAGTGATCCGCATGTACTAAAGAGATGACAAGGCGCAGAACGGCAATCACTGCACGTCAACATGCGGTGCTTGCATACGACTTGACTCCTGACTCCGAGGACCTCGATGCAACACGCGTATTTCATGTCCACCACTTCATTATTCAAAGTGATTGAACTCCACTAGTTGTATTCAACGAACTAACGAGTGACGAAGACATGACACCGCAGCCGAGTACTTACCGCCAAGGTCAACTTCTCTTTCTCGTAACCCGAGATACGATAAGCAGCGCCCCACTGCGACATTGAACAGACCACGTAAGCCCCCAAAAAATTGCTGAACTGTTGAAAGACCCAACATCGCTAAAGGAAATTAAACAAGCAGAAGCGCTGGGACGAACTAAAAACGAAGGGGAAAGGACTGTACCGTTTTGGCACCTTCTTCAGGCTCCAAAGTAACGGTCCTCCCTGGCTTCTCTATAGTGCCTCTGTGATCAACGCTGCCTGCGAATGAGGAACCAATGCCCACAGTCAGAATTCTACACCAAAACTTATCGGAGTAGAGCACAAAGGTAGTCATACATCGGAGAAAAGTACTACGGTTCCAGTGTAGTACGAATTCCAGCGACTGAGTTTACTGTCAGCTTGCATGCATACAAGGATGCACTTATGCCGAAATTTCAGGTTCTCTAGGAACTTTCCTACCTTGGGTGTAGGCACGCTTGTAATTCTTGATGTAACCAACAACCCGTTCGTCATACTCGAAGCCCGGCCTCCAGATGAGTGAACCGTAGCCAAAAACCCAGAGAACCATCTTCGAGAATGTAAAGTCGACTGCGGCGGAGCAGGAGAACGCCCAATCAGTTCCACCTTCCCGACAAACACTGGAGCTTAATTCAACTGATAATTTTACACATAAACAGGTCTCTCGCTTTATTACTACACTCGATGTGCCGCATCAATGAAAAAAACTATGGCGAGCCCCAAATCACTGACTACGAAATCCGCAGATAGGTTTACTTGTGGATGACAGTTAAACAGTGCTCAGTGTTTTAGTCCGAGCAACAGCCTTCCAACCGAACAATCACGCGTCACATAGAAGAGAGCGAGTGTTTGCAATGACTCGGAACACAAATCATGCAAAGTTTCCGAGACACTAAGAGGAAGGCCCAACTTATATGGCAATGGGACAGAATCGAAATTCTAATTACCTGATCGACGAAAGACCGGGTTGCTGATGCAGTGCGGGAAAGATAAACTGAAGTTTCCCGCACTGGATTTCGCGAAGCTTGCCCCCCGCCAAGACTGTCGCTACCTGAAATCAACCAAATCCTTACTGTGTGAGAATGTACTGAAAGAGGCCAAATACCTCTTTGACCACCGCTTGTCGACCCTCCTGCAGCTCAGTGGAATTATCTCTGACTGGTACTATAGTAGCTGCCCAAAATATTACACGCGAACCTCGGCGAAACTAAAGAGCAAGCTGCTCAAACAAACAGCGAAGTACCTGATAGCCGTGAAAAGTTTATGTAGAGCTGTCACCCCTTGCCGTTGATTTCGATGTGTTTGCCCTTCGCAAAGACGTTTGCAACCTGAGTACAATCCACAAATACAAGATTGAGATCGACTGCAGCAGACTACCGCATTCCACACCTACTCCCCATCTACTGCAGGTCCATCAGCTGCAATGCTTCAGCAGTTGACCTCCAGCAACAGTGCAGTGGGTGAACTGCTTCGTCTAACCTTTCCTGTCACTGACATCTAAAGACTCCTCAAAACGGAACTCCCATGAAGTCTACACCATCTCGACCAACTAGTGCCATCTCACTTCTGACGGTCTATGTTCTTGTCCCTGCACTCTGACGAATTTCGAATGTCATGACTGCATAGAAAGAAGGATGATGTGAAATATCAAGCCATTCTAAAGAGCCCGTGTACTTTTGAAAACTTCCTTGAGGTTTCTGCAATGTTGTCATCACAACACTAGACGTGAACTTCTTTACTAGGACCGCACAATTCCTTGGTAGAGACTGCGCGTGAACCTAGAAAATTACGAAAACAAGAAACTGAGAAGACACTAATCTACACGTCTCCTCGAGTAGTCTCCACCTCGTGAGACCGTGCATTTTCCCACTCTTACCGGTATGCAATAGACAGAAGGTCCCGAATTGGATACGCAACCGCTCCGCCCCCCTACACTCTCTCTTAAGGTTGTATGAGGATCGTCGGCGCTGCTAAAGGAGTGGAATAAAGATCAGTGTTTAGCAGCGGGATATCCACAGCGATTTTCCTCATAGACTTCTCTCGTTCGCTCAGCTCTCGAAGATGGGAAAACTAAACAAGACCCTTCCTTCTTATGGAACTCAAGAGCGAAGATCTCAATTTAATGTCTGCCAAGTTCAGATTCATTGATGCACATTGCACAAGGTCATGCCCAGAACCGCAGTAACCCCGCCTCTCCTCACTCGACGCACTGTGCACACACCACTGCAGGTCGCAGAATGGCCGGCCAGGGGTTGAGTGAATCGGATCGGACTCAGCTCTGTGGTGAGGCCAGAGCAAAGACACACAGCGCAAGGTGCAGTAGAAAAGCACGAGGTCGAAGCTGCTGCCGCTTCTATATACTACTGGAGGTGTCTGACGGGTCCCAAACTGCCCATTCCCCACTCTCCTCTCGCTTCCCACTACGGCACCGCCTTATTATATTCCCTACACGTGGTCTGACCCGTACCAATGGGATCCACGTAAGTACGGTAGGTTACTACAATCCGTCTTCCATCACAGCAGTCATCCACAACGCTTTGCTAATTACACGAACAACAGCGGATCTGCCATCGTCAAGGTTCTGTTCTGTTCCTTCTTTCTCCTCCGATTCTCTCATTCCCCCATCGAAATGGCAACAACGTATGCCACCTACGCGACCCAACATTCACGCACTCCGTTGCTTTCATTACCAAAAACACATCAACGAATCAGCCAGAGGAGAGGCGAGGCGGGGTGAGGCTGGACGGAGGAGGCCGCCGCGGAGACACAGGGGAGACAGAAGAAGGAGATCGAGACTTACCACAAGAGGAAGAAGCCAAAGGAAATGACCGGAAGGGAGAGAACAGAGCAGCGAAAAAATTCGCAATTCTTCCGTTCGCCCCCTTCGGCGACCCACAGTCTCGCTGCACTTCTGTCCCGTGAAGGGAGGGGAAAGGAAGCGACTCCTTATGTCAGTGAAGGAGATAAGTTCTCAGTTGTTGGTCGTTGATGCTCTGATTCTTGTTCTATCCCTCGTCTGTCCCATCAGCCAGAAAGCCAGTGCACCCATTCCTGCGTGGAATGTTGCTTTTATACATGGGCCCATCAACTCACTGTAACCCGACCCTCGAGTCTGACAACACCGTCCTTTCTGACCCTACGGCTACCGGTACCCAGGCGTTTCCTTATCCCTCAACCCACACCCTCTGCTCGCTCTACCTCGGGTCAGATGTGCAGCTGAGGCTCTTGATACAGTTGCAAGTGGAGAAAGATCCTTGGGAAGGAGAAGTTGATTGCAGTATCCTACGCCACAGACAGCCACTGTCTATCTTCGTCAAAAATGGCAGTTTAGATTCTTAGTCAACCGTTGATGCTCGCTCCATTTCCTGGTTCTAACTTGTCCAGAATCCTTTATGCTTTTTGTCCTTATGATCTGAAGTTTCAAGTGGAACGATGAAAGGGTACTGCGACTACGTGACTGTGGCATTTACCAGAAGATCCACGCTATTCCTCCTATTAACGTAGTGTTATCTTTTTCTTTGGAACCTTTCACCTTTTCCGTTTTTCTTTTTTCTTTTTCTCTTTTATTTGGAGAAAAGCCGGACGAGGCTGAAAGTTACCTTTTCCGTTAGTTTTCGCTGGAAGTTTCACCTTTTCCGTTAGTATAAGTCTTTAGTATTTTCGTAATAGTACTTGTGCCTTACTGAAGCTACTGTACTTACCAGTGGCGCTGTTCAGTAGTATGTACACTGTTTTTCTGAAACCAGGATATTGTTTATTCACCCATGTACACTTATAAGCCCGGATTGCTTTATATTAATTTATCGTTTAACTCTTCTGGTAGGAAAGGTTAGAGAATAAATTAATGTTGGGATGAATTGATGCAGGATCTCGTATTAGGGTTTAGTAGTGCGTGAGTGCTCCCATTGTTTATGGGTTGTGTCTGGATCAACCTATATGAACAATCTCTAACTGTTATATGATATCCAGCCCTGGAGTTGCATGTAGATCGAGACACAAGTCATTGGCGATATATATGCGACGATATCAAAGGCGAGTGACGCATGGTTGGGGAAAAAGATTACAACCTTAAGAGGATGGAAAATCTGACTTTTACTGGTGGTTGGTGGAGAAGTAATCAAAATCATTAACCAAATATCAGTTCTCACTATAAAAATTTCTCATTAATCCTAATTTTTGAATAGAATAGAAGTTTTCTTTTCAAGCTACTTACGATGAACCTGTGCCAATTATATCCGAAAATAATTACATTACCAAAATTTAATCCAATTTATCTCTATACAAAACAAGTTGTTGCAACTGCAATGAGATTGCGAATGCTATATGTTTATCGATATAAATAATTATTAAATTTCAGGACTTGCATGCAGCACCTGGTTGAGTAAATGTTTTATCAAAAATTTAATATCATCATCATATATTAAACTAAATATAATTATATTTACTTTTATATTTATATTTATATATTTATATTTATATTTATATTTATTACACTTAAGAGTATATGTATACATGTATATTTATCTTGTATGTCATTGATAATATATTTTTATGATGTAAATATAATTTGATAAATAAATTATATAACTCAAATATAATATCATCTTTTTATGTATATATATAATTTTTATTATATATTTAATTTAGAGTTGATGTATACATATATATGATATAAAAATATATCTACCTCTGGATATGTATATTGGACTTGCAGAATTAATTATAGGTGAAGAATAACAACTTCTGATATACAACGACATATATGGTGTCCTGGTTGAGAAATATAAAAACTATTTTTGAAAATAAAATCTCTTTATCGAATCTATAGAGAATTTGTCATGTGAGTCAAATATTCTTCCAATGGACATAACTCATGGTAATATGACATGACAATATGATAAGACTCTATAGAGCGAAGAACAAGTATGAGAGAAAGTCATAACAACTACTGAAACAAAGATTTAGATGTGATGTGGTTCTTGCTCAATGGCTAATACATCCCTTGGGAAGCAAAAGGTCTAGACTTCAAATTTATTTGTTGACATCTCTTTAACATGAGACTTTAGAGCTACATCACAAAAGTTATCATAATAGGTTGGTCCCTTTGGAGGATTATGTTGGACTTGTGCTTATGAGCGAATACGATATCCCCTTAATAGCAACATGTTGTGCAATACCTCCGCTTACTACACGCATCCAAAAGGAGAGATCTCGAAGTGTTGGAGCTTAATATCTCTACTTGATTCTAAAGCATATGGGGGTTAGTCCTTGTGTGCAATGTTAATCAATGTGTAAAATATGAAGCTCCGTCATAATACAACATATATCAATCTATAAGGCCATGTAGTAGCACAGTGACATCAACAAAATTGTGATAACTTTTTATTCAAATTTGATCTGGAAGGATTTGTAATGCTACTAATTTTTCATCTAACTTAACGTTTAATTCTATCTTTTATCATTCTAGTTTATCAATCTAAATTAAATTGGTTTCTAAACTTCAACTATAAATAATGAAACTCTACATAAGTTATGTATTTCTTACTAGGTTATTTCACTTCTCATTTTAACTTAACTAAATTCTAAATCAGAACCAATCAACATTTACATGAACATCTCTATTAAATTTAAATTGAACTTCTCACTTCTTCTCCGAGCTAATTTAATATTGGTGTTTATAACCACATGCTATATATGAAGTCTTGATACTTCTCTATAGAATAGTCTAAACAACTATAGATCACTGTCTGAATTAAGTTAAACTAAAATTCTCATTTTTTCTCAAAACTAATAGAATATTTACGGTCTGATGTAGTCTGAAAATATATCAATAGTTCTCGTGAGAAAAACCAACAATACAATCTATAACTAGGTCACAAAAGCTGATTTAAAACAATCTGACAAAACAACCAATTTAATAAAAATAATTTGAGAGAATGTATTATCATTTTGAGTAGTTTGAGAGAATATATAATAATTTTGAGATGGTTTGAAAAAAGTACAACATTTATGAGAATAAGAATAATAAATTTTATCATATATATCAATGATCATGTGAAATATGATAATGAGTCATTTTATAATACAAGAATTGAGTCATTTCAAAGTATGAGAATTGTGTTGAGTAGCTGATTGTTCGGAACTTACTGTTTCGATATAAACAAAATTATATCTACTGCATCATTCGTCATCGATTATCTAAACCGTCTCTTTCATATCTAAACCTCGACTACAACCTATTCTACAGCAATGCAAACATAATTGTGTAGAAGCATTATCCTATCAAAACAATCACATAATCAAGATATGATTCATAGTTATATTATTGACAACAAATGTATATTAGACACTAGGCGGATATAGCTTTTTGCAGTGAAATTTATCACACTTTCTAGATTCCGTAATAAGAGGAGCAAGCATACATACCAGCTTTGTTTTTCCAATAAAGCGGTAGCGTAGAAGTTCACATACATTAGTAATTCCTAAAGGGTACCCCAGGGTACCCTCTCCAGTATATGTATTTGATGACATGACCTTCTTCCATTACATGAGCTCAGTACCGGAATGATTCAGAGAGTCTAACGAGTTGATGGTTGTGTACTTAAAGGGCCAAAAGGTGATGATTGTATGCTCATGTGTTCCAAAGAGAACACTCTAGAAAAAAACTAAATTCACATGTATGTCTAAGTAAAATTTTCAAGTTACTTGGAAGAAAAATTTATCGAAAATTTCAACATTAGCTCCGATTTGAAAATTTTAAAAGACTACAGTTTTTAAACAAAAACTGGTATTTGCGCCTGTGGACTAACAGATCTGCTTAAGCAGCTTATGAGTGTAACTGCAGCTAATCAAACAATTCACTTCATTGAAGATGAAACCAAGCAAAAATGATTGTTCGTAATAAGTTTCAAGTGATATTTTGACTTTTTGTCAAACCTAATAACTCTAGTAGTTGAATCATGTCTTTCCAAGAACAAGCTTTGTATAAATTTGGTGGTTGCTCAAACCAACAATATAATGTAGAAGTAATTCAATATGAACTGATTAGAAAATGTGGTCAAAAGAACCAATTTAATGAAAGTAGTGAGAGAGAACGTGATTTCAATCACGAATCATCATTTGAAGGGTCGATCATAATTCTATTTGCAAGATCGGATGAGGCATCACTAGCCACTAGACTCAAATATAAATTTTCTAAATGCATGTAACTCTCTCACAGATAATGCAAGCCTCATACCAACAAAAGAAATGTAAATAAGGCAAACGTTTAAATGGAAAAAGAGATTCAGACAAAATAAAGTTTTTAAAGCTCTTCCCGTTATGCAGTGTAATCCACTCTAAACTGTGCATTATTGCTTATTTCAGGTCAACAAGCATAATCGCAATCGAGCATTATCTTGCATGCAACACACATGAGAAACTAGATCATCACTTGCTTGAATAATTGTCCCTTTTTCCTATCATACTTCGATCAGTTACCACTGCTTTGACATGTAGACTCCTAGTGCTCAAAATATGTCTTGCATGTCGTGTTTTCCTTGACAATAAAACTTAACGGATGATCTCACACCTGGATAAATTCTGTTTATGACATTTTCATGGAATGCTTACAAATCATAACCATAAAAGAAGGTACGATATTCTTGTCATTATCCGGTAAATGCTTAAGTTTCACGGTTTTGACAGTTTTCCCGTTCGTGTTACCTCGACTCTACCTCCTCTTTGGTATTTCACCTACTCACGAGGTTAGTAACTTAAAGTTGGTTATCAGTGCTCATATTCTAAAACTAGTGTGAAGTCCGATAATTAGATTTATATTACATCTACGGAGAGACATTTTATAAACTGAAAAACATTTAACATAATTATAAGAGTAATACTTATGACACGAAATTCCTCCATCTTTAATATTAACTAGAAATTAAAAGTCGTATAAATTTACAGTATCAAAATCTTTCACAAGGACAAGGTTGAAGTGTGCTCAAGGAACCATAAGATTCTCTTTTTGTCATGCCAAAAAATAAATTTTATTTAAGTGTTTAATTTTTATCACCTAATCTTTCCGATGGGAAGAGTTAGATGATAAATGAAATCACTTTGAATTATTCCTTTTCTCCGAAGATGGAAGAAGTGAATAATATACAAAAAATTAGATAAATTAGGAAAGAATAGGCTATGTGAAAGAGTTTTATAGTGTAGCCAAGTTCTAACAATTATAGAATGATAACACTTAACCATGTAAGGTTTATCCAGGGTAGACTGTAGTTGTTCACACTGGAGTGAACATATCATCCCAATTTATAGTACTAGAACAAGGCAAATAAGGTCACTCAAACCTTTTCTCATACCGAAGAAGACGTAAGTCTAAGGCTTTCAGGCTTTGTCAGGGATTATAGAACGCCGTAGTATTCGGTACAATTCTTTTCATTGGCGTTCAAGAGATATCGTTACGAGCATACAGTAAATACGTTCAATAACTGTAAAAAGTTGTACATGAGTTACGGGAATTCCGTAAAATCTAGGTTTGAGTGACTCTACTACATAGGTCAGTCGTCGTTCAGTCACTGACATTCAACACGTATCTTGTTTGAGAACTCCATTCCCTTATTCTCTCCCCTAAAAACTTACAGAAGCACCCCAAGCTTTCTGGTCCATGAAAGACAAAAGAGTCCCGAGTTCTGGGAGCTGCCATGATCTCCTTCTGGGAGGGAAAGACCGAACCCAGACCGCGCCCAGCCCGCCGACTCTCCATTTTCTTCGTGTCGTGTAGTGTAAAAGATGATCGCTTCCTGGCCTCCTTAGAGAACCGCTGACTAAGCAGAGAACCGCAGTCTTCAAAACACGGTTGTCGGCTCGGGATTCTGTATACCCCGAATTACGAGAAGTTAGGATCAGTTGTGCAATTACCTAAACCAACCGGAAAGATGACAGATTCGGAGCTGTTGTGGTCGTTACGCGGTTCGAAACAGATGGATGTACTATCGACGCTGAACCGTGTTAGCTTTCGTGGTTCCCTCGTCGCTAGTGGAGATACCTCAGTAGGGTGTTACAGTAGTAGTAGGTCGGAGGCTTTGATGTTAGTTAATACACGTGTATCTTATGGACTACGCGGACACGTATTCAGGTCACGGACGTCCTTCAGTATGTGATTTCGGATTTTGTGATAACATGCACGTGCGTATCACCTATCGTAGTACAATGATGTCCGTCCCTGTCTTCTCCTCTCTTCGTCCCTGTCCTTCCCTTCACTTCACTGTTCTCTGCTGTAGAAACCTGGGGGACTGAGCGCGCGGGGATGAGCGGCGGGAGGCGACGCGGGGAGGGATGGGAGTGAGATAACAGGGAGGGTCTGTGAGAGAGGGGAGGGTGTTAGAGGGTGATATTGTAGGGGATTTTTATATATTTCTTTTCGTTTTTTCTTTCTCTTTCTTTTGCACTTCGAATTACTACTTCTTGTAGAGGAATGAGTGAGTATTAAATAGTTTTAGTTTTGCTGACATTTTAGGGCTACAGAGTGTTCTTTTTAGGGTTTCAGAGAGATTTTGGAGAGTGTATTTATTCTCTTTCTCTTTACATCTCGGGGTTCAGGCTTCTTTTCTTCTTTTATTTCTTTTGTCTTTTCTTTCTTTATCCTTTTTCTTTTCTTGTTTTTTTTCTTTTCTAGGTTATGAGTATCGTTTGATCGGATATCGTCTTTTCTTAGCTATGGGTACTCTCTCTCCCATGAGATCGAGACTGATTCGAGACACACCATGTCCGGTGTGCAATCAGTTATTTACCTCGCAAGGGGTAAAATCTCATGTGGGAAAGATGCACAAGAGCTATGATACGACCACATGGGATGCCCAGGTTAGCCGAGATCGGAGGTCTACACGTGCAGTCATTATGGCACCGTTAGTCCTTCTTCCTGGAGTCCCTCCAGAGTCGTGGGAGTGGTTGAGAGCTCACTCTAGCACTATTCTGAGTTTGTTCCAGACGAGTTCTCCTTGTCCGCGTTTATTCCATCGGTTACCTCGTGCTCTTCATGACGAGGTGAGACAGGCATTCCGTTTATCTCTCGACATGTTGGCACGGAACACCAAGGACGAGGCGGCGTGGTTATTGTTTCTGTTACTTCCTCGTTGGTGTCTCCGGTATACGCGAGGTGGCAGAGGAGGACATCGGGAGGTGGCGGCCCGTCTTCGGAGATTCCGAGCAGGTGACTGGGCGGCCTTACAGGAGGAATCAGTCCGTGCGGTTCGAGGTAGGAGTGAGTCTGCCTCTACACGTGATGTCTCATCTTCCGCTCGCATACGACGTTGTAGGATGTTAGGTCAGGTAGGAGAGTATAGTAGAGCTGCCAGAGCATTGCATCCTTTGTCATTGGCTTGTCCTACTGAGGAGACGATCGCTGCGTTGCGTTTCCTTCATCCCTCATCGGGTGATCCCGCACCACCTGAGGTTCAGGACTATCAGCCTGAGGAGCCATTATGTCTCGATAGATCTTTGTTCGCCCAGGCCTTGTGTACAGCTCCACGTCTATCTTCTGGAGGTCTGTCTGGGATGGTCTACGAGCATCTACGGGATTGTTTTCAGACAGACGACCCCTCTAGCGGTTTCACGAAGCTTTTTCAGGTAGCGGCAGCAGTAGCTCAGGGACATATTCCTCAGTCTATAGCTCAGGTACTGGGAGCAGCTAGACTTTTGGCCATGACGAAGGATGGTGGAGGGATCCGACCGATAGCCATCGGTGAGATTCTCTTACGACTTATCAGTCGAACCATTGTTCTTCAGCTTCGAGATACTTTCCAGGACCACCTTTGTCCACATCAGTTTGGAGTTGCGACGCCGGGAGGTTGTGAGTCTGTGTCTTTCGGCATTAGAGCTCTCTTGGACATCCATCCCGATTGGGTGGTCCTACAGATAGACGTGGAAAACGCTTTTAATAGTGTTTCCCGCGCTTCTATTTTTAGAGAGCTCATGGATGGTGGAGGATCTCTGGCGGGTCTCGTTCCTTTCGTGCGATCGTTCTATGGTTCTTCCTCTTCTCTTTATTACCAGCACGGTCCTACGATAGAGGGGGTTACAATCATCAGCTCTGCTGCGGGGACTCGCCAGGGAGATCCTTTGGGTGGACCTCTCTTCGCCTTAGCTCACTATAGAGCTCTCTTCGCCACCGCCTTGGCTGCTCCAGGTTGTGTCTTTCCATCTCTAGCTGATGATACGCACATCGTAGGTCCGGCGGACCAAGTCGGTGTTGCCTTTGATCACCTTGTCTCTCAATTGGCCTTGGTAGGGCTGAGGACGAAGGTGTCAAAGTGCAAGGCTTGGTCTCCCATAGGTATACCGTCGGACCTACAGCTCCCAGAGGGATTTGTTACCCCTGCAGATGGTTTACGCATCCTCGGAGTACCCGTGGGTACAGAGGACTTTGTCTCTCGATTCTTAGATGTTGCTCTTGCGGAGGACGTTATGCATATCGAGGATCTCCCTATGTTAGAGGACCCACAGGTTGCTTTTGGTATCCTTTCCTCTTCCATAGCACGACGTCCTTGTTACTTACTCCGCACAGTACCCCCATCTCCTATCTTCATCTCGCGCCTTAGAGAGTTTGATAGGAAGATCATGGGGGTGTTTGGCGACATCATAGGACCGGGGACCTTTGACTGTGTGGCAGGACCTCTCGCACGGAGACAGACATCTTTGCCAATATCATGTGGCGGGGTGGGCTTATTATCCATGGAGGAGACTGCTGCGGCAGCTTTTTTGGGTAGTTGGGCCCTCTCAGCACCTTGGCTCTGTGGTCGTTTTCTCGTGCGAGATAGACCTATCTTGGAGAGCTATGTGACAGAGGTGGAGGATGGTTCTTACCCACTACAGATGTGTCTTCGCGAGGCAAGAGACAGTTTGACTCTTGAGGCACGTGAGGCACATCCTCGATTCGATTCCTTACCTTCCGATGGATCTCGCGGACTACAGTCTTCTCTGACAGGACACCACTTCCACCAGGTTCTCCATGCACTCTTAGTGGATCCTTCCATCTCACGAGATACTAGGGCTCGACTCCGCTCTTGTTCAGGCAAGGGCGCAGGCTCTTGGCTCATAGCTCGACCTTGCATTAGAGCGTTCCGACTCGCACCGACTATCTTCTCTACAGCGATGAGGTTTCGTCTAGGCTTGGTCCAGCCTGTTGCTTCGGCACTGTCCACCTGCGAGTGCGGTGTCTCGCTCGACACCGCGGGTCGTCATCTTGCTCGATGTCCTCACGGTGGAGAGCGGATAGCCACCCACGATGCCATCAGAGACGTCGTGTTTGCCTTAGCACGGGAGAGCGGTCACATGACGTGGAGAGAGCGTTGGTACGCCCTTCAGACGGGAGGATCAGTCAGAGCAGACCTGTACATGATGAGGGAGGATCAGGTCTCAGTGGCTGATGTGGTTGTTACGGATCCGACACGGGACTCAGTGGCGGCACAGGTGATCACCCATCCCCCAGGATGGGCTGCAGGCGTGGCGGCAGCAACGAAGGTATCCAAGTATAGGGGTATGCAAGCGGGACATCGCTTCATCCCCTTAGCCTTGGAGATATATGGATCGACAGCTTTGGAGTTCGACGTCTTTCTGCGAGAGTGCGCTAGAGCCTACCATGAGAGGCGTCAGGGGGTACCACTTTCTCTTTCTTTCTGCACCATGTTTTTCAGGCAGCGGGTTTCCATTGCTCTACAGAGAGCTTTAGCAGGGGCCATTCACAGAAGAGCAATCGCAGTAGGCGATGCCTCTTCAGGTGCACCTGTTGTAGATAGAGGTACTGATTTTTTGGTCTCCGACATTATAGGTGCGACTGGCGATTTTAGAGCTACTGATAGCGGGGCTTAGCCCCGGTGTTCTCCCCTTCAGGGTGGTTATTGCTTGGCCCTTCGGGTCCTTCTTTCCCTTGTAAGGCTTGATGGGGTCTTCCCATCCATTGGCTATATATCGCGTCGCGTGTTCCAATGATGCGATTCTGCAACTACCTCCCATATGGATGTGCATGTATGGGTGTGGAGTCGAGTCATCGAATCCTCGTGCCGGGATGGCTCAGTATGTGAATGGATAACGGCAATCGGCTGCAGAAAGCCCAACAGTGGATAGCCTAAACTTTGTGGGGGCATTAGGGGTGTCAAAGTGTGGAGTAAATATTCTTCAACGTATAAGGGAGAAAATACTAAAAATTTTTTTGGTAATTTTTTAATGAACGGTGGTTCATTTTGGGTCTCTTTTGTGAATAAACATTACGATCGCTTCATTGATTTTATTTTAGTTTTAATATTAAAAATAATTATTCAAAACAATAGATTTTCTATTGCAGAGAAACAAGCCGACTAAAGGCAATTAAGAAAACACTCGCAGCGTTTTCCTAGGGGCATCTCCGGGAGCGCGTGCAGGAAACACCCGCCAAGGTCTCGTCTAATTCTCAACTCTCTCCTGTGGGTCCAGAATCTTACGCAAAGGTTTTAACCTTGACACCTCTATTGTTGTGTGTTTTATCGCACAAATGTATGAATATACAGGCTCTGTTTTCACGGGTATGCAGTAGTAATAAATTATAAATTTAATTGAATGGTAAACCGTACGGGTATACAGACAGGCTTTGTTGGATTTATCTATAGAGGCATGGCATGGATGTGAAACTCTACATTCTGACGGGGAAGTAAATAAAAATTAGTATACTAATGGAAGTAAAGTCAAGGAAGAACAGTATTTGAAAAGTGCTTTGAATATTTGAATCAGGTGCTTTTTTTACTTGGAACTAAAATGGAACTTTATACAATTGTATGATAAAGGCAGTTATTTACTTAAAAATATAGCCTAGAGCTGCAGTGCAGCAAGCTTTTTAGTCATGGATATACATTAATAAATTTGAAATTTAAACTGAATAGTACATCAGTTCATAGCCGTACTTCCCGTTGGATGGCAAAGTTGGCACGTTCGGTTCAGGTTCTAAGTTCGAAGGTATTGGTTCCAATTCAAGTTTTGAAGGTTCGGTTCAATTCTCATTCCCATGAAAACTGTCGGTTCTAAATGATTCCAGTTCCATTCGGTTCTATCTTAGTAATTCAGTTTATTTAGTGGTTCTCTTGTATTAATCACCATAGATAATAGATACGAAATGGTTCAATTCTAATTGTGATTTGGTTTAGAAAGCTGTATGGTTTAAAAAAGTTCAGACTCCAGAATGATACGGTTTCAGTTCGATCGAATGGTTCTGAACCAGCCTGAAGGGGCATTCACAATGCCTGGAGTAACCGTGCAGTTCCACAGTACGAGGAAGAAAAAATATTCGGCATAATTCTCCCAACTGCACTATATATTCCGTATCGACCTTGATTGCGATCAGAGTCAACGTCACAGTTGTCTGTGCAGATAATAAACACAGGAACGGGTGTAGTCCAGTCTGATTTCTACTGGACTAAGATATGTTGCGAGTCGAAACATGAACGTGGTGCTTTTTCTTAAAACTCACTAGATAAAATTTATTAAATCATACGTACCTGAAGTATTACCCCGTAACGTGCATGAATGGGTGCAAAACAACCCGTGAAAAGCAAGAATTGGACAGCAGCAGCGAGCGTAAAATACGGGAAAGATTCTTCACCTAATCCAGTTTCCGTTCTTTTCGGGACAAGTTTTTTCTTTCGTATCGCAGTAATAAACTGCGACCATGGTTTCTGTGAATGGCCCCTGAGTACTACTGAATGGTTCCATTGTGCTAACTGCGGCAAGAGAGAAACGATCCTTCCTGCCTCTTGCTTGTTGAGTAAACCGGTTCCCATCGTGCTAGTAACAGGTCAATTCACGGGAAAGAAAATCCATATATACTTAGAGTTTTCCTTTTCAAATTATAACAAATTTTATTAGTATCTAAACTGATTAGATATATCTTCTACGTACTTTCATCATCTTGTACAAATACTTTTATTACTTGAGTTAAAAACAACTTGTAATTTCAAGAGTTAATTTTGAAAGAGCTTTAAATGAACTCTTATTGATTGTCAAACAGATAACTTCTTCACATTGAAAAGTTATATAAATACAAAAATAGTATCATCACATTTCTAAATTCTCTTAAACATGAACTTTCGTGTTTATTAGGAAGATTATAAATTATGTAATGATATAATTTGGAGTTTATTGTGCTCTTGTACTTTTACTAATCATGCTACATACACTTCTAGAAATTTAACAGTGATTCACTATAACTATTTCTGGAATATATAAATTTCTAGAATTTTATTTCTGGAATATATAAATACATACTTTATTATGAAGGATTTTGATCATCATATAGGTCCGCAGTACCATTATGCTATGAATGATAATTTCTTGAAGAAAGTATCATCATTTTTATTTGATAGACCATGTTACTCACTACGTGTCACCTGACCTCAAGTGGTGATGGCACCATGAGAACCTGAAACAAGAAATAATCTTCCATGCTACTTGTAGTTAACGAACATACTAATAGTGCATGTCAAAGCTCAAATCTTTGGTATATATTCCTGGCTCGGGAGAGAGTGTTACGACTTATGAAGAGGTCGAGGATTTTCTTTGCTAGCATCTCCGGAGATGTCCATAGGAGAACACCACGGGTGTCTTTTAATTACGTGATTCGGCTGTCAGTTTCAGTCATATGGAATTTTAAAGATAACAAATATTATGTTAATTTTCTAAAAAATACATTAAATTCAGATTATATAAATTCACAAATATGGCCGAAGCGATCAACAAGCCATACAAAACTGTCATTCCATGAACTATGGACTGTAAATACTGTGGTATGCTATGGATTTTCAGTATAGAGTATCTATATGGTATATATATACTATGAACTATTTATACTATAGTATAACTATGGATTTCAGTATTTATTTACTTTGTGTCTGAGGGTATGATAAAGTAATCTCAGCGTTAGAGAATCTTATTTCTTACCTTTCACACGCCCCAACGTTGCATTATGAGGAGTGGTCATGGATCAAAGCTTGTGGTTCAATAGAATACTTATGTCAAGATTTTATTTTATGCTAGATTTTTATTCAGACGGTACACACCCATGAGAACTTTATTAATTATAACCAGAATGCGTAATCACCCCAAAGCTATGCATCTCACCCGAGGGACGCAAACAGACTTACTTTGTGCCAAGATGAAGCACCTACCTGTAGTGACAGCTCTTTACATGCAATAAATATTTTTTCGTGTGTGAACCAAAAAAAGACTTCTTGTGGCAATCGTGAAACCTAGATAACTGTCAGAACAATATTGAGAGAATACTATTCATACTGGCTTAATAGTGAAAACGCGATTTCGTGAAAAAAAGTTCTCCGTGCAAAAACCTGAACTGAGCGCTTTTTCTCGAAAGCCCGAAATGGTATTGGAGGACCGGCACTAAAGCTCGTTTTAAACAATTTGAAGTCACGTTCTTTGGGGAATTTGCACGAAAATGCTTTTCAACTCGTTTCAACTCGTTTTGGTGCTTTTGTGGGATAAAGAGAGTCCATTCTCACTACACTGTCACGAAGCTTGAGTCTCGAAACTCTTTTGAATTTGAGTACTGAAAGTTGTATTTGAAACTCTCTAAACCCATTATTTTTGTAAGAAATGTCTTTCAGTCTATACTGAAAGGTACAGTGCACAAAGTGGTAATTCTAAACTTTTCAACTCAAAATGGAAGTTCAGTTTAAAACTACTTTCCGAAAGATTTCTAGTTCAAAGCCAGAGATAGCATCGTATTGCATCCACAATAATTTAATAGTGTGTTGGAAAGCTAAAGTAAAATTTCCATGCTCTAGTACTTGTTGAAAATGAGAAAACTAAGTGTAAGATGTCAAACAACAGCGATCACTAAGGTACTCAGTAAACCCTATTCGCTTTTCCTGTGACCTGCCAATAAAATTCACCAAAGTTGGACCAGCTTCAGTAACCCCTTCAAAATTGCAGAAAGGTCTATAATCTCAGGTAACAACTTGATACTGTCAAATATACTGTCACCCAGTCAGTCATCAAGCAGATCAGAAGCTTGTTCACCCTTCACTTGAAGTGTAGAACTTGCTGCAAACAAGGTGTTAGTCATATTTTGATTGATTGTTTCACTCTGAGTCTCCGTCTCCCAAGCAACCAAGATTCTAATCTTCATCCAGCCACTGTGGATCATGTGCTTGTGTTTGGACAGCTGCAGGTGAGCTTTCAGTAATCACTCACACACCTTCTTACGTAAGTGAACGATAGATGACTGCAAAGAAATAGCATCAGATGTCAAACCTTCTCTAGTTTTCTGTGAAATCCAACTCACAACATACTCTTGATAAGCACTGTGGATAACACACTTGAATGACCTTTGCAAGACAACATCACGTGGCTGCAACTGCGAAGTAGAGCATGGAGGAATGAACAACAAGCAAATTTTCAGGTGTTCAACTTTCAGCCAAGCCATGAAACTCTCAGCTCTATGAACAGAGTAACAATCAGGGAGAAGAACACACTTCTGCTTAGTTGGATCCAGTCCATTCGATGCAAACACAGAAGATATCCAAGGTAGCAAGATGTGAGTCACAAGTTTCATTGTGGTCACAATAGACCAGTGAGTCTCAGAGTTCGTGTGATGCCATCCAAGATGATGCAGCAATGTACAGTGCTCACTAGTGGGCACTACTGCTAGAGTTTTACCCTCAAAAATTGCTTGATCCGAAGGAAGTCACCAGCAACCGAGCAACTTAGTAACAAAGAGATATGCCTCTTATCTCCACGATCTGCAACCAGTACGTCTTGCCCTCGACAGTGTAAGTTTTCTCGTTACCAACAGGCATTAACTGGAGACCAGTTTGATATGCATTCACTACCAACTCATGCAGAATGTGATAAGTCATTATAAGATATGCAGTCGTAAAATCATGGTCTCCCAAAGCTCCTTCTAGTTTGCTGGAAGTTTGCTTGCCTCTCCAATGGCCTTCCTAAAAGACCATTTCAGTTCCGATCGCACCCAACCTCGTACGTAACTCCTGGAGACAGTATGTGTACCACCTGTCTCCTTCAAACCCTCAAGACATTGATAGTTCAAAAAAACTTTCAACTGAAACTATATAAGCAATGAGTTCAGAGGAGCATTACTGCTCCTTAAACGCTCCAAATTGTCAATGAACTTTTGTTCCACCTCTAGCTTAGAACTCCACAAATTCTGTCTTGTCATGGAGCGTTAGGTCTGTCTCCATCCTCTCCAAGGTAACAATCAGTCGCCTCACCTTCTGGGTGTATTCATGATTAAATGGCCCTCCGAAACAAATTTGAACAGTTGATTCATTTAAACCAGCAAATGGGTTTGGCACTCGAACAGTAACGTGTTTTTTCTGTTGTAAGTAGCGAACAGTCTAACTAACTCGAAAAGAAAACCGTCTCAAGGTCGAATCTATGATAGGCTAGTCCTCAGCTGTAAACCAGTTGTGATACTTCGTAGGTCTAGAAGATGAGTTTGGTTTTGGTTTCTCTGGTTTCCTCGATTGCTCATTGTCAGAGTCACTCAAGACATGGATCGGAAGCTCAGAGAGGAAGTCTGTAATGCCTACAGGTTTTCATGGGCGCCCCACAATTTTCTTTGAGGTATTTTGTGGCTTGGATTCAATAGCTAGCTTCTCTTGGATATCTTGGAGAGGCTTATGGTCTGAAAGCTGAAGTTGTTTAAAGATTCTATTGCTACAACTCAAACGATAAGTCGCTATCAAGAAAAAATTTGATTATAGTACCCTCATATGTAGTTATCTCCTCAAAACTTGAATATGAGGTTGACCAGTGCTTTTTCAAGAAAAAAAGAACTCCTGCAATACAGGAAGGTTAATCCACCACAAATGTTCAGGTTTTTTCCTTCATCCGCGTGCCCCACCACAAACACACCCTTCACTGGAGTGGTTCTAACGTTTGAACCTCGTCACGTCCTCAACGGACATCTCTGTCTGAGCTAGAGTGTGTAGCCGTCGGTGTTTGTCTTTTTACTCCGATTTTTACTAATAAAGTTTCGGTGAGTGAGCCATGGCCTTTCAGTTAACAAGAGAGAATGCCAAAAAGCCGATGGGGATTCAGGCGCAGTATGTAATGAGAAACACCTAACCTATTTTTATTAAGTCCTGGATTAATTTTGTATTTGCAAAGGAAAAGAAAAGAAAAACTCTTTTCCAGTAGTAACTGTGGAACAATTCCTACCTTTAATTACGTAAAGAGTATTTAAAATGAGGAAAATAGAGTACTTCTTTGATGTGTCATACCCTACTAGGAAACGCGACGCAATGAATAGCAAACGGAGTGAGTTCCCTAGTAGCCTTGTGCCTTTCACACCTGGAGTTACATTTCGTGGTAACCTAATCCATCTGTGATGGATTAGGTTACCACGAATCCCAGAGATAGTTTCCGATTGTAGACCAGGTCGGCAGGTAGCCAGTCCGGGTTCTCTACGGCTTCCATGATCTCCACCACAGTACTTGTCTCATGTGATACAGTATCCATTTCAGGGTTCGTTCCTTGGTGCCCCTAGCTTCGTCTCTTTCCGGTTGTCGGGAATGTGGCAACATGCGAAGCTCGCTGGGTATTTATTATGACGAAATACGCTAGTCCGGCCTTCTGCGGCTCCGGAATCCGGATATACCGGGTTCCGGTGGCTGGTGTAGCTGTCTGGGTCCGGCTGCCGTGACAAGCGAAAGTTCAAAAGTCACGGGATGTCCAGTTTCATTGAACCTGAACGCCAGTACAGTCGTGCCCTTTCAACCGGTCTTCAGAAACACGAGTTACAACATGGCAGTTTGAACTAGGCAGTTCCTTGTACAAAATGATCGCACCCTACTGTGAGGCAGGATAACACGTCACGGACTGCAACACGTGTCATGCAATGCCTGACCACAGCTTTCCCTTTTTGTGATCTTCTGGTCCAAGGCCCCAAACGCCACTGCTTGCTTCAGCTGTCGTGATTGGTCTCGGTCGTTGGATACTTCCAAACAACAAATCTGCTCCTTATTAGGTACAACTAAAACGACAGTGATTTACCTACTTGTACCGCGGACGAAAAGTTGATTGCACAGTACAGAATGGAGGCGTAGTATGGGCACAGCTCAGTGATTTGTTTGAACAGGCTCCTTTCCATAAACTTTGCTTGATCGAACCCAGAACTTGCTGATTTCACTTGAACCGTGACCTCTGTGACACTGTGTTTGTAGAGATTGGTAGAGAAGATTGGATTGTCGTGATTGGTTTTCTTGTGATTAGCTCAGTAGTGGCAAGAACCTTTTCAAATCGAGGTTGGTGACGTTTAAGTTTCTCTTGTTTCTGCAGTGCGATCTCAGTTTCACAGGTTCAATGTTAATGTAATACACTAGCTTCTTCGCTAGCTGTTCTCGTGTTCTGCCTTCACTTCGTTGTTAGCTGACACAAGAGCTCCACGTCCGAACCCGCGTCATCGTTCCGATTCCGCGTCAGATTCCGGTCAGATTCCGCGTCATCGTTCCCTCGCACGGCAGAGCTCACATCAGCCAAAAGATGCGCTCAACCAAGTTCTGAAACTCTTCTTTTCTCTGAACAATTTAGGTAACATGACTGGGATGGAAATGGTATGTCTTTCCAAAGGAAAGAGGTGGATACATGGATGCGGTCAAAGAAGATATAATACTGTGGTTGAAATTGTACACCATAAATCTGTTATCTTCAAATAATAACTGGGTACGGAACTTCTCTTCCACTTCGGTCAGGTATTTCATACTGCATTGTGTGGTCGACTTCTAGATACAAGTCTCAAAACTGCAATGATATTTACAGCCGTTCCACCTTTAGTGATCGTGATCCTGGACTAGATAGGGTATAAGAAACTTTTCTATTGGTTATCCAATCCATGGTCCAGAATCCATGTGTATAATCCATTATCCCATAGCACCTTTTGAAGCCAATCGCGAAGGGAAGGCCCTTTCCACGATAAACTCAGGACATGTGTTTACCAGACAATGGAACCAGAACTGTACCAGACATACGAGAAAACTGGCATATTGCCGACGAACTCCAAAACTGTTGCAACACAAAGCTGTATGCAAGAAATACACTCTAGAGAACACGAGGAAACAACGTACACAATATGTGAAAAGGCGTGAGGTAGATCGTAACACCTGCGTTAGGATATTTTTGGTGAAATCACTTCATAATGAAGATTGGAGAAACTGGACACTATCAACCTCTGGTCTCATATGCGTTTTCCCTCGAATGGCGGGCATTATGATTTGCGGGACATGTAGTTAAACTGTAGTAAAAACCGTGATGGGAGACACAAGAAACGGCGTCAGGAGTGACATCAAGGAGGTGCTAATCCTACTATATCCTCGTGCAGTGTACACTGATGATGAGTTCTCCAACCACTCGACTAACGGGGTATAGCAATCACTACGTAGCAAGCACATGCTCGCTACTGTATATGCTTCCTCCTACTCGTTACCTTACACTGCATCAGCCGCCTGAGCCCTCGATCCCCCCCCCCGTTTCCCGCCTCCCACGATCGGCCGCCACAGATGATGCAGGTCCAGGAGGTCCCAAATTGGTCAGGTTCAATGAACCTGACGTTTAGAAACGTTTTCATCTCCTTTGGATAGTTCAGTTAACCCAATGGAGACAAGAATCGATCAGCAAGGTGCGCAAGTGCATGCATCATGTCAAGTACAAACTCCTCCTCGTACTGGTTTCTACCAACTACTGTATAGTATTCTGGGAGAATGAAATAACTATAATGTGGATTCTGTCGTTTAGCTAACGGCTCGAAACCTGGCACACCTGTGCCATCAGCGGTTATATGTCACATGTTGCAGTATACACTGTGTGAGGTTGACATCAGTGACATACGGCGCAACACATGCAAGAAGTCCTGGCGCCGGATCGATCGCTCTGGACAGTTTCCAAGTCTTTCGGAAGGCAAACCATGACAGATTTAGGACTTGTCTTGACAAAATTTGAGAATATTTGCAAATTCTTTTTGGTGGATCCGACAAAAGTTTGTTTAGAGAGGGACAAATAGATACCAGATCTAAGAATTCTTTGTCCTTTTCCTTGATGTCATGTCATTGCCCTATACTAGGTCCAAGATCCATTCCTAGAGAGAGAGACAGAAACTTTTTTCTACGTACCACTTTTAAAATAATAGGCATGAGGATAATTTACAAATCTAAATTTGAATTTGAATATTAGAAATTGGAGCCATTGATGAAAGAAAATATTATGAATAATTTTTATTCAATATATTTTGATACAACTTTATAAATTAATGAACTCAGAATTACTGAGCGAGCAATTCGCTTGCCGGGCGACCACAACTAAGCTTTTTAGCGTTAAAAGGTTACAAGTATTTTGTAGAGGGTGCGACAACACTGATGTAGCACTTTGGGTAGAAAATGTTCTGCCGGAAACACTAGATCAGCATATATAAAACACATGTAAGAAAAAATAATCAAAGCCAGCCGTATCCGACATGCCAGTGCGCATGCACATGCCAGTTGTTACTATCCCACACCACGCAAGTAGAGCTTCTGTATGGAGACGTCTTTCCGGCCAAGTTCATCAATGGATGAAGACCTCGGATGTATCTGACTGGTTCCGAAAGGACGCACTCCTTCGCACCTCTTTCTATCATGGTGGTCTCTTGTCCAGCGGTCATTCATCTTTCCCGGTTTCTCCAATACCTGCTTATTCTCGGACAGTGTACCAACGTGGAGTTTGTCAAGCATGCTGCGTTAGGAACGTCTAGGACTCTAAGAGTGAATTGTCCTACATGCAGTCCTCTACGGTAGAATGTTATGTTGACTTCAACCGGTCCTGTGGCTTGGTTTGACGCTTCTTGGTTGTTCCAGCCTAGGTTCGGTAATGAGGATAGCGTTCTCGTACAATATTATTTTCTTTCCAAACTGGAACAAGCTTTTCTGGGAACGTGCATTTTTCATCTCCTGCATGTTCAGATCCTCGAGGAGATATATTCACATTTCAACTTATAAAATGAGTTTTATTAAATTATGAAATGAAAATATTAGAAGTAGATATTATTTCAGTTAAAAAAGAAATAACAGTCTTTATGGGTCAGATGAAAGTCTCTTCGTGCATTTGATCTATAATTTTTCTCGTTTCGTCAAACATCAAGAATAATAGTATTAGAACGTAGATCATCACTTCACAGTAAAAATATTGTATTTAGAAATTTAGATTTAATTAAATTCAGAAGTATAATAGTAGATGTTTGTTTTTGTCGATAACTTCTCTTTTCTCTATGCTGAATCAGTGTCCCACATATCACCCTATGTATTTTCAAGAGGACATATCTTCGGAATCTAGTTGCGAATTAATAATTTGTGATAATCTATTTTCTATATAAGTCAATGTTTGTCCTCTTCTTCTTTTCTTTCTTTCCAATTTTTTTCTTTTCATGTTACATGCATACTTTCTTTCGAAAAGTTGAACAAGCTTAACACAAACACCCATGTCATTGAACTTCTCGCAGTGACCCGAAGAGACGGTTTCCATGTCTGTGGACAGATATCTCTGACACTTGTCGCTTCCTTGACCAGATGTATCCATGGCCATTCCACTCCCTCTTCCAACCTAAACAAGAAATATCCAAAATAAAATACGAGTTCCTAAAAATCACAACAAAAAGTGATGCATGTGTGGACCAGCTTTTGCTATGCATTTACATAACTAACCTTTTCGCATCCTGCTGCGAAAGCACAAAGCTGCAAAAGAGACCTAAAAAGCAGCATAGTTTCATTTTAGAGTATGAATAATTATTAATTCTAGGTATCTAAAACTTGAGCTTTAAGGGGTGGGTTCTTTAGCCACGCTGACAGGGTTTTCTTCAGTTATCAGAAATGATCAGAACTCTAATTTCCATGTCCGTACACCTTTCTTCTGAAAATTGTACATCGTGTCAGGTGTAATACAGATCCCTGCATAATCACCTCAGCTCAGTTCATTCAATATATTTCGTTGTCTTTGTTTTTATATGTGTTTTATTTTACACTCCAAACCAATCAGGTGTTGTTCTAGACTGCTCTATTGAAAATTAAATATTAAACAGACCTCTCTAAATCATTTCGAAGACGAGTTTCTGCTTCTCTTCATGAATGATTGTCAGAGACAATTATTTCTTCTAAACTAGAGGGTTATTTTAACTTCTTCTCATATAGAGTGAGGCAAGATTTGAACCGAAATCATACTGTCTCAAAATTGAAACTGTTGTCATTGCAACAATACACTGTATACGTGTATACGTTTATAGTAAACGATGTATCCTTCTTAAGCAAAAAATTATTCTATTCTAGGTTCATATTACTGAGATTAAAATAGTAAAAGAATCGTATACTCATAGTTCATATCTTCTTACTCTGTCACGCGAAGAATCGTGACAAAATACTTTTCTCTACACTTTTAAATAATGTTAGACAAATGAGTAAATTTTTTCTATATTAACGCTAAACTCTTATCATAGCCAATAACTGTTCAAGATTATCTTTCCATTTTATATGTTTTTCCTCTTCCTTCTGTTTGTCCAAATGCACTTTGCATGCATAATAGCTAAATGCTGCCATTGATGGATTCGAACCAAAGACGAAAAATAAATAGATTCCCAAAGAACGATAAAATAGTGATCTATTTTGTCAATCTAATATAGTGGATCTTTAGAAAAGTATAATTCTAAATTGACTTATTCTCTTGAATCTTTCTGGAAGGTGTGTCAAATGATAAGCAGGACCGCCTACCAAGAGTTGGTTATAGATTGCAAGGAGGTTTCTCCGAGGCCGAGAGGAGTCTCGAACAGCCAATAACTCACAATTCTGCAGATGCTCCTCCAGCGTAAAGCATAAATGAAAAAGATTCATTATTTTCACCATTATATTTAATAAGCATACCTATGGAATGTAAGCATACACAGGTGGTACGTAAACACACACACGTGGCACGTAAGCACATATCTGAGTGTTACGGATTTTAAAGAAGAAGGTTACACTGTGAGAGTAAGATCTTTTCTTCAAAGTACTTCACGGTCAGTACTCTACTCTCATTCTTGAGGAATAATGTTCACGTCTGTTGATATAGTCCCAAGCTCTAGTAGATCGACGACCAACATTAGCCGGAGTGCTTAAGATAGTTACAGTTAGTTAGAGGACTAACCCACCAATAGGGTTTCTTTTGTACTCACCTCCACTATATATACATGGAGAGACAAAGCCTCTCTCATCTCATTCTTATTTTACTTTCCTTGTCTACTCGCTCTCTCTTCTTGGGGTATCCTCGAAGTATCAGAGCTGTAGAGAGAGTGTGTCCTTTGCTGATGAGCAAGATAGAGTTCGTAGATGGAGAAATACAGGAGAGAGCAGCTGGAGGTGTGCCTGATGTCGAGCACTATCCTGCTGATGCGTTCGGGTGAGACGAAATCGTTTCTTTCGTCACGAGAAACTTGGAACGCGATTTTGGAGACCTAGACGATTTTTTCTCGCTGAAATCTGTCGACCAGTCCTTCTAAAGCTGTCTTTTTCAGAAGGTGCAAATTGTGTACTCGGCCAAGTTTCAACCGATTTGGAGATTTCCAGCGGCGGATTTTCAATTGGATCTTTTTTGATCAAAACGGAAGTTTTAGGACTTGAGTCTAAAACAAATACTATTTCGAAAATGGGTGGGTTATGGGACCCTTTGGAAAATTTGGAAAATTTCAAGGGGTCGCACGCCCATTTTTTATCTCATTTGATCCAGTTTCGACCTTTCTTGGTGTGTTCTTTTGACGTTTCCGTCGTGTTTTGTACACCTACAGTTCGCGGACAGTTTCTTTCTTCATTCTCGCTGCAGGAGGAGTTCGCGGAGTTGCCTTGTTGTGACTTGTGACAACTCTTGAACGCGTGGTGTGGGCGGACGAGTTTCGTGAAGGTTCTGTGAGATTTTCCGCATACAGAACAAAGCAATTTCTACATTGCAGCTATGGCGGAGTCCGTGTCTTTGATCGCTGGAGAGAAGCTCGACAAGAACAACTACCAAGTTCTGGATGATGACTTTCCGGCAGGGACAAGATCTATGAGATCTTATCACTGAGGAGGAGAAAGCGCCTCAAGTATCAATTTCTGATCCAAAATTCAAGGAGTGGAAGAAGCGCCCTCGTATCAGACGATTCACTACATCGCGCTGACAGTTTTAGCATCGATGATCGATCACATTCAGGATTGCGATACACCCAAAAAAGCTTAGGATGCACTCGCGCGTCTGTTTCAATCCGGAACAGAGGCACGAAAGCTGCAGCAGTTCAACATCGTGAAGAAGGAGTCGATGTGCATCAACGACTATGTGAACCATGTCAAGCAGCTCGTGGATCAACTACCTTCTGTCAAAGTTGAGATTGATCCTACTGTCTTGATCGGAGTCACATTGAAGGGACTGCCTGCAAAGTACAAACAGTTCATAACATCGATTTCAACCAGAGAACCTCTTCCGCGGTTTGATGAACTTGTTCCTATGATGTTAGGGGAGGAGGTGCACCTACTGAGGAGTTCTACTTCGACCACCAGCAAGAATCTGTCTATTTTGCAGATTTTGGAAGATCTCGAGGTAGGGGTCGTGGCAAAGGTGCTAGACGTGGACGAGATCGCGGACAGCAACAGCAATCGCAGCAGCAGCAGAACCAGCAGAACTAGCAACAGTCTGGTTCCTCTAACAACAGAGATGAGCGCCTGGTTTCTGCAACTACTGCAAGAAGTAAGGTCACAATGCGAATCAGTGCTATAAGAAGCAGAGCGACCAAAGACACTACTACGACAACAACCTCCAGCAAGGTAACAGCAACCAACAAGGCTATGCAGTCATTGAGCAAGTCTATTCGGAGCAGTTGCTGATTACTACGCATCAGAGTTATGCGGCTTTCGAGCCACAGACTGACTGGGTGATCGACTCCGGCGCCACCAGTCACATGACTCCTCATCAGGAGTGGTTTAGTACACTCGAGTCTATGGAGATTCCACAATTTATGATGACAGGAGATGACACCAAGCACAAGATCCAGCACAAGGATAACATTCCACTTGACATTCCCGCTTCAACGTTTATTGGTATACGGAATGTCTTACATGTATCCACGTTGACTAGAAACCTGTTGTCTGTAGGACAGTTGATAGAGCAAGGTCTGCAAGTGCGCTTCAATAAAGATGGATGCTTTATTGAAGATTCGAACAGCACTGTCATAGCTCGAGATAGCAAGAGTGGTAAGCTGTTTAAACTAGATGCATATGCACCTAAGTTATAGGCTGTCATGTACGGATAGAGTGGTCCAATAGTGTCTGACATTGACATCTGACACAAGCGAATTGGACACATGAACTTTCAGAGGCTGAAAAACCTTCCGAGTTCTGATCTGGTTACAAGTCTGCTCAAATTCGAATCCAGTGAGCCCACTAGAGTCTGTGCAGCATGTCAATTCGGCAAGCAGGCTAGACAGCCCTTTAAGGGATCAGGTAGTAGAGCGAACAAGCTTCTAGAGCTTGTTCACACTGATGTATGAACTGCTTCTCAGCCAAGTATGACCGGTTTTCAGTACTTCGTGTCGTTCATTGATGATCATTCGCGTTATACTTAGATCTATTTGTTGAGAAACAAGTCCTCTGTCGAAGTACTGTCAACATTCTAGACTTTCCGCAAGTTGGTGGAGAAACAGTCTGGAGCATCTATCCTCTGTTTGAGATCTGATGAAGGAGCGAGTTTCTTTCTGGAGAGTTTGATGCATATCTGCGTGAGCATGACATTCGATGCCAAAAGACCTGCAGTTATAGTCCACAGCAGAATGGGGTTGCGGAGCGCAAGAATCGACACATAGCAGAAGTTGCTGGTGCGATGTTGAACGAGAAGACCATGCCTAGACCTTACTAGGCAGAAGCTGTTTCATGTGTGGTGTATATGATGAACCGGACGTCTACAGCAATAGTCCACAACAAGACACCGATGGAGGTCTTCACAGACAGTAAGCCTGATTACTCTTTTCTTAAAGTTTTCGGATGTATCTGTTATGTGCACATACTTGATGAAAGACGTAAGAAACTAGATCCGAAAGCAGATAGATGTATCTTCCTTGGCTATGCTTCTGATACGAAAGAATATAGATGTTACAATCCTTCGTCCAAGCAGTTCTAAATCAGTAAAGATGTTATTTTTGATGAGCTACAGTCTTGGTTTGCACCTGCACCTGTCGTAGCCATCGCTGTACCTACTGTAGAACCAAGGAGTCAGTCCACTGTAGTACTCAAAGTAGTATGTTGAGTGGAGGATCTGGAGAAGTCACTGATTCTAGATCAGAATCTGTTGCACATAGAGCTGTTGTTAAAGCTGGAGTCCACGTAACACAACCTAATGGAACTAGTGTAGTTTCTACACAGGATGAGCGCGTGCTATTGCAGCGTATGTTTGACTCATCCAAATATGTGGATCTTCCACATCCACTGGATATTTTGTCCCAGACCTTGGCGTCTACGTTAGATCAGTTGCAAGAGGAGATGACTAGTGCACCGATTACCTCTCGCAGATCTGAGCGAGCAAAACATCCAGTGAGTAGGTATATGCATGAAGGTTGATCATATATGCATCATGCATATATGGCCAATGTTCTTCAGGAACAGGAACAGAGTTCGCTTGAGGAGGTGATGCACAAGGTCCAATGGGTAAGTGCTAAGGAAGCTGAACTTGCTGCGCTTCATCATCAACAGACGTGGGAGTTGGTAGACTTACCTCAGGGTAAGAAAGCGATTGACATCTGAGTCAATGTACGGGCCAAACCATCTCTTGTAAAACTTTCAAAATGTAGAGTGTTGGTTCTCTAATGTACTGTCGTATACCAACACCCAGTCCCCAACTTGTATTGATTTTAGTCGAAGCTTATGGGTCTTGTCAATCCTCTCCTTGTTTTCAAGTCGAGCCGCTTTCGACTTTTGTTGTGCTTCTGCAAGATCCTCCTCTTTGCGTTCTAACTGTCTGCTGCGTAGTGAGAAAAGCTGCACGTGATCCATATTGTCTTCCCATGACAAGGTAACCCAAGTAAGGAAGTCTTCTTCTGCTGACATCATCGACTTTTTTCCCAACATTAATTCAACAGGCATGTACGCAATAGTAGTACAATGAGTCATCTTGTCAGCCCATAAAGCAAAGAGGAGTAACTTATGTCACTCTCTATACCCGTCACATGTATTCACCAAAGCTTGAACAAATGATGGATGTCCATGTTCACTCTTGTCAATTCCCTCTAGGTTCATCGCAATAGTAAGCTTGAGCTTCACACCATATCGAGCAAAATTCTCCTTTCTCTGTCCGTAGTCTCTATATAGATCCATATCTACAAACAATGTCTTCAAGTACAAACCTACATATACCTTTCGTAGTCTCCTCAATGCTCGCTCTTCTGCAAAGTTGGAGAGGTCCTCACGAGCCAAAACCAAATATAGCATACCTCATAACCTCGGAGGCATTATCACCAAGTCAAGAACCCACTAGAAGTGAATGCAAGATAGATATGTTGGCACAAGACCATCCCTATATCGCGTCTTCGAGTAAAACTGACAATGCAAGCACAAACTAACATAATTCATCATATCTCGATACATACCTTTCCACTAGTATCTCTCCTTCAACTTTACGTCAGTAGCCCATATCTCCTGATGTCTAGCCTAGAAAGTGTCATGAAACTCCTTCATTGGTTGTCGCTTAGTTTGCATATCGTCCACTACTCGATTGAATATTCCATCTCTCCTTGTGACCGTCTCCAAACGTATCTGTCGCGTAGAAGATAGTTGTATGCTGATTTCTTTATCTTTATGAACTCTACTTCGTTCCATCTCTCTTGCTTCTCCAGTGAACTCAAGTATACCTTATGTCATGAAGTCTACATGTGTAAAGCTCTTCCTTAAACAACAGCGGCTCCAAGTATGTAACCTGTTGGTCAACCTGACACCGAACATCCTTTCTTTCTTCTTCCTCAGCTTCTGAAAACATATCATCCTCGTTATATAACAAGCCCTTGACAACATATTTGCTACCACATTCTCTTTATCTTTTATATGCTTCAGCTCCAGATTCAAAGTCCTGATATAGACAATCCAACGCAACATCGCTTGTCCGACGTCTTATAGTTAGATATCATGCAGAGTAGAGCTAGACAATCTGTCTCCAAAACTACATGAGCACCAATCAAGAACTCAGGTCTGTTTTTATCGCAGTGATCACAACCCACAACTCACGCTTCACTTGAGGATAATCTCTCTACCTGTCCGTCAATATTCTAACCCTAAATCTAGAGATAAATCGCACACCACTCGTATCATCTTGACCTATCGCCCAGCCAATCGTCTTTGGGCTAGTATCCACTATGACAATGACAAGTCTTTCACACCCATATTCTACTCTTTTCAATAAGGCATACAAAGGCTCCGCAACATGGGCATAATGAGGAATGGATTAGTGGTAAAATACATAAGCTCCTAGAAAGCGTCGAACTTCTGTGATATTCTTACAGTCTACCATCCTAGCTATAGTATCAACCTTTTTCGGATTTGGTCGCCTTCCAAAAACACCACACAAATGACCAACCACCAAAATCTCAGAGACACCAAACTTGGACTTAGCTCTTGACAAGGTGAGATGGACCCCTCTAGACGAGTCAAAATATGTTCTACATCTGTTATGTGATCTGCAACAAACCTCCTACATCCATTCGTGAGCACTGCATCATCCTTGTCCTCAACCGCACAACTTTTTATAGAAATATCATCTAGAAATGGAATGTAACCTCAGGTACAAACTCCCGTAATATCTTATGCATCGCATTCTGCATATGAACCACTGAGTTTGTCGCTCCTTAAGAGTACACATCAGCATCAATCTCAAAGGTGTGTGCATAGTGGTCAGATCTCTACTTTCGACAACCAACTGAAATTGATCATAACCAAAATATAGATCTCCAATCGAATAGATAGCTCTTCCTGCAAATGCCTCCGCTACCTCATCAATCACAGGACCCATCCCAACATTGCGAATGATCATATTATTTGCAGGTTGTAGGTCTTGACTGAAACGCAAGACTTGTGACTTCTTGGTACAGTGAACCACCTGCTAGAGTATGACCTCATAGACAACTCAAGTATCCCTATTTGTACTATCACACCACAAGTATCTCATTATTTGTGTGTTTGCTTATATAAATTTTATTAAGTATGACTATCTTATAGATTACTCTAGTTCGAAGATTCTGAATCTAGAGTGATCAAAACTAGACATAACTAGTTGAGATAGTTATAACTAAGTTGAGGAAACTATTAGAGGTTTCACTATCACTATGTGACAAGTGTGGAGCTCTAAATTTACTTCTCAAAAGTATGTAACTTTGTTGATCATCGCTGATTGGATGCATGATGAAAAGTCATGCATAAATATAAAGATGCTCCTCAAAAGACGTATTAGTTTGTTGTCATCTTCCTACTGGATAGTATGGAAAGTTAACACTTTAGAAAATCTAAAGTAGGAGAATCTCTTACTTTAGTAAAATAGAACAAGTAATGTGTGTGCTATTCTAAGTCTTAGTAGCCTTTAGAAATTTTACTATTTTGGATTGTATACTTATCATAAGGTAACATAACTTAGTGAAAGTTACCACGATAAGAAGTTATAGAGATATAATGGTGGAAGACACTCTTATTTTCCTATCTATGAGTAAAGTGAGTATTGGAGACCTTGGAAGTCCTTGAGTATTATGCGGTGCAATGTTGAGAACAGGATTAGAACTTGTTTGCAAGAACGCTATTAGAGGGACGATGTGACGATACAGATCAGAGAGTTGAGTGAAGTGAGCATGGGTGTAACAGGATCTTTGTAATTATGGTGCATTAGTAATCCTAGTCATCTCATGTACCCTTGGATGAGAGACAGATCAACTTACAATACTTTCTCTTTTAGCAATTCAATGAGTTGCTGAAAGAGAAATCGGAGTCGGTTTCAGATCCCAAGGCACATGAGGGATTGTGAGTATAATCATAGGCGCTATTATCTTTGGATCCACACAACCTATCTCCTTTGCTGAAAAAGAAAATACTTTACCATGATCTGTTATCATCTGCTCAAAAACCGTCTTCTCAACCTCATTCATGAAATCACCTCTCCCTATCTAGAGCTCCTTCAACGTCTCTTTGGTAAACTGATGTCCTACTTGTCTATGATCATCCAATATGAGCTCAGTGCCCACTAACTGTACTTGCTGTTGCGAGTTAGCAGGTAGTTAAGTTGCTACCGGCTTCACTTTTTTCAGTACAGATATGTACTTCGCATAGACTTCTGCTTCTTGAGGAAGTGCACACCAACAAACTACTTCTCTTCTCTCACTGTTCTGCATCGGATGAGTAAAGAATCATAAATACATAGCGAACTCCTCATATATTTGTTGAGAGTGGATAGGAATCATCATCATATCATCTTTCCGCTCTATCAATCTACTTACATCGTCAATCCATGTTGAAAGTTGAGACGGGTCTTGAAGTTCAATTAAGAAATCCTTCTTCAAATAGCTCTCACCATATATAACCAAATCAAACTTCGAGATGTGTCTCGAGGTTCAACTATACTTTGTATGTAAAATTGGCTCGGTACATCCATGTGAACTTCCAGATGTGTCTCGAAGTTCAACTAAAAAATTCCTCTTCAAATATCTCTCACCATATGTAACCAACTTGAACTTTGTGTTGCGTCCTAAAGTTCAGCTATGCAAAACCGGCTCAGTCGATACATGTTGAACTTCAAGACGCGTCTCGAAGTTCAACTAAAAAATGTTTTTCACCATATCTAATGAACTTGAACTTCAGGATGCATCCTAAAGTTCAACCATGCAAAATTGACCTGATACATCTATGTTGAACTTCGAGAAGCGTCACGAAGTTCAACTAAAAAATCCTTCTTCAAATACATCTCATTATATCTAAACAACTTGAACTTCAGGACGTGTCTCGGAGTTCAACTAAGCAAACTCGACGTGGAACATACATGTTAAACTTCGAGACACATCATGAAGTTCAACTAAGAAATCCCTCTCTAAATACCTCTCATCATATCTGACCAAGTTGAACTTCAGGATGCGTCTCGTAGTTCAGCTATTCAAATGCAGCCTTGTACATCCAACATGAACTATAACTATACATCTAAACTTCGAGATACGTCTTGAAGTTCAACTATGCACAACTATATTTTCAACTATGGATAACATGTGTTTAACTATAGTAAACTCCCCCTGTACATCTTAGTTGTTTGTGATGCATCGTGAAGTTCATCAAAGAAAAGTCATTTCAACTATGCACGTCTGTGTACCACTATGCAAAATTGGTCAAGTACATCCATGTTGAACTTTAGGACACGTCCCAAAGTTCAACTAAGAAAAATCTCTTCAAAAACTTCATCATTTCATCAAATCTAATCATGCTAAACTTCGGGACGCGTCTCGAAGTTCAACTATGCAAAATTGACCCAATACATCCATGTCTCAAAGTCCAAATAAAATACCTCTCATCATATCTAAGCATGTTGAACTTGAGGATGCGTCTCAAAGTTCAACTATGCAAAACTTATTCGATACATCCATGTTGAACTTCGAGACACGTCTCGAAGTTCAACTAAAAAGTCTCTCTTAAAATACCTCTCACGGTATCTAACCATGTTGAACTTCGGGATGCGTCCCAAAGTTCAACTAAGAAATCTCTCTTAAAATACCTCTCATTCTATCATACCATGTTGAACTTCGAGACACGTCTTGAAGTTCAACTGTGCAAAACTGTATGCGAAGTAGATATGGTGAGAGGTATTTTGATTTAGGATCCATGTTGAACTTCGGGACATGTCACGAAGTCCAACTAAAAAGTCTCATATCAAATAACTCTCACCATATCCACCCCGCAGGTTGTGCATAGTTGAACTTTCAGATGCACCTTGAGTTCAACTATGCACAACCTATGATGTAATCTCTCCATGTACATCCATGTTGAACTTCGGATCAACTTGTTTATATTGACTTTTGTCACCTAGTAAACAACAAGAGCTGTCAACAACAACACTAAGAGCGAGCAAAAGAGGAACAAGGAGCAAAGAGCGGAGTGTGAAACGAGGAGACAAAAGTTAGAAATTAGAAGTGAGACTCTCATCCAAGTCCTCGTCCATCAGTCAATAAACTTTGAGACGTGTCGTGAAATCCATACTTAGTTTATCACCTACGATAAATACAAAAGATATGACAGACATTTATAGGATCTTTCATATCACTTTATAAGATAATTGGTGTCATTTTATTGGAAATTCAAGAATCAATTAATAAGACTATTGGAGGTAGTTTATACGACATTTCAAGCTCGTCTTTTGAGACAATTAGAGACAATATATTATACATTTGGAGGTCGAAATGTAGACATTTGGGTTACTTGGCACCTTTGGTAAACTCATATAGGACATTTGGTTAATTGATATGAGAATTCTAGAAATTTCTCCTGATTGAAATTTGGGACGCGTCTCGAAACTGATGTCATGTGTCTCATGTCCTAGCACTTCAGATGATTGTATCTTTTGTTAGGCGGGTGAGTTAAAGATAAAACTGGCACGGTTCGTGGCTACTTTTTGGCAGCCTTCCATCAAACTTCGAGATGCAACCCGAAGTTCATCCTTATTTATCTCATATGACTTTTGTTTCATTTGCTCATAACTTCTTGTACAATCTTCAATTTAGGACAAACATATATGGTTGGAAAGCGTTTTCTCTTGGCTTCTCTCTAGAAATAGATCTTGTTTATTTTGGGATGCATCTAGAAGTAAGTACTCATGATTTATCTGCTCATACTTTATTTGCTCATATATCCACTTTAGGACAAAATTGATATGATTGGAAACTTGTTCTCTTGCTAAGTTCTATGACGATATATTTCTTTTGCAGATCTTCGTATAATGATGAGCACTAGTTTTTGTATTGCTTACTTTGTCTTCCCCATGGATGGAGAGATGAAAATGGTTGGTGAGAAATGAACAATTGCATCTTTAGATCCGTCGTTTCGAGTTCACACGGTTTCGATAGGATCCTCAAATGCCACTGTCAAGCTCAACTGTATCACTGTTCCTACACATCATCACATATATCTTCTATGTTAGCAAATGTCAATGGAGAAGCTCTCATAAGTCTTTACGTCACATGATCAATCAACTTATTACGAGAGAGAGAAATTCCACCTTGTGCAGACTCCACTACTCAATCAGATTCTTTTGGTGTTACTTCTCAACTACAAAACTCTTAATGTCGTTTGGTGGAGGTCCAAACACAAGAAACATACAACACAACAGATGTAGAACACTACCCTGATATATTTATATCACAAAAGAATGAGAGATAGATCTTAGCTATAGGATCTATAGGATCCGTCAATGATTAATGCAAGTGCTGCAATCTTCTATTCGAAGCTTCGTTCCAAAGAGAAATTGCCAACAAATTTTGTAATGTCTCCTAAAGCTAGAGAGGTAGTTCATGCCACCTTTCAGATGATACAAGAATAGATGTCACTATAATTTAACTAAAACTCAAAATTTTATATAGTCGTGCATTTGATTCTTAGATCCTCTTCACACTGTCAAGTACTAAGTTCTTGTTTGTACTACTAGTTGCTCATTGTATCATTTTTGAATAAATTTGCAGTGTGATATTTATATCCAACTAGTGAGTATAATATTTGCAACATAGATTGTGAAGGTTTCAATGAATGTATTACATTTTATGGTTTATTTATTTTAGATTTTTGAGCTCATTATCCGTATTTTATTTACATTGAGTATGATTTTATTTCAAGAAATCAGGTCAAACTGAATAAATTAAAATCTCAAAACTGTTCTTGGAAAGTTTCACTTTTGTGATCAAAATGTCCTGCAGTCTAAAAACTTTGTCCTATAAAGTGTCTCTCAAATATCCCAAAATGTAAACTAGTCTCATTTTAGTGAATAGACTGATCTAGTGTGAAAAAATGTTTTATCAGAGGTCTAATTGATCACCTAACCATTTCCAAAAAAAAGATAAGTGATATATTAAACCACCTTGCATGTTTAGCATTGGTGTTCACTCTTTACATTGTTGTGAAATAAGGAAACAAAATGAAGCTATTCACTAGCTTTACAAGTTATGATTCATCTCAAAGCAAACTACTTAGTATTCACAGAGAAATGTTATCAATTAGATGAAGATTTCTGGGTTTCTTGGAACAGAATCTTTTCTTCACTCTCACATCACACTATGAAGAAAAAAATAATATTCTCTTTCCATGCTTTTATACTCATCCTCGAGGTATAAGGACATCCATATTTGATCTTACATTCCTACACTGGAAAAGGTGTACGCTTCATCAATCTTTCACAAGGTTTGACATATTGAACTCTTGCTCGTAATGCTAACCATTTAGCTTTATCTATATGTCAAAAACGTCACGTAAAGTTACTGGCATTATCTTAGCATCTACAAGAATGTATACCACAAAAAATATATATTAGTTTTGAAGTAGTTTAATGATATGAATTAAGAAAAATGATCTTCCAGAGAAGATCGCATTATAAGCAGTTGTCCCAAATATGAGAAGGTTAATGTATTATCCATAACGGCGAGAAGAGTCAGTTGCTTCATTTCTCCAGTATCAGTCGATATCTTACTTGATTAATTTATACAAACCAATCATAATCAAAATGAAACGGTATAGATCTCAGTATGAAAATATATTATTACGTTAATATAAATCAAGTTGTCCTAGCAATAGATAAAACTTCGGTGATGTGAAATGTCATAACCATGTCAAAATGATACAATCCACATATATTATCATATTACTATGTGGATGATATTAATATACGGAAGAGGATTAGTTGAAATCAGTCACATTTTAATTGTACATAATTAAATGACCTCTATTTTCTTACTGGAACATCAAAAGCTTAATCAATTTAGAACTTATTTATAATTAATACTTTGCAGAATATAATTTTATAAGAATCTTCTAATAACTTCTAATAAATTAAATAAAGTCATTATTTTAAACCCTGAGTTTGAATATAAAAGTATAAAAGAGAATATTCCTTTTTTCTTAAGAGTGTGCTTTGAGTCTGAAGAAAAGATTCTCTTTGGCTCCAAGAAACCTCAAAATCGTCATCTTAACATTTCTCTGTCAATATTAAGTAGTTTGTTTCGAGATGAATCATAACTTGTGAATAGTTTTAATTTGATTCTTTATTTCACAGATTCCACGTGAACGTTTTCTTAAACGACTATTCACTCATATTTTAGTAATTATCCTGAATGTCATAACTGATCACATTTCTGACTGGCAATTACAAGTTCAGCAAGCCACTGCTATGTAAAGACATTTTAAAATGACTTTTCGTGTAGATAACATGCACTTCTGCCTTCTGATGAAATGGCATTTTGACCTACAGAACCTGCTGTAATCGGTCAAGGGTATAGTCAAGTAAGGTAGAGCTAAGGGGGGTGGGGTCAAGTCCGAAAAACATTATTAGAGTTGTTGTCAAGTAAATTTCTGTGGTTAGCCTTGTACATAAACTGTATCGTGCTTGGATACAGAATCTTCTGGTCCAATGGAACACAAACATACATCCTTACACGAGTTTATGCATTTGAAATCTACACATCTGGATTTCTCACCTGAAAATCTCGAAACACGCACTACATCTTTCATCTCTTGCTTGCTTCACATCCTCCCACTAGTAAGTACAGAAAGAGGAAATGGAAAGGAGCAAGGTTGCTGCATTGCAACTATAGGCTAATGATTATAAATAAAAAAATAATAATCTCTTTAATACATAACTGAATCATCTTTCAACTTTATTTACACTTTATTTGTTAATAAAAAATAGCATGATTAGTTTCTCGCATATATCCCGAGGTACTCTGTTCTTTTATTACACTCTCACTGCTGTACTTATTTATTTATTCTTTTTAAGAAGGGTGACGGTGCACCGGAAAACTTTATTAGGAGAAAGGAGTAAAACAAAAGTACCAGGCCAAGGACCTCAAGCCGCACCATGCTTCCACGGCAGAATGAAGAGTTTCAGATCGATGCAAATGGCTCTATTCTATAGAGCCAATAAAATAAACAGACAGTTACAACTACAGCAAGCACTCGCATGTACTGTGGGGTGTGGGGAGCCATAACCTGTTAAGATTCTCATGATGACGAGATAACTCGAAATCTATAAAAGCTTGTACACACAAAGATTCGTTATTACTTGAAATAAACAGAAGCCAAGTTGCATCAGCGATTGCTGAGCTGAGGAGTGATCAGCCAAAAGAGGAACATGATTTGACTTATCACACGTCGACAATTATCGACTACCGTATCACGCTCACATCGACAAGTGAACACATCATCGACCGCATCCGCCAGCGATAATACTGGTCATCTAAAAACAACAATGTGTCAGCCTACTGAGATTTTGGCTGATAGTATGTTGTACCTAATAAGAACACGCGTTTCCACGTGAGGGAATACTTACTCATTTTCGTGAGTAGATTTCCAGTAAGTTTTCTCTGGGAACTTTGGATCGTGTATCGAACCCATTCACAGAGTGAACTGTTGGAAAGTGTTAAGAGGGAGCTGAACGGTATTTGTTAAAGACAATCCAATCTTTCCGTAAGAACGAGCCACAGCAGTTGACACCACAGTGCTCCAGTCAAGTTTATGTGATAGGAATGCGCTAACGAACGAGCGAACAAAATCATGCGCATACAGTGCGCTACTCTCAGGTCGGCATCTTGCATGATGAACAACCGCTCGAGCAACCTGAAAGGACAAGGTTATCTTTTGCTCAGAGAATAAGTGCTGTATGTATGCTTCTGATAGGTGCATATGGGCGGGCAGAGCCCAGCTCAGTGTGACCAACCAGTCCTTGAAAGCAGAAGTTGACAGTGACAATCAGGATCGGTGGAGGCGTTTATAATCTGTTTCCGAGATTACACATCTATCTTGAGTTCGACATCGGCAAGAAGGTGCTAAAGTTTCCGACGCGGATATACTTAACTTTGGTGAAGGTCTCTAAGAATGATAAGGTTATGCCCGAGACGAGACAAACATCCGCTACACGCTTTTCTCGACTGTCACTTCCAGGAAGAACAAGTACCTACAGTGAATGTAGGTACTTGTTCAGGAAGTACAAGTACCTACACTTGCATTAGCTGGTTGTGGGAAGTCATGAATACTCGTCTGTCATAGCTGAACGATCCACATTGATCGTTCAGGGCAGAACTGTATACACCCCATAATAGAAAATCCACCTCATTGGGGGGCAAGTTTAAGAAAGAAGCAGGGAAACTCGACCTGACGGGTTTTAAAACAGGGATATAATCCGAAGTACTGTTTAAACAAGGGTTTTACTTTCGAGTAGAGGTTATTCACTAGAATGACGCGGATGGAAAACCTATGTGTATCGCAGTGAATATTCATGTTTGAAATAGTGAAACTACATTACAACCTCAGATACGATACAGTGTTCAATTCAGTGCCTTAACTGAGTTTACTCGTTGGCGCCTTTCACCGTAACTATTTCGTTTACACAAAATCTTTTGCCTCACAGTTGGAGACAAACAATGGGTAGCATTCAAGAAGCAAACAGCAGGAACCAGTACCCTAAACCGCAGAGTGAACGCAGGCTTGAGAAGTCAAGCAATGATGACCATATACACTTCAATTGGGCGACCATTTTACCATCTACCAATGACCGATTTTACCATCTACCAACCCGATTTCTTTAGGTGTTAGTTGTCTGTGACAGACGGACTACTAACACCTGAAGAAATCTTTCATACATAATTCTCACCAAGCATAACGGTATCTTCCCTTATGAACTAACCCGGCAAGGACTTCCATCGTCATAGCACATACTTGTCGATATGTCGATATGCAAGGAGAAGCTTCTATGTTAGATACCATCTGTGAAGCGTGAAAGGATCCAGCGAAGAGTGAATTGAATGAATGAATATCAAGCCCGGAAGACCCAAAGAGTCAAAAGGAAGAAAAAAATACAATACAAAGTCAACATGTGAGTTATAACACTTGAGTCAAATAGTACATTTAGAGTAAAGCGATTACCGATTAAATAAGACTGAACGTTGAAGGGTATGCGCTAAAACGTGTTTATCGATAAGCGATCTCAGGAATCGATGAAAGAAGGAACATCAAGATATAGGAAAGACGATTGAATTGACTCACCATCAATACCCGTCTCAGAAGATCCAACGCACCCAAGACCTCAAGATTCATTACCTCAAGACCCCCACAACGGCTCCGAGAACGACTCTCATATCGCTTGTTTTCCCACTCTCTACACTAACACCAGGAACACCACTGAAGCTTGCACCGATTTCCCGATATTCTCCTGTTGAGGTCGCTCGTCCCTTTCTCTGTTTCTTTCTGTCTCTCTTGGTTCCACGCAACAGAAACTAAAATCTCCTATCATAGAAACCCTAACAATTAAGGTTTAGGTGAAATCTTCGCGTGCACACAAAACGACTCTGTCGCAAACTGAACCTTTACACAGTGGAAATCCCAGTTCTTGAATACGTGAAGTAGGATTTCTAGCTGTTGGAAGGTCGAAATGTATCGGTGGTACGGTTCCGAGTAGGTATTATGCCTATGACTTGAGAGACAAGTAGAATCCGAGTTTCTTTCACTAGACGTCTATACGAGGTGACTGATTTTTCTCCCACTGGTCCCCTCTTCACGCGTAAAGACGGGATGAGTGTCAATAGCTACTGGTACTTGTGGCACCATACGGGCAGTGTCTCATCGGCCCAAGTCTCCCAATCAAACCTGTTGCTGCTGGAATATGACACGACAAATAGCAGAGCAATTAACTTTTTTCCCGGATTTGTACCTGAGCCGTAATCATTGTTCACCCCCGTCACTTTGTGTTCCAGAGGTGTTCTTTTTCGGGACCTTCAGAAACTCTATGTGTCTGTGTCGCTACAAAACATACAAGCAAGCCAGTCTACCTGAAAGATGTGAACGGTGAAAGCTGGTGTCTCTGACAGTGTGCAATGTACACCTCCAGCCAGTTCTGTTATAAAGTAGCAAACTTCAGAGGAGCATTCGATATGCTGAAATTCATTCGGCACGAACTTGGTCATACAAGAATCTCCATAGTCTCTCTCTCTGCTCACTCACTATCACTCACTCACACACACACACACACCCACCGTACGTTTGGCTGATGTAATTGCATTTGAAAATCCCGTGCATATGAACGAGTAAGTTCACTCGTCGCAGGCTACTCGCGCACATTGACCATCTAGTCAGTTAGCTCGGGCGGAAACAATTTCATGGGAAACTGAAGGGTGCAAGGTGAAGTTGTGAAAGCATATTTCCATGATCCAAGCGAGGGATCGAGACACCATCCGTTGTGTTCTTGTTAGCCACAAAAACGAGTGAATGCGTGCAGCAGCACAGTAGTAACGCCTTCTAAAACTCTTTTTCATTCGATACTAAATTGATCCGTTCAACTCGAACACTTAGTTTCAGCTGCTTGCTTTTAAGACGCCAGACGGTAGAATACGCTCGCGTACGTACTCACTCCGCACTGTCCGAGACGCTCGCGATCTTCGGAGATTTGAGAGCGCTAGTTCAGAGTGAGGCGCCTCCAGCTTCCAAGTCCTCGGGGTGATGGCGAGTCTAAGGTGGGCGGCCAGTCATAATGGATACGAAACTCGCTCGTCACCTAACCAGGGTTTTGCTCCATGGATGAGCATGTGCTCGAGCTTATTCTGCACCAGATTCTGATCCGGAAAGATGGAAGAGTGCAGGTCTACGCGAGACAACTAATAACAGAAGGGCCTGGAGCTCCAGATAACAGAAAGATTTAAATCTGGTTCTGCCTCATCGAAACGAATTTGCGAGGCCTTTTGTCTCTGGGTCTATCCCTTGCGGCATCTTCCACAATTGGGTTAAGCGCTGTTTCCGTAGGCATTCCTTAATTAGGTCTCCAGAACAGACGCGATTGAGGAGTTCAGAGAAGTCGCGCGATCGGAACGGACTACTTGCATCGACCAGATCTAAACCGTCCGCAGAAGATAGGTTGAACTCCTGAATGTCGCAGTGGACACGTAAGTCGGGCAAGAGCATACCTTACTGCGATGCATTGGTGAAGTCGTGGATCTCTGAACTCATTTTTGTGTAGCGTAATCTTGAAGACAGCGGTGTTTGTGAGATCTGATTCGTCTTAATTTCGGGCGGTTCGGCGGAATTTGCAGTTGTTTCGGCGGTTCGCCCAATGACCACCTGCAATAAGGAATTAATGCCTGATAATGAATCCCGACTCACGGATAGAGTCCCGGGTCGAGGTCTTCAAGCCGCAAAGCGTGCAGTTCAGCTAATGGCCTCAAGTGTACTCGTGAATTACGACGATTGGTTATCGGGATCCGTAATCTAACAGCTCGAGTGATCCTCGCGGCAGGAGTAGGCGTTTATGTATGTTGAAATCATGTAGAGACGTAGTTCTTGATCTTCACAGTGAGAGCTAAAGGAGCGGCCGCTGGGATCGTCGTACACTGTTCCATGCGGAGGTTGCACTTATCGAACTTATCCGCCAGTTATCGTCCGGGCCTCCTTGACTGTCGCGGTAAGTGGATGAACTCACCTAGCCGAGTCCCGTGACTGGCGAACAAAGATTTAATGGTAGTCAGCAAGAGGGTTTAGGGTTCAAGACAGTCTGCTGTCTTTCAAGTCATTCAAATTGTCGCCTTACATTGAAGAAAAGAAAGTTCATAGCGAAATCTGTTTCGAAGCAAACACGTAATTTGATGCTATTGTCACATTTCACTGCCTTATGAGTGTGGTATACCTTCAGTCACACACATGCGAGGACCAGTAAGAGGGGAGTAGCATGGACGGTAGTATGTTATATTGCTTGAAATCTCGAGTTCTAGGGCAGAGCTGGTTGTGGTCTGGGAGATGCCACAGGTCTTGTTACCGTCCTTTGAGAGGAAGATTGTGATAATTCGCATCTCCTGAGGGTGCATAGTATCGGATAAGAAACTGATATTTTGGACATAGTCGTTAATGTGATGCTTGGTTTCTTTGCTGGTGAAGACCATGACCTAATGAGTGTAACGGACGCGGGTTAAATCGAGTTGCAAAAATCTCGATGCACTGTCTTGAACTCTATGCTGGACTGGACTTTCTTGCAGCCTTCGGACGAGCTTGTCCGTATAAGAGGTTTGCGTTTATGCCTGGCGTTAGAAGTTTGTCAACTCACCTCGGGACATCCAGTTCGATCTGGAGCTTGAGGAGGTGTATAACTCGGAGGTGACAAAGGGTTCGCTGTCGCCTGTTTTCTGGTAACAGACGAGATGGCGAAGAAGAGAGATGGTCACGATTCCCCTAAATATCCCGCGAAGACCCCCAGATTTAAGTTGGGGTCTCTGGAGGTAGAGCTTCTTGACTCTGGATTGGAAGCCGTGCAGTCACTTCTCGGCGCACAGGAGCCAAGCTACGAAAAGCAGTTGCTTGCCGTGGTAGAGAAGATTGGACTGGCGAAGGCATTGAAGAGTATCTGGCAGTGGCAGGACCGACGTATTTGTGAGGAATTTATTCGGAATTGGGATAACATGGAAAAGAGAACTACCGTCTTCGGTATCCATATCGATGCACGTTGGGCCCATTTCTTGGTGGCGACTGGTTTAAATGGCGACAATTTGTATTGTCCTACAATTCGTGAGGCAACGACCTGTTCCAGAGGCTGGAAGTACGGTAAGTTCTGTGGTGCCGAACGAGAGTGGTGGTGCACAAACTCAACGAGTTCGTCAGCCTTACGTATCAGCGACTTGAAAAACCCGATAATGAGGTATCTTCTGGTCTTGCTCAACAAAACATTATGGCTTGGATCCAAGGATCCGCTCAATCTGTCCAAAGCTGCGGTGTATCTAGTTGTCGAAGCACTGGAAGGGAACATGCTTGGCTGGGGTATGTACGTTTATGAGAGGTTCATGAGCGTTATGGGAGGCCTCCAGTTCTCCGAATCCAAGACCCAACAACTGCTGGCTGGGCCGTTGATGTGCTTTCTGTACGCGCATGCCCAGGACCAAGTTCTGTCATGTAGCGATGCTTCCCAGAGTACTAAGGCAGAGTTCGAACACAGCTCAGGGCCTGTCTGGAAGCTCGAGGAGGAGTTCTGTGCAGCTGATGACGACCGTGAAGGTAAATCATCTGCACAGCCCGTTAAAGCCTTAGAACCAGGTTGTCCACCAAACAGTTCGTCTAAGAAGAGACCTCACGATGGTGTTACAGGACAGGGGAGTATACCCGGTGATTTACCTAAGGGAGAACCATCTAGCACTGCAGATCAGGCGCAGAGATCAAAGGCTTCAGTGCCGCCATCAACAACCCCCCACAACCCATCAAAGAGGTCTTGCCGCGATAATACTTCGGAACTGAACACGGATCCACCTTCGGAGAACTCCCATGAACTTCTAGACCTCACGGCCAAGGTGCGCCAGCTGACAAAGGAGTTAGACCACAAGAAGGACGAGATTTCCAGACTGCTGCTCCCTCAAGAGGAATATAAAGCCAACTATGGGAGATTGGAGAATCTTTATCTCAAAGAGGTAAAGAACGTCCAGGAGCTAACAGAAAATGCAAAAAGTCAGCAGAAGATAATCTACCAACTGACGCTGGCAGAAGCAGAATATAAGAAGAAAGTGACTAGATTGGAGAGGCTTTACGCTGACGAGCAAAAGCATACGAAGGAATGTCTCCAACTGCACTTCGATTCTGTTGCAACGGAAGATGAGGTTTTACGGTTGAGAGAAAAAGTGAAGTCACTCACAGAACTTTGCAGAGATTCATCAAGGAGGGAAAGCTTTCTTGAGCTACAACTTGCAGCCATGAGAAGGAGGTGGGACATGGAATTCCCTGTGCGTAAAGAAGTGATGGGAAGAAAAAGTTTGGAAGCATGATGGATGTCAATGTAAGGATTGATCCAGGCTCTTCGAGTTTAAATTCTCTCTAGCATTCTTAGCGGAGTTCCTTACAAGGACTTTCATTTTGTAGACTAGGATTCGTGTCACTCACTGGTTTCAACCGGTTTTTCTTGGAAGTTGAGGTAGAGCTATGTAAACATGCCGGCATTCACGGTCTTTACTCTTGTCTTGAAGCAAAGCCAGTCAGTCCACTCGCAAAAGTTTAAACCTCTACTCCGTTATTATAAGCAAGGTCCAGGCATAGCACATTGCAGACTATAAATATGTCCACAGTAGGGTGTAGCAAGAGGCTTTAGAGTCTAGACGGAGGTGAGAAGAAAGTGCACTTGAGGCAGCTGGGAGACAGGAGCTTCTTTGCAGGGAGGCGAACATCTGGCGTTTCTCGCAAGAGATGCATAAAGGAAAGTGGCGACTGCTGGGACCGACAAAATACTGTAAAAGTATAAATAAGGCTAGATTCACTGTTCACGTTACTGGTAGCACTGAACAGCATTGAAGTAGCACCGGGAAGATACGACAGCCCAGTCACCAGTCGTAAGAGTTTATGTAAGGCTAGCTTCATTGTTCAGGTTGTTGAAGTAGCACTGAACAGCATTGAAGTAGCACCGGGAAGATACCACAGCCCAGTTACCAGTCGTAAGAGTTTATGTAAGGCTAGCTTCGTTGTTCAGGTTGCTGAAGTAGCACTGAACAGCATTGAGGTAGCACCGGGAAGATACGACAGCCCAGTTACGAGTCGTAAGAGTTTATGTAAGGCTAGCTTCGTTGTTCAGGAAACTGAAGAAGCACTGAAACAGCACTGAAGTAGCATCGGGAGGATACGACAACCCAGTCACTAGTCGATTGACACGGACCGATGCTTTTTGATACGAGGAAGAGTGTACAAAGGAGCAGAAGGAGCAGAAGGCTGCACTTCTGCAGAGGTTACGCTACCTCAGTTATGGTTCTCGGGTATAAGGCTTGGTCTAGCTGTACAGCCAAGAAAAAGTTTTAAGTAGCGTTCATGCTCTTTCTAGGGTATTTTTACCGGCTCAAAGTCATGTTCTGGGAGGCAGCAAAGCTGCACATGTAGCCCTTTAGCCATTATTTGCCAACAGCCCCCAGTGCGGAGTCTTGGCTATGCTGCTGTGTGTCAGTGGAGCTACACACATGTCGATAGTTCAGGCTACGAAGTAGACGGAATCTGAGATTGTGAAATACATCAGCCGTGGTAAGTCCTACTCATTTCCTGCTCCAGCGATAGGAAGAGTTTAAAAGCAAAGACGGTCTCCTTGAGTTGGATAGTGATAAGGTCCCGCGAGTTGCAGATGCGAGCCAGTAAAGACTCTCCAACAAGCTCACGACCAAGATCCCTAAGTGAACTAGCTAGTGCTTCACATCCCTGACCGCAACAGGAGGATTTGAGAAAATTCACCTTCCAGATGAGACTCCACAAAATCCTAAGGAGAAGTTTAGACTTATCAGAGTTGGTGGCAGGTTCAAGGTTTTTGAGAAGGTTGACGACGCAGCTTAGTTGTAGTAGAGAGGAAGTTTACGCAGGATGCCTTGCCCAGCTACATAACATAAATGCGTTTTGGGTTAAGGGTTAAAGATCAATATCTCCCTTTGAGATATCCACAGTGGAGAAATCGTTATCTAAGTAACCAGGCAACATCTGAGTTCAGCCACAGTAAGACCTGAGGTGCGATAACTTAAACCCCCAGCCTCCATATAAAAAGCAGGAAAAGGAATATTCTTTTTTCTCTCGCCTTGTACTCCAAGTTGGCCAGAATACGCTTCTTTTTGTTCCAAGAAACCATCCAACCTTCGTCTTAGCGTCTCTCGATCGATACTAAACAGTTCTTTTAGAAGTGAATGTGTAAACCTCTTGGAGAGCTTTTATTTTAATATAGCATAAGCCATGGGAGGAAGTAGTCTTTCAGTCCTAAACCATATCTCGAGAGAAGTGAATGTTTAGGATCGTGGTTTTCACAGCGTAAGAACTATGAAAATATTAAATTTTTATTGTTTTACAAAGAGATTGAATAGTTGGAGTTCATTCTTACAAATAACCTTTACAAATTATGGTTTATCAAATTAAATATACAAATTATAATTTATTGACCAATCATGTTTTATTAAAATTTTTGGCTGATCTATATTTTACATAAAGCCACCCCAAAGTACAAAGAAAAAACTACTTTTTATTTCTAGAGTCCTTTACTCCCTTATCTAACCGAATTTTTGACGTATAACAAATTTTTCGCCACCAGTGTTTTGTGTACGACGGTTAAATTTCTTGGTTCTCATAAAGCCAACCCGTGAAATGAAGTATTCCTGGTTAGCAGTGCTATTTGTATGGACTATGGGGGTTTACAATATCTTGGACACTGAATGGTTGAAACATTGGGTTTTCAAACATAGGGTACTTCTTATACAACGACTCTGCGGCAAGGTTCATCGCTCTCATCTTTGTCTTGCAGAATTCAAATTAACGAGATATTCGTATGACCATGGACTAAGCGTATCAGTGACCGAGCTATGGCATCTTCGACAGGTGCCCGTAGACCATGGACCTGTTATTCGTCACAGCTTATGTTTGAAATGCTTTATTAGAGGGTTTCAAACATAGTCCCGTGGTGAGTCACGGGCATGTCCGTGTTGATTCGTGATGGATTTTACAGATGTCGGTCATTCGGTCACGGATTGAGCGGTTAAGTCCATGGTTGCGAGGAATCTCGTTGATTTAAATGCTACAATACGAAAAAAAATATTCCATAAAAATATTTCACAAACTTACTCAATCTTGTTTGCCTCGGTCGTTGAGTCGTCCGTGGCTGAAAACAATGGACCTTCCCGCGGATTCCATGTGTATTATGGACCCCGATGTTTGAAACCCCTATTGCTCCATAAACGGTGACGGATCTCGGGCGTAGGTGAGACATCTCCGTGTTTTCAATGTTAGTTTCTCTCTGGTGGAGATGCCATTATCCTTTAGCGTTGAATCAAATTAGACTGTCGAAGATCTTACCGGATATCTGGAAGTGGCTGGATGTCCCATCTGTTTAGCATTATTCAAAACCGGGACCACGATTGCGAGAAGAATGGCAACATCGATGCTCGCCGTTTCATGGACGTGACTGGTTTATCTTCTTACCTTCTTCTACCTAGTTGCTGGTCCAGGAGCAACTATTCATTTAGCCAAAGGTCGAGGTTCTTGGATGAACTGTCTATCTACGAGTTTCCAAGACCGGAAAAATCATGCTAGCATGAATATATAGAAATTTACTTGACCGCATCCTAAATATGTTTGTCCATGAAAGCTAAGAAAGATGGAGTCAAGTCCATCTTTCTTAGCTTTACGTCACTTGACCATATCCTTGACTGGCTAAAGCAGGTTCGGTAAGTCAAATGTCATCAGAAAGTAAGAAGTGCATGATAAATGTCAGCCACGTATCTATATGAAAATTTCAATTTAAAATATTTTTATAATAGATTATCAATTCAGATTATATTTATTTTATTTTAATATAATATTTTTACATAGCGGTAAACCTGTTGAACTTGCTATTACCATCAGAGATATGGTCAAATATTGCAAAGTTAAAAAAAATGGGATCAAGTCCAGTAAACATATTAGGGGTGCAGTCAAGTAAATCTCTGCATGGATATATGTGCTAGACAACACCCCATCTTTTTCTTTCTCTACATGGGTACACTTTGTTGGAATGAAACAGGTTACAAATATATGCTCCTCTAGGTGTCTCAGACATAATCAGCACATAGGGTTCACACCAAGTTGGAAATTGGAAGGCAAATGAAGAAGAATAGCATAAGTAGAAAGGAGTCACTTCAGTACCATGGGAGAAAGGAACTGCGATCACTACATATTAGTAAAACAATATGCATCGATATTAACTGTATTATCACACTCTTCATTCCAGTGTATTCATAAGCACACCCGCGCAAGATAGTAAGTGGGATAATAGGGACATTCAAACCTTGTCCGTATAAGTTTATGTCATTTTATGAGAAGTTTCGCAAAAGGTTTTATGTACTCTGGCTGTATTTACGTACCACCAACAAAGGTGGTACGTAAAAATTTTATGTGTTTTGACGTAACTTCCGTAGTGAGCATTAATCGTTAATTTACATTAATGATGCTCTTAGGGCCGTTAATGCCCATGGCTTTTTATGCTTGCAAAGATTTGAATGGACTCGGATAGAAAGAAACTAAAGGAAAGCTATTCGAGCGACGAGTCAATCTCTTTAATTTGTTTTGAGCATCTCGAGAAGAAAAAGAAATTGCTAGTTTTCAGATTTTAAGTTTATTGTTTTGTTTGACGGCAGAACGTCTTCACAACGTTTCGCGGATCATGTCGTTGTTGAGAGGAAATTTTATTATTTTATATTTTTGTTTGGTTGTAGCTTGTCTTCAGAAAGTTTTAGTACTGCAAGTAATATCGTGGTTCACAAACAATGTATATTCTTAAATTTTTCTTAATATTTTTTAGTTTTAAGTTCTTTTTTGGTTGCAGAACATATTCACAACGTTCCGCAGATGGTCCCGTTGTTGAGAGAAAATTTATTATTTATTATTTATTATTTAATTTAATTTAATTTAGTTTGGTTGCGGAACATCTTCACAACGGGATCATCTTCCGCAGGTATTCCCCTTGTTGAGAGGAAAATTAATTAATTAATTAATCTTAAATAGTTTATTTTTTGTTTGGTTGTCGAACGTTTTCACAACGTTCCGCAACCAAAGAACATTCTGCGGATCATCTTGTTACTGAAATGAAAATTTGTATTTTTCATTCTTAATTTTATTTTTGGTAACTTATATATTTTTTTGACTGTGGAAGGTCTCCGTAATGGTCTGCAGATTGATTTTTTCTCTCAGAATGATCTGCAGATCATTAAGGAGACAAAAATGAAAAATACTAATTGTCATGTAAAGTAAGTTCACTACGGGATTACCCTCTTTTTACAATTGTTTTCACCTCGCAGTTTGTCATGTCTTATTCTCCTTCCTTCGGCTCTTCGTTTCTCTCTTAGCTTTGTTGCGGACGCGGTGGTTGCTTGCATCCGCGTGTTGTTTGCTGTTGGTAGAGTGTGATCTGTCCGACTTCTTGATGATTTGATTGTTGTCTTCCTTTGCATACCAGTGTCTGTCTTCGCAGTAGTAGTCTTTTTGATTTTGATTTCTGTGTGTTTCATCCTCTGTTGTAGCAAACGTTGTCGTATCGTACAAGTGCAAACTTCCAATCCAAAATCCCAAATCTTACTTTTTGCTGCTACTAATGATTCACAGAGATTACAAACAAACTCAACGGTCTGTGATCTTTACATAAATACCTAAAACTTTGATCTAATGCTATAGCAATGTAGCCCTTGGAAACCAAATCCGATGATATCCAATATGTCTTCCAGTAACTCTTGTGGAAGAAGTTACTTCACTTCTAAGTCCACGGTCTTCAAACCTCAAAATCCTCTAACCTATTTACCAAAATCTAAGCTTGAACCGCTAGACACGATCCTTGCAAAATCCTGTTCAACGGGTACCCATATCGTCGTCAACTGACCTCCCTACATGAAATTATGGCACCTCGAAGTATTTTACCCAAATTTTTCTCCACCAAGATGAAACTTAGAGAGGGTTCATGCAGTTTTGTGTTAAGCTTGAAATCCCACCTGAACTTTAAAACTCCCTAGTATCCACATCGCTGCCCCAGATCGGCTGGTCTTGGTCTTGTTGGAAAGCTTTCGGTAAGCAGTCTTGCTCACAACTGACTTCCACAAAAATAGTTATGATCTTTTAAAGCCCCAATGTGACTAAGGACCAAAGACTGTGTGAGAGCTTGTACAATTTTGGATCTTACTCCCCTACCCAAAAGTGCAAGAAAACTGCACGAGGACTTGTGCAGTTTGGCCATAAATCCTCAAAGTTCACCAGAAATTTCAACTGGCTGTAAGCCCCTCAACGTTACTCCAAATCTGGTGTTTTTGATGTCACCGGAAAGCTCTTGAAAATAAGTTTTCAATGGTACATAATATGTATGGATTTGAACTTTTTACAAATAGTTTATGTCTTTTCAAAGGCTTCTAACCCTCCTTTAGATCTAAATCCTATGAGTGCTCGTACACTTTTGGGGTCCATACCTTCACAACGCCTGCCAGTGGTGAAACTGGACGAAGGCTCGCACTGTTTTGCTGGAAAATGTAAAGAAACAATCGAAAAACTTCAAATGGTTGTAACTTCCTCTCCTTAAAGCGAAAAACTAGGCGAGGTCTCATGTAGTTTTGGTGCCTAGACCCAAGTGACTCAAATGTCCCCAACCCAACCTCCTAAGTTACAAAAATCCAAGCTAAAAATCTGGATAGCTTGTCGACGTCTAACTCAATATCACTAGACTGAAGTTAGAACCCCAGGCTTTTATAGTGTTTGGAAGCTGAGGGTAAAAGTTCAAGTGTCGTCCTCTATGCATGCCAAGTGTCTCGCATGCAAGTCTGCAAAGTGGACGTGTGCCATATCACCAAGTGTCAAGCATACAGTGCACCACGTCATCCAAACCTATCACTTCAGCCTTAACGTCTCATCGACATCGTCATGTCAGCATCTTGTCCTTCAGCACTTTGTCTCATCAGCGTCTTGGATGCCATGTCAGTCAGTCAGACGCCTTGTTAAAGTGTCACGACGAACAAACTCATTAAATTCACAACTGTCCGTAACTCCATCGTCTTAACTATGTTCGCGACGATAAAAAGATCAATTTTGATCATCTCGACAAGCACTATCCAGTGGTGCAGTTGGAAAAACGTTTAGAACAAGTTGAGAAAATTCCATCCCAGAATCTTAAGTTAACACCATAGTCGGTCCACTATCTGGATAAACCAAGGTTGATCAACGTAACAAAACTCCATGTTGGAATATGTTCTTCAACTAGCATGATAGATTTCGGACTTGTCATGAGCTTCACGGACATGTAGCCTATCATTGAGTTGTGCATCGTGCGATCAGTCCATTATGCAAACGGAAACACTCAAGTCCGCTTGATCACACAAGACCTGAAACTCACCCAGGAACTAAGTACCTTGGTCTGTCAGCACTTCAGCTGGTGCTCCAAAATGACTCAGCACTCGATCTAAGAACGCATACGCCGTCCCTTCACTCGTCTTGTCCGATAATGCCACCAACTCAATCCACTTGAAGAAGTGCTCCACCGCCACCAACACATACCGGTGGTGACGTACGATCAACGGTAAGAGTCCCACAAAATCCAAACTCCAATGATAACCCAACCTCATAATCGATAAGAGGTGTAACTGTGGAGTAGGAGCATTAAACGATGCTCATACTCGATCATAAATCACCCATCGTGCGACAAACTGTTGCACATCGACGTACATACCACACCACCAATACTGTCCTTGGAGTAAGCTATGCGTACGCTTCATTCCAGAATGTCCCAACTCCTCATGGGCATGTCGTACTAACTGTGTCCTCTGAGATGGATGTTGGCACTATCCGTACTCTTCCATCACCCCACACTTGAAGTACATGTTGTCCTTCTCATCGAAATCTCTTCGCTCGTTGAATAACACGATCTCGCTCCTTGGCACTTATTGTGTCTACCACCATATAAGTATGTAGATACTCCATCACGTTCACATCGTCATGGATATCTCGCTAGTCTGGAACACCATCTCCACCCTCAGGATCTGGAGACTCATCATCTACTCTTTGACTAGAGAAAGATACGACTTGACCCTCCATACTAGAGTTCATGACCAACACACAAAGAAAGGCAGATGCATGCCACCCTGACACTATCTCCTCATCAACCTCGTCATGCCATCGAGCCCCGTCTGATCCTGCTGATTGTACATGAGTTACGACTCAACCCATCGGCATGTAGGTTTGCAACTCCAGGTCTATGTACTACCTGGAAGTCATACTCCTGTAAGATTAGAGCCCATCGTGCAAGCTTCCCTGTAAGCTTGTCGGACTTCATCAACCACTTGAGCGGTTGGTGATGAGTGATGAGAGTAAAAGGGTTCTCAAACAGATAACATCAAAAATGCGCAACAGCCCACACTGCCGTCAAACACTCTCTCTCATACGAACTATACCTCGCCTCCGCTGAATTGTTGGAGCGACTGACATACGTCACCACAAACTCCTTTTTCTCATCATCATGCTAAGTCAGCACTGCTCCAAGTCCCAACGTACTCCAATCGGTGTGCAGTTGGAAAGGACGCCCCCTAACGAGTCCCCTCAAGATGAAAGCAGATGTCAACTTATCCTTGAGCTCTACGAAAGCTCGCTCTTGCTCATCTCCCCACTGCCACTCCTGGTCCACCTTCATCAGCTTGGTCAACGGCTGCGTAATTGCACTAAACCCCTTCACGTATCGACGATAGAAGTTCATCAAATCAACAAATGCTCGAACTCGACTCACATCTGTGGGGCGTGAGATACGTGCAATAGCCTCAACCTTCGTCTGTTGAACACCCAACCCACTTGGATAGATGATGTGGCTCAGATACTCTACCAACTCCTGGAAGAACTTACACTTCCCAGGGTGTAACTTCAACCCCTGAGCTCTCAACCGCTAGAACACATCTCGTAAGTGTCTCTCGTGCTCCTCCATTGTAGCACTATAGATTAAGTTGTCGTCAATATAACATCTGAAAAAATCCAATCCTGCTAGGATTCTGTCCATCACCCTTTGAAACTCAGCATGGGCGTTCTTCAACCCAAATGGTAAGAACCGCCACTGATACAAACAATCCTGTCGTGAGAGTCAATTCTCCAGAATGCTGTCTTGGACTTATCTCCTTCTCTCATCGGCAACTGATGATACCCTACTCGAAGATCCAAAGTACTGAAGACTTTCACATGCCTCACTGCATCAAAGATCTCCTCAGATGTCGGCATGGCATACTTACCGGACTTCATCTGCCGATTGATAAGACGGTAGTCTCCACACATGCGCCTATCCGTGTAGTTGCCATACATATCCTTCTTTGCTGGCATAACTGTGACAGATGCATACTCTCCATGCGACATCTCCACCAACCCAGCCTCCAACAAGTCTTAAGTCCTACTCTTGAGGCTCTCACCATATCACTGTACCTATAAGGACGCTGGAAGATTGACGTGTCATTAGCCAAGTCGATCCGTATACCAGGTCCTTTCAAGGTACTCAAATCCTTCATACTAAAGGCAAAACAATTCTTGTAACTCTTCAAGAATCTCTGAACTCTTCGTCTCTCCTCTCCTATAAGCTTGGATCCAATCTCCGGCAGTATCTTGTGTCACCATGCTAGAGATTGAAGACGAAGTAGTTGACTGCTATCTTGCAGCTTGTGGAGCAGTTTCCTTCTGCTCATCACCAACAACCTCCACTGCTACTGTGCGAAAAACTTCTGCAGTTCTAGCTGCAAGCTCCACACTTTCTCTTACGATATCCCATGATGTCCAAGGATGACGAACTCCACGTGCCTCGCCCCCAGCCTTTGTCTCCACTGACCCGGTAGGCAAAGAGCTCAAGAGTGTCCGAGCAGTAACACCCGTCGATCGCATCCGACGCTACTCAACCAATCCAAGGCTAACAATCCATGTCAAGCAGTTCAAGTCCATTGCTTGATCCAACACCTGACGACGTGAAGCCTCTGACATCAAAGCTATTGCTGTCGTACCCGTAGAGAAACCCATCGCTCGCTCTCGCTCATCGGCATTGGGCTCCATCAACTGTTGTAACCGAGCATCCCACACAAGCCCAGGTCCTCTATCTCTGTAAGCATGTGACGCTGGAAAGCTCACCAACATGGGCAACGCTGTCATGGACCGTCCTACTAGGTTCACCACTGCCATGGATGATCTATCGACGACTCTCACTACTTGAGATAGTCGTCTTGCATCCAAAATGCCATCAACTATGAGGTGCGCTGGTCCTCTCACTCCATCGTGTGCGCGCTTGAGTACGTCCCTCGGTAACAAGTTTGTCCACCACAATCATGGACGATGTGCACGAGATCTCACTCTCGCTGCATCTAACAACACTGCCGGTCCAACCCAAGACCGCATCTGGTGCACACTCGTCATCATCTGTGCACGAGCATCACTCAACAAAGGAACGTTCTCAAGATGTACGCTAGAGAATCCACTTGATGCATCTGGAGATGTCGTAAGATCCGTAACATTTTCCAAAACATCCTAGATCGCGGGTCATGTAAACCTTGACCTCTCCTCGCACGCGTGTGACCTTGACATGGCCACCCCGCTATCACCAAGTGAATGGTGCCAACAAACGTGAGATACTACGTCCCCAACAGCGAAATATTTGACGATAATGCTTGCTGGTATCCTTTAACAGCGGATATGGGTAACAACTCAAGATATCTCTACACTAAACGTGCCACGCAATGAGATGCGTCTCGCAACCTCATCTCTCTCCACTTACAAGTATCGCTGTACTTGTATGCCTGCCTGCAATACCGCATCCAAACCTGTGCTGATCCCTCCAAACAGCTCCAGCACACACACACCCTCCTCTGGATACTGTCATACAATGGGAGTCGTATCCAACGGTGATAAGATCACATGGTCAGTAGCAGGAACAACCCTTTGTTCCTCTACTGGTGGTACAAAGGTTTCACTCCAAACTTGCTGCACCAACCGATCAGCATATTGCTCCAACTCCCCACTCGAACTCCAGAGTGGAACATCCAAGGCAGATGGTACTAACGTGGACATGCTAAGCATGTCCTCCACCTCCTCAAAGACTGGAGTGTCCTTTGCATGGACATTGTCTTCTAACAACTCACCCGGTCAAGTGATGACTGAACTGAACCATGCAACGGATGTCATCGTCTCTGGTGTAGGCTTCGTCGTCCCAACTCTAGCACTGAACCGCACTGGTAAGCGGCTCATTCGTCCCTCACCGGACTGCCAACCTGGTCTGTAAGATGCTGTCTCCATCCAATAGTCGATCACGAACCCCATAAGGTATAACACAGCACCTCTAACCAATACATCATAAGACTCTGCGGTTGTAACAATGGCCTTGGTCCTCACCATGGAGCCATCCGTGAGATGATCTGATCGAACTCTCACCGTCAATTTCTCGCGTGTCATGTGTAGAGCTATACCCTTGATCCTCCTAGAGATGTCTGCAACTGGAATGGACATCTCTCCACCTCGGACTTCTTCAGACTTAAACCAATACACGCCGCCTTCCTCAACATCAACGGTTGGGCTCCAGAGTCTAACAAGACCTTCTGTGGTTGATACACCTTCCCTGAAGGTGCCACCAAACAGAAGATACCACTTCTGTTGTCCAACAACACCACACCTGGTGCCAAACCAGCACGGTCAATCGCCGGTCTCGCTGATAACTCATCTAACCTAGCAGTCGCCGCTTGCCAAGTACAACTAGTAGCTGTCTTGATCCTCGACTCCATGACCACGTCTACCGTCTCTCGCTGAACCACTTCAGCACTAGAGGTAACTACATCCTTGCTCCCACTGAGCGTGGCCGCCAACTGGAACACTGGAGCCAAGTTTACTCCCAATGCCTTCATATCCGTGGCTGAGAATAATGAGGCTCGCAAAAACTACAGTAGCCGCTCTCAACATCGAGTTCGACGTCGCATGTACAGACGTCGAGGGTTGACTCGCATCACCTCCACTCCTGGATGTCGATGCCTCCAACTCCACTGCACCATCGATAGGCCGTTTAGGAATCATAGATGTGGTCTTCAACGCCTCCGATAACGTGAATGACTGAGGAAGCCTGGCCTGTCTACCAACCTCCCCGCGTTGTAGATCCAACTCCATTGACGCACCTCGTGGCTCAGAGACACGTACTGCACCTCGAGTCATCGACGCAGATGTCTCAATCTGTGCCACACTTGTCATGAAGTCGAAGTCTCCTCCGTCTCCTCCATAAGACGTGGAAGCTTCTGTTCCACTAGATCTCCGTCACTACTTGTGGACGCACCGTTGGCAGTACGTACTCCGCCACCTGTGGATGTACCACTGCTATTGGCACACGAACTCATAGGTGCTACGCCTCCTGAAACTGCGCCAGTAGTGATAAAACGTAGTTGGGAGACCAATGCTGTCTCTACAACTCGATCTCAACACTGTAATCTCGTCTGAACTCATGGTAATCGTCCATCGATGGTCCCTCCAAGTGTTGGAATAAATCCTTCCACGTCCTAAAGGGTGTAAACAGCTGTACGTTCCACATCTGCTGCAGATCGCACCAACTGTTAAACTCCTGGATGAAGTCATCTAGCTCAATGATACCAACTGTACCCGAGTAACGTCGAGGTCCTTTCGTGGCTCCATAGATCTCGTCCATGTCCCACAAGAACGATATGGCGACACTATACTCACCATTAGAAAACGCGCTGTCTATGTCTGACTCGTCCTCTGGAACAACCGACGGCAATGGTGTAGGCATTCGGTACCTCATCCCACTCCGCATATATCCACTGTTGGAGAAGTCCCCACCAGAACCTCCCGAGAACTCCGTGATGAGAGAATCCCGATAACACACTCTCCAACCAGAATGTCAAAATCCTCATCACCACCGTAACCACCACTTGCTTAATCCCGCTGTCCTGTTGTGGGACCAGTTAGTATGTAAATTATCCGTATAAGTGCGTTTTGCACACAATTGTAGAAGTTGTGGTGTAATGGGATCTAAAACTTTGCTCTTATGAGCTTAGAATGCTCTATTATCTGCTGGGGGTCTCCATGGGGCAAAAAAGGACAAGGTTGAGTCCTTTAACTTCTCATTGGTCCACCAAAAAGTGAAGATAACTTGTCATCTATCTAAGTGTGCACTCTGGGAGGATCGGGGCACTTTCACGAGGGATTTTGGAGATCAGAGGGCAGGGGCGGAGAGCTCTCGACGGGAGGAGCAACCTGAGCCCAAATTTCACTCGATTTGGAGGTCCAGGGCATACGTTATGGCCATTTGAAGTTCATAGAGTGATGGGAGTACATAGCTTTCTCTTCCGATTGTAAGATTATGGAGTTTGAGTGATTGAGCCGTCAGATTGAGACCAGATTTCATGAGCTTGTAGTCTGTCAGTTGCTGAAGCTCTGACTCCAAATTTCACCACCGGATGTTATGCGGATTGAGCGCAATGGCGATTTGAAGGCGACGGGGTGCAGAAAGCTTTCAATCTGGAGCAGCAAGTTTGCTGATTTATGGAGGATGATCCAAACGATCAAATCGGCTGAAATTTCCTGAGTAGTGAGTTTACCTTCTGATTTGATAGCACAGGAAGTTTGAGTGGAAGTGGACGGTTCATTTAGACGATGAAGCTTATGTCCTGAATCTGAGATTGGAAGTGCGTGTTAGTTTCTGTGAAATTGTGTTAATTGTGGGAGGAGATCTAGCCGTCAGATCTTCCTGAAATTTGACCTGTCAGTAGAGATTTTAGTATCCTACCTACGTGGCAAGTTTGAGAGGAGACTGAACTGTAGATCTGTATCTATCATGTGTGAAAGTTCGCTGTTCTTTCTGCTGAGTTGTATCGGCAACGATATCTACTCTAGGTCCCAAGTCTGTTAGCGGCAGCTGGCAAAAAAGCATCTAGGGTGACGTTTGTATTGCTTTGGGGAGTATTCTAGGTGTAGATAAGACTTTAGCGACCTACGTTGTAACCACGTCATGTGGTTGTCAGGTTCGCACTCAACGTGACAAAGTGCGATCTTTAACCTGTAAAGTCGACTACTTGTCTAGCCTAGTCTCTAGTATTGAAACACGTTACGGTGCATGCATTTGAACCTTTCACCCAGACGATCTACACGTGGATGAGTATGATGGCACCAAACATGCGATGTGCATGTGTGTCACCTCATCGGTCCGTGTGGCTTGGGTTGCTCGGTTAGGGAGCTCGCACCTATCCTTGTTTTGTGTTCGAAACTTTTAAGCAAATGGGAGTGACCTATGTGGGGGCATTCGACCTGGGGAAAAAATTCAAGAGATTGTTCGTGGAGAGATCGTGGTGATCCTATGAGATTGTATCGGTGTTCTATGGATCGAGATACCCTTGTAGTTGGAGTGCAAATGTTGTGAGAGATGGAAGAAGGACTCTACTTACCGCTCAGATTTCCTTTCCGAAACCCTTTCCAGATCAAACTGATGTACATGGAACGAATTCATTTTCAACAGTTTCTGATAGGATCCTTTGGGCATAACTTTACCGCGCAAATCATGCTCTCGCCTGTCCTTGTGATCTTACCTGTTGTCACTTACGTCCAAGAATGAGATCTTACCGTCTATATCCTCATCTGACGAAATATGGATCTAAATCAACTCCCTCCTGTAAACTTTAACACCGAGTGCGAGATAAGACACATCTGTCGACCCAAAGCCATGTACGAAGCCTTAGTAGTGAGAAACTTCGAAGAGGAATACTACCGAGAAATCATGTCATCGCATATCCCGTTTGTCGTGCCCATGATCATCCAACGTTTTCGTGTGGTTATCTTGATCCTTTACTGAGAGGAAGAAAGTACTTAGTTATCGAGGAAGTTAGAGAGAAATCTACAAGAAACTTGTCGCTCTGCTGTGCATTGATCGCTAGCCACAGCCAGAAGGTACGCCCTTGCTCAAAGGAAAGGCTCTCGCTACGACACCGCTCCTACCGAGCTCACCTATCCTCTACTAGGACGATCAAGATAAAGACAATCTGTACCTGTCATCATCACAGACAGCCTCTCACGGTCTGTTGGTCGTCACTCGAACCGCACCGTGAGAAAGACAAAGATAGTCTGATTGGTTCGCAACTGCAATCTCACTAACGACAGCACATTGAAGTGAACTCACTCCGGAAATCAAGCGCCAACACAAGCAAACACAACGCACAAACAGGAAGCAGAATATGGAGGGGTTCCAACCACAAGAAGTCCAAACGATAACCCTCCACACTCAAACATTCACATAAAGATAAATTCAATCTCACCCGAACTGATGACTTCTCTTCGGTGATATATGGTCACCCACTATCGTAAATGATACTTGTGGTCACTAACTAGATGTCTACACCTCTAGTAGCTCCAAAAACATCCACGTGGTAGCTCTACTAGCTCACCCAAGACAACTGCCACCAACTGTCTCCATACACGTCTCTATAGTATAGACAAACACTACCACAACTATAGCTTCCCCCTAATACTGTGGGGTCGCCCTACCACTCCTCTAAGAACGTGCAAGAAAGTCTCCTACTACCTAAACAAGTCCATAAGTATTTGCACGCATCCCTAGAAGACACCAAGAACTATTGATCTAGTGATAAAGCCAAAGCTAAGACTACAGAGTTAAGAGTCCAGGTCTAGGAATAGTGTTGGGATGGGTGACCAGTTGATTTTACACTTCCCACACAACTGAAACTTGGATACCTCTCTCACGCACGCCAGCAAGCTGGCTTGCGGCGGACGCGAGCTCGGGCTCCGCTCCGCCTCCGCACTCTCTCACTCTCGCACACCTCGACACTCTCGCTCATTCTCCGCTCCGCTCTGCTTGGGTAGAAGAAACTCGAGCCAAACACCACAAGAAGGACGTGTGTGAAGAGGACACATCGAAAAACAGCAACTCGGGGGTTGAAATTGCACTCCAAAAGGTCGAAATCTGCCAAATTGGCACTCGCAAGCGGGTTTACGTCAGATTTGGACCACCTACGACCTTCTTCGGCTTGTAACTTCTTCAATCCTTCATCAAATCGAACGATTTTTGGTGCGTTGGAATCGTCTTCTCGGCGCGCACCTACTGCACTCTTCAGCACCAAAATTTGTCCACCCACGACAATCTCACATCTGTCGACCTCAAATTGACACAAATTGATCACTGAAACCTGTCACAGGAAATTCCAGCAGCTCTTTCGCTCTACCTCACCACCAAATCGACCAAGAACAAGTTCAAACGACAGCAATCTTCACAGTGATCGATCACCCAACCAAAAAGAACCACTCCGTGCACGCACGCACCCACAAATCGAAGATACCAATGATCTGTCCACTCTGGAGATACCATCGGCTGAAATCCGTGACCTGAAAGCTCTCAATCAGACCTCGCAATCTGAGTTATTCGAGTGATATATGGTATGTACTCACTCGAGCATGCCAACGGGCACTAAACAATCACTAAAGTCGAGCCAAATCCACTCTGTGCTCGCAAAGAATCCAGATTGCACTCACCAAGACTATCCACCATATGGCCAAGAGCTTGAAGGCTCAACTCGAAGAACTAAGGCCTCCAAGTCCTACCTGCGAAGTATACCCTTAGTGGGCTCTCTTACCAACTCGTCCTAATGGCACTAACGGCCTTATCGGGATTCGTCACTTCGCACTCGATCAACCTAGATGAGGTGCCAAACTGACGTGACAAAGTAGATACATCAAATAAATTTAAGCAAAGCATGTTGAGTGTCGAGCGTCGAGAGTTGAGTGTTAGGTCAGATGCTCGAGAGAAGCAAATCACCAAATTCAGTGTAAACAAGTCATTAATTGGATGATTACTAATACTTATCAAGCATCAAAAACTGATGTTCTAGTTTAATATTAATGTAAAACTATTATTTCGAATAATTCTTACATCAATAGATGAAACTAGCACACTGTAAACTGAAGTTCATACAACATAAACTGAAATCCAACAATGTGTCAAAATGAAAGATGTGAATGTACATCTTAAATTTATGTGTATACACAAAAATATGTTTGAAAGTGAAATATGTATGGCAAAGAACTCATTATTAAACGAGCATATTATTTTGATTACAGTTATTCTTCAAATGCAATATGTGTAATATCTAAAGTATTTTTAATTATATTTTACATTTTTACTTGCTTAAAATATATGCAAGGTTTAATCGTTTAAATTATGTACGTAATGAGTCTGAAATAACAAAACTACTAACTGTTAACATATACTAATGAATATACTATAATTAAAAATATAGTATATTCTAAATGTTGATCATCAAAAAATGTGAAGTATATATGCAAATATAGATTATACCCAAAGAGTCCATATTGATGATATGACACTTATATATATAGTGAAAGTATGAACTCTCAATCATCGAGAGGAGTGACTGATCACGTAATTAAAAATAATAGTTAAAAATAATAGAGAAAACGTAAATTAGAGGTACTCAAATTAGAAATTGTTTTATGTTTGATAAAATAATAAAAGTTATAATTTTAGTGATATTGTTCATTTTTAGTCCATAATTTGAAACTCTCGACAGTCGAGAATTATAATTTTATGTAAAAAAGATTAGTACAGTTTTTTATGTATTCGCATCACTCTATCGACACTTGTGCATGCCGCACGTCACATACGGCATGCCTTGCATGCTGAGTGGACTACCCCTAAATTCCTTGAGAGAATTGACTTGAACTATGATTTTGATATTCTTTTCTATGTAGATTCACCGTTTAACCTTTCTATATATTAGTTATATTAGTTTAGTCTCTCTCATAACTGTAACGAACTTCACAGAACTAGTTATACCGCTGTAATAGTAAATAGATGTTCACACTAAATACTAGCGTGGTAAGGGTGTATTTCCAGAACGTGGAGTATTCACTTATCATAATAAGCTCACCTCATGAGGTCTGACTGACGAAAACCAAAATTAAGTCCAAAATTAATTTTTAAGATTTAAGGATTCTTCAAGGTTCTGTAAATACAATTGGTCACGTGAGATCCTACTTACATGCAGAAAATGAACTCTAACTAAAATGAACTCTAATGAACCTAAAGAAGAAAAACATGGATGATTTCCTATGGAAGTCATCCATGTTTTTCTTCTTTAGGTTTCCTAGAAAAGGCGAAGGTACGCCTATTTTTATTAAAAAAAGTTAAGGACCAGTACACTACGGGTAGCCTAGCGACATGGTGACAAGGAGAACTGTATGCTGCAAGGCCATAGGTGTGATAAAGCAGGTATTCACTAAGAAGAGGTAGGACCAAGTTCATCCTACTGGACTGGAGCAAGTAAAAGTGCATCCAATGGAGTCGACTATTGTACAAGTATAAACGTCTTATATTTATGTGCCTCTGCACAAGGAGGCAGAATTTATTCGTTTATTTTATTTTTCCTTTAGTGGCACATACCTATAGGGGGGAAATATTATCTGCGTACAATATCAACTTCGGAGATATACTGCTCGTTTTTTGTTATCGAAAAGAATATAAATATTATATAAAATTCTTATTCTATAATAATTATAAAAAAGGGTTTATATATAAACATTAAATGATAAATACACGTATAAGTTGAAATACGATCCAAACATAATCAGTAAAATAAACACAAGTAGATGCACTTCCAAACAAGTGAGAGAGACTGCTCACCAACATACACCTTTTTTACATGTTCAATTTATTATCTAACCTTTTTATTAAAAATAATTATAAATTAAATCTCTAAAATATTAATAAGAAAAAAGTAACAGAGAAGTAAAAGTTAAACCTTTGCAACCTTGCACATTTGTCTCTCCATCTTTTGATGGAGAGAGACAAATATACAAGAGTTTAATTTATTATCTAACTCTGGTTAGATATTAAATTAAACTCTGGTTAAGTTAATTGTATTCATGAGTATAGTTGACCGCACTTGTATCTTCTGTGACGCGCCAGGCGAACCAAGACTTATGGTTCATTTTCTGCTCTCTCCGTGTTTCCAGACATGAGTTATCAAATAATTTTTATAAAATATTTTAAATATTTTAAATATATTTTTTATTTAACATATATGTATATTCTCGATAACATTAAGCGAAGAAAAATTCCCAGAGTTCATCCAGCATGCATATTTTGCCTATCCATCAGAAGATAGGAGGAGGTGAAATATACAAAGACGACGCCTTTTCTCTCCAAAGGAAAGAGTCTGAAGCTCAGAAGAAGAAACGGCTAGCGCGAATACGACCGCGACTCCCCAAACAAGCACGCTGTTCTAGATCTCCACGAAGTTGGCACACGACGACAGGAAAGTGCATGTCGTTACAGCGCGAGGGAGAGCTCTACCAACGGTAAGGTGAGAGAGTCCCGATAGCACCACGGAAAGAAATACCAACCATCTGGTTTCCATGGACTTCCCTCGAAAGTACAACTGAAACAGCATCGAATCAAGCACGGTTCTCGATTCCAGTTTGCTGGAGGGGTTTGCCTTCCTGGAGCGAGCGATCGTCCTTGGGTTTTAGACGTTGTTGACCTCATGGGCCTTGATCAGCTCTGGCGACCATGGTCCTCGTCGCCGCCTCCGTCGAAGAAGGCGACGATCGATGAACCATCTGAAATCGATCTGTGCAAGGAATTCAAAGTCGACGACGACAGTGCACACGTCCCGAAGAAGTTACAGAACCGAGTAATCGGAGGGGACTGCCTCGAGTTCATGAAGCGTTTACCTTCCGACATTCTGGATTGCACGATAACTTCTCCACCTTGCAATAAAGGAAGACGAGAGAACCTCCACTACAGTACATTTTCTGACAATCTTCCGTGGGATAAGTATGTGGCCAACCAAATGGAAGTTCTGAATGAACTCTATCGAGTCACCAAGCCGGGTGGACATCTGTGGTACATTCATCAAGTGCAGCATCCTCTATCTAATATCTGCCATCCAATATCTTGGATTCTGAAGACCCCATGGACGGTAAGTTTAAACCAACGCATGACATTGCACACGCTCGTTGTTTAGACTGAGCAGAGCGAGTGAGCGAGCAAGTAACAAACCCATCGATTGTCCTGTTACAGGTGCGACAGGAGATTACTTGGGGAAAAAACAGCTGCAGTCTTCCGCGGCGTTATCGTTTTATGGTCTGTGATGAACGCATCTACTGGCTCAGAAAAGAACCAGGCCCTCGTTTCGAATTGAGTCCACATGTGACTAAGTGGGGAACCATCTGGAGACCTCCACACCACAGTATGACCAGAGTCTTCCCACATCCTTGCGCTTTTCCCATTTACTTGGCGCTGGCGATTCTGCATGCGACCAATATCCCAAACGGGTCTTTAGTCTTTGACCCTTATGGAGGAACAGGTACTACCGCTAAGGCAAGTCAGATTGCTAATCACCACTACCTGACCGTGGACATAGACAAGAAATATGTGGATATGATGAAGAGCCGATTGAAGACGACGAGGAATGAAGATGAGTGGTGGATTACTCTGTTAATGAAACAGATAGCAGACGGAACACTAGACCTTTCCATGAGTTTGTCTAAACTAGTGCAGGAGAGAATAATGGCCGGCTGACCCGATTCTCCAGGCTTGCATTGTTTGCAAATATTCTGCATTGCGTTTAGGAGAGGCGAACGCTCAACAAAACCAACTGCAACTCTCTGCGCAGTGTGGCGAGTATTTACAGCGTGCTCCATCTGTTTGCAATTGCAATCTAGGGTTTACAGGATACAACCTTACTCGTCTATCCCGTTTTCCCAGATCTATACACAAGTATAGATCTGTAGATAAGTAAGAAGAAGAGTACGAGTTAAGCTGAGTTTTCTGCTAGCTCTGTAAGCGCTTGGAAGATGAACTAAGTAAGGAGAAGAGTACGAGTTAAGCTGAGTTTTCTTCCTGCTCTGTAAGCGCTTGGAAGATGAACTAACATAAAAGATCATCTGCAAAGTCACCTCAATCTGATTATCTGGGGGTCATCAATTACTTATATCCCAAGAAAATCAGAATGGGTCTTCAAGAAGAGTGGTGCATAAGCATACTTAAGGTGCCTTTTCATTTCCCACAGGCAGGAGCTCGAGGGGGGTGCTTGGCAATAGCAGAACACGGTGTAAACGAGTTCAGAGCACACCAGAATCGAAAGTCTAGGGTTCGCAGCTAAGCACCCCGCAGAAACTAGAAAACAATTGGGGGTTCTTACATGTACAGATGTTATGTTTTGCGGAGTATATAAGAGTTTTGCACGTAATCTAGATCTGCAGATTCTGAACTGGATCTGTAAGAATTGATATGCTTTGAATTTTTTACTATCAGGATTAATCTTACCTTGGTTGGAAAACCATGTTGTATACATAACCGTTCCTGCCTGAGGGAAAAAGTTTTCTGATGGGGAAGAAAGAGTTTGCTAGAGGGGAAGGTGGGGAAAGGAAAGCTGCTCCTCATGATCAACCTACAGAACAGAAATATTATCCAGAACGAGGATGCATGTGAAAATATGGAAGGTCCTAACAGACAATACAGAATCATTTCAAGAAGAGAGAGGAATACGTAACATAGTATACGTCGTGCATAAGATTCAAGCATACAGAGGATAGTGTATAAGAGTTGTCTGTAACAGTTTCTTCTTTCTTGTCTAAGATGGCGCCCCACGTATTGAACTTAGTATGACGCAACTGAATGGATGTTAGTAATTTTAGATCCCACTTGGAAGTATTGCAGTAAATGTCTTAAGGTTTCATATAAAAAAGCAGTGCATCTTATTTCATCTTATTTCATCTTTATTCTTATTTCTCTTCACCCAAGATTCACTGGTACATGTCAATGCACATGAGTTGAACTGGAATGAGAAACTTCATTATAATCTGAAGGATGCAAGAAGTAGAATCTGAGAGATGAAAGACTCAAGAATGTTGTTGGGATGATACAGATCACAGTTAACTTATTCGAACTCATAGTCTGACATACATATAATATGGATGCTTGCAAAGACGTCTCCTTCAAACTGGAGCTCCTAACCTCCCGAATCTTCACTCACACACCACTTCTACTTGCCACTTGGGTGAAGCAATCCTAACAGCAAGCAGCTTTTCTCAGCCGCCTGGATCTCTGCCAGTTCAGCTCTCATAATAGCGGTTTCCCATCTCCTTCTCATATAAGCAAGCTGCAACTCCAGGAAACTTTCCCTCTTCTCGAATTCTCTTTTCTCATCTTGTAAGGCATTTACCTTTGCCCTCAAGTCTGCGACTTCCTCCTCCGCTTCCACGGCTGCAAAATGGAGTTTCATGCATTCTTCCACATGCTTTTGCTCTTCCAAGTACAGCCTCTCCATCTTCTCTGCCTTGAGTCTGCTGTCTATTTCCGCAAGCTGGAGACCCAGTACCTCCTCGTTCTTATATGCAATTTCAGCTTCAAGCTCCTCAAGTACTCTCGTTGGCGATAACTCCAGCTCTTGAGATCTTGTTGTCGACTCCAGTTCTGTTGTAGATGAGGTGTACGGAACATTACTCGGTACTGTAACCCCAGAGCTTTCACACCTTGCAATTGACCGGCGCCTTTTGCTCGGCCTAGTCGGTGAAAATGGTGGCGTTGGAGGATCGAGATCATGTGGAGCCTGTTCAGTCGACTCATTCGACTGTACAGGCCCCAGATCTACAGGATCATGGGACTCCAACCTCGTAAATGTAAGGTCATCGTATATTGTAGGGTTATCTCCTTCAAGCATCATGCGTTTGTCTCCCTGCTGAACCTGACTGGCAGTACCTTCACCATGATACGGAACAATCTCGTTTAAGGATTCAGGTTTGTGTCTGGCAAGAGATTTTCTGTATAGGAAGTACATTAAAGGTCCAGCCAGCGTTCGGATTTGACCGGAGAAACTGCTGCGTAGAATCTGCAACCTCTTCAGTTCGGCAAGAAACTTATCATACACACACCTTGCCCAGTTCATCTCGGCACCATCCAGAGCTTCGAGTACGAAGCAGATTAGTTCTCTCGGAGCGCGAGACGGTTGCTTGATGCAGGGAAACCAGATTGTCTTGCTCAGCAAGACCAGCAGATCCCGAACTAGTTCATCTTTGCAACTGGCAATCAGAGCGCTACTCCAGTTATCTCCTTTGACGGGGAATATGGCAGCGCATCTAGAAGCTGCGCACGAGCTCGTCGGCTTCAATCGATCAAGAGATGTGGTGCTCCACTGATCATGACTTCCAAAACCGGACATATCCAGAAAGTTATTCGGACTTAAATCGATCTTCGTACCATGGACTGTTGTTGTTCGGCTTTTGAACTCCCAGTGATCCACAAACTCCTGGGAAACCTCCTGATCCTGCCACACCCAGGCCTCTCTTAGAAATCTGACGACTCCAGTCTCCTCCAAAACCAACAAGATCTGCAGTTGAGGATTTCCAACCCCACAGTCCATAAGAACTCTAACCGCTTCTAGACCATGATCATGAAGCCCTAGCCACTTGCTGGCTCCGTCGACCAAATGATTATACCTTGAGCTCGAGCCAGCAGGATTCTGCAACTCTTTCTCCAAGTTCAAATCTTTCATCGTCAATTTGGTGACCCAAGAAGAGTGGAAATCCCTCCAATTAATCCCTCGAGACTATCGAGGCTCACGTCAAATCAACAGATTCTGAAATGATAGCTCTCGGAACTATCTCACGTTGAATGCTTCCCTCTCATCTACATATTACTACGTAAAACTTGTCTTCCTGATCATGATCCAGTCCATCAGTACCACAGCACTCATTACATGGACAAGGAATGCAGTCCATCACAGCAGTGTCGGCCAATCTGTAAAGCCGCTGAGTCCAAAGCCATCATGCATTTGCAATTCCAACAAGGCTTTCAAGCTACAAAACCGTAGCTTACCCAACCGGGTCGGCAACTTCGGTCGGCAACTTACCCAACCAGCTGCCGGATGGCATCAGATGAAATGCATGACACGATCATGACCACTGCGTCGCTACCGTACCGGTTATCCAACATCTAGTCTTGGGAGTCATCCTGCGAGCTAATCTCTCAAGAAATTTTGCCGTAGAACTGCAAATTTGAAAGGGGCGTTAAACGCGACGGCCGCACAGATATTTGAAATGCATGTGAGCCAACCTGTACATATATTATGCTTATGTAGGTTGTGCATGCATGGAGCGGGTGTATTATAAGGACATGAGTTGAGTTGAGTTGAGTTGAGTTTTGGTTTGGGTTGAATTCGAACAACAAGTCGAGGAAGTGAGAGTCTCGCTCTAGGTTATCGATCAGGCAGCATGTTTCGAGTGCTCTCAGATGGTTTTGGTATGCAGTGAGCATACTCTTGAGGTCAACGGGCAGGAATTCGAAACAAATTGACGAGCCGACGGGCTTCTAGCTGTGGAGCTAGCTAGGTCCGAATGCCCGTAAGTCCTGATTACTTTTCCTCCAGACGGGGGACAAAATAATGACCAAATCTTAACCGGCACAAGCTCATCACCTGATAAATAAACAGTCGAGCACACGAGGAGTTTCACGGGACGTCGCCTTTCGAACAAGTATAACTGGAGCAGACGTAGACTGAGTCTTGAGAACGGTAATTTGCTATCAGGATTCCGTCGTAATATAACCGTCTTGAACTAGGCAGGAGATCAATAAAATGGCACTGCCAGGCAGAGATCAATACAATTCAGACTACTGAAGATTGTGGTTCTCCCATGTTCAGGACCAGGAGCTGGTGTGAAATACGAAGGTTCTTCCAGAAGAAATATCGGAGTTCCACGGGATGCTAAACCTTGAAGTTTCTCCTTTTCGCCACAAGCGCCATCTTTTACCAAATCTCGAACTGAGGTGTTCTTATAAGTGGCTCAATACTACGGTAGCCAAACAATACCATGATGGCCAGCCTTTCGGTACAATGAAACAACTACGTTCTCTGGTACAGACAGGCCGTCGTCTCTGAAGCCAAACCGATGAAGATTAGAACAGCCAGCTGGAACGTGAGAGGACTTGGAGATCCGCATCGACTCCACATAGTTAAAAAGCGACTAAAGCGTCAATGAAACCAGATAGATGTTCTAATGATGTAAGAAATGAAGATACATTAAAAGAAAGCTAGTTTTCGCTTCAACCAGCTAACTTGTAACCAACAGTATGTAATAGACTACAGCTACGAGGGGAAGGCGGGAGCAGGAATTGTTATGTCGAGAGATTGGAGGTTGTAGAAATAAGAAATAACGGAGTGGTCACCTAACATGGATGATAGCAAAAACACCACTAGACATAATAGGGTTTGCATCGATACACGTGCCCAATGACAGACGAGGAAGATCAAAACTTTGGAATGGATGGCAACAAGATGGAACATCGGCCAATGGGTGCTAGGAGGATACTGGAATAGTGTAGATACGCTCATGGCAATGTCAGGAGAGCTCTTCAGCACGGCAGAGAACGACGGGCTTGGCAGCGATTATCATCACATCAGGACTTCGCAGACAATTGGGAACTGTCATCACAGCGGATAGGGCCATACTTTATCCGACAATTCAAAGTAGGTGTGAGACTAGACCAAGCAAGACTCGACGAAATCTACATGACACTGTCCAGAAGAGGAGAATGGGGTCAGTTAGTGTACAAATACAAGCACGACAGAAAATAAACACTTTCAGATCACATACCAACTCTACAACAGACAACAGTCAGCAACATAAGCAGAGGAGGAAGCTACTTCAAGGTCTCTCAAGCTAAGCAAGTCTGGAGGGTGATGGCGAACACAATCAGAGATCCTCGAATCCGATGGGAAATGAAGTAGAGAGCAACTGAGATGATCTTCAAACCGAAGGAGAGGCAAGTAGGAGAAGCAAGAAGCAACTAGAAGTTCATAAGCAACAACTAGAAGACGAAAGATATAGAGTGACAAACATCCGCACAAGTGAAGTCGATGACCTGCTTGCAGAGCTGGAAGTGAAGACAAGAGAAATTGAACACAAGCAAATGATATTTCTCAGAAGGTGGAGCAAAAACAGGTGGCTAAAAGAAGGGGATGTGCCATCAAACTACTTTTTTTTCATCGCTGAAAAGGAAAAGAATAAAGGAAAGCATAGCATGGCTGGAAACAGAGGAGGGCAAATATCTAGGAGAATGCATTGAAATCCTAGTAGAAATTACATCTTACTACCAAAACCTCTACTCGAGGGATGAGGTAGTAGAAAAGAAGACAGAAGGCAAGAAGTACTCAGCCACCTACAATAGAAGGTCACAGAGGAGCAAAACAAAACATTGAGGGAGAGGCAGGAAAAGGATGAAATTGGACAGATCATCAAAGAACTAAAGGTGGAAAAATCACCTGGTCTTGACGGCATGACAGTTGAGGCGATGTGGATCATGGGAGAACAGATGGAAGAGGAACTAATCGCCATGGTACACACCTTTTGGGAGGAGAAGCTACTCACATGGAAGGCAAGGAGTGATCAAGTTAATCCCAAAAGAGGGAGAACTACATCGACTGAAGAACTGGAGGCCGTTATCAATGCTCAACAAAGTGTACAAAGTGATAGCAAAGATACTGGCGAATAGAGTACGTGAGATCCTACCAAGCATAATAGATAGGAAGCAGAAAGGGTTCATTACAAGGAGAAGAATTTCAAATAACATACTTACCTTCAAACTCGAGCAAGAATGGGCAGAGAAGGAGAAGAGCCCTTCAATGTTCTTAAAGCTTACGATAGAATAAATGACACTTTTCTATGGGAGACAGGGATAGATCAAGCACTAACTAAAGGTCTGGTGGTAGGAGCAGAATCAAAGGTTCACATTAACGGGCAATTCACCGGGGCGATATAGATCGAGAGAGTGTTCGCCAAGGATGCCCACGGACATCGATGCTTTTTGTCACAGCAACATCACCGTTAAAGTCGATCCTAGATAGGCAGGATACAAGAGCTTAAACTGAACAGCGGGAAAACATTGCTTCAATAGCTTTTTGCAGACGACACAAGATTACAACTCAAAGCGAATGAGGAGAATTTCCACAACGTACAAGAGGCAGTGACAGAATATGAGAAGGTCTCGAATGTCATACTGAATATCACGAAATCTCTGATCATTCCGATGGGACTAGACAGCATCCCAACCTGGATGGAGAGGATAGGATGCAAAATAGCTGAAGAAGGAGACATAGTTAAGTACCTGGAATACTCGATAAGAAGGAGTCTGATAGTCCACTAACAATTGCACTACCTTCAATGTTAGTGGACTATCTCCTCAAGAAGGTACAGAAAAAACTGAATCACTGAACATACAGAAGTCTGAACTTCACATGTAGATTAATAATAGTCAAGCACATCTTGAATAGTATGCCCACACATGTAATGACAGGAGTAGCTACGCAATAGATCTTCCTGCAAGGCTTAGAGAGAGTTTACAGGGATTTTGAATGGGGTGTAAACGATCAAGGCCAAAAAAAAGAGACCTATGATCACTTGGGCAACATTCCAAGCACCGAAGGACAAGGGAGGCTGGAACATATCAATAGTAGGGACACAGAGCAGGATGGGGAATGGAACGACTGGGAGCAAATAGTAGAAGATTTTGCAAGGAAATCAATGATAAGCAAGAATTGGAAGCAGAGCACAACCAATTGGGACCTGGCGGAGCTCCTTCTCACGAAAGCATCCACCTACAACGCAGTGATCAAGAATGGAGCAAGATGGGGGAAGCCCTTTTTCTGGATCAAGGAAGGCATGTATAGGTAGAGAAACACACGTTACAAAAGATCATAGCCTTAGCTCGCGCTGAAGGATGGATGGAGTGCAAAGAGGCAACATGTTACTGAAAGCAGTGAAATGGGAGTGCATCAATAACTTTCGGCAACTAACGGAATGGGCCATTGAAGGAGGTGGAGAAATACAAGAAGACAAGGATCTGAGAGAATTGACAGCAAGATGGACTCAAAGTGTGAGAACGGGAACAGGATGCTCGAACATCAGCAAGCTAGAGGGATGGACCTGGAAAGCCAAGACAGTGAAGGAGAAAGTTAACCAACTATCAATGGAACGGATTGATAGAAAGCAATGCATCACATTTTCCAAACTCAACAAAAGGTGGGAATTGATTGATAACGACGACCGATGGAGAAAACAATGAAGGCGAATCTAGGACTTGCACCAAACAGAAAGGAACAAACTTTTCATTTGGAAAGAATGCCTTGCAAAAACTCAAAAATGCACAGCGGAATGCATAAGATGTCAGAACGCAATGGAGAAGGTTGAGCACCTTCTTTTGCATTGTAGATTCGCAACATAAAGGTGGAACAGTCTGACAAGAGGAATACCTGGAGCGAAAGTGAAAACAGACAGCATGATACAATGGGCGAACAGCTTCTGCAGAAAAAGAGCAACAGTTAGCGAAATAGAAGTGACTGAAGTGGCCACCATCATGTCTCATCTTGCTATGGTGTTAACTTAATGTTCTAGGATGGATTTTCCTCAAACTTATTCCAAACATGTTTCTGAAATCACCATTGGAGAGCCCTTTAGAGGTGATCAAAATTGATCTTTTATCATCGTGAATGGAGTTGAGACGACGGAGTTACAGACAACTGTGACTTTTAGGATTTTATTCGTCGTGACGCTGATGAGACATATGATAGATTGACGTGGCATCCAGAATGCTGATAGGGCAGATTGTTGATGGGCAGGATGTTGACATGACAAGTGCTTACTGGATGGAGTTGTTGATGAGACGTTAGGACTGAGGTGGTAGATTTGGGTGATGTGACACCGTGCTAATCCGACACACGTACCACTTGGCAGACCTGCATGCGGAACACTTGGCATGCACAGAGAGCGACAACTGGAATTTTACCCCCTAGCTTTCAAACACTATAACGTTGAGGGTTCTAGGGTTCAGTCTAGTGATTTTGGGTTAGTCGTCGACAGGCTGTCCAGATTTTTAGCCTAGACTTTTGGAACTTAGGATTGGGTTGGGATTTTGAGTCACTTTGGATCTATGCACCAAAACTAGACGAGGTCTCGCATAATTTTTTTTGTCTTGAGAGGTCACAATGAACTTCAAACGGTTGTAGAGGTCGCTACAGAGATCAGAATTGAGAGTTTATGGCACTGTTGGTTAGGTGTTTCCGAGCCCGTTCTGATGATACCAAGAACGTAAAGTTTGGACTTAACAAGAAGAAGGTACAAGCATTTGAAGTTTTTGGCTGTTTCTTTAGATTTTCTAGCAAAATTGTGCAAGTGCTCACACTGTTTCACCACTAGGAGGTGTCGAAGAGATATGGGCCTCAAAAGTGTACGAGCTCTCGTAGAGTTTAGGTCTAAAGGAGGATCAGAAGCCTATGAAAGGGCATAACTATTTGTATAAGGTTCAGATTCGTGCATGATAGATACAATATGCTTTCGCAAGAGCTAGTAGAAGACATATTGGGTACCGTCAGATTTTGTTTTTTGAGAGCCATGCAACTGTAGCATTAGATTGGGGTGTGAAGCCTTGGATTTTCATTTTGTTTGTAAATTTTTGTTTTTGTTAGTAAAGAAGTAGATTAGTTAGCATAGATGACGAGATAGAATAGTTTTAGTTGTAGTATAGAGTTTCTTTGCCGAAGGATGCTGAGTGGAAATACAAGAACTACGAATTGTATATCTTTGGTATGATAATCTGGCTGCATTCTACAGACGAAGAGCTTTCCAGAGATATCTCATTTGCTGAGAATGGATGTCGGACGAAGAAGTTATGATCTTAAGAAGTATGACTAATGTTAGTACGACTTTGTCGTCGAAGCTCAAGAGGAATTTCGCACGTGAGGAGCGAGAGGAAATAGGTATAAGAGGAGTACAAAAATTCACTTTTACTATTCCCACTCGCAGATTTATTGTAGCGCTTCGAAAATAGCGATAAGAGATTACGAAGAGTGACTTCACAATGCCAGTAGGAACGAACGGGTTCAAGGTGCAGAGCTACAGGGATCCTTTCCGAAGGAACATTGCGGTGGCTTTGAATACGATATTCAAACCTTGACCAACTGGCAAATTCACTTCATCGAGCTGATACTTGCGAGAAAGAAGACGTATTGGGCGAAGATCTTTCATGTGCATTGTTCAGAAGTTGTTCAATATCTTCGACGAAGACGCACTGATGTACTTCGCAGCCTTCACCACAGTCTTCTACAGAGGGATGCACTTGCTGACACCGGCCAAGGAAGACAAGTATGGACCGAGGGGTTGGGCGGAAAAACGAAGCGACATTAGAGTCGACGTCTCAGCGGGATGACATGATGACACCCGTGACTTTTGTAGGACGGAGTACGCGGACGAAGAGAAGAACGATGACAGGATGCGAGGAAGAGCTACTTTGTGCAGGAAAAAGAAGGCGAAGAAGTAGACGGTTGAGACTTCAGAGGAAGAACCAGAAGAAACTCAAGTACCAGCTAAGTCTTCTTCGGTGGAGATTGTAGGAGAAGTGCGCCCAAAGCGAAGTCGAGTGAAAGAAGAACCCGAAGAATTCATACTGCGAAGAGTGAATTCGAGAGCGACTGAGGTACAAGTTGAGAAGTCCTCAGGAGAGACTTTGTACTTCACCGCAGTAGGATGAAGCGACGACTTCAACCTGTAGAGATCGAAGTATTGAGAAGGAGCTGCAGACGTTCGAGAAGACATTGGACTTCTTGAGTGGTACCGCGCTGTCAATCCTCACTCAACTGGATATGCAGAGGCAGATATACGAGAAAGAGACGAAGATGTCATTGACGTTGTCTGAACTTCTTAGTGCGATACACTTCGAATTGAAAGGATGGCAGGAGGAGAAGCACCAACTCATGATGAAATTGGAAGTTACTTCGGAGGAGGTGAAGAAGCTGATACTGGAGCGCGATGCATTGTTTCAGACAAGTCCGAGGAACAGATAAAGTCTTCATAAGATATTCAAGACTTACAGACGAAGTTGAACTTGATGACTTCAAGGTTTCACTACATGAAGTCAGAGACGAAGAACTTGTGAAGATCGAAGAGACGAAGACTTCAACAGAGACGAAGACGGAAGAACTTCAAGGTAAAGTGGACGAAGTGCTAACTTCGTACTTCGTAACCGAACTCGATTCTTCGGAGAAGGAGCTTCTAACGCGACTTCGGATGGAGATGATGACAACGACAGATCTTCCGGTGAAGAGTAGGATTGTTCGAGTCGCAGAGAGGATAGTACGCGAGATTAGAGAGATCAGAGAGACAGTTAAACTGTCATTGTGGAGTATAGCTAGGACTTTACAGTTAGGTAGTGTAGACACTTTCGTTCCGCTATCTAGGGGACGTGATCTGACGATGAAGATGTAATCCTTCTCTTAAGAAGTGAGATCTTTCATCTTTGGACGAAGCTGTATATAAGCGTTGTGTTGTTCGTTCTCAAGATCTCTATGTGTTTGTTATTTGGATTTTTTATTTTCTGAAGTTTACGGAGTCATTGTGTGTTTGTCTTCTTCGAAGTTTTACTTACAAAGTTTTATAGTTTGTTGTGGTAAGAATAAGTCTGGGTGACGAAGTTCTTTGCTATTTAAAACTGAAATCAGAGTAAGGAGTTTGAGACGAAGTCTGAGAATAAATCATCACCTACGAAGTTAGTTTACTACGAAGTAGTTTTAGGGCGAAGTTGCTTTTGAAAAAGTTGTTCTTCGTAAGAAGTGTCTTCGTGGTGAAGTTCTTCTTAGGTAGACACTTCGGAAGAAGTTGAAACTTCATACTTCGGCGATAGAACAGTCTTCTTTGTCAGAGTTTCTAAGAGCAGTAGTAGTAAAGATAACTTAGTGTGAAGATACTTTGCGTTTATGGTGTTAGAGGGTATTTAGTAGCACTTCAGTAGTACTTCTTCGTGAAGACATTTCCATCCGTGGCTATGTATCTTTGTTGTTTATCTTTTTCTTGAGGTCCCTGACCTATTTAGTATCTGTTATGTTATTTGTCAGGATTATAACTCTGTCTTGTTGGATAGATCTGAGTTTGATCTCTATCGGGACTGATTTCTGCCTGTGAGAATAAAAGATAACCATAAAGAATCATCTTTGTCACCTGTTTACTATTTTGGATGATCTTTACTTGCATCTCTGTGATTCGATTCTTAAATTACTACTTTCGAGCATCTTTTGGTTTTCTTGTGTGTTACACGGAGGTATGTTGGATATTACAGAAGATTCATCAAAGACTACGTCATACTTGCTGCGCCATTGACAGAACTGCTGAAGAAGACAACAAAATATCATTAGCATGAGAAGCAACATGAGACGTTTGAAACGCTGAAGAAGAAGTTGGCAAAGTCACTTGTCATGCGACCACCAGACTGGGAGAGACCTTTTCAGGTGTATGTAGACACTTCTGCGTTTGCCATTGGAATGGTGCTCAGTCAGAAAGATGACGAGAAGAGAGATCATCCAATCTACTATGCGAGTATACAACTTTCAGCAGCAGAAAAGAACTACACTACTAATGAACGTGAGGCGTTAAGAATGATGTATTCAGTAAAGAAGTTCAGACATTATCTTCTTGGCTATGAGTTTGTTTTCCATGTGGATCATTATGCATTGAAGCATATGGTATAAAAGTGGGAAGGATAGCAAGATGGATGTTGTTACTTCAGGAGTTCAACTTCACAGTTCAGACTAGACAAGGTATTCACCATGAGAATGCTGATTACTTGTCTCGGTCGAAGACGAGAGAACGAGTGGATACAATGGCAGATGACTTTCTAGATGAGGAACTATTTCAGTTGACAATAGCACCTGCTACGAAGTACTATGAAGCTTGTTCGCTGTTCAATCTTCATACATCAAACAGGACCGTACGAGTTGAAAAATGGGATACTATTCAAAAGGAGACCTGATGAGGAACTTCAAAGATGTCTGGAAGCACATGAGATACCATAAGTGGTAGGTGCATTGCACTCGGAATCTATGCGTGGACACTATGCGTTGAGGAATACTGTGAAGAAGATTCTCTCAGCTGGATACTGGTGGCTAACAATGTACAAGGATTTTCATGAGATCATCAAGAAGTGTGATAGCGGTCAAAGAGTGGGTAAGCCTAGTGTTGTACTTCATTCAAGATCACTGCACTTTAGTGAAAAGTCTGTTTTCATGTCAACATTGTTGTTGAACTGATTGTCTACCTTGCTATGACGGAGTTTAAAATTCATGACATAAACAACAGAATGCAGTATCCAGCCCAGCCGTTTGACTTCGTGGTTGCAGAATATTGTTCTAGGGCTTTTCTAGTACTCAACTTGTAGCATTTGTCTATTTCATTTCGCGTCATCATCGCTTCGGTTTGTGAAGTTACTTACTTGCTCTGATGTGGAAGAGTTTGAAAACCAGCATATATTAAACGGCGATCTTACTCCAAGGATGTGGAGATCCTCATTTTATACTGATAGTAGACCGAGCATAGAGATTCATGTATCAATCTCTTGGGCTTTCAACCTCTAATGCAATGAGCTTAGTATTTCCTCAGGATTACTAAGCAATTTTTTGTAAAACCTTACAGATTTTAACATCTAATTAGGACTGTCCTCAGGATTATTAAGCAGTTTCTTGTAAAACCTTGCGGATTTGGACATCTAATTAGGAATGTCATGTAGCAGTCTATGTTGTGATGAACTCAGCATTGCAACATGGACGCGGACAACCCTTACTGGGATTAAGAAAGAATGGGTAACACTCAAAGAGTTACACTTGGCTGGATGTCAAATTTTGAGCCCTGGATGAACTTGCACTGCTAGTCGTCTTCTTGGCAGTTGTCAAAAACAGTAAAGTCACAATGTCATCTCCTTTCTATCTTCGTTGGTTACTTTCATTCTATATTATTTACCTTTTTGCTACATGAAACCTAGAAATCTTCATCTTAGTATTTCTGCACATCAATACTGAGTAGTTTGTTTCGAGATGAACCATAACTTTAATTCATTTTTTTATTTCACAGATTCTAATTCATTTTTTTATTTCACAGATTCTAAATTGAGATAAAGAAATAATCACCAAAAATATTTTTTGCATAACAGTTAAATTTCTCAGTTTTCTGAAAGCAAACCCGCAAAAGAGGTCTTCTGATTCGCCAGGAGCACTTGTAGTCATCAAGTCTTATACATATGAGGTACTAAGTCTAGTGTCATTTTGCGATGAAATTCATCAAAATATCCACACAAACTAATAGTTCTTGGTTCATATGCTTTGCAAAGTACTTCTGATGGTCATCCAAACAATTATTGCATAACGTCTCACGTTGCAGATGCATTAACCATGTGCATAAGATCAAGACAGAGAGAGAGATTTCCAACATGACAAACCTCAAACTCAATGCGAGCATTGAGTTTGAGGTTTGTCATGTTGGAAATCTCTCAGTTGGATTACACATTGAAGATTACTTCCACCTTGGAGCTTGTCAAAAATATAATTAAAAAAACTTTCGATCTATGATTATGAGCAATTATGGAGTAAAGTGACATCTGTATGTATGTCGATTATGGTCTGGTGCAAAATGTCTCCTTTGATTGACAAGTACATATTTTGCCATGCTTATAGATCATCAGAGAAATCAGAGAAAACGTGTAGCCTTGCACAAGTCTTAAAGTTTTTGAGCTTCTTGGAATATTTTTGTTCTTTCGGGACAACATGTCGCTCAACAGTACAAGCCATTATGCTCTACAATTCTCAAAATTTCAGATGCTCGGCATTGTTAAGACCTTTTGTCTTGTTCAGAATGCATTAGAATTAGAGAGTAATATTTTTTCTCACTTTGTCATCCCAAGTGATAGTCTTAGATTAGGATCATAGAGAAACCAATCCAAGAGAGGAGGTAACTAACGATACCTGGTTTGGGTATCCAACAAGGGTGCAAATCTCAGTGATGGTTCTCCTCAAACACTTTTGGTAAATTAAATAGATTATGTAGTCACAACTATGTACTCAAAGAAGTGTAGTTATTTTTATAATATTTTAAGATAGATTAGATTTTAGGTTAGAATAGAAGCAAAGTTCTATCATATTGCACTATCGTATGTTATGTCTTATCACATGTGACTTGTTTTTATTAAGTCATATATTACGTCTTATCACGTGTTTTTAAGTCATGTTTTATTTCTTATAATCTATGACTTGTTTATAACTAGAGGTAGAGTTGTCACGTTGGTTGTCCTTTCACATGTAGACGTAAATTATAACTAAAGTTTAGGAGTGATTATAAATATTAGTCCTAATTATTTAACTAAAAAATAACTACCATAAAATGAATCTTTAAATGACTGATTTATTATAACTTTTTAACTAACTAGTAAGTCAAAGTCACTATTAGTGACGTATTAGTGATAAATTAAAGTTATAAAAACCCTCTTTTGCTTCTAGTCATATGGACCTTCTCTGATGTAGACTCAGGGCATGGTGGATACATGGTTTATTTTTCGCAGAAGAGAGGCGGGTTCAGCCTGCGACACTGAAATTCTTTTATGTAATATTGACGGAATTACAGAAGTGAATATGGAAGTCACCCATTGATCGGACTGACCATCGTAGTTGACACGGTTCTTGTGCCAGCTCCTACTTGCTACACTAGGAATAGTGTTACTGTACATTCTGGAGCTCCTGACGTAGTTTTCATTAACGTCTTGAGTTGGTTCACATTCAAATGCTGATGGCTTCTCCAGCCGTTTTGGTTCCATTCAAGATAATCATGTGACCATGCACCTCGGTAGGTGATAGATTAATGTCCGTGACCAAAATGGTGCCATGTTCATTCCAAGCCGGACCTTTCTCTCTGCCTCCGGTATTATCACTTGAAGATCTCTCTCGCTTCACTTCTTGTGATTTACGTCTGGTCCTGAAAGTCGAGCTCTCCTCGCAGTGGTACAATCCAGTTTCCTCCACGGTCTCCAGATATTCTAATTCATTCTCTTCCTGAAACTGATTGCTAGCTTGTGAAGGTCGACCTCTGCGGACAGCACTACGTCGAAACGCCTTCGAGCTTCCGGCTCCTGACATACCTCCTTCCACTTCTGAATGGTGGTAAGTGCAGCTTGCCATTTCTCTTTGCTTTTCTGTCCCTCGCTGCTTGTTGCCAAGGATTCAGCTTCATGTTCCGACTTTCTTAGCGCACTAGTAAGTAAGGTTGCTACAATTCTACTTCTTCTAAATTGCCAATGGTTGCGGGACTTCCAAACATCAGGGAGCATGTTCACCAGCATATGCAGTTTTGCTGGAGTCTCTTTGCTATCCTCCAACACTCGTAACAGTGCTTCTAGAAGCATAGTTTCACCTTCTGCTTCTTTCGAGCAGTTCATCACCACCTCCTTATATTGACCCACACTACTCTGGATCTCCCTGCAATTCTAAAAACAATGATCAAACTCTTCAGAATGCTCTTCACAACCACCACAACACCCACCTCCTTTACCCATTTTCTCTGCTCGCGTGTTCGTAAAGAACCCTCTGCTCATTATCTGTCATCTTCCTCCAGCAAATCTACTTTATATTTTTCCTTTTCTATACTAGATACATGGTAGAGTGCCACGATCTGACGGTTCCTGAGTTCAAGATGGTTGCCACACACTCATCCTTTGCCGTAGAGCTTCGAGCTTCTGTAGTTATAACTGGCGGTCTGTGAGATATATATATATATATATATAGTGGATCCGAAAGGTTAACTTCGTTCCTGCTCCCTTGAGGATACGTGAACATAATACTATGATCTTGATCGTGAATCTCGGCTTCTTCAGTGTCCAGTGTCCAGACTCCAGACTCCAGACCTCCACTGATGTCGGCCCAACAGTTCAAAATAGAAACTTCTCAAGGATAAATTAAGGTTTAGGGTTGCACCGATTGCATCTGTTCTAGTGCTTCGATGCAGGCACACCTCTTCTAGTTAGTTACTGCACCCTGGAAACCTTCACTGTCCTTCCCTCGTCCTCGGGCTTATATGAGGCTTTCCTTGGAATTGTAACCACGTTCTCTCGTCACTATACTATACTATGAACCTAAGACTCAATAAGTCACCCCCTATGCAGTCATTTTTCTACGGATAAAATCACTCAAGCGCGCGTCCACGCTCAGAGCTGGATGGAGTGGTGACTTTGCTTTAGAACGGCAACTTCGTTCGCTTGTATACATCACTATCATGGCATAGCCAGCTGCTTGTCCGTGTGACTTTCTACGTTATCAAAAGTAGGTCTCGACAGGTTTGTGGTGATTCTGTGCGACCTACGAGAAACAGATTCGTATTACAACGATGACCAAACCGTGCGAAGGTTGGTCAAGCGTTCCGGTTGGAACTCTTGGGACTGAAAACACGAAAAGACACACAAAGAGCCATGAATTTCCAATAAAATGTTTCGTCCGTTCGACCAATACATGCGGAATCACCTGATTTGTACCGTACACTTCTGATTATAGTTCTGACGATAATAGTCTTCCTAAGCCACAGACCAGAGCACTGGAACGATCATAATAACAAGGAGATATGCTTCAGTAAATACCCCAAGACAGCTCTAACGTTCACACATTTTGATACACAGGATGAAGTTCCAAGGAACTATCATACGAGATTATTCGAAGAAAGGACTCTCAATACAGAGGAAATAAGATATAGTATGACGTTGAGACAAACAGTGAGAAAAGATCTCCAACACAATCAGCTCAGAAAATCAGAATCAGAAAACTCAACACGAAGACGAAAGATCTGCGGCCAAAATATCAGATTTCCGGGAAAATATACACATAATGTTAAAGATAATGTCTAGTCTATAAGTCACATATATAGTCATCTCTATAGTCACCTCTATAAGTCACATCTATAGTCATCTCTATAGTCACCTCTATAGGCACATCTCTATGACTAGTTACTGACTAGTGACTAACCTCTGTCCATAGGTTAGAGTATATAACAACCCCCTCTTGGGAGATGATGAGTCGACTAATCCCTTTACTGATGTATCTTCATTATGACCAGGCAGTAGGTATCCACTTGAGACCAAGTCCTATGTTGGAACTCGTGCATGATCAGCTAAGAGAAGACTCTCCCTTGGCTTGCTTTTCTAAATCTCCCTCACAGCAGACCTTTGAGATAGCCTGAAAGGGTATCTTCATTGTAAGACTTGCCTAATGGCTATTACAAGATCATAGGCACAGATAAGCTCAAGGATTAGTGCTTCAGTTGAAACCGTTTCACTGTCACCAAGATTACTTCATGACGATTCAGAAAGGCCGACTCCAACTTCTAGTTTATTCGAACAACACACAGAAACGAGAAATTATAAGACCTAGCACGTTAATAGAATTCGAAAAAGGATATCATTAGTGAATGATGAATCAATACAGCCAGCGACTAGAGTAGTAACTTGAGGTTGATGACGATCACCGTGACATTGATGTCAACCATGATGCCGGAAACCCACTATTCTTTCTGCATTCTACAGTAGATATGGGAGTTGAAGCCGAGGAACCTCGTTTTCTTCCAGAATTGTTTCTCACAGTCTCGTATTGTCAGAAGTGGAAGGAACTCCTTTGAAGAAGATCTAGAATCTACAGAAGAGATACAGAGAATACGCGGAGGTGGTAAATTGCTTTACACTCTGCCTCGAACATCGCCTCACTTCGCGACAATAATCACCAACTTCCCCGACGTCAGGACGATGGAGGAATTTTCACAGAGGCATGGAAGCCACAAGAGCAAGAAAGACCGCTGACTTCCCACAAGAGATTCTGAGAACAACTTCGAACTCCGCTGACTTTGGACAACGAAGGCGGAGCGAATCAGCAGCTCTGACTTCGGTGATTTGAACATCCGACAAACACTGCACGATCGAGGAAAACTTTAACTCTATCCCAGTTGAGCTTTAGGACACCAGGAGATGGAAGCCACAAATAGACAACTCTAGCTATAATCTCTAGCTAACAACTAGGGCCGCTGACTACTTCGAGATTCTGACGTCGAAGTTCGAACTCCGTGGACTTTGAACAACGAATGTGGAAGCGGAGCAGCTCTCACTTAGGGGATTTAAACGGCCACAAACACTGTGACGAGAAAAGCTTAAATTCTTTTTTGTTTCATTTGCTTTAGAGCTGTTTTCATCGTGGAGCTTCTAGATCTGCTCTTACACGGATTACACCACCTCGAGAACCCACGAACTGGATTGACCAGTGACCACCACAAACCAACTCAAGCCGGCAGGGGTTCGAGGGCCAGACCAACACAACACGCTAGGCGTGCTGGTCTGTGGAAACTTTAACCCCATCCGCTTGCCGTTTGCTATATGAGGAAATAAAGTTCTTTCTGTCAGCAGTACACCTCATCAAGAACGCAACCTTCTTCCGGCAAGACAAAGTTCATCTAGAGTCTAGACTATATTTCTGACCGAAGTCGGAAGACTGTGAACTGTTCCTGACTCCTGGAGCTTTGTCCAGACTCCAGAGCGGAGGTGCAGGAGTTCTTCGTTCTTATGGACAAGAAGACCCAGTCACCAGTAGCGGTGAAATCCATGGATGTTACATTAGAATGAAGGTCCGGCCAGGTGTTAGTCTTTGTTCCTGTCACGAGAATCAGTCAAACACTTTCTGGCTAGCAGATATATGAATTAGAGAGTGGATCAACGGACCAGAACTTCAGAAGCAGTCTTTATTACCGTGGTGGGTGCCAACATGACAACAGCTGGTCTGTGAGAGAGGGACGGAGCCTGTCTGAAATGAGACCACCGATCACTCCACTGTCCACCTAACCAAGCTTCAGGTAAGAAAGTCTTGTTGATTTTCTAGTACTGGAAGTCAATGAAACAAACTCCTCCTGGTCGTCGTACTTATAATATATGCGCCGTTAAAGTACCTCCCACCGACGCACCGTGTCGAATCATTCAAATACTTCGTGTTCGAACTGTGTAGACAGTGGATCCATGCTGCGACCACTTACTGCTGCCGCTCGGATCGTGACAGATGATCTTTAAGCGGTAAGAGCCACGAGTACCACCTAAGTCAAGAAGCAACCCTCTCCTGTCTGGAGTTAGTTTACTATATACTCAATGAATATGTGCACTATCTATCTCGGATCCCGGAACAGAAGTATTTCAGTTGTTAACTCCATCTGTTGTCGCGGGTTGAACGATAACAGGGTCTTCACATGTTTCACTTTTCTTGTCACATATTTGTATTTAGTGTGCACCTCAACTTCTTCAAGAAGTTAACATCAACACATAGCTCGTCTTCGTTCACTCTCTAGCATCGGATGAGGATACAGCTGTAAATATGAAGCAACCTTCTCATATACTCTATCATTGAACTGGAATCACCATCATATCACTCAACTGCTTTGCCATCCTGCTCATATCAGCCAACCAACTGACACGAGATTGTACACACAAAAACTCTTCAAACACACTAGAAATGACTTCGTCTACTCGCAAAGCTCTTGTACATTGAAGCACTCTAGGTCTCTGTGGTGCTACTATAGGAACAACAGGAGCAACAAAATTTTGAATTGGTGGTTGTCTCACTTGAGGAACAACTCGAGGACTCAAGTTCTACTGCCTTAGTTGCAGCTACTTCGTTCGAAGAAGTAAGCTGATCTTGTTCTTGTTCTGCAGAAGTACTACCTACCTCAAGGTCAGGTGTAAACAACCCATGTACAGAACAGTATTGGCTTCTGAGAAAGGTTTCCACCCTACTTCTCTTTCTTAATGTTCAGTCTCATAACTTAGTTGAGTAGTAATTTCCTCGAAGTCAAGATCTCTCTGAGCAGATTCGAGAGAGGTTGGAGGTAGTGACTTTGGTGTTCGGGGTGAACTTGATTCACCAAGACTTGGTTCCTTCCTCTTCCATTCCTTTGAGTTAGGTGTTCTCCATCCACGTTCTCTCTTCTTATGCTCTTCTTTTAACTGACGAGCTTCTTCCAAAATCTGTTCTCGGTATTCTGCTCGTCGTTCACGCCTCTTGTCTCTTTCAGATTGCATGTCTCCAAGAGGATCAGGCTTGTTCATCGACATACATGTCTCTGGACTTCTGTTCACTGATATTGGATAATTTCAGCGTTCGCATCTCTAGCAGCGGTGCCAAAATTTATTCATCTTTCTATAAATTTTACACACAAGAAAACCAAAAGATGCTCGAAAGTAGTAATATAAAGATCGAACTCACAGATATGCAAGTAAATATCATCCAAATGTAGTAAACAAGTGACAAAGGTGATTCTTTATAGTTGTCTTTTATTCTCACGAGTAGAAATCAGTCTCGGTAGAGATCAAACTCAGGTCTATCCAACAAGACAGAGGCGATAATCTTGACAAATAACATAACAGATACTAAACAGGTCCCTGCAAGAAACAGATAAACAACAAGAATACTGAGCCATAGATGGAAATGTCTTGACGAATAAGTATTGCTGAAGTGCTACTAAGTAACCTCTAACACCATAAACACTAAGTATTTTCATACTAAGTTATCTTTATTACTATTGCTCTCGGAAACTCTAGCGAAGAAGACCCTTCTTCCGCCGAAGTACGAAATACAACTTCTTCCGAAGTGACTTCCTAAGAAGAACTTCACCACGAAGACACTTCTTAAGAAGAACAACTTCCTCCAAAGTAACTTCGTCCTAAAACTTCTAACTAACTTTGTAGTTGCTGGTTTATTCTCAGACTTTGTCTCAAACTTCTTACTCTGATTTTGGATGTAAACAGCAAAGAACTTCGTCACCCAGACTTACTCCTACCAGAACAAATTATGAAACTTCGTAGGTAAAACTCCGAAGAAGACAAACACACAATGGCTCCGTAAACTTCAAAAAAGTATAAATCTAAATAACAAACACATAGAGATACTGAGAACGAACGACACAACTTCTTATATACAACTTCACCCGAAGATGGTAGATCTCACTTCCTAAGAAGAAGGAACCTACATCTTCATCGTTAGATCACGTCCCCCTAGACTGCAGAACGGAAGTGCATACACTACCTAACTGTAATTCTCTAGCTATACTACACAGTCTCTCGAATCTTCTTCATCTCCCTCACTATTCTCTCGGCTACTCTAACTATTCTACTCTTCGCTGAAGGATTAGGTGCTATTGTCATCTCCACTCGAAGACGCGTTAGAAGCTCCTTCTCTGAACAATTGACCTCGGTGGCGAAGTACGAAGTTAGCACCTCGTCAACTTTGCCACGAAGTTCTTCGACCTCTTGCACTGCCGAAGTCTTCACCTCTTCGGCCTTCGCAACCTTATCCTCTAACTCCACTGCCTTGCTGCGCAACTCATGTCGTTCAACTCATGTCGCTAAACCACTCTTACCTCATGTCGTGAAATATGGAAGTCATTAAGTTCAACTTCGTCTGAAGATCTTATATCTGTTGTGAAGACTTCACCTGTTCTTTGGACTTCGTTTGATAGAGAGCTTTCTTCTCCAAAGTTACTCGCTTCAACTCCTCTGAAGCTTCTTCTAACTTCGTCATCATCTGATGTTTCTCCTCTATCCAACCCTTACGACCAAAGTAGACTAAATCCATCAACTCTAATAAGGTCAACGATACCTTTGTCTCATCTTCAAATGTCTACTGCTGCATGTCCAATTGCGCTAAGATCGTAGCGCAACTCCACTAAAAAACTCACCTCATCATGCTGAGAAGTTTGAGGTCCTTCGTTACGAAGTTCTTCCTCTTGACTCTCCGCTTGGACTTCTGTGGCCGTTGAGTTCACCCTCCGAAGTACGAAGTCACTCGCTTCTGCACCGCTGGCTTGGTTTTGATATTTTTGTGACCTCACCTCACCCACAATCTCCACTGACAAAGACTTCTGAGGTACATGTGGTTGCTCAACTTCTTCGTCTTCTTCTTCTTTCGCGAAGTAGCTCCTCTCGATGTTCCTTCGTCAGTTCTCCTCCTCTTCGCCTGCGTGCTTAATCTTGCAAAAGCTGCAAGTGTCTCCATATCTTCTCTTCTCGACGTCTGTTCCAAATCGATTTCTTTGTCCTCCAACGCCTTCGGCCCGTATTACTCTTCTTCGGCCGTAGTCAAGATGTTCATTCCTCTATAGAACACTGCAGAATACATTGCTTCGTCTTCATCGAACGTACTGTACAACCGCTGCACATGCAGATGAAATATCTTCGTCCAATGTGTCTTCTTCCCGAAAGCTCCTCGATGAAGTGTACCTGCCAATTGGTCAAGTACGAAGTCCGACAGGGGTTGAAGATTGTGTTTAACGTCCTCGTGATCACTTTCTTGAATGGATCTCGGTAACAAGGTACCTTGAACCCATTCGTCCCAACTGGTGGCTGTCTGAACAAGTCGTTGTACTTCGTCACCTCGTCCGAAGTCAATCGAGTCATATTGTCGTACATTAGGTCGTTCTCCCGACCCGCTTCGTCAATGCCGAGCACAAAGCTCCAATTCTACAACGTCACAGTTCTGAAGTCTTCCTCGCGGTTCTGACGAAGAAAACCCTCTGCAAATGAAGACTCGTTGACGAGTTTCGAGGACACCACGCTCTAGTTCTGCAACAAGAAGAATAACCCCAAATCCTCCAATCGTCTCGCATATTGCCGAAGGTCTGATCACTTCATCGCGAAGGTCTTCAGCCTTCCTTGCGACTTCTTTGAAGTCTGCATCCCACGCATCTGTCCAACCGACGAAGTCTGAAGTGCGACGAAGGACGAAGTTCTTCGTCCGTTCTTCGTCTCAGGAAATAAAGCTCTTTGGCAAAGTTGAACTTCGTCAGTCTTATCTCTCAACTCAGAGCGCTCCTAGTAAGTTCGCAAATGAAAAAGGTAAAAAGTGAACTATTCATTCACATCTTATATCTTCACTTGGTAACTTCTCACGTGCAAAGTTTCTTTGGTCGCTCATCGACGAAGTCGTGCTAACTACCACTCTACTTCATTCATTCTTCCAAAGGACATAACTTCGTCGTCTGATGTCCATTCTCATCAAATGAGATATCTTTTGAATCTCTTCGTCTGTAGAATGCAACTAGACCATCGCACTTCGTAGTTATGTATTTCCACTCTGCATTATTCTTCGGCAAAGAAACTCTATACTACAACTAAAACTATTCTATCTTGTCATCTATGCTAACTAATCTACTTCTTTACTAACAAAAACAAAAATTTACAAACAAAATGAAAATCCAAGGCTTCACAACTTGTTTGAAGGAGAAGAGAGATTTCACTTATATCTCTTGGTTGGTCTTGAGCAAAAGATTTGAGGTTTGGAGGTGGAACTTCTTGGAGGTAATGCAAGTGAGTCAATGGAGATACGTTGTGAATTTGGTGCAGAGATTACAGTCAGAGAAGGCGTTACACTTGCGAGACCGTTGTCTTCGGTACTACGTCTCAAACTCAATGGTTGCTTGTTGCGTGGAATTTTACCTTGTTGGAAGCTCTAGAAAACAAAGTTTCTAGTGGCATTCTGTATGTCTAGTTTGGAGCTTGTTTGATCACTCAAAACTTAGATCGAGTATGCAAACCAAGATGAAGATATGAAACATTTGGAGTTATAAGTGTTAGAAATTATTAATTTTGATCAATTGTGATAAGATTTCTCTTTATCCAATCAAGATGTTATCTATATCATTAGAAAGCTAGTATAATAGGCTTTCAACTGCTATAAGATTCATCCTGAATGGAGTTCATAAGATCAAGATACTGTAGAAAGTCAAAGTTGAATATTTTAGTTAGTTTGTCATAGAAAAATAATGAGGAGATATTGTTAGTGCACAAGTCGACCTAAGGGATTGTTTTATGATACTTCTGTGAACTAAAAAATTTCTTTATCATGTATGGATACTTCAAGTACTTAGCATATGATTATACGTCTAGTTGTGTTGTATGGTGCACTAGCGTACACTTAAGATAAGGATAGTCGAGATACATTTTAGTTTTGCAACCATGGACGTGGAAATCTGGTCTCAGTTCATAGATGAGACTTCTATGTTCGGAGAAGCTCCAAAGGTGACCAAGCTTTCACGGTTTGATATGTGATTGCTTGAGACATTCGCGTTGATAATGCAATAACAACAAGCCATTAAACAAAAAGAGGCAATGACTACGAAAGCTTTGCAATATGTTGTGGGTTTGCTAGACCAACTTGACAGAAGGACATCTCCAAAGTACTTGAAGTACTATTCTCGAAAGATGGAGTTGAGTAAGGTGTCAGAAAAAGAGATGGTCAGTATATTTGAGTTTGTTGTCATACATACCGGAGTTATGAGAGCATGTGAAGAAAATCATCCGAGCTCATGGTGCTACATGGGAAGAATTTACTCTTCAGCTAGAAAGAGCTTTAGAAGATGCATATCAGAATGATTACGAAGTCATTCATGGAGTGGGTAAACAAATCAAATAAAGGGTGTGTTGTCATAGAGCTATTTGGAGAATTTGAAAGACAATTCTTTCAATTGTCTTTGATGAAAAAACTCACACTTGAGAACGACAATGTGGAGTTGTTTCAACAAGCAACTTACATTGAGCTATACAGAGAGTTGGAGTTACTTCTAAAAGGTAAGAAGCTCTCCTTCGCATGTCACTGAAGCATTCCAATTTCTCTTTCTTATGTCTCAGTTCCTCCCAGAACACACACCATGATCCTTCTCTTCACAAACCATCTTAACCAGCTCGTAGCCTGCACAAATTTGAACCCAATGACACCTTGTGGACATGCATTAGACCTTCTAATCTTCTGAAATATCCGTGGATCGATTGTAAACACAACTAACCCTTCAAGCTTCTCCCTTAAGGCAGTTTACAAGATGTGAAGTTTTCACAAATAATGATCAAACAGCCCTCTTGCACCTTTAGTATAGCACCAAGAACCGCAAATAGCCCAATCAACATCGATAAACTAAGATCTAGCTTGATTTTCTTATCTTTCAAGTGAATGTCAAAATGAGATAAATGAAGTGCTCATGAGAAGCTAACAATGAGCTCTACCACTTGATGCAATGAAAGTGGAGATTCGAAAGTTGTGTAAAAAGCTCAAGTGTCTGTGCATGCTGACCTGGTGACAACACATGGCATTATGACAACGATGTGGACTTTTGTAGATAAGGTTGACGTGGCAAATGTTAACTAGATTATTATGATAATGGTTCAGGTTGTTGTTGTTGTTGTTGTTGTGTACTCAAAAATTCCAGCAAAATCACTTTGTATTCAATAGCTAGCGCTGTAACAACTTGCTCGAGGCACATTCAAAACTCTTTGATTCTTCAGCCTAGCTTCCTTTGCTCGTCAAGAACTTTCTACTCGTAATCTTTGATCCTTGTCTTATCAGAAAACATAACTTCTAATTGTAACCCTTGCTCTTTGAATATACACATGCCTCTATGTATGCACCTCTATGGTTATTTCCAAATAGAGCATGTCTTCATAGTTTATGCATTTGTTGCGTGTCAACCTTAACTATTAACTTCTTGGGTGTCAAATAGTCTAGACTATTTGCATGCAAAAAGTTAAGAAGGGCTTACTCAACATCTTTGATGTCATCTTACTACTACAAGATCTTGGAGTCACAACTGTTTGATTCCTGCAGTAGGCGTAAGCGTCTCACATATATGATACGTTTAAGAAGAATATCGTTCTCTACTCCAATGTGGGGACCAACCTACTGAGTAAACTCTTGTGTGTGAGCAACCTCGAGATCCGATTATGGAAGCACAAGCTCTAAAAGAGATTTGAACTCATGACCTCTTGTTGCCAAGAAGCATGTGCTACCATCAACCCAAACTCCACACACGTTCCAAAAAGAAATGTGTGAAAGAGTTAAGCTTTTTTCTTGTTTTCTTTCTTCTTTTTATTGCTTTTAATTCACTTAACTCATCTTTCTTCTCTTAGTATAAATCCGTTTTGATGACTGAAGTCATTAGGCTATACTACGTACTACAATCTATACATCTTTGCATTAAGATCTTCACTCCATGCTCACATCTGGTTATTATACAGTTCTTTGAAAAGCAATATCTATCTATCTTCAAACCTACATAACTTCGTCATTGCAATCTTATTTCATCAAGTTAAATCTCATCTTTTTTCTCATCATGCTCTTCGTCAAAGTGACTTCATTTCTTGGAGGTCTAATTTTTTCCTTTATTAAGCTCCAGCTCAGCTTACATAAGCTTGGCTTAACCTCAGGTCCAACTTACCTAAGTTGCAGCTTATCAAGCAAGAGATCAGCTTGTTTTACATCCCGTGCGATCACTTTTCACACTACAAAACCATCCATAACACGACAACGGCCAAACTGATCGTTGACAAACTTCTCATTTCTCTCATCATCAACTTCGAGATGCGTCTTGAAATTCACTTGAAAAGTAACTTGATCAAACTCTAATTTGACCCTCCCAAGTTGTCCCATCTCGTCAAGCCAATTCCAATGATATAAAATTTGTCTAAAACTGACTCTTGTGCAAAGAGTTATGTCTTTCCAAACGATTTTCTTCTCTTTTTCCTCCCAGTTCAACTTTGAGACGCGTACCGAAGTTCAATAATTTAATACGCAGCAACTTCTCCAACCTAACCTTTTCCAAGATGTTCTCCTTGTCGAGCTGATACTGATGATATCAAACACACCTCAAAAAGACTCCCGAGTAGGGAGTTATGTCCTTCTCAAGTTTTCTCCTACTTCCTCACAAACATTGAAGTTAGAGACTCGTCTCGAAGTTCAACCTCCCAAACATCATTAACTTCGGAATGCGTCTCGAAGTTCAACCTCCTCAAAATCATGAACTTCAAGATGCGTCTTAAAGTTAAGCTCCCAAAACCTTCAACTTCGAGACGCGTTCTGAAATTCACCGCTGATTTTTTTGATCCATTTGATCCAACCTGACTCGGACCAAAAATTACGAAGTAAATTCGGCAGCCTATCCACGTTAGACTTAAAATGTTCCTCTAAAATGACCTCGGCGATACGGCTTTTATACTTTTGACAAGCAGCTTATCTAGATCTACGTGTCACCTTTGTGTTCAACCATATGCGCACATGCAAACAGCTACATGGAACTCATGTAAGATGCCATGCTAGGTGTAGTGACATAGTGAGGAGTCGCTAGAGTGAACTCTTTTGGAGCATGTTTGCTGCTAAACGGACAAGACGTTTGTGAAGTTTGAGAAAAAATGTGTGGTTAAATCGACAGTTACTGAAGACTGAAGTGACATGGATTTAAAAACCTCTCAATATATAAATTGCAAGTTCCTCTTGCAATATCATGAGATCTGTATACTAGACTTGTTCTCAATTTCATGGGTGTGACTACGATCTTGGGTTCTTGCAACGTTGCGAGTTTCGAGAAGAGCTTAAAGTCAAGTTTTGAGAGACGACTAGGAAGAGAGATTAGAGAAGTAGAAATTTCATGTTTTGTGGATCTGTGCGCAACTTCGCTTAAGGAGCTCGATTTGAGACAAAAACTGACATAAGAGTAGATCTCAAGTCTGTGAGCATCACCAAGAACTTTAGTTTAGCTCCACCCCTCTTGAACGTTCATTTCAACTTCTTATTACCGACCACAGCTAAAAGATTATGTCTCTCCTAAGAGACTCTCGTCTTGATATAAGATCTGGTGCTTTCATTGAGACATCTTGCGGTGGTTCATTTGGAGGTTCAGTTGAACATAATAAAGATATGGATCGTGTAGATGGAGGTGCTCATACTACTACTCATGTGAGTGGTGCTCCCGCATCACTTATGATACCGATTATGAACACCACTTTGATCTTGCAAGCATTATCAATCTTAATTAGCAGTAACTTGCTGCCGGAGGAATTGAGCTACGCTCTACCAAAGCTATACAAGCAATCATCGCTAGAGACTCTCGTCTAGACGAGATCTCACAAGAGACTCACGTCTCGACATAAGATCTGGTGCTTCCACAGAGAGCATTTTGGGGTGGTTCATTTGGAGGTTCAATTGAACATGATAGAAGATATTGATCGTGTAGATGTGAGACCTTCCTACTACTGCTCTTGTGAGTGATGCTCCCACAACACCTATGACGCTTGTTATGGACACCACTTGGATCTTGCAAGCATTAGTAACCTTAATCTAGCAGCAAGCTTATGTCAAAGAAATTGAACTCTGCTATACCAAAGCTCTACAAGCAATCATCGACGATATGGACGCTTTGTAGGCAAAGATATCTCGAGCTACCTTCGCAAGTACAAAGATGAGATGGAATTAGTAAGACTAACTGAAGCAGAGATGTTCACCAGCTTTATGTTGGCTATGATTCATGAGTTGAGAGAGCATGTACGAGATGTACATAAGAGATAGTTGGGAGGCTGGTTCAACTTTACAATGAGAGAAGAATTTCTTGAGGAAGACTTTGAGAGTTACATGAAGGACTTTTCTCGATTGGGTCGAACAACAGTCTAGAAGGTCGATGGGGTTGAATGAACTAGTGAGAGAATTTGATAGAAGATATAGACAGTTATCTACCTTGGAGAAACTGACTTTACATGTCAAGAAGATGAGCTCTTTTTGTGAGCTATTGACGATGTCACGACAGATTGATTATGTTTATGTTGACCAATCATGCTCGCTGCCTTACTTACAGCCAACAACAGGACCATCAGTGTTTAAGAAGAGACAAGCTAAAGTAGTTGCTGCTGCGGGTATTGTCTCTGCTGTCCATGTACAAGCTGTAATACTTGCACCGATTCCAACACCTACCACGATAGCAACTCAAGTTTCAAGAGCTACAAGAGTTCGAAGTATGGCACGTCAACCCATCACAAAACATGGTTATCCGAAGTTCAAAGGTGGATCTTCAGATGATGACGAAGACACAGATGCTTACATCAAACTGTCTGAGTCTATGTCAGTGACTAATAAGGAAGATGCTGAACCGGATCGTCTACGGATCTTTCCATATCTTCTCAAGAAAAGAGTGTGCAGCTGGTACAACATGCTAACAGATTACCAGGAGACATCGATACATGAGACAAGCTGAAGATAAACTTCTTAGAGCAGTTCCGAGAGATCAAGTACAATCACCAAGTGTTGAGAAAGCTAACCAGACTGGTCAGAGGGAAAAAAGAGAGCTTGAAAGATTATGTGTAGAGATTTTACAATCTGCTAGATAGAATTCCAAGGATGGGTACAGCCAACCCATACTCTATGGATCAAGCTACAGAATGACTATTCACGGGTCTATCTATTGAAATGAAGACTTGGTGTTGTCGTTGAAAGATCGACGTCATCGAAGAAGTTGTTGCTTCAACAGAAGTATTTGAAGCATCCACCATCGAAAGTAAAGGAGGTTGGATGAAGGGTAAGAAGAAAGAAAAGAAAGACAAGAAGGAGAAGAAGGAAGAGAAATCAAGTCGACGAAAGAAACATAAGAAGAGTTGAAAGGAACCCTCTTCCTGCGAAGTATCTTCTGATGAAGAGTCGTCTTTGACCAAAGTCGAAGAATCTTCATCCGCATCTTCTTCAAGCGAAGAAGAACAAAGAACAAGACGAAGTTCTTCGACCAAAGAAAAGAAAAGTTCAAAGGAGAAAAAAGGGAAGTCCAAAGGGGATAGTACTCAACTGATGGAGGAAATGATTAAAGGGTTTGCAGATCTGAAAGTACAGATGATACGATCTCCTGACAGAAGAAAATCACATTCTTCATCCCGATCGAACTTGTGGTGTACGACTTGTGAAAAGCCACAACATGCCAATACTGAATGCACCAACCAACAAAGAACATTTTAGACGCATGCACTAGATTGGACGCATGTGTTCGAATCGTATTATAGTTTGTTCTTTGTGGAGACTCTAGATGAAGTATTTGGAGTACAACCAACTACACCACCTCAATCGCCAAGACTTTTTCAACCACCGACAATTACCCCAATTCAACCATAGCAATTCAGAGGTTTGCTTCAAAAGAGAGAGCTCTAAATGTGTCACAGAAACGTTTAATGAGTCCAACAAAGCAAATAAACCTCCACCCCATGGGTCTTGTTTTAATTGTGACAGCACAGATCATTACCTAACTACTTCATCCAAAGAGACAGCTGGGATACATAGCACTTTGTAGGAAATATCATCAACCAGGACATCCCACGGTAGATTATACTAAACCAACCAGAGTGAAGCAAAGGTTCGCTTTGATCCCAAGACGGAACGTCCTGCGGAAGTACAACTGCACAAGGTTGATTTAGAAGAATGAAAGACCACTGGAGATAAAGAATGGCCACCTGAAGAAACCTGAGTTTGCAAAGTGAACACCAGAAGCTCTTTCAAGACGAAGAGGAAGGCAGAGGAAGATCATCTGAGGACCCAGTCGAAGAAGGAATAGAAGAAGCAGAAGAAGGCTAAAGAGAAGGCCAAGAAGAAGACAGCTGTTGAGGAGGATACTGAGAAAGAGGAAGAAGAATCTCTGAAGAATGTAGACCCTCCGAAGTTGCCAGTTGACATTACGGATGAAGTTCGTGAACTCTTGAAGGAGTTACTACGAGGAAGTACTTCGATGAAGGAGGCTGAGACAACTTCGGCCGAAGTCCCATAATCATCGACTTCGTCCGTTCTAGACATACTTCATACTTCGGCCAAAGAAGTGAGAACTTTGGTGATAATACATGTACGACAAAGACAGTACCGACTCAACCCAACATATTCCTTGCTGGTTAAGGACGAGATAGATAAGTACTTAAAGGCGAGTATTATTTTCCCTGTGTTAAGCAGCGAACGGGTAGCACCCATAGTAGTGGTACCTAAGAAGCAAACAGGAAAAATAAGAGTCTGCCAAGACTTCAGAAAGCTTAATGCAGCAACGAAGAAAGACCATCACCTTTTATTTTTTACTGATACTATTTTGGATCATGTATATGAAAAGGAGTAGGTGTACCTACCGAGTAGTCACCGTGGTAGTAGGTAGTCGAGGTAATCGAGCTCATTCCCTAATCACGCAAGAGAAGATACAAGCTGGAGGTGCATTAGCATAGAGCTCTCTGCTTCTCGCTTCAAGAATTTACTTCGATTTAAGAACTGAGGGTCGAGATTGAAAGCGCACAAGATCGAATTGAAGGGACTGAATAGGAGAAGGCATCTTCTGGCTAGGAAGCGCACTTGAGGTGGAAGAATGAGGAATCTCTAAGGGTTCAGAAGATTAGAAATTGAGGGTCGAGTAAGAATTCGAAAGAGAAGCTTCAGAGCGCAGCAAGTCGAGATTGATTGTGGAAACAGTTAAGCGTAGCTCAAAATTGAAGACAGGAGCAGGATCGTGGTACAACATTGAAGGCGAAATTGAAGTGCTGAAGCGCACAGAAGACTGAAGGAGTAACCAGAAGCAGTCGGAAGTAGTACTGAGGTTCTTCCCATGTTCTTTTCATTTTTTTCGTTGCTTTCGTCCTATGTTTCGATATCTCTCACGCTTCCCCAGTTGTTTGCAGGAAGCCCATCGATCGTTTTCCCTACCTTAAATTTCCCTTGAGAAGATTAGGCGCGGAAGCGCTGTCCAAATTTTGTCAGTCATCTTCCCACTTCTTCCCGAGTTGAAGTTGAGCTTCCCTTCTTTTCATTCTCAATTTGATAGTCTGACTATCAATTTCCTTACCCTACTGCGCTTATGTCTCAAAATCCGTGGACAGAAGACGCTTCTGAATGCCTGAATATCTTTGAAAGACGACTATTTGTAATTGGTATCAAGTAGATTGGATTGGATTGGAATTTGTGTTGAGAGAAGCTTGATACGAATCCAGAGTGAGCTTGAGAGTTGATTGTTGTTTCGAGAAGCAAGAAATTAGAACCAGGCTTGTGCCTCCCGATCTTCTTAACTTCTCAAATCCACATCTTCCTAGAGAGACTAGAAGATTGGAAAGGCTGGCAAAATGCGCGAGAAGACGTGAGGGTCCTTTGCGGATCTTTTCTGTCTGACCCGTAGCAGCATGTTCCTTCTTCTTCCCAAACTTAGAAGAGAGTTGTGAGAAGCCTTGCTGGTAGAATCTGGAGAGAATGGTCAAGGATCAAGGGTCATGTCTTTCTGTTACGTAGCAAGCTTCTTCTGAGAGTGTATGCGAGGTGAGGAGTCAAAAAAGCAAAGTGCGAATGTTTCGTGTCTGTTGCGAGGTTAGATTACGTGTAGAAGCCGAAGACAAGTGAGATCAATGATGAGAAGCCTGGTGTCGAGAAGTCTTTTGAGTACGTCAGTTAATCAGAAGTTGTCTCGAGAGTCTTCCTGGAGGTCACTGTCATCGCAGGAGTCCTCAGCTTGCTTCTGAACCTTTCGTAGACTTATCTTCTCACGTATCTTCTCATCTTCTATTAGGAAGTAGGATGAATTGCAAGGTGGATTGTCTTCTTAAGAATCCATGCAATGCCTTGCTTAGTTAGTATTTCTTAGCTCGGAAGAGAGGAAGTACTTAGGAAGCACTGTTAGAACCCCGAAAGACGAATTTTTGGAAGACTAGATTCATCTTCTGAGAGTGGAAGCTAGACTGTGAGGACCTGGTAAGGATTGAGTCTTAGACTCACAACAAGTAGATGTGATTTAGTGTAACAGAAGCTCGAACATGTCGATGCATTCTCGAGGATTGGTGTTACCGCCGGCAGAGTTGGCCGAGGCCAAATCTTACATCAAGGAGTTGGGCATCGACTTCTTCACGTGGAATTGGAACCTCACGGATCAGGTATTCTGGAGGAGGTCTGGGCAGCATTGTCTCCACGCAACCGTGTATCTATTAAGACAAAGGTCGCTCGAGGAAGATCATCTTCTTGGACGGTGCAGTGGTGACACAGAGCTTTCCACCGGCCAGAAGCAGAGAACCACGAGTACGAGCTGGAGAAGAAGATCCTACCGATGATCTTTGGGAAGTGGTATGTATCTGAAAGTACTACGTGTCTCTTTCTAGAAGACACGAGGGAGGAACGGATGGAAGATAGAAGCTTACCGGGAGCCGAGGAAGCATCTTCTAGGGAAGTTGTATCTTCACCTTTTCCCCAAGGGAAAGACCCAGAAGGCGAGGTACCTTGGAGACCAGGACTTGGAGTTCTTGGAAGCTATCTGGGAAGGACCGGTCGTCAACTGAGGCGTCTTCTTCCACATCTACATCCAGACCGAGCTAGCATACTTGGGCACCCCAGCAGGAAGGCATCTTACTCCCTTCTTCTGTTATCTGTACGTGTCCAAGAGAGACTTGAAGGAAGATCAGTTGGTCAAGTATGGGTTAGCAGGACAGCAAGAGGTGAAGGAAGAGACCTCGAAGGAAGAAGACCGGACAGCCGCCATGTCTTCCCCTCTCACTCTAGCACCTCAAACGAGACCAAGCACTCAGCAGAAGACGATCATGGTGCGGGAAGATGACTCCAGCGACACAGAAGACGCGTCGTCACTGAGGAGGATGGGACCTAGGAGTCTACCTCGGAAGAGTACATCTTTCTCGATCATCCACTCGGGATCCGAGTCAGATTCACAAGATGACATGCCTAGCACCAGGATCGCACGGAAGACAACTTCTGCGACTACAAGGAGTCTTCCGAAGACTCCAGAAGTCAAGACATGGATTGATCTACCAACTACAACTCGAGGAAGTGCAGCGAAGAGGACTGCTTCTGCAATAGGAAGAGATCTTCTACCCCGGAAGACGTTGAGAGTAACATCTTCTCGAGCGTAGAAAGAGAAGACCACTGTGGTGGAAGAGGTATCCATGTCTCTGAAAGATAGGGAAGCCATTGCAGATCACTTTGTGGGGATGAACTTATCTTCTGCGAGAAGACGGCTGGAAGAGTTCAGTGCCTTCTTTAGTTCGGAGATTCAACCAGCCATGGAGTTGGTGGAGAAGCGTGCGATGGCTCAAGAGAAGCCACTGCAACCTGATTCGGTCTTCAAACCTTGATGCACCCAGAGGAGGTCCAAAAGCAGAAGCAGGAAGCTCTGGAAGCCAACCTCCGCACCACGGAGAAGATGGCCGCAAAGTATAAGACGAAAGCTTTCGCTTCTGTCAAGGAGTTGGCGAAGCTGCGGAAGAGCAACCAGGAGTTGCAAACACGATTTCAGTAGCGCAAGCAGGAGGTTCTATGGATCAAGGATAAGTTGACTGATCTCGCAAAAGAGAAGACGACTTGGAGTTCACTGCGGGAAGTCGCAGAAGCTCAGACCGCAGTAGAGAAGAAGCAGCAGGAAGAAGCTGAAGCCTGAGCCAAGGAGATCATGACACAAATGAAGGAAGTGCTTCGTAAGAAGTTCAACTTCACTGCAAGAAGAAAGCTTCTTATCCTCGCTTGTGAATGGGATGACGCTTCCAGTGAGATGTTAGTGGACTGCAAGGAGAGCATGTTTTGCTACCTGGATCAACAGATCGAAGATCTCGATTCTCCAACATGCTGCTACGGCTTCTCATACGCCAAGACCAGTAGTTGGCAAGGATCTCGACAAGGAGGAGTTCGACCTCGCTGTCCACTTGGTAGTGACAGCACTGGAAGCTGAGAAGACAAAAGAAGAAGCACCGGAAGACAAGACGTCTTCTGCAAGACAAGAAGCAAAGGTATCTTCTCAAGTGTTTAGAGTGGAGGAGGTGACTTCCTCTGACCAACGTGAGATCACCTCATCTCTTATCGTCGAACAGGTGGAGCAGAAGAGTCAGGAAGCACAAGTGGATTCAGCTTTCCAGAAGCCTCTTATGTCTTCCGGAGCCACATCAGAAGTCCACATCACGAGCATCGAAGAGGAAGTCACCTCGGCCGCACTAGAGGTAATAGCAGGGCTTCTCACTTTATCAGAAGTCGAATTAGGAGATCAGGTAGGTGAGGATCCAGTGGAGATCGCACCTGACGATCAAGAGTAGGCAGTAGAGATAGATAGACAGTTGATTTATCTAAATTTGGTAGAAAGTGGAGTCTGCTATTTTGAGAAGAGATAACTCCCTCTTTAATTTTAGATGACTGCTCATGTGACAGGAGAAGCAATGGTAGGAGTAAGAAAGCAGTTCTAAACTAAGAAAGAAACCGAATGTCTAGGAGGTGGTGGCCTTCTGACAGCACCTCATTTTCCCTGACTGTGAGTTGAGATTGGAAGGGATCTCCCTCTTGTGACTCAAAGACGATAGTATAAAGTGGATGTCAAGGTAGATTAGACACATTTTAAACACATGTGGTCACACAGGTACTATACGCATAGAGTTGAATTACATAGAGTAGGTCTGCACCTTCGCTCCCAGCAGAGATCGAAAGGATGTAGACAGTAGTAGTCAGCATAGATCGGGAACGACATCATCGTGCAATCCTGCTTCTAGGCTCGTGTGTCAAGGAGTAGGGACAGAAAGTAGATGGAGTGAGCTTCCAGAAGTCAATGTAACTTCTTCTCGAGGAATTGATTGCAGAAGCTTTGTCTGTGTCTTCTGGGCTGTGATTTCTTCGAATTCACACCTAATTGTGCATGGGAAGCCTTCTTCTTGAGTGGCGGTGATTGTTAGAAGCTGTGCAGAGTCCAAGCTTGTCTCATCCAGTAAGCACTTCGGATCCACGTACGGACTGTCCTATGAGAGAGTGGTCCCTGAAGATAGAGTAGTCGGAGCAATGACAGAAGAAGAAAGAAGTCTTCTTTTCATAGCAGAAGACGACATCCTCGATTGGAAGACTGTGTAACTGTAAGCATACTACAGTTACACAAGTCTTCCTCCCCAAATTACTACAAGCAGGGATGGCTTGTTAGTCAGGATCCGGACTAGAAGCCTGTCGTAATCTTAATTTCTCTTTTTTATCTTATTTCTTCTTGTTTGGATTTTCTCTTCTTCCCCATCTTCTCTCATCTTCCCATCCTTCCACCTTCTTCTATGTGACTTCCGAGACTTCTATTGAGCTTCCGTGAAGGTGAATGTCGTTGTAGTGCTGCAGGAAGATCGATTCCGTAAGCATAAGCTTGGGAAGGCTACAGCGGCATACACCTTATGATTAATCTAACCTCGTTGGAAACTGGAAGAGCAATGTGTGATAGATATTGATAAATTGACATCTACGAATCAGGGACAATCTTCTGGAGGTGTCAGAAGCCGAGTGGAACCCTCAGAAGCCGAGAATTGCTTCGGGAAGACCGTCGTGAGAAGACTGGAAGCCATGATCTGGAAGCAGAAAGCGTCTTCTCGGACTTCTCAGTGGATAATTGTATGATATTTTAGGTAGTAGTTGTATGTTTGGATCCAGGGCACCTTTTGAAGGGTCTGGAAGCCATGTGGTTTGTGAGAAGACGAGATTTCTAAACAAATCTCGTGTGTTTGTGAGTTTAGACAGATCTTAGAACTTAGAGCAGCGATACTACTGTAAATCTTCTTGGAGAACGAAATCTTTTATGCTACAATGGGCTAAAGGAGAAATCTTGAGACACTACAAGATAAGACTACCTTCACTACAGATTGGGACACTTATGTTTATCACAAAATGCCTTTTGGACTATGCAATGCACCAGCTATCTTTCAGAGGATGATGACATCAATCTTTCAAGATTATTTGCAAAAACTTTTAGAGATTTTTAGAGATGATTTTTGTGTTTTTGACACACATAAGGAACATGCAGCGTGTTTAGCCAAGACTTTTCAGAAATGTAAGGAAGCCAGACTTGAATTACACCCAGAAAAGTGTTTCTTCGTGATGACTGAAGGAATACTTCTTGGACAGTATCAGCTCGAGGCATAAAAGTAGATGTAGAGAAATTTCATGTGATACTCTCCCTACAACCTCCTATTGATATCAGCGAGTTGAGAGCTTTTCTAAGACATAGAGATCTAAGGATTGGTACACTTTTACGTGTGAGAATCATTTCTCATCTTGTTTATTATTTTTTGAATCGTCACTTCAAGCCATACTGACAAAAGGTTTACACGCAGTATAGCATTTATAGTAGGTCGAGCAAGATAGACAAATGTAAACTTCTCATCATTGGGTGGAGCAAGATAGACAAAAAATGGATATGAAGCTATGAAACAAAGAGAATAGAATGATGACATCTTATCTGAAAACGTCCTCATCGTACAAGTCTTGCTCCATGTCTAGGTTCATGTTATGGAGTTGCTCATGTCTTTCCACTTCCACTTGGGCACAAGTTATGGGTAAAAGACAAGATCCATTATCGACAGCGAATGAGTGCAGGAGGAAGCAAGACGGCAAGAAGCCTACGAGAGCAAGACAATATCACTACAACAGTAGAGAAGTAGAGGACTACAGCGACAACACAGACCACTGCAGCAGAGAATTTGTTAAATCGAAATAATGAAACAATACTTCAGGTATCGTGTCACGGAGGATCATTTAGTGTAGAAGTCCAAAACCACATGCGTCCGACGACTAGTAAAAAATAACCTTTTTTAAGATTTGTATTAAGAATAGCCTTATTTTTCAAAAAATGAATAAATTATATTTTATTTTAAAATAAAAATTTATCTGAATAATATAAAATACTATATTTTATAAAAATAATATAAAATTTTAAAAATTCCAGTTTAGACAAAAACTAATGAAACTTTTCAAAAAAAAGTCTAGATTCTAAACTCAAAATTAGCATTTATAAGTTACACGATAATTAAAAATAGTTTTATTTTGGAATCTCTTGACTTAAATTTTTACTGAAATAATAAAAATAGTTTTCTGTTGGACAAGTGTTTTCAAAAAATCAAGGGAGTAAATCCCCCGTGTATAGTGTCTGCCGCTGCTGAATGCCGTCGGAGTCCTCATCGATTTCAGTTCACACATCGCAAGTGAAGACAAAAAAGACAGCAGGGAACGGTAGAGACGACTATCACCGGCAGCGACCACCTCAACCAGACGAGTAGTAGCAGCAGATGACGACAACAAACAGAGGACTGTAGCGGCAGCCAAAAAATGCACAATCTTGAACTAGTGCATGATTCTTTTTCCACCTGAAACAAGCAACAAATATACAGCCTCATGGGCTGTATATATACGGCTAGGCTGTATAATTTGTATCGTGTGCAGCGCCTCTACCCGTGCCCAAACCCGTCCTTACTATGGAATAAACTAATGAAGGCAGAGAATTTTTACTCCGCTCGTAGTCTTGTCTGTGTTGGGGTTGGAGCTAGAGTTGCATGCATATTATTTTGGCATGCAATATTATGGGGATGCTTATTTGAGCAAGCAATTTTAATAAACTTGGTTCTCCGCAAGAAGCCTCTGCCCCTCCAATCGTTGATATTCAATGAGACGATGTCATTTAGTGTACTTAACTGCGGTTGCCTAGTGGACCTCCTGTGTCCAACAATCAAACATTGTTTCAGATCGCGATAGTACAAGAAAACTTGCGCAGAAGAACAATATTAGAAAGATAATAAAATTTATATGTACTGATGTACGTAGTTCAAGAGTTACTTAAATACAAGGTTTTTGTCTTCCGGCTGAAGCGCTTATAGTCAATCTTTGACTATTGACAATCGCCTCTATTTTCCTCAACCGCTTCATTATATGAAAAAAAACAGAAACCCTTTACTTCCCGGTTTTCACAATCTTGGTATAACGATGCTAACGAATAGCAAAAAACACCAGAAACATACCAGAGAAGATGGTACTTGCTTAGCGTCAAGATGTCCGATTTAGTACAAGAGTGGGAGTGACAACAGAGAAGCATGTAGAGCAACTCGACCTGAGCTTGAGATGAAGTTAGAAACAAATCATCATGCTTTCCTGTTAGACGATCCTCACATGGATATGGCTGGCAGTGAGAAAAGAAAACATGGATAGTTAAATAACTTTTGCAGGTCTCTTGCTTGTAGATGATTATCTGTTTCCTGCCCCTCCTAATCAGAACACGAGAAAGTAGTATCTCTCATTGACTAGATTTTTCAACGACGAATAAAAACGACGAATCTGAACGTCTGAAGTTTCCCATCTCTTGCCATTAAGCCTCTAGAGGCATACCCACTGTAATTTATGACGTCAAACCAAAGCAGTTTTGATGGTTCAGGAAGAGAACAGGAATCTAGTTTCCTCAGAGTTTGGACCTCTGATGCGACAAATGTTGCAGTCCCTTGCCCCAAGTGAGAATGATGGTCCGATCAAAAGTTATCAACCAGTCCAATGTGCCAGAAGTTTGCCGGAAACGAACGTGCTGCGAATCCACTTGCAGTAAGAAAACTGTCAGGATCTTCGCAGGCAGTCAAGCATTCCTCCACTGCAAGCTTTGCAGATTTCTAAAATTAATTCCAGTTCCTTCAGGGCTTTCGCGAATATAGAATCTAGTACTAAACTGTTTATCGGCTAGAGTATAGATGAGATCCTAGACTCCGAATTTTCTCCACGCCCAGCCTAAAAGAGGTTTACAGCTGTTTGAAGAAGGTGGTATCTGCCCAGAGCACTTGTTACAGTTTACGAGATGAAGCGTAGTATCAGTGTATTAACTAAAACGAGACTTTGCATAGTTTCAAAATTTATATTCAAATAGTCCACGAATGTCTTTTAAATGTACTACTTATGTTATCTAAATGTGGGAATTTCATTCTGAAAATTTAAGAAAATTATTATAAATTATTTTTTATAATAAATACTATTTATTTTACTATAATTATAATTATTTATTAAATTGTATATACTAATCTAATCATATATATTTTTAAACAATGATACACATCTTTTAATAAAGAACTCAATAATAAATATATATATCATGGAATGAAATTAAACATTTATACATAAAACATAAAATAAGATCAATTCCCATAAGATTGGAGGTGAAATGTCATCACTCTAAATACAACTTTTGGATACTTTTGGACATCCTGAAGTCTAGAAAAGACACCAGAATACTAAATTATTGAAAAAACACTTGTAGAACCAGTTAATATGTTCTATTACACATTGAGACACAACATAATTCTAAAATTTTCATCCAAATAGTTCAAATATGACCACTAAATATACTATTTTTTATCTAATGTTTAATGTTTATGTTTCATAAGAGTGCTACATGTTTCTTTGTAAGATTAGTGTGGAGTGTGTAGTAAAAAGTTCAAATGTTCTGGAATTTCTTTTTCTGACTACAAAAATGTTTTCACATCGTCAGATTGAGTTAAATATTTTGACATGTGTTATCTACAAGCGGATGTACTTTTTGAACAGTCGGATCTTGAAAATACCATGTCTGTGATTTAACATTAAATTTAGGAGATTTTAAATCGTTAGAATTGATAAAATAAAATAAATCAAAGAGGGAGTTGAGGAGCTCAAAAAGATCAATTTCTAAATTCTTGTTATCCCAAACAAGAGGTGTGGAATTTTTATGGCTACGATTCGATGGTGAAAACCATCATTTTCTGAAAATAAAGTCATGACACGATTATATTACTAGTATGAGAAGAAGAATGGACAGATCATTTCTGATTCTTAGAGCATGTGACAGGTCCGTGGTGGACAAACAACTCTCCAAAAGAAAATTCTACTGAGAATCAATCCGTTCGCTCGTCCGTTTGATTTAATGAATCTTCTAAACGTAATGTCACACCATTTATGTTTTCCTGCAAGTCTTAGACTTCTCTACTTGGGCTACTTTGCCATAGGAGGACAGTACGAATCACATACAGCTTCTCTCACTTCGCATCAGACAGTTAGAACGCAGAGAAGAGGATCTTGCAAAAGCACAACAAAAGTTGAAAGCGGCTCGACTTGAGAATAAGTAGAGGTTCGACAAGGAGAGGTTTCAAAATCAATACAATTTGGGATACAACACTACATTATAGAACCAGCACTCTACAGTTCTAAAGTTTTCCAAGAGATGGTTTAGTCCATATACTATCTCATATGAGCATCGGAATGCTACTTATTCTTTGCAAGAGCTAGACGGTACACCTTTGAGACTTCTTGTTGTTGAGAAACGAGTCAAGTTTGAGAGGAGGACTTAAGGTCAAAACATATCATAAGTGTGGATGAGGAATTTTTATCCGAGGCAGTCGAGAAGAACAAAGATAACTTGGAGAATTACGAGGACCAGCGACGGATTGGCACATACCAGAGGATGTGTAAGTGTGGACGAGGTGAATGTCGTGTTGCATAATAGTCTGTATAGTGAAAGATGGTAACAAAAGGATTTTTCTTCCACTGTGTGCGTAGTTGTAAAGGAAGCTGCCTTGGAGCTAGTTAAGCTGGACAGGTGCTAAGCTAAGACCAAGGTAGATAAGCTACCCTTAACTTATATTCTTAAAAACTACTAAGAAGTTATGAAGGTACCAGGTGGAAGCTTTCTTGAATAAATGTAGCGTCTCAAGATTTCTCCTTTAGTCCATTGTAGCATAAAGGATTTCGTTCTCCAAGAAGATTTACACTAGTATCGCTGCTCTAAGTTCTAAGATCTATCTAAATTCACAAACACACGGGATTTGCTTAGAAATCTTGTCTTCTCACAAAACCACACTGCTTCTAGACCCTTCAAAAGGTGCCCTTGACCCAAACATACAACTACTACCTAAAATATCATACAATTATCCACTGAGAAGTCCAGGAAGACACTTTCTGCTTCCAGATCACGACTTTCAGTCTTCCCATGACGGTCTTCCTGAAGCAATTCTCGGCTTCTGGAGGTTCCACTCGACTTCTGACACCTCCAGAAGACTATCCCTGCTTCGGGAGGTGCCTATTACACATTGGTCTTCTAATTTCCAACGGGGTTAGATCAATCATATGTTGTAATGCCCCTGTAGTCTTCCCAAGCTTCTGTCTACAGAATCGATCTTCCTGCAGTACTATAATGACATTCACCTTCGCAGAAGCTCAATAGAAGTCTCGGAAGTCAACTAGAAGAAGGTGGGAAGATGAAAAGATGAGAGACGATAGGAAAAAAGAGAAAATCCAACAAGAGGAAACAAGATAAAAAGGAGAAATTAAGATTCGAACAGGCTTCTAGTCCGGATCCTGCTAACAAGCCATCCTTGCTTGTAGTAATTTGGAGAAGAAGACCACAAATCTTGCTTATACAGTCTTCCAATCGAGGATGTCGCCTTCTGTTGTGGAAAGAAGGCTTCTTTTCTTCTTCTATCTTTACTCGGACTACTCTCTCTTCAAAGACCACTCTCTCATATGACAGTTCGTACGTGGATCCGAAGTGCTCCACTGGATGAGACATGCTTGGACTCTACACAGCTTCTAACAATCACCGCCACTCAAGAAGAAGGCTTCTCAAGCACAATTGGGTAGGAATTTGAGGAAACCAACTACCCAGAAGACACAGACAAAGCTTCTGCAATCAACTCCGAAATCAATTCTCTAAGAAGAAGGTATATTGGCTTCTGGAAGCTCACTCCATCCACTTCCTGTCCCTACCTCTCAACACACCAGCCTAGAAGTAAGACTGCATGATCGCGTAGTACTGTATAACCACATGTGTGTGAAATCCTACCTTGTGATCGATCTTATACAATCGTCTTTGAGTCGCAAGAGGGAGATCCCTTCCAATCGCAACTCACAATCAAGAAAAATAGTGCGCTGTTAGAAGACCACCACCTCTCAAGCATTCGGTTCTCTTCTCAGTTTAGAACTACTTTCTTACTACATACCTTTGTCTATCCTGACACATGGGCAGTCACTTAAAAATAAAGAGGGAGATGCCTCTCTTAAAATAGCAGACTTCGATTCTTACCAAAATTAGTCATGTCAACTGACTACCTATCTCTACTGTCTACTCCTGATCGTCAGGTGCGATCTCCACAGGTTCCTCTCCTACATGGTCTCCTAATTCAGCTTCTGATAAAATGAGAAGCCCTGCTGGTACCTCTGGTGCGGCTGAGGTGGCTTCCTCTTCGATGTTCGTGATGTGGGCTTCTGGTGTGGCTTCGGAAGACAAAAGAGGCTGAGTCCACATGCGCTTCCTGACTCTTCTACTCCACTTGTTCGACATTGGGAGCTAGAGTGATCTCACAATGGTCAGAGGTAGTCACCTTCTCCACTCTAAACACTTGGGAAGACACCTCTGCTTCCTATCTTCTAGAAGACATCTTGTCTTCCGGGGCTTCTTCTGTCGTCTTCTTGGCTTCCAGTGCTGTCATCACCAAGTGGACAGCGAGATCAAACTCCTCCTTGCCGAGATCTCTCTCAATCGCTGATCTTGGTGCATGAGAAGACGTAACGGCATGCTGAGGAATCGAGAGAAGACCGTAAAGAGTCTTCAGACCCTCAATCTGTTAGCGGAACATGCTCTCCTTGCAGTCCACTAACATCTCCCTGGAATTGTCATCCTACTCACGAGCGAGGGTAAGAAGCTTCCTACCCGTGGTGAAGTTGAACTTCTTCTGAAGCGCTTCTCTCATCTGTGTCATAATCTCCTTGGCTCGTGCTTCAACTTCTTCCCGCTGCCAACTCCATGGCTGGCTGAATCTCCGGACTAAAGAAGGCGCCGAACTCTTCCAGCCGTCTTCTTGCAGAAGACAAGTTCTATAAACCCTCCGCGGTCCTATCGATCAACTACTCCTCCCCCCTGATCTCTCAACCTCATCATCGATGAATCTGCAACATGTGGGGCCTGTCTCTCACTCATGGGTCACCTCTGATGGCTTTGATGGAAGCACATCATGAACTTGAAGGGAAAAATGCGAAGTTCACTGATTCATACACCCATAAACTCATCAACTAAAATCCTCCATTCTAACGATGTCTCACAAGTTCTCACATGCTAAAATATCACACACTCTCTATATTACTCAAGTTGTCATTATGACGATGTGAAAACAAAGATGAGGAGCTCTTCTCTACTCCTCTATTTATACATTCTAGGTTTTTACTTTGGTATCCTCGGTAATTCAGCCGTAATTACTTTTATCGAGTTTTACTAAGATATTACTTAAGATAAAAGCATTAATCACATGAGCTTTTTACCTTTTCACATGGGCTTATTCCTTCAAAGTCAACAACTTCTAGAATGATTCTGGAATATTCTCAAGGAATCTCAAATTTCCACCCCCTCTACACTAGGACCCACTAAAAAGGAGACATGTGGAATCTCTTCTTGTTTTTAATGCCCACAAAGTCCACAACTTTAATCCAACCACTAATATCAAGTCAAAAAGGAGATAAGGGATACTTTCCACCTTCTTTCTACCTTTCAGACAAGATGACAAGATAGTAGTGCTCACTCTTTAAGAAATATCTGAATTCTACCAAAAGTACAGCTAAGTTTAACCATAACTAACTTTAGCTAGTCATATGACTAACTTGATACCTCCTTAAAGTACTTGGGCAGCAAATAAACATTCTCGACACTTAGTTATAACTAAATACCTTACTAATAGATAAAATTCTTATGTGTAACATAGGTCGTTACATTTTATCCCCGGACTAAATTTTTGCTCTGTCCTCGGAGTGAAGAGAGAACTTTCGTCTATGAAACAACTTCAACTTGTCATGGTTGACACGATCAAATCTCCTTCCTCCTACTCTCAAAGGTCTAGCCTCTATCCACTTGGTACAATAGTCAGTGACGACTACAATGTATCTATTACCTCGACGTGTCTTATTAAGAGGACCTACAAAGTCAATACCCCATTTCTCAAACGACCCTAATACTGGAATTGATCTTAACGAAGGTAATCTAGTAGACTTTAGAGCAAATGCTTGACATACGTCACAAGTTTTGCAATAGTCTAAACATTCCTTGAAAATTCCTCTCCAATGATAACCAACATCCAAAATCTTGAAGGCTGTTATCTTATCAGCAAAGTGTCCTTCGCAAACAGTACCGTCGTGAAACTCGTGCATTATCTTGAACGCCTCCTTCTGACCAACTGCTCTCCTTAGTAACCCATCTGCTCTTTGATGAATAGAATTCCCTCCACCATGGTGTAAGGTTTGCATCTCTTGATTAACGCGTTACGTTCTTGGATATGCATACCTTCTGGAAAAGAATCATCTGCAAGGAAACTCCAGATTTCTTTGTACTCGTCCGGTATCTCCTCAATGCTTGTGATGATCATCAGATGCTCATCTGGAAATGAATCATCAAACGGTTCTTCTCCCTCATCATCGTAAGCCCTCGACAAAAGATCAGCATTTGCATGCTTTTTTCCTGGTCTATCTTCGATCACGTAATCGTATTCTGTTAGAAGGATCTTCCAACGAGCAATACGACCTTCGGCATTAAGCTTATTAAAGATATACTTTAAAGCCTTGTGATCTGTGACTATGGAAATTTCCCTCCTAGCAAATAGTGTCAAAATTTCTTCAATCCAAAGATCACCGCTAATCCTTCTCGTTCAGTCACGGAGTAATTCTTCTCCGCTGGAACCATCTGCCTATTAGCATAAGCTATAGGATGATCATGTCCATCTCCATCTAACTGATTTCATGTACATCCGATTGCTACATTGGAGACATCCGTATATAGAATAAATGCTTTACTCCACTCCGGTTTAGCAAGTATAGGAGCTGTCACCAATGTCTTTTTCAGCTCCTCAAATGCTTCCTTTGCCTTCTAATCATGCACTATCAAGTCAAAATCAACTCCCTTCTTCATGTACTAGTCAAAGCTATTGCTTTGTTTGAGAAGGAAAAGACAAACCTACGGTAATATCCAACCATGCCAAGAAACTGTCTCAACTTTGTCAAGTTGATCAGAAATGAAAGATCCACAATCTTCTTCACCTTCTCAAGATCTACCGCAATCTCATTCTTAGAAATGATGTGCCCTAACGGTAGACATTCTTCGTAGCCAAAGATGCACTTCTTTGGATTTAGAGAAGCGTTGGCTTACTCCAACCGCTGCAAAACTTTGATCACATGATCAAAGTGGTCCTCCTTTCTTCCGTACACACAGAAATCGTCAATGAAATCACGAACAAACTTCCCTATGAATGGTTCAAACACCTTGTTTATGAACTTCTGAAACATGGCTCGAGCATTACACAGTCCAAACGACATCACCCGAAATGCAAATGTTCTCCAAGGAGTAGAGAAAGTAGTCAACTGCTGGTACTCTTGTGCTATATTGATCTGATTATACCCACTATAACCATCACCAAAACTGTACCACTCATGATCAGCAACTTCCTCCAAAATCTCATCTATAAATGGCACAGGATAATAATCCTTCTTGGTAACTGCATTCAGCTTCTTATAATCTATGCACACTCGCAGCTTATCATTCTTCTTCTTGACAATCACAATGGATGAAACTCATTCTGAATTCTCCATCTCGTAGATGAAACTTGCCTCCTTCAACTTGTCTATCTCCTCCTTGACCATCATTGCCGTGGTAGGATTGACTCTTCTCTGCTCCTGTCGAACTGGTCTTGCGTTCTCTTCCAATTCGATTCGATGAGTCTCTAGAGTCACCTCCTTCAAATCCTTGTAGTTGAAAACAAACACATGGATATATTTCCGAAATATATCTAAGAATCTACTTTTCTCATCTTGAGTGACATTGATACCAAACTTCAGGGTAGAGAGTCTTCTTACAATCTCTGCCTCACTCAACTCTTCTTTGTCAGGATCTTTCTCCACTGCTGGTCGAGACAACAAGTCAATAGCACTAAGCTGATGTAATGATTCATCTTGACCAAATCCTTCGTCCTCAGACGAGGATTCTTGATCGTAAGAATCTCCGGTATCTACTTCTGAGACACTCTTGATCATCCTCCGTATCAGATTCCCAGTAGTCACTAGTGGGTCTATCAGAGTCAAAAGTCACAACTCCAACATCCGAGAGAGGTACTATCACTCTATGATCTCTAGGCCCAATCCGTAAGTATCCCTTGTGCCACTTATCAGTGGTGCGCACAACTCTCAACCAAGGCATACCTAGGAGCAAATCATAACTAGAGTCCTTTAACACTTGAAAGAACATCAATGTTTGAATCCCCATCACAGACACAACCACCTTCTCTAACACACCAAGAGGTCTTACTCGTTGCTTGTTAGCCATCCCCACAACAATGTTAGCCGGGCGAGTTGGTTCCATCCCCAACATCTTCATCAACCTCTCCGATACGGCATTTACAGCCGACCCTCCACCAACACTTCAGAGACATAGTGATCATTCAGTCTTTGAAGCCCTAGTGCATACCTCTGAAGCATGCACATCCACCACATCAACTCCCACAGACTTCGATGTCTTGCTCTTGGGTTTCTTCTTTTTGCTTTTCTTAGAACTCAGTCCTCCTCTGAGTTGTCTTCGTAAATTGAGATTAAGTGCGATCAGTTGTCCAATCGTGATGTTGACTTTCTGAGCACCCACATCTTCAACCACATCATATCCCGCTTGAGAAGATGAAATGGTGAAATCCGTCATCTCCAACTTCCTTCGTGGCTCCCTAGTGCACTCAAAACAGTACTCGAGCGAGTACTTCTACTTGGTGACTCCTCCATGAAAACTGGTTCATCAGAAAATCGAGTTCATTTTCTTTGTTGAGCTAAAAGCTCCACCGGTGCATGAGACGAGTTCGACCTCTCTCCCTTCTCATAGATGAGATCTCGCACTACGTCGATAGTAGCCACTCCCTTGTCTCGTGCTTGTGATGGATTTTCTTCATCAACATTCATTCTGACAGCTTCAGCACCCCTTGCTCCGTTGTTAGGACAGTTTCGTTGGAAATGAGAACATCCACAAGTCCAACATGTGATTCCTCCAAAGTTACCCTGGTTGCCTCTAAAGTTACCTTGATTTCCTCGGTTGGGATTGTTGTCGTAATCTCTTTGACCTCCTTCACCACCTTTGTTTCTCCATTCTCGTAACTGCACCACGTTTATCTTGAGATCCGCAAGAGTATCGGTGATACTATTCAACTCAGCATGGAAATCAGAGGTGGCAGTAGACATCGCTGTAGGGACAAATGGTCTTGGCATCACCGTTGGAGTAGGAGCTGACGTTGAAACGATCACCAACTGTGATGGTGCAGATGCTATCGTTGTGGTTAAATCAAGAGTCGTAGTCGACACCAGAGCGACATGATGAGGTTGGATGATATCCCCTTCATCCAAACTCTCTTCCATATTTGTCGCGATCTTGATGGCATCCGCTTTGGTTGTTGGCTTCTCGTACCTCACTTGGATTCGAATTGAAGGTCTCAATCCTCCCACCAAGTTCTTGGTCAACACTGCTCCAATCCCCGCCATCGTCAGCTCCACGTTGTCTCCCTTCTTCCGTAAGACCGTCCGAAACCGTTCCTCCAACTTATCCACCCTTTCGGCATACTGCCGAACTTTCTCGTCGTCCCGTTACTTCAAATGAGTAAGCTCCACCGTGAGCTTCTCATAACTCTCTTCTGGAAGAAATTCTTCGATGAGTGCATTACTCAACGTCTCCCCTGTATCCTCAACTACACCAGGTGTCTTGCTCTTCACTCGGTCTTCATATCACGTAAGAGCAAAATCTTCTAAAAACTCTGGCAGTAACAACACCCATGCTTCCTTCCTTCTCACATTGTTTCCGATGCAACCGCTTTTGAAGTCTCGTACAAATGGTTCTACATCTTCATTGTCCTTCCCATGAAACATTGGTAACTTCCTCATCTTGTAACTACTCTTATACCCTTCTAATTTTTGTGCAATAACTACTCGCTAAAAGAGTACGAACATCACCAACTTCATTCGCGAATAATCTATCATAGGTAAAATAAAAGGAAATGGTTGTAACAACACCTCTTGTGCCATCTCTTCTCCTAAGATAATCATGAGCCTGAGTCGCATCACCGCCTTCTCCATCATCCGAATGACGATCTCCATCACAAACTCAGCCGAGTCCTCTTTTGAAGTCGACAACTTCTCCGTCTCAGCTCTTTGAATCTCGTCCAACTTCTCGACTACTGACGTAAGTAGGGCGGCCACATCGACGCACTTGTATCCTCTTGATAGATCACTCACTCCACAACTTGGACAAGGATCTTCTCCTAGAAGATGAATTGGCGTTGGTGAAGATGGACCCACTCGACATTGGTGAAGTTGGACAGTTCACTACTTTATGTCCCAATCCTCTACAGAAATAACACCACAAGTCGGTTTCTACTCTTCTCCTCGGAGATTCTACTTGAGGTTTTGTACTAGGGTTCTCAAACTCAACGATAATCTCTTTCGAGCTCTCTTCGACGCTTACTATGATATCTAAACCTTGAGGAAGGTTTCTAAGTCTAACTTTCCAATCTTTTGAACTTCCATTCATGTTGCACCTTCTCAACCATTAAGTAGACAAAATATCTTTGAGGAAAATAACTCTACATCACTTTCTTAACTCTTTCGAGCTTTATACTGAAAATCGTGTATTATACATGCTATACACGAAATAAAATCCAATCTAAAATTAAGAGTCTAAGATAATATCCTCATGACCATCGTCTGTACTGATCCTAGCAGACATCTTAAAGTCACTCTTGTAAAGATCACACTCTATTTCTCTAGGAGCATTTGTGGCCTCCACAGTGAAAGATGCTTTGAACTCAATCTTCTTCGCATCTGCGCTAATGCTCGTAGATACAAGGAGGTCTTGAAGATACTTCATGGGGAATCCAGTTCGAGTGCCGAGGTTAAAGAAGAGACGTTTGGGAGTTAGAACGGAGACGGAAAAGCCAAAGTTAAGTATAGAGGAGTTGCGATCACGCATCTATTGCAGTTGGGGTGCCCTTTTTGCTCTATATCAAGAAGCTTCTGCGAGCTTCTGCGATATATATCACAAGTTCTTTGGTATCCTCGGTAATTCAGCCGTAACTACTTTTACCGGGTTTTATTAAGATATTACTTAAGGTAAAAGCATTAAACACATGAGCTTTTTACCTTTTCACATGGGCTTATTCTTTCAAAGTCAACAACTTCTAGAAGAATTCTGAAATATTCTCAAGGAATCTCGAATTTCCAACCCCCTCTATACTAGGACCCACTAAAAGGGAGACATGTGGAATCTCTTCTTGTTTTTAATGCCTACAAAGTCCACAACTTTAATCCAACCACTAATATCAAGTCAAAAAGGAGATAAGGGATACTTTCCACCTCCTTTCTACCTTTTAGACAAGATGACAAGATAGTAGTGCTCACTCTTTAAGAAATATCTGAATTCTACCAAAAGTACAACTAAGTTTAACCATAACTAACTTTAGCTAGTCATGACTAACTTGATACCTCCTTAAAGTACTTGGGCAGCAAATAAACATTCTCAACACTTAGTTATAACTAAATACCTTACTAATAGACAAACTTCCTATGTGTAACATAGGTCGTTACAGTTCATCCTCACAAAGTGATCTACGGCGGCTTCTCTGTCTTCTAGAGATATAGATACCTCTTTTATCACCATGGTCTTCTCCTTCTGCGCACGAGAAGATGCTATCTTCGCTGTCTTCCGAGTTGGAAGATCTCTTCTCACCGCAGAAGCAGTCCTCTTTGCTGCGCTTCCTCGAGTCGCAGTCGGTACATCAACCCATGTCTTCACTTCAGGAGTCCGAAGACTCCTTGTAGTTGCAGAAGCTATCTTCCGTGTGATCTTGGTGCTAGTCATGTCTTCATGTGAATCCGACTCGGATCCAGAGTGGATGGTAGGGAAGGATGTGCTCTTCCGAGGCACACTCCTATGTCCTATCTTCCTTAGTGACGACGCGTCTTATGTGTTGTTGGAGTCGTCTTCTCTCACCGTAATCGACTTCTACTGAGTGCTTGGTCTCTTCTGAGGTGCTAGAGTGGGAAGGAAAGACATGGCTGCTGTCCGGTCTTCTTTCTCCGAGGTCTCTTCCTTCACCTCTCGCTGTCCTGTTGATCCATACTTGACCAACTGGTCTTCCTTCAAATCTCCCTTTGACACGTACAGATAACAGAAGAAGGGAGTAAGATGCCCTCCTGCTAGGGTGCCTAAGTACACTAGCTCAGTCTAGATGTAGGTGTGGAAGAAGGCGTCCTAGTTGACAACATGTCCTTTCCATATAGCTTCCAAGAACTCCACGTCTTGGTCTCCAAGGTACCTCACCTTCTGGATCTTTTCCTTGGAGAAAAGATGAAGATACAACTTCCCCAGAAGACGCTTCCTCGGCTCTCAGTAAGCTTCTACCTTCCATCCGTTCCTCCCCTGTTTGTCTTCCAGGAAGAGACATGTAGTACTTCCAAGTAGACATCACTTCCCAGAGATCATCGATAGGATCTTCTTCTCCAGCTCGTATCTGCGGTTCTCTGCTTCTGGCCGGTGGAGCTCTGCATCATCATTCCACTATTCACGAAGATGGTCTTCTCGAGCGACTTCTGTCTTAACAGATACACGGTTGTGAGGAGGCAACGCTGTCCAAACCTCCTCCAGAATACCCTGGTCCGTGAGGTTCCAGTTCCACGTGAAAAAGTCGAGGTCCAACTCCTTGATGTAAGATTTGACCTCGGCTAACTCTGCTTGCGTAACACCAACCCTCGAGCATGCATCAACATGTTCGAGCTTCTGTTACACAAACCACACATACTTGCTGTGAGCCTAAGGCTCGGTCCTTACCAGTCCTCACAGTCCAGCTTCTACTCTCAGAAGACGAATCTAGTCTTCTAGAAGACAGCTATTCCGTCCTCCAGAATTGTAACAATGTTTCCTAAGTACTTCTCGTTTTCCGGGCTATATCTAAGCAATCCTAACTAAATAAGGCATCACATGGATTCCTAAGAAGACAATCCATTGTGCAATTCATCCTACTTCCTAATAGAAGATGAGAAGATACGTGAGAAGATAAGTCTACGAAAGGTTCAAGAAGAAGGCTGAGGACTCCTACGGTGACAGGAAGACTCTCGGGACAACTTCTGATTAACTGACATACTAGTTCTATCAGCCCACAACACAAAAGGAAGAAGCCTAGGTCAGTCTCCATGACGCCATCCACCAATCATCCACCAATGCTTGGATGATTGGTGGATGCTCTCGTTCACTTTTCTCATTTGCTTCCGGATTCAGTGAATTTCAATCGTATCTCATATCTGTTGAAGAACTCACGTGCTTCATCTGTATTCAACTCTCCTCTATCTGCACGGATTCTCCCCACACTTTCATATCGAGAAACGATATCTTCTCATATGAATCGACGAACAGGCTCAGTAGCTTTGGTGCATAAAGCTCTCCCTTCTACAAAGTTGGACAATTCTTCCCGAGTCAGAACTAAATGACACATGCTCCAAATCTCCGGTGGCATGACAATCAAATCCAAAACCCACTGGAAATGAATAGACAAAGGATATGTGGGTCTCAATCCATCCCTATATTGAATCTTGGATTGAAATTAACATTCAATACATGACTCAACAAATTTCTCTACATCTCGATACAATCCTTTCCACCAATACCACTCCTTGATCTTGGTAAAAGTCACCTATGTACCTCGATGTCCTGCCCATAAGATATCATGAAACTGTTCGAGTATTTGTGTCTTGGTCTCCGCATCATCCACTACTCTCAAAGGTACTCCATCTCTCCTCTTTGGTCCTTTCCACAAATATCCATCTCGGAATAGATAGCCATAGGCTTGATGTCGAATCTCCTTGAAAACTTTCTCCGTCCATTCATCATACTTCTGAAGAGTGCTTAGATACCGTCTGATTTCCTTCAGCCTCTCATGGTAGGAAGAACTCTACCATGAGAGGCTGAAGCAATCCAAGCGACTCCGATCCTTGCTTGATAGTTGTAGACTTGTCCCTCCTCTGCATCATCTTCATCCATATCTTCTGCCTCCATATCTTCTTCTTGAGAGTACCTAGCTCTAGACAACATGTATGCCATTGAATTCATCTTCGCCGTTATGTGTCTCAACTGTGGATTCAATGACCTAATGTAAGCTATCCAACGTAACATAGCAATATCAGGAGTTGTGCAATTTGCTATCATTTCCAACAAAGACAAGCAATCAGTTTCAAGTAGTACATGTGCTCCAATGAGATACTCCTTCTCAGCTTTCATTGCGGTTACAACGTCCCAGAGCTCCCGTTTGACTTGAGGGTATCTCCTTTGTCGATCCATAAGTATGCGAGCACCAAATCTTGTTGCAAACCTCTTTCTCTCACCGTCATCTTACCCTATTGCCCAACCTATAGCGATAAGACTAGTATCTACAGTAATGACTATGGGTCTACCACAAGCATAACTTAACTGTCGTAGAATTGACATTGATTTCAATGCTTCTTTTAATCGCACCATAGTGACCATCTGCTCCTCAGCCCAAGTGAATCTTCTTCGCTTCCTCAGCAACTCTTACAGCTCGGACATGTGACCAAAATGAAGAATCCACACTTGATAAAACAAACAAGCTCTCCTAACCTCAGTGGTGTTGACACAATCTTTCATCCTCCCAATGGCATCAACCTTTGATGGGTTAAGACGTCGGTCAAAAGCTCCACAAAGATGATCAACAAAATACAATCTCCGGAACTCCAAAGCTCGACTTCTCTGCTGAAAGAGTGAGATTTATCTCCTCAAGCCTTGTTAAGATCATCTCCACATCGTGAATATGATCAACCACAAATCTTTGACATCCATCCTCAGTAAGCTTCTCATCCTTGTCTTCGATCGCACATCCTTTCATAAGAATATCATCTATGAAAGGTATGGTCTTCTCTGGAATGAATTCTCTCAAAATCCTGTTCATTGCATTCTGCACATGAGCAACAGAGTTTATCGCTCCTTGTGATAATGTGCACATCCTTACAAGCCCAAGTGGAGTATGCATGGTGGTGAGATCTCTATTCTCTATTGCCAACTGGAACTGATTACCCAAAGTATAAATCTCCAATCGAGTAGATAGCACGACCAACAAAAGCTTCTGCAACTTCATCTACTATGGATCATAATCTCATGTTCCGGATAGTCACCTTGTTAGCATGTTGCATGTCTTGGATGAACCTAAGAGCCCTTGACTTCTTGGGTACGGTAAACCACCGACTCGAGTAAGGTCCCATAGATGGCTCTAAAATATCCATGCGTATCTTCTTCTTCAACAACTCAACAAGCTTTGGCAACATAGCTCGTGGCACTAGTACAGGCTTCAAGTCCCAAGGCACATGTGGTACTGTGAAGATCATCATGGGTGTTACGACACTCGTATCTACACATCCAATCTCTTCTGCATTGAAAGCAAAGGCTTTTCCATACCTTCTCAACATCTCAGGAAAATGCTTTCTCTCTTCCTCAGTGAGAAACTCACCCCCTCCAACCTGTAGTCATTTGAGTGTCTCTTATGTGAACATGTGCCCTACTCTCTATGAATCTCGTAGAACTGGTTCAGTCGATGCTCGTTCCACTTGCTTGTTAGAGTCTTTAGGTAGTTGAGTAGCCACCGGCTTCACTTTACGCGTCACAGTCTTGTATTTCATATGAACCTGCGCTTCTTGGTGTTTCACAGCTCTATTCTTTTCTAACTCCAACTCATGATCTCCCTTCATCTGAAGCTGAACCTTGTAGCCATTCTCTACGAACCTTGCAATCTCCTCATATAACTCGTGTGAACGGATTACGACTAATCCATTAGCCAAAGAATCGTGCTTATGAACGACAAAACCTCCTCAAGAGTGTCTTCAAAACCCTCTTCTTCATACACCCCATTAATGAACTCCTGATCTAACAAAACTCTTTGAGTTTTGAAGAGATCTTCTTGCTTCTTCACACATCGTTTTGATACACTATCCATCTCTTCTACCACTCGAAATTTAGTTGCACATGTTTTAAAAAATTGAGCAAATCCACATTTAAACATCTCTTCTTCATCTTCTGACGCTAGCGGAAGGCTCTTTCTCCTATTAACACTCTATTCTCTCGCTCTACAAGAGTGTTAACTAAAAATCCAGAAATTCTTTGTCAGTCCTTAAAGGACCGTCCCTTAGCTTCTCTCTGTTCCTTTCATGACTCGTACGTATTGTAAAGAACTGTACCGCCCTCGTACCATCTTGACTTCTGATACGAGCATAATGAGACTCATCGTCCATTATCTTTGTCTCCATCCTAGATGCAGTAATGTACAGTTGACCAAGGATCACAGGATAAGCAGCTACACGCTGAACAAAAAAAATTTGTTCTATCTCTACATCTCCTATTCGAGTCTTGACAGCTGGACAAGCACCAAAAAGTTCACCTCTTTGGTTGTTAACAGCACGAAGAACCTATCCATGTCCTGTGTCGGTTGGCCACTTCTCTTTCTCTTATACGTTTTTAGACATGATATTAATCTCAGAACCGTGATCCATCAATGCCACTATAGCCTCTGACAAGTTACCTAGTCGGACCATTGTCTCCGTAGTTGCACGAGCCTAATACGCTCGAGAATAGTGGCTCTCATGCTACTTCTCGTCACCATGTTTTGCAGCATAGTCTGAAACTCTTGCCTCTCTTCTATTCGATGCTTGTAGTACATGCTTTTGAGCAAATACGCGACCTAACTCTTCATCTTCTTGACCAGTGATGTCAGTATCCAGCGTCTTGTATCTGCAGTCATCTGTCTCTTTCTCTTGATCACATCTATTAGGATCAACTCATGAAAGTCACGTTTTGCTATTCCCAAGGCCTCTCGCGAAGAAAATTCTATCTTTGCATCGAAAATTCTCTCTTCAAGAATCTCCTTCAAGTTGGTACTGGTCTCGATATCAGACTGTAGTCTGTAGGTCGGTGCTTTACCTTTGTCCTTTGAAGAAGATCATTTGTCCTTCTCTCTCATCTCCGTGTCATGGATAGGAACATCCACCATAGGTTCAGATGTAGATGCCTCTTGAGACGTCGATGAGATATCAGAAGGTGATACTTCTTGTTGCCCTCTCCTCTTAGTAGCTCTGGTTCTCCTTGTAGTCTCTTTCGGATCAGCAACGTCGTCATCACGCCTTTTTTTCTCTTCTACAATCGCAACCTGCCAGCTTACATGCTTCTCTTGTACCAAGTGTAAGATGAGGCTAGAGTGAACTCAAAAGTCGAATTCCCGTCGAGGTGCATTCGCATCCTTTATATAGTGAAAGGAATAGTACATGATAAGCTCTCGGTCAATGCTGATCCTTAAAGTGAGCACACGGATCGCTGTCGTGGCTTACATGCAGTCTTAGATCCAAAACTAGAGGGTTCAGAATGAGCCACGTAAAGGCTCACTGGAAAGTTCTCAAAGCTTCTTTCTAGAAACTTCCTTCTGGAAGTTTCCCGGCTGGAAAGTTCTCGAAGCTTCCTTCTAGAAACTTCCTTTTGGAAGTTTTCTGGTGGACTTTTGGCGCACCCGTCCATTGGTAGAAGTACTATTTGCTGCATGTATTCTCCGGCCAACTTAGTCGTAACTAATTTTTATACCAAAGACTTCTACCAAACCAATTTCCCCTCTAGTTGATAAGTAGGGCTCTACTTTTTACAAACCTCCCCCTTTTTAAGAAGCAACGTCCTCGTTGCTCAACTGCTGTTCAAAAGCTTTCACTATTAGTAGGGCGTGTGCAAGATTGGTTGCAGGTTCCCATGTTGCTTCATGTAATGGATAGCCTTTCCATTTGAGCAAATAATCGATCCGTTGATGACGAGTCCCACGAACACGTTTCTTTAAGATGCATTCCACTTCAAACTCTTCCTCGTCATCGATAATTTGAGAGAGAGGTCGTGACTCTTGCGAATTGCCAAAATGATGAGGTCGTGGTGTATATCGTCGTAATAAAGACACATGAAAAACCGGATGAATCTTCATGTGGGGTAGAAGTTCGAGTTGATATGCCACTGCTCCAATTCTACGGACAACAGAGAAAGGTCCGATGAAGCGAGGGTTGAATTTACGACTGCCGATCAAAGTAAGGTTGGTTGTGGATAACCAAACTTGATCATCGATCGTGAACTCTTCATGCCGACGGTGTGCATCGACATATTGCTTTTGTCGATTCTGAGCAACTTGTAGTTTCACCTTAACTTTTTCCACTTCTTGTTGAATTCGTGTAACGAATTCGTTGACAACATCCACTTTGGTGTTGACTGACGACGCCATATCGAACCGTGTCAAACTTGCTGGTGTGAGAGGATGGTCGCCGTACATGAGATAAAAAGACGTTTCATGAGTAGATGCATTGAGAGAGTTGTTGTAGGTAAATTCTACCAAAGGGAGTAAGGTGTCTCACTTCGCTTGCTCCTCTCGAGTAAAAGCTCATAGCATGTCTTCAATGGTGCGATTGGCTCTTTCAGTTTGTCCATCGGTTTGTGGGTGATAAGCAGTAGACATGGCAAGTTTGGTTTTGAACAGACCAAATAGAGTTTTCCAAAACAGGCTAGTAAATTGAGGACCTCTATATGTTATAGGCACTCGAGATAGACCGTGCTGAGCAAAAATGGTGTTCAAATATAACTGGGCAAGTTGCGGTGCTGAGACGTCTTTCATGGTTGGTCGAAGGTGGATCATCTTGTTGAGCTTATCGACGAAGATGACTATGAAGTCAAAATCGGAGCTGGTCATGAATAATTCACACACTAAGTTCATATTAACATGTTCCCAACGTTTGGAAAAGATCGAGAGGGATTGAAGAAGACCGGAGGGTGCTTGATTTGTAGCTTTATTTTGTTGACACATTGCACAACTCCGAGTGTCTACTGCAACATCCTCTGCCATCTTGGGCCAATAGAACACTCGTTGGACTGCTTCTAATATCTTTTCTGCCCCCATGTGTCCTACAATGGTTGAAAGTGACATTCAGTTAGTATGGTGATACGTAGTTCTAGATCATCTGGGATTCATAACTTCTCTTCATGGAACACCAAACCATGGTTGCGGGTGATGATTTTTGAAGGTTTGGCTGCTACAATCTATGCATCTGATCTTGTGCCCTCGATCAATTTTGTCTGAAAGTCAAAATTCACCTTGACTTCAGAGACTATGTTATGCACCATAGGCATGCGAGTTAATGCATCAGCAATTGCTTCTTGCCCTCAACATACGTGATGGTCATGTTAAATCGCTGTATTCATTCTACCCAACGGATTTGTCTCTTTGAGAGATCCTTCTACGTCTCAAATAGACTAAAGGTTTGTGATCTATTTCGACCAAAAAGCCTTCTGCCCTAGATAGTGCTTCCAATGCTTCGTGGCGACGACTATTGCCAATTCTTCTCTTTCGGTGATGTGGTAGTTTTGTTCTGCTGGTAACAACTTTTGAGAGAAGTATGCGATTGGATGCCAACCATCCTTCCATTCTTGCTGCAACACCGTCCCTACTGCCGTGCCTGATGCATCCATTGTTAACTTGATAGGTTTCTTCGGGTCGTACCACTTGAGGATCATAGTAGTGCAGTCTTCAGTGCTTGAAAACCTACTTCTTGCGCTGTTCTCCACATCCATTTCTTTCCTTTGTCTAACAGAGCAGTTAGTGGTTGTGCAAGCTTGACAAAATGTTTAACAAATCTATGATAAAATCCTATCACTGCCAAGAAGCTCTTAAGTTGAGTCTGATCTTCTGGAGCCTTCCATTGTTGGATGACAGCTATTTTATCTACCATTACTTGTATGCTTTCTGCACTCACTCTGTGTCTTAAGTAATCCACTCTGTCTTGCCAAATTCACATTTTGAAAGTTTGACGTACAATTTTCTTTGACGGAGTACTTGGAGAACCTCTCTCAAATGGTGCACATGTTCCTTCATAGTTTTGCTATAGACTAAGATGTCGTCGAGAAATACAACGACTGATCTGTCTAAGTAAGGACGGAATATGTCATTCATCAGACTCATGAAGGTGGCTGGTGCATTTGTGAGACCAAATGACATCACTAAGTATTCGAAGTGACCATACCTTGTTTGAAAGGCAGTCTTCTCCACATCTTCATCAGCAATTCGAATCAAGTTATACTTGCTCCGTAAGTCTAGCTTCGTGAAGTACTTTGCTCCTTCGAGTTGGTCGAACAAGTCATCCATCCGAGGTAGTGGATACTTATTCTTCATCGTTTGTTGATTGAGTGCTCGATAATCGATGCACATCCGTATGCTGTTATCCTCTTTCTTCACAAAAAGGACTGGAGCTCCATATGATGACACGCTGGGCTGGATAAACTCTTTTTGCAACATCTCCTCGATTTGTGCCTTGCACTCCTCCAATTCATGTGGTGCTAGTCTGTATGGGGCCTTACAAGGAGGGGTGCTCCCTGGAATCACCTCGATTTTGTGATAAATCTTTCGTTTTGGTGGTAATCCTGAAGGAAGATCATTGGGAAGACATCCCCATATTCTGCTATCACCTCTGTCAAGCTTTCTGGAATCTGTCTGTCGAGTCGTGCACTCGGGACCTCTCTTATTAAACCCAGAAAAAAGACATCGCTATTACGTATAGCACTCGTACCTATTACATACAAAGACAAGTTCTGTCTTCGAGATCTCACTCTATCTCCAAAATTTTCCACTGTTTGATTTTCACCACTTTTCTTCGTCAATCCACTTCAAGATTATACTGCTCCATCCACGGCATACCCAATATGACATCATAACGGACTAATTTGATCACTCGCCACTCAATATCTTCGCGATATTCGTCTAAAGTAAGTTCTATCTTTCGAGGTAGAGATTCAATCTTCCCATTTTGTCCATTGAGAAGTTCCACCTCTTCACTCTCATCACTTTCTAACTCCATTCCCAATTTCATAGCAGTCGATCGAGACAAAAAGTTCTGTGTTGCACCAGGATCGATTAGTACTCTCACCTGAATCCCTTCCAAGACTCCATCCGTGACAATCAACTGCGCATTATTTTTTGTCAATCTCCTTCTCCTTCCCTCGTCTTTCTTCTCCTTCCTTGCATCAGTAAGACCGCAAGGTGCATTTACTGGTGTTCTTCGTTTCTCAGTCTTGTCTCGACTTCTTCATTTCCTTCCGTCTCGTTTAGATGATTCAGAGGTCGACAATATGGAGGTCTTGGATCTCTAGAAAAACGATTTCGGCAATTTGCAGTTATATGACCGAATCGTCCACAGTTGTAACATCGACGTTGCTCGAGTTGAGGTGCAACATTCTTGACACTTTATCCTCTAGGAGCTCTTTGACGTCTTTCTTCTAGCCGCCCTCGCTGACTCCACCTTGAAACTATCGTGGCTGATAGCGGATGTTGCCTAGCTCCATGGGTGTCGAACCGTTTGTATATGAGATTTCAGATAGATTTTGGTGATTTGGTGGAATCATCACTTCTCCTCCTAATGCTCCAACAATTCTTTGAGCGCAAGCGATGGTCTCAAAAACCGTGAGTGGATTACTTCTTGTCGGATTCTTTCCTTCAACCCCCTCTTGAAATTATCAAGAGCCTCCGCTGGACTCATATCAGTGATTGCAACTTGCAAGTCGAGGAAGGCTTCTACATACTCTTGAATACTTTCCTTCTGTTTCAATCTCCACATCCTCGTTCGAGCCATTTGCACAGAATCCACAGATTGGAAATTCTTCAACAGACCTTCTTGCATTGCAGTCCATGTGATTGTTCTCTATCCGCCAACACCGATCTCTCCTATGCATCATACCACATGAGAGCTTTATTGTTCAAGTAGCCACACGTAAACACTCCCGCTACGTGATACGTGATTTGCGTTGTCGGAGTGTAATCCGTCTACCTAGGAAAGCGCCGGGCTTCTGGCTGTGGTTGTTCACTCAAGAGGTTGGCTTTCAGGTCACGATAGGGCTATAAATACTCACACAGATGTGTAAGATCTAGTAATATACCCAGAAGGCGAAATTCAGGTCTAGCTGGCAGTAATAGGATTCGGCGGTGAACTTTGACACTCACGGAGAGAAAACTATGAAGGTTTAGACCTCTAAACTTCCCCTACATGCAAATGAGGTACTACTGAACTCACAGACGAAATTTCAGCCTGAGATCAAATTCTGACACAGAGATATGAACAGAAAAGTTTTGAGCAAGAAAACTATGGCAATTTCTGGTACCTAGCTGGCTATTTCAACCTATAACAGGAGTTTGGCTCGATCAATTTCGAAGTTTCTTACAGGATTTGCAGTCTACAGGGTGCTGAACATCCCTGTGAAGTTGGGACTCCTGAATGTACACAGAACTGTAGATCTCCTCCTCTGAAGTCGCTGCTCTAGATTAAGAGCTTTTCAGACCCCTCAGCTTCAGCGGCCGCCCTGAATTACTCAGTTGCTCAATCGATATGAAACTTTTTGTGAAATCGTAGCCCTGCTGGCGGAGAACACAACCTCGAAGTTTTGAAGCAATTTCCTCAAATCTGCTGCGAGTGACACTGAAAACCCTAAATCCAACCAAAATGATTCAATTCTAGCACAATCCGAACTTCAATTGCTCATAACTCCGTCTTTATTGACTCAAAACGATCGAAATTTTCACTGGAAGTGCTTGGCATGACGAGACCTCTCTCCCTGTGCTCTCAGATTTCGAAGATCCCTCACCAAATGCTCGAACTCCACTCTAGAGCTCTGTTTCTAAATTTAGAGTTTAACAAAAGACAAAAATGGACCAATGGGAGTTCATAGCTCCACTTGGTTGTCCTTTAGTACCCTAAACCACGTGGAAACTTAGTTTTACTCATAGGCTACCACGTCAAGCCCCCTAGAGTGCCAGCGTAAAACTTAAATTACTTAAAATGACACGCAGCCCCGAAAAATAACTTAAATCAGCTAGAAAGCGTGCATGGACGACACGCAAATACAACCCATGAGCTTAAGCCCTATCAACATGGTAATCAACCTACTAAGACTCAAAATAGTGTTAACACCGTATGCAAAGGTGTCAAACATATACATAAACGACTAGAAGTGATATAAGCTAACTTCTGGAACTACTAAACTCAAGCGTCGGAGTAGAAATATAACATGTAGCCGCCAAGTAGCGCGACATCCACCCCCTCTGAACCTGCACATCCTCTGGTATGTGCCATCCAGATCAAGACTCTTCAGCTTCGGCTTCAAACTCATCTTCAATCTGCATTGAGTCTTCAGCTTCATCCTCTGTAAACTCTGCAACGTTCTGGTCCTCCCCTCTCCTCCTAAAGAGCTTGATTCTCTTTCCTGCGACTGGTATCTTGAGCACTGCACCATCTAACTCTCTCAAGGAGTATGTGGCATTATCATAAACTTCTAACACCACATAAGGTCCAAACCATCTCTTGGAGAACTTCCTGATAGTGCTATGCTGATTATCAAGACTACTATCATAGACTAACACCCAATCACCTTCTTTAACTGGTTTGGGTCGTAATCTATGCATTCTATCAAATCTGTCTTTGTTTCTCTCCCTAGCAATCTTTAATCTTTCGACAGCTTTGGCAACATCCTCAGGTCTTCGTTCTAACTGCTGGATCCTTAATGCAAGAAGATCCTCCGTACTTCTACCATCTTCCCATGGCAAAACATTCCAAGTAGGCACAACCTCCTCAATTGGCATCTAGCTCTCTCTTGACCTGAGGGTAGTCTCTCTGCCGTGAACTTAAGACCTTAGCACCAAAACGCACCACATATCTATTTCCATCCTTATCATCTTGTCCTATAGCCCACCCAATGCCAATAGGACTAGTATCAACAGTAAGGATAACAGATCTGCCCAACTCATATGTTACCTTCCGTAGAGTTGGTGGTGAAGACAACAGATCCTTCAACTTCTTCATAGACTCGCTTTGTTCCTCTTGCCACTGAAATCTCTGCCCCTTCCTCAGCAACTTGTACAACGGATCTGCTACATGTGCAAACTGTGGAATCCATATATGATAAAACACACATGCACCTAGAAACCTTCTCACCTCAGTAACTGATCCACATGTCTCCTTCATCCTTCGGATGGCATCAACCTTGTTTGGACAAGGTTTCCGACCATAAGATCCACACAGATGTCCCACTATTAACACCTCCTGTTCTCCAAATACAGACTTTGCTCCTGATAAAGTCAAATGAACCTCCTCCAGTCGACTCAATATCTTATCACAGTCGGCTATGTGATATGCAACAAACTTACGGCACCCCCTCTGATCCATTACCTCATTCTTCTCCTCCTCAGCACACCCTTTGATCGGCACATCATCAAGGAATGGCATAGTCTTTTCAGGAATAAAATCCCTCAAAACTTTATTCATGCCATTCATCATATGTGCTACAGAATTGGTAGCACCTTGTGGCAAGGTGCACATCCTTAGTAACCCCAAAGGTGACCTCATTGTAGTCAAGTCTCTACTCTCAGAGGATAACTGAAACTGATCGTAACCTGAATATAAGTCTCCCATTGAATAGATAGCACGACCAGCAAAAGCCTCTGCAAACTCGTCTACAATAGGTCCTATACCCATATTCCTGATAGTCACCTTGTTAACTGGCTGCATATCTTGAATGAATCTCAAAGCTCCACTCTTCTTCAAAACAGTAAACCATCTGCTAGAGTAGGGAGCTATAGATGGTTCTAAGATACCCATCCTAATCCTCTCATTGAGCAAGTCTATCAACTTTGGTAGATGAGCTCTAGGTACAGGGGTAGGACGTAGATTCCAAGGCACATGCGGTATAGTAAAGATTACCATAGGTGCAACTACACTTGGATCTACACATCCTACTTCATGTGACTCAAACGCAAACGTCTTACCATGCCTAGATAGCATCTCCCTGAAGCTCTTCTTCTCTTGCTCAGTAAGAAATCCATCACCTCCAATCCTCAGGTCCTTCAGTGTTGTTTCTGTAAACTGGTGCCCAATTCTTCTCGGTCCTCTAAGCGTCGGTTCTCGTGCAGCTTGCTCCATCTTCTGATTGTAATCGAGTGGTAAAGGCAAAGCCACTGGTTTGACTTTCTTTGCCACTGACTTGTACTTGGTCTCCACATACACCTCTTGCCGATCTATAAACTTATCAATTACATCATAAAGCTCCTTGGAGCTCACTCTCCCACTCTATCTACATCATCTATAGAACTTTCTACTATCGATTTCAACTCCCCTATAGTATCTACCAAATACTGCTCTTCAAACACTCCAGATACGTATTCATCTCTTGCTAACTCTCCATTATCCCACAAAGACTGCTGTACATACTTCACATGTTGCCTCTCAAACCTCTTCAGACTCTCAACCTTCCTATAACATACTGATCCACATGACGTCAATCCCAAGAAGCTAGTGGATAAAGCTTCCTGCTTTACTGGATCAGACGAGAATCCTATCTCTACTGTACCGTTGAAGTCTCGCTCTTCAATGATACTCTGCCAAAACCCCTAGACTCTCTAAACTCCTGAGTAATCTTAGGCAGTGGACGATCTCTCAAGCTATCACGATTCCTCTCATGTTCTGCAGCAACAGTCAAAAACTGAACATCTCTTTTGCCGTCTCTACTACGTATCCTAGCATAGGCTGAACCATCATCCATAACTCGTGTCTCCATTCTAACAGCAGTAATGTAAGACTGCCCTAGAATGATAGGATAGGTTGACATGTCTTGCACAAAGAAATTCTGAACATCACTGATGTCACCCACAGTTACCTTGATGTTGGGACAAGCACCTAGAGTTCTCCCCTCTGGTTGTTGGCAGCGTGGATAAGCCATCCGTGGTCGGTGTCTATGGACCATCTCCCACGCTTGTACAGCTCCTTAGACATCAGATTAATCTTTGAGCCATGATCAATCAATGCCACCACAGGTTCCTCTAGATCTCCCAGCTTCACTAAGGTCTCTGTGGTTGCTCTCGCCCAATGGTTGTGAGAATAATGGCTCTTCTGCGATGCTTCCACCTCATCTTCAAACCTCACGTCCTGATCTGATCTTCCCTCTGATACTTGAGAGCAATAACCAGCAATCTCATCTTCCTCATCTTCCGACAGTTTGGTCCCTAGAGCGTTAAGCGTAGCTGCTTCACCCAAAATCTGACGTTTCCTCTTGATGATATCTATAATAACCTCATGGAACTCACGCTTTGCAATCCCAAGAATCTCACCCAAAGTAAACTCAACTTTCCCATTCAAGATACGGTTCTCTAACACCTGCTTCAAGTCTGTAGCAATCTCAATGTCAGACTGAAGTTTGTATGCAGGCATCTTACCCTTCTCCTTGCTTCTCTCCTTCTCCTTTGGTGTTGTAGGTGGTAGATCCTCCATAGTCTCCTCCCGAGTAGGTGTTGTCTCCTGCCTTGCCTCTGGTCTAGCCCTTTCACTCCTTGTAGCAGGCCGTTTGGCTGTAGAAGCCTCACCTGCATTCTCCCTCCTACGTTTTTCTTCTAGTACAGCTTCATGCTGACTTCTTGCAACATAAGCATGCACTGACATAGTATCTACAGGGTCATTCCATCCAGTAGTTTCTCTAATTGAGTTGCCAACCCTTCGTAGCACATCCTTGTCTAGCTCTGTTCTAGCTACGGACCGCACTACATCTGACCACAACCCAGTAGTCCCTTTCTCTCTCTCCATCTCCACTTTCACTCCACAGGTAGCAGCATTCACAAGAGAAACAGCATGTGATGCTGATATCTCATTCACAAGTCTCTTCATACCACCCTTGCCAAAGTTGGTTCCCAACATCATCCCAGTCTCTCTCAAATGGATCTTACCATCTTTGAAGAAGATAAGATCCTTCCTCAATGCATCTGAAAACTCTCCACAATCTCTTCTTACATGATCTAGGCTATCGCACCATATACAACGATGAAAAAAGCCTTCTCTCATCTGAGGTCTCTGCATAGCAGGCTGTACATTCTGCTCCTTCTCTTCTAACCTAGTGAGCTTAAGCTTAAGCTCCTTCATACCCTTAATCAACTCATCAAGCGGTGAGTCTTCCTCTCTAGCAATTACCAAAGCGGGCTTAGCAGACAACTGCTTGACAGGAATTATCAGAGGTGCTGCTTCACTTACCACCACCTTGTCCCTTCTTCTCTGTCTCTTGGTCAGCAAAGAGACAGCCTCTTCAACCTCCTTCCAGTCAGTCTTCAATCCTCTCTCCTCACTCTTGTCTTCCAGCAACAGCTCAAGCTTCTCCTGAATAGTCACGTCCGCTGCTTGTAGGAAAAGCTCGGTCTTCTCCACCTCTAATGTAAGCTTTTCTGTCCTAGAAAGCTGAGCATACTGACGATCAAATTCCCTTAACAACTCATTTACAGACAAAACTTTGTTGGGCTTAACCACCCACTCCAAGAACGTTCTCTAGGTCACCCTCTCTGAATCTTCAGTGTAGTACTCCTCCTTCAAAGCTCGCATAAAGCTCTCCCAACTCTGTCCTTGCTGCTGCTTGAGCTCCTTCACACGCCCACGAATCTCAGGGACAACAGCAAGCTAAAAGTTCTCCACCATCTCCTTCTCAGGCACCTTGTTCACCTCCATCTCCCTAGCATAGTATCGCACATACTTGGAAATATCTGTACCCTTGAACTGGTCCATCTGGTGCACCACAGATTGCAACGCCTTGGTTGCTAACACCTCCTTCCTCTCTGTGCTCTGCTGCTGCTGCATGAACATGGAAAAAGCCTGGAACATCTTCATCGTAGCAGCATCAAACTGAATAGGTTGCTGAGCAGCAGCAGCACCTCCACTTGATGATCCTTAGTTGGCCATGATATCTGATCCTGTAACACTCTTAAGAAAACTCCCACCCTAGGTGTTTCACGTCGAGTTCACCAAAAAAGAGAGTATGTCGGAGTGTAATCCGTCTACCTAGGAAAGCGCCGGGCTTCTGGCTGTGGTTGTTCACTCAAGAGGTTGGCTTTCAGGTCACGATAGGGCTATAAACACTCACACAGATGTGTAAGATCTAGTAATATACCCAGAAGGCGAAATTCAGGTCTAGCTGGCAGTAATAGGATTCGGCGGTGAACTTTGACACTCACGGAGAGGAAAACTATGAAGGTTTAGACCTCTAAACTTCCCCTACATGCAAATGAGGTACTACTGAACTCACAGACGAAATTTCAGCCTGAGATCAAATTCTGACACAGAGATATGAACAGAAAAGTTTTGAGCAAGAAAACTATGGCAATTTCTGGTACCTAGCTGGCTATTTCAACCTATAACAGGAGTTTGGCTCGATCAATTTCGAAGTTTCTTACAGGATTTGCAGTCTACAGGGTGCTGAACATCCCTGTGAAGTTGGGACTCCTGAATGTACACAGAACTGTAGATCTCCTCCTCTGAAGTCGCTGCTCTAGATTAAGAGCTTTTCAGACCCCTCAGCTTCAGCGGCCGCCCTGAATTACTCAGTTGCTCAATCGATATGAAACTTTTTGTGAAATCGTAGCCCTGCTGGCGGAGAACACAACCTCGAAGTTTTGAAGCAATTTCCTCAAATCTGCTGCGAGTGACACTGAAAACCCTAAATCCAACCAAAATGATTCAATTCTAGCACAATCCGAACTTCAATTGCTCATAACTCCGTCTTTATTGACTCAAATCGATCGAAATTTTCACTGGAAGTGCTTGGCATGACGAGACCTCTCTCCCTGTGCTCTCAGATTTCGAAGATCCCTCACCAAATGCTCGAACTCCACTCTAGAGCTCTGTTTCTAAATTTAGAGTTTAACAAAAGACAAAAATGGACCAATGGGAGTTCATAGCTCCACTTGGTTGTCCTTTAGTACCCTAAACCACGTGGCAACTTAGTTTTACTCATAGGCTACCACGTCAAGCCCCCTAGAGTGCCAGCGTAAAACTTAAATTACTTAAAATGACACGCAGCCCCGAAAAATAACTTAAATCAGCTAGAAAGCGTGCATGGGCGACACGCAAGTACAACCCATGAGCTTAAGCCCTATCAACATGGTAATCAACCTACTAAGACTCAAAATAGTGTTAACACCGTATGCAAAGGTGTCAAACATATACATAAACGACTAGAAGTGATATAAGCTAACTTCTGGAACTACTAAATTCAAGCGTCGGAGTAGAAATATAACATGTAGCCGCCAAGTAGTGCGACAACGTACTAAAAAGTTGCAAATATTGATTCATCAGAGAAATCCAATTCTCGACTATTCTCATGATTCGTTGACCTTTGTATGATTCAATGTTACATGTCTTCTTCATTCATAGTAACAGAGCACCTTCATCATCGATTGGAGCTCTAACAATTTGTGTCACGGGTTCCTTGGTGCAGCTTGCTCTCCCACCACCGGTACTCCTTGCGACGATCTTCCTCTTCCAACGTCTGTCTACTCTGACCCTCGAGGTTCAACATCTTGTTTTGTAGTGCTTCAACCGTCATCTTGTAGAGCCCACTTTTTCAATTTTTGATAGAAGAAGCCTGAAATATAGGAGTTTGTAGAAGAAATAATGAAGTTAGAAGAAGAAATAGCTTAGTTTTAGTAAAGAAGAGACTTCTGAAGAAGAGTCTTCGGAAGAAGAGAATAACCTTCGACGAAGATCTTCGGAAGAAGACCTTTCCAGGAAAGACCAGAGAATGTATATCGTCAGTACATTCTCTTCACGAATGGTCTGAGCGAAGACGAACTACCTACCCAGAAAGGGACAGGAACGATAAGCGGCGTGGGCGAAGATGACATTGCGCATGCCCTTGTCAGGTCAGAGGACAAGCAATCAGAGGCGACTTCGGCACGTGTGAGAGTTTGAACCGACCTATATACTAGGAGAATTGACTCATTTCTCACATTCTCTCTTAGCGCTCAGCCTAATCTCCAATTGCGCACGATCGATTTGAGCGAAGATTATCAATTTAGGCGAAGACAATCAGTTTGGACGAAGGCCAACTTGAGCGAAGACTAGCAGTTTTAGACGAAGTTCATCTCAGCCAGCTAGCAATCTTCGTCTGATCACGATGTCTATCGCGACGAAGTTACCGCGGATTAGAGCCTTTGAGTTAGACCAAGAGGAGTTAGTGCGTCTTCGGCCGAAGCTGAAGGAGATAGGTCTTAGCTTCCTAACCTTGGGAGGCTGGACGAAGGTGTCTGGCAAGTTCATTAGCCAGATTCGGATGTGTGAAGACCACGCAGGCACGGAACTACATGCGCGACCTGGCAACTGGACTGTCAAGAACTGGGAGAAGGTTCTGCTGGATGAAGCTGGGACGAAGGGTGACATGCTCTTCGACAATGCGTCGATGAAGCACTTGGTCAAGGAGGACCAAAACTACGGGGAGCTCTTCGAGAGTCCGATGCACCAGACGAATGGCTACAAGTTGTCCGAGTACAAGGATCCCGTGAAGAGGAAGATTGCGGAGGCCATCATGCTGATTTTGAGCCCCCGAAGAACAACTTACCTGTCGACTTGGAAGGTATACTTCTTCGAACACCTCTTCGCCGGAAGACGAGCTTACTGGGCGAAGATATTCCACGATGAAGTCCAACGCCTGTTTAAGAAGCAGGACTATGTGTATCTGGGAGGATTTGTCAGCATCTTCTACTTTGGTATGGGATGGCTGAAGGAGAACGAAGCTAAACAGTTGGGCTTCGGTGAAGACGAAGAACAAGATTTTGCATCACCCGTTCGTCAGGTCGAAGAGGGACAAGCCGAAGACATTCAGCAACTGGGATCTTCACCGAAGGCAACGGCCGAAGATACTCAAGAGGAGCAGCAGGCAGCGACCGTTCAAGCAACGGTCGAAGACGAAGAAAAGCGACGTAGCAAGAGGAAGAAGCCTCTTCCAACTTCGCCCATGGAGAAACCGAAGGCTCGAAAGAAGGTAAAGAGCACGAAGAGGGAGACAGTGGACCTGAGTAGTTCAGGAGCAAAGATTGAAGGCGAAGCTGTCTGCGGCGAAGGTACTTCGGCCGGAGCAACCTTAGGTACTGTCGATCTTTTCAGGAAAGCAATGCTTTATGGCGAAGAGGTAGTCGTCCCGATCCTCCGACTTCTTGAAGACAACAAGGAGGATTACGAGAAGGAAGTGCAGCGGAAGGTGACATTTCCAGAGATGCTGGCGGAGTTGCATTTCAGTAGGGGGACTTGGCAGCAGGAGAAAAACAATCTTCGCGAAGAGGCCCGGAATGCGACGAAGATGAGGTTGGAGTCGGAGAAGGAGCTAGAAGATCTTCGGCGCCAATGCGAAGAAGCGAGGACTGCTTTGATCGGTAAGGACGAAGAATTGAAGGTGTCGACGAAGAGCTTCGCCGACCGCATAAAGGAGTTATCTGACCAAGTAGCCGAGTTGCAGCGAAGCTGAGGTGAGTTCCAGGCTACAGTTGCAGAACTCACAAAGGAGAATGAAGATTTGAAGACGAAGGTGGCAGACTCCGAAGATCTTCAGAAGAAGTTGATGCCTGTGTTGTCTGTGTATGTGACTTCGGGGCTGGATGTGGACGAGCTTGGTCTTCTTCGAGCGTTGAAGGCGGAGGTAGTGCAAGCGGAGGCCAACCCCGACGGTGTGAAAGCGCGCCTTTCCCGACTTAGACAGAAAGTAGATAGGGAGATTGGCGAGATGCGAGTGAACGTGGAAGTTCAGTTAGAAGAATTCAGGACACAATTAGGCTTAGGAATTTAGTTACAGTGAAGATGAAGATGATCGTAGGGTAGTGAAGGTCTTCGGCCTTCTTAGGAAGTTAGACAGTTAGCGCAGTTAGAAACAGTTAGGTTAGGACGAAGTAGTATATAAGCATCGCGATCCACAGCCCTCGTGCCTTTTCCATGTTTTCAGTTCTTTATTAATTTATTTCTATTTCCCAAAAGTGCGGAGCGATGTTGTGAATGCTTTGGACGAAGATATTTTCCTCCGAATATTCGGTGTTTACTGTCGCAGGTGTAATTTTCTGATTGACGAAGATCTTCGCCCTTAGACTTGAAAGAAGAGACTTTGGTGTAGGAACTTTGAAGAGCCTTCGGCCGAAGTTGAACTGTTATCTTCGTGAAGAGTTTTCAAAACGAAGATCTGAGAACATATCAGTTACTGTGAAGTGGAAGAGCATAAGTTAAATTGTAAGGAGAGTTTGGATGATGGTGGCTTCATCTTAAGTTTAGCTTCTTCAAATAAGTGGGATTCTTAAGCATGAGGATTTAGTTGAAAGAACATTCCTTAGGAAGAGTAGGGACTTATTCTTGGAATGTTGATGTGAAATCTGTATTCTTCTGTCTTTTCAGAAGAAGACTAGTAACATTTCAGTAGTATTTTACCTTATTCATTCATTCACATCTGTCTTCTCAATCTTTTGTATGTTTGTCGAAAGGGTCCCTGATCAAAGAACTATTTCATTGTTGTTTGTATTCGATTTATCAGGTTTGTACTTGGGTTTGGTTTCTTATCAGACTTAAACTCTCATCCGGATATTATTCCATTCCGTGAGAATAACAGAAAACCATCTGAATTATCATTGTGACGTTGTAGTACTATGTTTTGTGTAATTGTTAAATGTATCTTCGTGGGAACGATCTTTTATTTACTATTTCCAATACTTTGTGTTTCTCTGGGTTGTTACACATCTTCATCTCCCGAAATTCGTTCAGCCTGCATCAATTCTTGCATCACCAACTCTAGGTTCGGAGGTTGTGACTCCATGATCACGCTCTCTCTTTCTCTCTCTCCAACAACACGAAAGTTTCAAGTTTTTTCTAGTATAGAGTTATGACGGTCACTCGGAAGTGTTCATACACTACATGTACTACAAAAGGGACAGTAGAATCGATTATCTCGTGATAGAAATCCTCACCAAAATTTCTAATCACAAACTCTCTATGTAACGATTTCGGTCTACAGACATAGCGGATCTCCACCCATGTGTTGAAGGGAACAGGAGCGGGTAGGTTTAGATCCATGCTCACTAAATCAAGATATAGACAGTCAAATCCCAATTGGCCGCATATGTCACTACTGGAAGAATCACCGGGACTGGCGAATTCATCACTTGACTCATGAAATGCTCACGACGTAGATACATAAGTTTGATGTGGAAAGGATTAAAGAATGATAATTCTGGAGCTGGAAATCTACCCCATCCATCACATAGCTCTCTTGACCTTTTCAATGCACTCAGAGTTCCAACTGCCCGGTACCTCGATCAAAGGTCCTTCTAAGAAGGATAATCCGCTCTCTTAGAGTTCCCAGCTCTGATACCATTGTAAGATGAGACTCTAGAGTGAACTCAAAACTCGAATGCCCGTCGAGGTGCATTCGCATTTTTTATATAGTGACAGGAATAGTACATGATAAGCTCCCGGCCAATGCTGACCTCTTAAAGTGAGCACACGGATCGCTGTCGTGGCTTACATGCAGCCTTAGATCCGAAACAACATCTAGAGGGTTCAGAATGAGCCACGTAAAGGCTCACTGGAAAGTTCTCAGAGCTTCTTTCCAGAAACTTCCTTTTGGAAGTTTCTCGGCTGGAAAGTTCTCGAAGGTTCCTTTTAGAAACTTCCTTCTCGAAGTTTCTCGGCGGACTTTTGGCGCACCCGCCTATTGGTAGAAGTACTATTTGTTGCATGTATTCTTCGGTCAACTTAGCTGTAACTAATTTTTATACCAAAGACTTCTACCAAACCAATTTTCCCTCTAGTTGATAAGTAGGGCTCTACTTATTACACCAAATACGCTTTGACATATCTTGCCTCTACAGGATCATCTCATCCAATAATGCGATGAATTGTCTCTACACCTCGTAATGTTATTTCTCGTGGAACTTCAACTACATCACTCTTAACAGCTGATACAATCGGTGCATCTACTTCAAATGTTTCTGGCTCTATTGTACGCATTGCTGTAGTTATACCAACCTAACCTCTCACCAAGCTCTTCATTCCTCCTTTTACCAAAGTTGGTACCTAACTGTGCATCAGTTCGCACGAGATGAATCTTTCCATCTCTAAAATTCACGACTCCAGTTCTGAAGGCCTCAGAAAACTCCTCACAATCTCGACGTTGGTGTTCAATACTATCACACCAGATACATCTTCTAACAAAACTTCTGCTAGTTGAAGATGTATTGGTATCACCAAGACTTCGACTATGCTTTAGCTCAGCCATTTCTATTCTCAACTCCCTCAAACCCTTATCCAACTCATTGATTGCAGAATCTTCAAGCTTGGACAATGGAGGTAAAGAAACATCAGACCTCAAGGTTGCAGCTCTATCTCTACCACGTTTCTGCTTCGTGGGAATGGTAACAGCTTCCTCCACCTTTCTCCAATCTGTGCTCACTCCTCCTTCTTCTCCTTTGTCTGCTAGTATCAAGAAAAGCTTGTCCTCTAGATTTTCATCAGCGACTTCTAGGAAAAGTTCTATCTTCCTTGAGTCAATTGTCGTTCTCTCGGATGGGGATAATTGACAGAACCGTTTCTCAAACTCACGCAACAACTCATTCGGTGTCATCTCATTCTCCGGACGCTGCTCTATCCACTTCAAGAACATTCTCTTGGTTACTCTATCCGCATCATCATCAAAAAACTCACTCTTCAACCTCTGCTCATACTCCTCTCAAGAATTCATACGTGCATCCTTCAGCTTTGTCACTTGACTATGTATCTTGGGTATCACAGCCAACTCGAAACTAGAAATCATCTCTCCCTCAGGCACACGATTTACCTCCATCTTACAAATATACTCCTGAACATATTTCGTGATGTTCCTTCCGTCGAATCTCCTTAACTTCTTCACCACTGTCTGTAGAGCTCTTGTAGACTTCTGCTCCTCAAAACCGCCTCCTTGTTGTTGTCTCAACAACATCGTCAATGCTCGAAGCAGATCGTCCGCTCCTCCTCCACTCAGTCTCCATCGCTTCGGGAAGATTCATACTTGAAGCTTCTCGGCAACAACTCACTCCACCACCTCAAAGCGTGCTCTCAGTGAAAGCATCAAATATGTCATAGCGAGAACCTTTTCTTTGAGTAAGGACGTACCTTCTGACTGTGACTTGCGACCGATGCACATCCGAGCGACTAGTATCATGTAATTTCTCTCTGACTTCTTCTAAATCTAAGCACTTTCTTTCTCTCAGTAAAGGGTCAAGATAACCACACAAAATGTTGGATGATCACGGGCACGACAAACGGGATATGCGGTGACATGATCTCTAGATAGTATTCCTCCCCGAAGTTCCTCACTACTAGGGCTTCGTACATGACTTTGGTCGACATATGTATCTTATCTCACACTCAGTGCTAAATTTTACATGTGGAAGCTTATTTAGATCCATCCTTCGTTAGACGAGGATAAAGATGATAAGATCTCATTCTTGGCCGTAAGTGACAACAGGTAAAATCACAAGGACAGACGAGAGCATGACTTGCGCGATAAAGTTATGTCCGAAGGATCCTATAAAAAACTGTTGGAAATGGGCTCGTTCCATGTACATCAGTTTAATCTGAAAAGAGTTTCGAAAAGAGAATCTTGGCGGTAAGTAGAGTCCTTTGTCCATCTCTCACAACATTCGCACTCCAATTGCAAGGATATATGGATCCATAGAGCGCCGATATAGACTCATAAGACCACTATGACCTCTCTACGAGTAATCACTTTAATTTCCTTAAGGTCAAATGCCCTCACATAGGTCACTCTCCTTTGCTTAAAAAGTTTCGAACACAAAACAAAGATAGGTGCAAGCTCACTAACCGATCAACCAAAGACACACGGATAGATGGGGTGGCATACATGCACATCGCATGTTTGATGCCATCATACTCATCCTCGTATAGATAGTTTCAGTGGACGGTTCTAGTGCATGCACTGTAACACGTCTTATGACTAGTCACTAGGCTAGACAAGTAGTTGTCTTTAGAAGTCAAGAATCGCACTTTGCCACGTTGAGTGCGAAACAAACAACCAAATGACGCGATCACAACCTAGATCGTTATAGTCCTGTCTACTTCTAGTATACCCCCCCAAAGCAATACAAACGTCACACTGGATGCTTTTCTGCCAGCTGTCGCTAACAAGTCTCGGGACCTAGACTAGATACCGTTGATGATACAACTCGACAGAAAAAACAGCGAAGTTTCACACATGATAGATTCAGATCTACAAATAAGTCTTCTCTCAAACTGAGCACGTAGATAGGATACTAAGATTTCTACTTACATGTCAAATTTTAGGAAGATCTGACGGCTAGATCTCCTCCCACAATTAATACAAATTCTCAGAAACTTACATTCATTGCTAAACTCAGATTCAAGACAGAAGCTTTCTCGCCTAAACGAACTGTCTACTTCGACTCAAACTTCCTGTGCCAGCAAATCACAAGGTAAACTCACTACTCAAGAAATTTTAGCAGATTTGACCGTTCGGATCATCCTCTATAAATCTGCGAACTTGCTGCTCCAAATTGAAAGCTTTCTACACCCCACCGTCTCCAAATCGCCATTGCGCCCAATCCGCAAAACATCCGATAATGAAATTTGGGGTCAGAGCTTGAGAAACTAGCAGGCTACAAGCTCATGAAATTTGGTGTCAATCTAACGGCGCAATCACTCAAACTCCTCAATCTTTCAATCGGAAGAGAAAGCTATGTACTCCCATTACTCTACGAACTTCAAATGGCCATAACGCATGCCTTGGACCTCCAAATCGAATGAAATTTGGGCTTAGGTTGCTCTTTCCGTTGAGAGCTCTATGCTCGTCTTCTCTGATCTCCCAAATCTCTCGTGAAAATGCCCCGTTCCTCTCGAAGCGCTCGTCTAGGTAGATGACAACTTATCTCCACTTTTTGATGGACCAATAGGAAGTTAAAGGACTCAACCTTGTCCTTTTGCACCCCTTGGAGACCTCAAGCAAATATTAGAGCATTCTAAGCTCATAAGAGCAAGGGTTTTCACCTCATTACTTCACAACTTATACAAATGTGCGCAAAACATAATTATACGCGTAATTTACATACTAATTGATTGCACAACAGGACAACGTAGCTCCAAGATCTTCATCCGCATCTTCTCCTTCAACAACTCCACCAGTTTAGGCAAGTGAGCTTGTGGTACTAGAATTACGACACATGTAGTACTGTGAAAATAACCATCGGGGTAATAACATACGGACCTACACACTCAATCTCATGTGGTTCAAAAGCAAATGCTTTCTCATGTCGTGAAAGCATCTCCTTGAAGCACTTCCTATTTTCTGGAAGAAGAGATCCACCAGATCCAATCTTCAATTCTTCTAGAGTCTCGTCAATGAACTTATGTCCTATCTGAAGGATTTACTCTAAGGGTGCTTATAGTAGATACAAGTCCGGTTGCAATTGGATGGGCAGTAGGACAAGATGACGAAGATGGAGACAGATTTGCAATTAGATTTGGAGCAAAAGTGTTAAGTGTTCGTCAAGGATCCTACCCGCAAATGAAGAGAGAACTATCAGGTATTGTTTCTGTCATAGAAATCGAGAAGGAGTATTTGATTGAAACATCAGTGGTGGTTGAAACTGATTGTCTATCATTATTAGGGATGATCATGAATTGTACGACTTCTGATATTGTGATGCTATCGCATCATATTGTGATGTTGTCGCTGTCTGAATGGATCGCATATATCAAGTCGTTGAATTCAAAATTTAGACATATTGCAGGAAAAGATAATCCGATGTCAGATATGTTATCTTGAGCTCGATACGACGGGAGGATGAAATGGTTGAAAATACTGATGACATGGGTGCAGGCAGCAAAGTTCTATTTGATTGCATACACAAGAAAAGAAGACAAGTTATTTGTTGATGGGTTGTACTATGGTGAATTGCTCGACACTAGGAGATATCTTAGTACGTTGTCGTAGTGCATGACGTTCAAGATGCAGAAATGGAACTTCAGAAGACACTCAACCTGCATTTGTTCGGGAAGCTGCGCCCTAGCTTATTAAGCTGGGTAGGAGCTAAGCTAGGGCCATGCTTGACAAGCTGCCCCCTAGCTTAGACTGAAATATCACCTTGAAAGAGGTCGAAGAGCATCAGAATGCAGAGCTCGGCGAGGAGAGCGACTTCGTGCTTCGAGTTTCGACAGAAAGTGTTTCAATTAGTAGTTAGTACGGGTTTTAGATTGAGAAATGTATGAAAGAGGGAAATCCGTCGATTCTGACTCATGACTCGAACTCTGAATCTGATAGCATGAGTGTGTAGGTGTTCACAAGTACTATAGTTTTGACTCCTTATTCGTTAAAAACAGAGTTGTATAGAAAAGTTAGCATACATGAAGCTAGTAAAGACTTTACAGGAAGATTTCCTTAGTAAAAGCATATGTACAGGAAATTTAACCCTTTTGAACGGAACCCAAGGCCATCCTAGTGATAGGGCGCCTACCTAGGGAGGAGGAGGTCGCAGGATCAAATCCTCTTGGCCTTGGGTTCCTATTCCGGCATCTTGGCCTCCCGGATGGGAGTCTATGTTGGGTGTGCAGCCATGTCCTGCATATCTAGGGGCGGGAGACCGGTATTTCCCTTAATCGTGGGCTTCCTGGCCTAAGCCTCCGCATGCCATCCTGAATATACTATGGGAGATACCTGGTGCGCATATGGGAGGGCTGTAAGCCCTGTGGGGCAGCCTCATAAGTGTTAGGGCTTCGGCCTACATTGGATGGCTTGTAGTATATTCAGGGTGGCATCAAGATGGCATCAAAGACATGAGAAACTTTTGTCAATCTGTTATTTATCCATCGAGTCTGTGTAGCAATGGCGAAGGAAGCAGTGTGACGTTTTACAGTGAAGGAGTTTGCTTTACAGAGGTAGCTGTGTACTTTTATTTAAAAGAGAGTCAGTTTTGAAAGAAGAGTTTTGTACATAAGGACAGTAGGGGGGGCAGCTTAAGTTGGGGGCCTGCTTGTGATAAGCGACTGTGCTTATAAGGACAGCAGGGGGGCAGCTTAAGCTGGGCCTTTAGCTTTTAGGGCTGCGACGGCTGGAGATCGGGGGACACTTTTCTGAGGAGATTTTTTTTACAGAGAGCTTAGAGTTGAAGCGGAAGGAGAAGCTTGGAGGCTGAGGGAGACAAATTTTTCTGACAGAACTGAATTGAGGAATTGGGTGATCGTGACAGATGGACGGACAAGTATTTGGAGGACTGAGAGCAGTTTGGAGGCAGAATTACTTCTGATCGGACAGGAGGCAGTTTTATTGAAGGAGATCGTTTTGATAATCTGCAAGGGACTCTTGATTGACATTGGATTAAATTCTTGATAGTTTTCAGTTGGGAGGTTGACGCAGAGAGAAGATTAAGAGTTTGGGGTCTGAATTTCACCTACCAGACTTGAGTTGAGGTGAATTTGGTGGAAAGAGAGCATTATTTGAGTGGAGGAGGAGGACTGAGACTGAGAAGGTCAGATTTTCTGAGAAATTTCAGTGCTGAAGCTGTCGTAGGGAGGGCTACAAGGCGTTGGAGTTTCAAATCTTCATCGGTTGTAGGTTCTGGAGAGAAATCTGCTGGAGAAAAGACTAGTTAAGTGGGAATTGGCTGTTTGGCATCTGTGGTGATCAACGTAAGGAGTTGAGTAGAGATAGGTTGTAAATTGATATATGTGGAGGACTATTGAGTGTGTTTGGAAGAGAAATAAAGCATCGCGAGTTCAGTATTCTCCTATCTGTTGTGTTTGAAGGTGGATCTGTCTCCTGAGACTTGAGAGTTGATCTGTTGATTAGTAAGTGATCTATAGTCATAGTCACTGTGAGTGACTTCAGCTGTTGCGATCTCTTGCTTGGCTCTTGTCTTGGTATACAATCTCTACTTCTATCTCGCAATCTATCACAGTTAGAAGGCTCACCCTTCCTGAGAAGGACTCTCCTCGACATAAATCTGGTGCTTCCACTGAGAGACCATCTTGGGGTGATTAATCGCTGAGATTGTTGAGGTTGAGATTTGCATACAAGGAAAGATGGATCGCAAGAGCGGGAGTGGTACTACTGCCTCTACGGCTGGAGCATTGACATCTACTGCTGCACCTTCGGCTACACCAACATCTTCAGCAACCACTGCAGCATCAGGCCTGGATACTACTGAGATACTGAAGACGCTTGCGGCTTTGGTTCATCAACATCCGCCGGAGGGGGTGAGTTGAAATCTACAAAAGCTTTGCAGGCGATTGTGAATAGGTGTGGAAGATTTGAAGGCAGAGATATTTCCAGATATCTTCGTGAGTACAGAGGAGAGATGGAGCTTGTGAGGGTGACCGATGCAGAGATGATTGGGAGTTTTGAGTTGGCTGTGATTCCTGAGTTGAGAGATCAAGTCAGAGACGTACAGAGGAGAAATCTTGGTGTTTGGGCAAGTTTTGAGCGAGCTCTCCGAGAGGAATTCCTTGAGGAGGATTCTGAGAGAGTTACTAGGAGAACTTTTTTGGATTGGATTGAGCAGCAACCTGGTCATAGGATGGGGTTGAATGAGTTGCTGAGAGAGTTCGATCGAAGATACCGCCAGCTTTCGACGCTCGAACGGATAACCTTGGATGCTCGAAGGACAGAGCTCTTCTTGCAAGCCACCGATGAGGCTACAGCAGATCGATTATGCTTCATGTTGGCAGATCGATCAGCTGAAGGAGGTGTTACTATGGATTGGGGAAGGGTGGAAGATGTTGTGACCGTTCTGACAAGGCAGAGATGAGGGAGAGTGGCCGTAGGAGGACGACCGCTCGCAGAGGTGATCCATCAACCTTATGCTCCACAGGTACAGCAGCCTCCGGCTCTTGCTCCTAGACCTGTTATTCCTGTAGAAGCGCCTCCAGTGCCAGTTCTGCCAGTTCATGCACAGAGGATACCTGTTCAGAGGGTGGTTGAGAACCAGGGTCAGCACAATCAAATTGAGGAGTTGATCCGACAGATGCGTGAATTGAAGGTAGAGTTGGCTGGTTTACATAAAGAGCTCCCACCAACGCTTGATGCTGCTCGTCCAGGGGGTGCTCCTGTCCATAGGTGTATCTGGTGTGACAGTCCAGGTCATCTTCGAGGAGATTGCCAAGAACTTACAGCTGCTCTACGAGATGGTGTGGTTCGCTACCAGAATGGTAGGCTGCACTTTGTTTCTACCGGAGAGCCATTGAACACGCAGTTTGGGCGAGGAGGTATGAGGAGTCTACCTCAGGTCGCTACAACTGCAACAGTAACTACAGTAACAATACCACCGATGAATCTTGATGTGTATGCTGGGCATATTGAAGTTTCTTCTAGCCCTACTTTGCTGGATAGGTCTCTTGAGAGGAGCGGTACTGAGGCTCCTTCTGAGGTGTTGAAAAGAGGAACGGAAACTATCCGTAGAGTCACAGGGTGGAAAGATCCCGTAGATACAGCGTCCATTAAAGCTTTCTTGGACGTAGATAAGCATGTTCACTGGCAGGACGCTTCTGTGGAGGAGAAGAGGTGACGAGATGCCTCTGAGCTTGAAACTGGGAATCCAGAGAAGACTAGAGAGGGACAGGGACGGAGGATCACTAGAAGGCGTGCAGCTCCTCCAGAGGATGTCCCGTCTACCTCCCAGGCTCCACCACCTGCTCCAGGTCCAATGGAGGACATACAGAGACAACAGCAGGAACCAACGACTGCTGGAAGAAGGTTCACTGCTCAAGAGAAGGAGAAAGGGCTTGCTTACAAGCTGGCTGCAGATATTGAGACCTCCACTGATCTTAAAAGCATTCTGGAGCAGAGGATATTGGATGCACGGGTTGAGTTTTCGCTTCGAGAAGTTCTTGGCATCGCAAAGAGAGAGTTTCATGAGCTGATTATTGATGTTATCAAGCGAAAGAGGCAAGTCATATTTGAGCAGGTAGAGAGCCAAATGATAGATGTGATAGGAGCTTCTGTAAATGATGTGGAGTTTGGGAAGGTGCATTTTCAGGAGACTGGTGACAAGAGGTACCAGCAGGAGGCGTTAGTTGCTGGAACTAGCACTATTAAAGCTGATGGGGAGAGCCCAATTGTTGACAGTGACTTCAAGAAGAGACATTGGGCTCGAGCTATAACTGCCACACGGGTACGTCTTGGAAGTTTACCTGAACCTATTGCTGCTTTAGTTGACCACGGATCCGAAATCAATATCATGTCACGAGAGATATATGAGAGAGAATTGTGGCCTATCGAGCTGAATCATGGATGGGTGCTGCGTGATGCTAACAACCAGAAGAGAGAGTTGTACGGAGCTTGTCCTAACGTGAGAGTGAGGATAGGTGATGTAGAAGTACATCAACACTTTTTTGTGCAATCTTCTGCTTCGTATCCAGTCATTCTAGGTCAACCCTATATCACTGCGGTGCGCATGGAGACCAAAGTGATGGACGATGGATCACACTTTGCTAGGATCCGTAGTCCTGATGACAGACGTTCTGTTCAATTTCTGACTGTTCGATCAAACCATGAGCGAAACAGGCAGACCTTGAGGGACTCCCCTATTTGTAGAAGTAAGGGTTTTTAGAACCCACTCTTGTAGAGCGGGAGGACAGGAGTGAAGGATCAAGGACTACTATGATCCCGTCTGAGCAGCCCAAGGGATCACAAGAGACTAATGAAGAGGCTGCTCGAGGTTCTGAGAATGTATATAGAGTACCAAGTTGGAGATCTGGGTTGTTGAGTTTGAGTTGTGAGGATTGGAGTGAGTTTACACGAGTAGAAGATCTGACTGAAAGGAGTAGGAGGCAAGTGGAGAAACGTATAGCTGATCTGCGCTGTATAGGAGCTCTGGAGGAAAATGAAGTGATTTCTGGTGTGTATCAAGAGTTTATCGATGTACAATCTTTTGTTCGTTGGCTAGATGAAGTAGGTAGGATGGAAGAACAGTTGGGAGGTAGGGTGGCGATCCCCATCCATTCTCTTGAAGTCTATGAGGAGATTGTCTCGTACTTGCGATATCGTCCTCATCCGAGACTGGAGAATGAATGGAAGGATGCAGTCTGCTGGTGCGGCTCTCGTCAGGAAGCAGAAGTACACGCCAAATATAAAACTGTAGCGAGGAAGGTGAAGCCTGTGGCGACCCAATTGTCTGTTAATTCGCAACAGCAGATGGAGTCAGCCGTCACTGAGCCTGTACTCAGAAATCCTAGACAAATAGGGCATCAGTTTACTCAGGAAACACTCGAACAACTCCAGATAGGAGGGGGTGGTTTCTTGACTGAAGTAGAGAAGAAGATTTTTGAACAGATGATTGTCAGTCATGGTAGAGCATTTTCTTTTTCAGCTGAAGAGATTGGTTGTGTGGATCCTAATGTGATAGCTCCGATGGCTATCTTCACTGTATCTCATGTGCCATGGGACTTGAAGCCGATTCCAGTCCCTCGTGCCTTGCTGCCAAAGCTCATTGAGCTATTGAAGGAGAAGATGCAGATGGGTATCCTCGAGCCTTCCATGGCTCCGTATTCCAGCCGATGGTTCACGGTGCCTAAGAAGTCAGGGCTTTGCGCTTTATCCAAGACTTGTAGCCTGCCAACAACATCACGATTCGGAACATGGGAACAGGACCTGTGATTGATGAGGTAGCTGAGGCATTTGCTGGGAGGTCTGTCTATTCTATTGGAGATTTGTTTTCGGGTTATGATCAGTTTCAACTTGCCTTGGAGAGTAGAGACTTGACTACCATGCGCATGCCCTTGGGATTGATGCGGATGTGCACTCTTTCTCAGAGAGCAACAAACTCTGTAGCACATATGCAGAACGCGATGCATAAGGTGTTGCGAGAATTTGTACCTGAGATCACTATCTCATTTCTGGATGACATTCCCATGAAAGGCTGTCCGGTGGAAGACAAGGATGAGACTGTGACTTCCAATGCTTGCAGGAAGTTTATTGCTGATCATATTCATGACGTGGGTAGGATTCTAACACGTATGGAGGAGGTACACCTCACTCTATCAGGTACTAAGTCTCGTTTTGGGATGTCAGAGGTTATGGTGGTTGGTCATTTGTGTGGCACATTTGGAAGAAGACCGAACCCATAGAAGGTAGATGCTATAGCAAGGATAGCAGACTGTATGAATATCACTGAGGTTCGACGTTTCTTAGGAGCTTGTGTGTTCTTTCGCGTGAGTATTCCTCATTATGCACACATTGCCGAGCCTTTGTATGCGCTTCTGAGAAAAGGGAAGAGGTTTACTTGGCGGCAAGAGCATCATGAGACAATGGAACGGTTGAAGGAGATTCTGAAGTCTCCACCCATACTGAGGAGACTTAACTATCAAAGGGGAAGGCCTGTGATACTAACTGTAGACACGAGTCCAAAGGCGATTGGATGGGCAGTTGGTCAGGAAGATGCAGATGGTATGCGGTTTGTTTCTAGATTTGGAGCCCGAATTTTGACAGACAGACAACATAACTATCCTCAAGTAAAGCGTGAACTATGGGGAGCTATTACTGCTATGAAGGTAGATCGGGAGTTCTTGATAGGTGCTCATGTGATTTTAGAAACAGATTGTTTACCCTTGCTTGGTATGATAGCAAACTGCAGTACTCCAGACATAGCAATGTTGAGATGGATTGCTTACATCCGGAGTTTGAACCCTGAGCTGAAACACATTGCCGGGAAAGAGAATCCAGTTGCAGACATGTTGTCTAGGGCTCGCTACACAGATGAGGATGAGATGTTTGCAGAGGTGGAGAACGAAGAGAAGAGAGATGTTTGGTGTAGTCAGCAAACTTCGGATCTAGAGCCACTGCCATTCATAGAGGAGTTCTACACGGGAAGGTTACGTGACATTGGACTTTATCTGAGTTCTTTGAACAGACAGGAGGGTTTGAGTGATGTAGAGTTCAGAGAGATAAGGAGGAAGGCATACGATTACTTGTTGCGAGATGGATATCTTTGGAAACGTCCAAAGAGAAGAGATCGAGCGCTTTTGCGAGTTATAGACGATCAGCAGACCAAGCAACGGCTGATGAAGGAGTTTCATGACACCTTGTGGGCCGGACATCGGGGAGCTTGGGCTACCTATACAAAACTGAAGGAGAGATATTGGTGGAGAGGGCTTTATCAAGATGTGGTGAACTTTGTAAGCTCATGCCTGCACTGTCAATTTTATTCAAAGGTACGTTACAGGGATGGCCTGATACCAACTTATCCGCCCAGTATCCATTTTCAATGGGTTATTGATTTGGTAGCAATGCCTCCTGGGTTATGGGGTATGAGGTACTTGATGTTGGCTCGAGAAGACCTCTCCAATTTTATGGAAGGACGAGCTCTGAGGACGAAGACCACAGAAGGGATATGTAGATTTGTTCTTGAAGATATTATCTGTAGGTACGGATCTATAGGAAGATTGCGTGCAGACAGAGGAGAGTTGCGTGGTACGGAAGCGAAGGAGTTCTTCGCCCAACACGGAGTGAAACTAAAACTCACTACTGCTATGAATCCGGAAGGGATTGGTAAGAGTGAGAGAGGGCATCCGTCGATTGTTCAAGCTCTAGTAAAGACATGTGATGGTAGGCATAGACAGTGGCCTAGGTTGCTTCCTTTTGCTTTGTGGGCTGACAAATCGACTCATTGCACTACTACTGGGTACATGCCCACTGAACTGATGCTGGGTCAGAAGCCGATTATGCCAGCAGAAGAGGACTTTCCTACATGGGCTACTTTACCATGGGAGGGAGAAATGGATCGTGTTCAACTTCTGGCACTTCGAATCAGACAGTTAGAACATAGGGAGGAGGATCTTATGGAGGCACAACAGAAGCTGAAAGAGGCCCGTCTCAAGAACAAAGACAGGTTTGACAAGACCCATAAGCTCCGGCCGAAGCCCATACATGTTGGAGACTGGGATTTGGTGTATGACAACACATTAGAGAATCAGCACTCCACAGTTCGGAAATTTTCTAGGAGGTGGTTTGGTCCGTATGTTGTCTTAGAAATGAATCAGAATGCTACTTATTCTTTAAAGGAGCTTGATGGTACACATCTAAGACTTCCTGTTGCTGGCAAGCGTATCAAGTTGTTCAAAAGAAGAGGAGAATCCGTTGAGCTAGGTGAATTTCTGGAGTCGGACCAGGTGATGGATGCCGAGGCAGATCTGTTATCCGAAGAAGACGGAGAGGACGTTGAAGAAGACGACGGCGACTTAGAGAACCTTGGAGACTAGTGGAAAAGTTGGCACATACCGGAGGATGTGCAGGTTTGGAGGGGGTGAATGTCATAGTGCATGACGTTGTCGCGTCGGACGTTTTGCGTGAAGGATGTCCAGGAAAACACGAGGTTCCTGGCTGTGGAGATGTTTTGTGCTGAAACAGAGACAAGACAGAAAAGAACAACCGCGAAAAAGAATGTTGCGATATATACCACTCCCAAATGTATGTACAATGCCGTTTCTTTCTCCTAACAGTAAAGAACTGATAATCAGACCTGAGCGGTCCGTAACCTACTTCAGAAGCCCTAAAACAAACCCCTGAATCACAACCCCGACCCAAAACCACCGAAGCGTAGCTCAAAGCAAGAGAAACTTCTCTTTGCTAACAAACAGAGCCACAGCAGTATCACAAGATCCAAACCCAAGTCCAAACCACATCCATGTATAAGCTCTTAGCTAAAGCTAGCTACCACAAGCTGTATACAACCAACCAGAATTCTAACGAACTCAAAAGAGCAAAACCCGTAGCGAAGAAACCGAAAAAGGCCTATCTGTGGACTTTCTCTTTTCGCTGAATGGACTTCAGATGTCGATAGGGTCTCCTCCGCTGACTCCGTTAACCCAAGAAAACTTCAGATCCGACTCCCAACAGTCGAGATATCGCCGATTTTCGGTCGCAGATGACCGAACCTCCAAAAACTCCTCCCTGCGGCTTAAAACCGCTCACATCGCACAAACGGATCGTCCAAACTGATATCCGTCTTCGCTGGCAGATAGATCTAGCTACCCTGAACCCAACGAGACTCCAAACAAGTCGTTTGGAGTTCCCCTTGCAAAACCACTCGAGAAATTTGGCCGCAGGTTGCAAAAAACTGACGTAAATCAGCTCCCTGCGGCTCAAACTTGCTCACCACCCAATCCAATTTACACACGGTCTTCTCCTATGAGTAGATGAAGACTCCCTGATCGCGTAGGCACCAAGAACGAAGAGCTTGGCTCACCGATCGCGAAGAACAGCCCAACCTCAGGTCGCAAGTGAACGAAAATCTGATGTAAGCGCTTCCCTGCGAGCCAATTTCACTCAGAATTTCCAAACCGCCTGATGAAAACTGGTATCGTCTTCAATTTCCTGTAGAACTCGGTGTTCTGATCCCGTTGGATCCAAGGACAGCAAGTTTGGACTCCGGAACGGCCCGAACGGTCCAACTCTCCTTCACAGATAACTGAAAACCTCAAATCTGCTTCCTGCGTCTCAATTTCTCTCAGTACACACTCCCCGATCCGTCTCTTCCCAAACCGTTTGAACCAGTGCGTAGCCTGCACAGATCTGAACCCAACGACGCCTTGCGCGCTTGCATTGGACTCCTAAATCTCCCGAACCGTCCGTTGACAGGTCGTAGGCGCAAGCTAGCCCCTTAAGCACCCCCTTGCAACCGTCTCTGTACGTCTCCTGAATATCTGAATAATAAGAAGCAGGCCCCTTGCGTCTTTGATATAACGCCTGAAGCCTTAAATACCCAGTCAGCAAGTAACCAGGGGCCTAGCTTGATTTTACCTTCTTTCGAATCGCATAACTTCTTCTCTGGATGTCCAAACGAAGTAAACAAGATGCCCATGGAATGTCGACAACGAGCTCTACCCATCTATGTGATGAAAGTGACGATCCAAAGTTGCGCCAAAAGCCCGTAAGCTGGGGCCTAGCTTGTTTTCTCCATCTTTCGAGTCCTGTAACTTCTCCACTAGGCGCCCAAACGAAGTAGACAAAGTGCCTATGGAAAGCTGACAAGGAGCTCTACCCATCTATGCGATGAAAACAAAGATCCGAAATGGTGCCAAAAACCCATAAGCTGGGGCTTAGCTTGTTTCTCCATCTTTCGAGTCCTGTAACTTCTCCACTAGGCGTCCAAACGAAGTAGACAAAGTGCTTATGGAAAGGTGACAAGGAGCTCTACCCATCTATGCGATGGAAATGGAGATCTGAAATTGTGCCAAAAACTCATAAGCTAGGGTCTAGCTTGTCTTACCCATAAGTGTCTTTGGAGCGACAAAAGTCAAAATTTGATTTTCATGTAGGAGCCGGTCCACGACACGACATCCACCCCCTCCAAACCTGTGCATCTTCCGGTATGCACCAGAGATACCAACCAAGGAGTGGACCGGCACTCAACCATCTTGTCATCCTCCCTCCCATCTCAGTCAACCTCATCCTCAAGGTTGGAACCTGATCGTCATCTTGAAGTTGCTACCCTGCCATGATCCTCCCTAGATCCATGCTCATTGACTTTCTCCTCAAACCTCCCATCCAATCACCCCCTCTAAATCTAGGAGCCGGTCCACGACACGACAACGTTCAAGGTGCAGAAATGGAACTTCAGAAGACACTCAACCTGCATTTGTTCGAGAAGCTGCGCCCTAGCTTATTAAGCTGGGTAGGAGCTAAGCTGGGGCTATGCTTTACAAGCTGCCCCCTAGCTTAGACTGAAATATCACCTTGAAAGAGGTCGAAGAGCATCAGAATGCAGAGCTCGGCGAGGAGAGCGACTTCGTGCTTCGAGTGTCGACAGAAAGTGTTTTAATTAGTAGTTAGTACGGGTTTTAGATTGAGAAATGTATGAAAGAGGGAAATCCGTCGATTCTGACTCGTGACTCGAACTCTGAATCTGATAGCATGAGTGTGTTGGTGTTCACAAGTACTATAGTTTTGACTCCTTATTCGTTAAAAACGGAGTTGTATAGAAAAGTTAGCATACAGGAAGCTAGTAAAGACTTTACAGGAAGATTTCCTTAGTAAAAGCATATGTACAGGAAATTTAACCCTTTTGAACGGAACCCAAGGCCATCCCAGTGATAGGGCGCCTGGCTAGGGAGGAGGAGGTCTCAGGATCAAATCCCCCTGGCCTTGGGTTCTTATTTCGGCATGTTGGCCTCCCGGATGGGAGTCTATGTTGGGTGTGCAGCCATGTCCTGCATATCTAGGGACGGGAGACCGGTATCTCTCTTAATCGTGAGCTTTCTGGCCTAAGCCTCCGCATGCCATCCTGAATATACTATGGGAGATACCTGGTGCGCATATGGGAGGGCTGTAAGCTCTGTGGGGCAGCCTCATAAGTGTTAGGGCTTCGGCCTACATTGGATGGCTTGTAGTATATTCAGGGTGGCATCAAGATGGCATCAAGGGCACGGGAAACTTTTGTCAATTTGTTATTTATCCATCGAGTCGGTGTAGCAATGGCGAAGGAAGCAGTGTGACATTTTACAGTGAAGGAGTCTGCTTTACAGAGGTAGCTGTGTATTTTTATTTAAAAGAGAGTCAGTTTTGAAAGAAGAGTTTTGTACGTAAGGACAGTAGGGGGGCAGCTTAAGCTGGGGGCCTGCTTGTGATAAGCGACTGTGCTTATAAGGACAGGAGGGGGGGCAGCTTAAGCTGGGCCCTTAACTTTTAGGTTAAGTACCTGCGACGGCTGGAGATCGGGGGACACTTTTCTGAGGAGATTTTTTTTACAGAGAGCTTAGAGCTGAAGCGGAAGGAGAAGCTTGGAGGCTGAGGGAGACAAATTTTTCTGACAGAACTGAATTGAGGAATTGGGTGATCGTGACAGAGGGACGGACAAGTATTTGGAGGACTGAGAGCAGTTTGGAGACAGAATTACTTCTGATCGGACAGGAGGCAGTTTTATTGAAGGAGATTGTTTTGATAATCTGCAAGGGACTCTTGATTGACATTGGATTAAATCCTTGATAGTTTTCAGTTGGGAGGTTGACGCAGAGAGAAGATTAAGAGTTTGGGGTCTGAATTTCACCTACCAGACTTGAGTTGAGGTGAATTTGGTGGAAAGAGAGCATTATTTGAGTGGAGGAGGGGGACTGAGATTGAGAAGGTCAGATTTTCTGAGAAATTTCAGTGCTGAAGCTGTCGTAGGGAGGGCTACAAGGCGTTGGAGTTTCAAATCTTCATCGGTTGTAGGTTCTAGAGAGAAATCTGCTGGAGAAAAGACTAGTTGAGTGGGAATTGGCTGTTTGGCATCTGCGGTGATCAACGTAAGGAGTTGAGTAGAGATAGGTTGTAAATTGATATATGTGGAGGACTATTGAGTGTGTTTGGAAGAGAAATAAAGCATCGTGAGTTCAGTATTCTCCTATCTGTTGTGTCTGAAGGTGGATCTGTCTCCTGAGACTTGAGAGTTGATCTGTTGATTAGTAAGTGATCTATAGTCATAGTCACTGTGAGTGACTTCAGCTGTTGCGATCTCTTGCTTGGCTCTTGTCTTGGTATACAATCTCTACTTCTATCTCGCGATCTATCACAGCCAGAAGGCTCGCCCTTCCTGAGAAGGACTCTCCTCGACAACGTTGGTCAAGCAATCAGGTTGGACGGATGAGAAGTTTCATAGAATTCGAAGAAAGACCTACAACTTCATGTTGCAGGATGGGTTTCTTTGAAAGTGATCAAAGAAGAAGGGTGAGAGACCGTTACGAGTGATATGTGACAAAGAAGATCAAGAGAAATTGTTTAGAGCATTTCATGAGAGTCTTTGGATTGGATATCGAGATATTTCGACCACTTTTGTGAAGCTAAAGAAGCGGTATTGGTGGAAGAACATGTACATTAATGCCGTATCCTTTGTGGAGTCTTGTTTGACATATCAGATGTATTCAAACATCTGACATCGAGACGGATTACACCCAACTTATCCTTGGCAATCCACTTCAAGTGAGTCGTAGACTTGATGACTATGTCAATTGGATTGTGGCAGATGAGGTACTTGATACTTGCTCGAGAATATCTTTCAAATCAGGTTGAGGGTAGAGTGCTTCAGATAAAGACAACTGAAGGGGTATGTAAATTTCTCTTGGAAGAGGTTGTTTGTTGATATGGATGTGTGGGAAAGATCACTGCAGATCGAGAAAAACTAGATGCGCATGAGGCTCGTGAATTCTTTGCAAGGTGTGGGATGAAGTTGTCATTGACAACCGTCTATAATTCCGGAGGACATGTTAAGAGCGTATGCAATCATCCGTCCATTGTGAAGGCTTTGGTGAAGACTTGCAACAGAAGGGCATGCGAGTGGTCTTGATTCTTATCGTTTGCATTATGGATAAATCGAATGACACACATCTCGATAACAGATTACATGCCAATGGAGCTCATGACAGATCAAAAACCTATCATACTGATTGAAGAGCGCGTTTCGAGATGGAGTGTTCTATCTTAGAAGACAATCTGATGAAGGAAAAACTTCTTGCTATTCGGATTATACAGTTGGAGAGGAGACCTGAGGACAATCCAAGTTGCTTTGGATAGGCTACAAGAAGCACGGCTGAAGAACAAAGTCATATCTTATCAGCACATTGTCTAAGGTCTAGAGAAATCAAGGAAGGTGATTGGATGTTTGTGGTGCCCACAAATTACAGGATGCACGAATTTTTAAAATTTTTGAGATTAATAACTCGTTTGTATAACTGAAGAAGCGTTGTTACTTAAGGTTATGTCTCCCTTCACAGGAAGATGATCTTAAGGGCGGTTTGTAATAATAAGTTGACTTCTTCGGAAGACGATCGTCTTCGGAAGAGCGTCTTCTCGGTACTATCTTCGGAAGACGGGAAGACGGCGGAAGACAACCATCTTCCGGAAGACAGCGACCGCGAAGGCCTAACCACGAGTCTCCGGGTAAAACAGTAGGTGTACCTACTGGGTCGCACCAAATAGATAGGTAGGTCGAGGAAGACACATAAGGTCGAAAATCCCTAATCTGCGGGGAAGATGCATAAGGAAGCACATTAGGCACATTCCAACTTCCCGCAGCACAGCGCGCTTGAGAAGATCAATTTTGAGTGAGCTTCGAGAGAGGAATCGAGTGAGGACATCGAGGTAGGAGAGTATCAGTTGGCAGCTAGGCGAAGGGCGAGACCGAATTGCTGGAGCACGGGAGGCAGAGAGCGAAGGCGTTTCTGTGAGCTCCCGGGAAGCTGACATTGGAGAGCAGCGAATAGAATTGAAGATGGAATCGAGGCGTGGCCAGACATTGACAGCAGGCGCAGTCGTGAGGAGTCGCATTGGAGCTAGGACCAGAGCCAAGAAGCGCGTGGAGGTCGAAGGCAACTCGGGGAGCCGAAGAAGACTGTAGAGGTTCTTCCCACTGTTCTTTTCCCTTCCCACTTCTTCTCGTCTTTTTCTGGTATTCCCCGCGCTTCCTTGGTTGTGTGCAGGCAGCCTGATCGATTACCCCCACCCCCCCATTCTTTCTATTGAGACATTGGGTGCGGAAGCGCTGCCCAATTTCTGTCATACATCTTCCTACTCCTTCCTAAGTTCAATTCGAGCTTCCCTACACCCCGTTCCCAAATTGACGATCCCAGCTATCAATTTCCCTACCCTACTACGTCTCTACCCCCGAAACATGGAACAGAAGACGATTCGGAAGATGGGAACATCTTCGGAAGACGCTTCTTAAACTTGACTGTCTTCGGAAGACTGTCTTCGGAAGTCGACTGAACACAATTCGTATCAAGAGTGGATTTGCTTTGCTTTTGTGTTTAGAGAGACTTGGTACGAATCCTAAGTGGTGTGGTGAGTTGTTTTGTTATTTCGAGAAGTTGGAAGTCGGGAACTAGGCTTGTGCCTCCAGGTCTTCCAAGCTTCTCAACTCCACATCTTCCTAGAGAGACTAAAAGACTGGAAGGCTGGCAAAATGAGCGAGAAGACGTGAGGGTCCATTTCGGGTCTCTTCTGTCCGACCCATAGCAGCCATTCCTTCTTCTTCCCAACTTAAAAGAGAGTCGTGAGAATATTTGCTGACAGAATCTGGAGAGAATGGTCGAAGGTCATGTCTTCCCACCGAGCAGCAAGCTTCTTCTGAGTGCGTATGAGAGGTGAGACGTCAGAAGAACAGAGTGCAATTGTCTTGAGTCTGTTGTGAGGATAGATTGCGTGTAGGAAGACGAAGACATGTGAGACCAGTGAAGGGAAGTCTGACTTCGGGAGATCTTCCGAGAAAGACATTGAATCGGAAGCTGTCCCGAGTGTCTTCCCAGAGGTCACTGTCACCGCAGGAGACCGCAACCATCTTCCGAACCTGTTATGCACTTGATGTTTCGCGAATCTTGTATCTTTTGATAGGAAGTAGGATGAAATGCAAGGTGGGTTGTCTTCTTGGTAATCCATGCGAGGCCTTGTTTAGATAGACTTGTTAAGATATAGCTCGGAAGACGAGAGCTATTTAGGAAGTACTGTTAGAATTCCGGAAGACGGAGTAGCTGTCTTCTGGAAGACTAGTTTCGTCTTCTGAGAAGTAGAAGCTAGACTGTGGGCACTCGAGAAGAACTGAGCCTTCAGCTCATAGTAGGTGCTTGTGGTTTAGTACAACAGATCTTCCAAGAATGTCGATGCATCTGCGAGGCTGGGTGTTACCAGCGGCAGAATTGGCCGAGGCCACTCCTTTCCTCAAGGAGTTGGGTCTCGACTTCTTCCTGTGGGATTGGAACCTCGCAGACCAAGGACTCCTGGAGGAGGTATGGGCAGCGTTGCCACCTCGTAACCGTGTACCTGCGAAAGCAGGAGTAGCTCGAGGAAGACCGTCTTCCTGGACTGAAGATTGGTGGCGCATGGCCTTTCACAGGCCAGAGTCCGAGAACCGAGGATACTGGTACGAGAAGAAGATCTTGCCTAGGATCGTGAGTTCGTGGCATGTGCCTGGAAGCACCACCTGCTTTTTCGTGGAAGACAGGCAGGGGAGGAACGGTTGGAAGATCGAATCTTACCGGGAGCCGAAGAAGCGACTTCTGGCGAAGTTGTTTCTGCATCTCTTTCCCAAGGGGAAAGCGCAGAAGACAAGGTACTTAGGAGATCAGGACGTGGAGTTCCTGGAATCAGTGTGGGATGACGGAGTGCCCATCTATTGGGGCGCGTACATCCACAACTATGTACAGGCGGAGCTAGCATACTTGGGTACCCCGGCGGGAGGACACTTGACGCCCTTCCTTTGCTACTTGTACGTAGCCATGGGGGATCTTAGGGAAGACCAGCTGGTAGTGTATGGACCAACGGAGCGACATGAGGTGAAGGAAGAGACCTCGGAAGATGATGACCGAGCGGTAGTCGCAACGCCCCCTCCCACTCAGATGCCACAGCTGAGGCTCGGCTCTCACCAGAAGACGCTTCTGGTGAGGGTAGACGAGTCTAGTGGGTCGGAAGACGCCACGCCACTACGGAAGATGGGTCCCAGAAGTGTACCGAGGACACCCATCTCCCTCATTCATTCAGGATCGGAGTCCGACTCGGAAGAAGACTTGCTGAGTACCCGATCAGAGCAGAAGACTGCTTCTGCAACGCCTAGGAGTCTTCCGAAGACCCCAGAAGACGAAGGATGGATGGGCGCTCCTGCTGCGATGCGAGGAAGCGCAAAGAAGAGAGCCGCTCCTGCCATGAGGACTCTTCCACTCCGGAAGATGAGAAGAGTAGCTTCTTCTCGTGCGCAAAAGATGAAGGTCATCGTGGTGGAAGAGGCATCCTTGCCTCTAGAAGACAAGGTCGACACCTCCGAGCGAGTGGTGGAGATGAACTTGTCTTCCGCAGGAAGACGACTGGAGGAGTTCAGTGCCTACTTCCAGAAGGAGATCCAGCCAGCTATGGAGTTGTTGGAGAAGAGAGCGAAGACACAAGAGAGGCCCTTACAACCTGGGTTCGGCCTGCACACCTTGCTGCGACAGGAAGAAGGTCAGCAGAAGATGGAGTCGCTGGAAGCTAGTCTCCGCACCACGGAGAAGCTTGCAGTCAGGTACAAGGCGGAAGCAGCCGCTTCTGCCAGGGAGCTGGTGCAGCTTCGGAAGAACAACCAAGAGTTGCAGGCGTGGGTACAGCAGCGTGATCAGAAAGTCCTGCGAGTGCGGGAGAAGATCACCACCCTCGCAGAAGAGCATACCACTTGGAAGACGCAGCGAGAAGCCGCAGAAGCGCGAGCTGCAGTTGAGAAGACGCAGCGGGAAGCAGCGGAGACTCGTGCACAGAAGATGCTGGCACAGTCGGTGGAAGCGCTTCGGAAGAAGTTCAACTACACCGCGGGTAGGAAGTTACTTATCTTAGCTAGAGGATGAGACAGCGAGTCCAAGGCGAGGTTATTGGAATGCAGGGATAGCATGTTCAGGTACTTGGATAGACAGATAGAAGGAGTGAAGACACTTTATGGTCTTCCCTCGCTTCAGACACCTGCAACCGCATCTTCCCAAGCTCCAGCACCCTCGACTGGATCCGGAATGGAGAAGGAGGAGTTCGATTTCGCTGTACACTTGGTGGTGACAGCGTTGGAAGACGAGAAGACTCCAGAAGACGCCCCGGAAGACAAGATGTCTTCTGGAAGACAGGAAGACGAGCCGTCTTCCCAGGTATTTCGCGTGGAGGAAGCGACTTCCCCGGATCCCAATGAGGTCCCCACGGTCCCTAGTCCCGCACCAGTGGCTCAGAAGACGGATGAAGCACCGGTCAACTCCGCTTCCCAGAAGACGCTTCTGTCTTCCGAAGCAGAAGCCGAAGCCGAGGAAGACGCAGCAGCAGCGACAGCAGGGCCAGCAAGAGACGATGAGGAGGAAGCCACCTCAGTGACACCCGAGGTAACTGCAGGGCTTTCTAGCTTATCAGAAGCCGCGTTAGGAGCTCCGATAGGAGCAGATCAGGTAGAGATTGCCTCCGTGCAATCTGAGTAGTTAGTAACTCCATTGACAATTCCAAATATAGTAAGATCGAACATGCTATCTTAAGGGTGGCAGTTTTTCCATGTAATATTAGTTAGGATATCATGTGGCAGCATAGGTAGCGTAGGAAGGACAAGACAGATGACCAATTCAGGCAGGGGAACCGCTTGCATGTGAGGTGACCACCTCCTATCAGCACCTCTCTCTCCCTGGTGGTCGCCTCCCCTGGTTCTCACGGCAGCGACATAAGTAGGATAGCAGAGTAAGAGATAGAGTTCTGCCAGTTCTGTAGAATTCTGTAGCAACTGAACATACACACCGGTTCTACGGGCAGGCAGACGAGACACATTAGAGCAGAGACAGGATAAGTAGTTCTTCGCACTACACCCGTTGTTGAAAACATACGAATAGTCTTGGAATACACAGGAGGGGTCTGCATACTCGTACCAGCAGTGGTTCGAAGATGTAGATAGAAGTAGAGGACAGTCTAGGAACAGGGAACGGCATCCTCGTGCAGTCCTGTTAGCTAGGCTGGTGTGTCGAGGAGTCGACGCAGGAAGTAGAGGGAGTGAGCTTCCCAATGCCATTGTGACTTCTTCTCGGGGAATAGATTGTGGATTTGAGTGCAGAAGCTTTGTCCATGTCTTCTGGATGGTGGGTTCCTTGAATTCACTCCCAATTGTGCATGGGAAGTGTTTTTCTTGAGTGGCGGTGACTGTCAGCAATTGTGGAAGTGTAGCTTGACTCGTTCAGTAGAGCACTTGGGATCTACGTACGAACGGTCTCCTGGGTAAGGGATCCCAGAAGACAGAGCAGTCAGAGCAGCGAAGTGAAGAAGAAAGAAGCCTTCTTCCCACAACAGAAGACGACATCCTCGAGTAGAAGACGGTGCAACAGTACTCATGTTTGTTGTCTTCCTCCCCAAACTATTACAAGCAGGGATGGTTTGTTAGTCAAGATCCGGACTAGAAGCCTGTCGGAATCTTAATTGCCTCTTTTCATCTTGTTTTCTCTCGTTTGGATTTTCTTATTCCCCATCTTTTCCCATCTTCCTCATCTTCTTACCTTCTTCTAGTGAGTTTCCGATACTTCTATTGAGCTTCCGTGAAGGTGAATGTCGTTGTAGTGCTGCAGGAAGACTATTTCCGTAGGCAGAAGCCTGGGAAGGCTACGGGGGGCATACACCCTGTGATTAATCTAACCCGTTGGAATGTGAGTGTGAGAATAAGGTGTAACGACCGTTGCTGGTCGACTTCTGCGAAGCAGGACAATCTTCTGGAGGTGTGAGAAGACGAGCTGAACCTCCGGAAGACGAGAATCGCTTTGGGAAGACGGTATCGAGAAGACCGGAAGAAGCAACCTGGAAGCAAGAAGAATGTCTTCCCGAGCTTCCCTGTGAATAATTGTGTGATATTTTAGTTGGTAGTTGTTTGTCTAGTTCCAGAGCACCATGTGGCGTGTCTGGAAGACGTGTGGTTTTGTGTGGTTTTGTGAGAAGACGGACTTTTTAGGCAAAACCCGTGTATTTGTGTGTTTGAACAGATCTTAGAACTTAGAGCAGCGATTACTTACGTAAATCCTCTGTGGGAGCGATATCTTGTATACTAAATGGGCAAAAGGAGTAATCCTGCGTCACTACATATAGTGAGCACCATTTTTGGCGCCGCTGCCGGAGATTTCATCTTAGTAACTTCTGTTCTAAGCTTCATGGATATGTGTGCCATTAGTTAGTTTCATTTCGAACTAACTTCGATTGTAGTTGAATGTGTCGTGGGATTCTATCTTGCTAGAAGACAGGAACGGCAACCAGAAGTTGATAAGATACATCAGGGAGAGTTGGAAGAAGCCGCTTCCCTGCTTCCAAGAGCTTCTTGGAGAACTCGATCTTGGAAGACTGCATTGAGTGCAACAAGAAGCAGGAGAAGAAGACGTTCTGAACCTGTGATCGGTTGTTTAAACATTCAGTCTACCGGATCTAGTGGTAGAAGAAGAGGGACATCTGTTCTCAGTACTCTGGTGGATGCCTCCGACCAGAGGAAGAAGCAGAAGACGCACGGGTAAAGATCCTGAGTGGGTAAACTCACCCCAGCGAACCGCTTCTAGAGAACAGCGGATATCCCTGAGACACCAAAAGAAAGAAGAAGAGCTCAGGAAGATCCGATCAGTAGAGTTGGAAGAGCCTTCCATCTCGAGCATAATCTTTGGCGAAGACAGAAGTCAACCGGGTGATCACGTGTATAAAGTAGATTTTGGTACTGGTTACTCGGAAGACGTCTTCCCAAGTGCGGAAGAAGCTTCTCAAGGTGAGGGAAGACTGGAGGAGATTGTTCCAGACGTCTCGGAAGGTAGCAGTGACAGTAGTTCTGACTCAGAAGACGATCTTCGTGATTCAGACAGGCCTGGACCTTCGAGAAGACCATCTCCACCACCTGGACCTGAGGGAGGAAGAAGTTGGCAGTCGCACCAGCCGGCCATCGACATGGCTTCCCACACTCGGCAGAAGTACCATCCGTACGACGATGATGCTGACGCAGACGACTTCATCACCATGTTCGAGACCATCTCTCGATCTAATAAGGAAGACGCTGATGTTGACAGACTCCGTGTATTTCCCAGTTTGATCGTAGGGAAAGGAAGGAAGTGGATGAGTAAAATGTTGGATGATGGTGTAGTAATGGCCGCTTGGGCTACTCTGAAGGCAGCTTTTCTGAAGAGGTTCAGAGGAGTAGGCTACGATCGTATGACCCTCATAGAGCTTCAGAGGCTCGAACAGAAGAAGAAAGAGACACTGCGGGATTACACCGAGAGGTTTGAAGATCTCTTGGATCACATCCCTCAGAACCAAGGAAGACCAGGTTACAGTGCTCAGCAAGCCGTGGATTGGTACTTGGGAGGATTGTCTCAGGACATGGAATTGTACTGCAGAAGAGGAGGAGGTGATGATTTAGCGGAGGTACAGAAGCATGCCGAGCAGTATGAAACCTCGAGCATCACTCGGAATATGACGAAAGACAAAAGGAAGACCTCGAAGAAGTCGAAGAAGTCGAAGAAGTCTTCTAGGAAGTCCAAGAGGAAGTCCAAGTCCACTGAAACTGATAACAGCGAGTCGGAAGTATCTTCTACTTCTGAAGAGTCTACTGTCGAAAGTTCAGAATCAGAATCTGAACCAGAGAAGAAGACACGGAAGAAGAAGAAGGAGAAGACGCGAGCAAGAGAAGAAGTTGTGCAGAAGATGCCTCAAACTCAGATCATACAGTCTGCACCTGATCCCCGCATCGATGAGGTTCTGAAGCAGTTTGCCGATCTGAAAGTTCATCTTCTGAACCAGAAGGACAAGCGGAAGCAACCTACGGCTTCCCGGTCAAACCTTTGGTGCAACCTTTGTAACTCTTCCGGGCATACTAGAGATCAGTGTACGCAGGACCAAGCTGTGAACTGGGCAGGATGGGAAGAAGACGATGAGGGATATCTACACGATCTCAGTGGAGAAACCTGCTATAAGATCGAAACGATACAACCCTTCACTCCTACGCCTCCCGCCCAATATAATCGTTATGTACCTAAGGATAGAGCTAGCAATGTACAGACCAGGACGCCCTGGCAACCTTCTTCATCACAACGACCTCTCAACCCTCTTCCTGGAGCGTGCAATAATTGTGGAGAGACAGGACACTAGTGGTCTACCTGTCCTCACCCGAGAAGACAGATTGGGCAAGTGCCCTTGTGTGGGAACTGTAAGGAAGTCGGTCATTTCACAGGGAATTGTCCTCAGACTCTACGACCACGACAAATGGTTAGATTTGCAGATACCACGCCTCCTGCAGAAGCTGCATCATCTTCTAAACTCGAGTTAGCAGTGGTACAGCACATCACGGTAGAGGAAGAAGATCCTGGGGATTATACGGATTGCCTCCATATCGAGGAGGACGGACCAGACCCTGGAAAGCGCGAAGGAAAGGAACCTCAGCTGCAGAAGACGACTGCAGCTCAGAAGACGAAGTTACTTGAGGTAGCTTCTTCTTTCACTTTGGCGGATGGCACTGTTTGGAGCCCTAGTCCGGATTCAGACAGTTGGCCTCCGGAGGAAGTCTTGGATGAAGCTGTGTTCAAAGTAAGTACCAGAAGCAAAGGGAAGTCAGAATCTCGTCAGAAGGACGTCAAGAAGAAGAAGCAGCGTAAGGAGAGGTCATCTTCTCCTGAGCGGCCGTCTTCTCCTACTTACGACCGAGAAGATCCGAAGTACTTTGCTCCAGACATTAGACAAGAAGTTGAAGCGATCATGCAAGAAGAGCTGGAGAAGAGACGGAAGATAGTACAGCAACTTCCTACACCGACTACGGCAACACCTGTTTCACGAGAACAGCCTCCAGTCGAGGCAAGACTCTCATCTGGTCTTCCACCCAAGGAAGCAGCTCCTACATCTTCTCTGTTGGAAACACCCGTCACTCTTCTGAAAAGATCCCCTTACGACTTCTTGCGAGACTTGTGGAATCAGAAGACGGATGTAACCTTCCAACAGCTGTTGGATGACAATGCTGGTTACAGGAAGTTGTTACAATCTGTGCTTCGAGGATCGAGGAAGAGGAGGACAACTAAACTTCCCAAGAGCACCCCGATCCTAAGGATAGAGCATGAGGACTTGGGAGCCCCAGAACTTGATATGGAGATCCATGGCTGTCTTCTGAAGAAGGTACCCATTGATTCCGGTTCCGGAGTTAACATCATGACTGAAGAAACGGCGCATGCCCTAGGCTTCACTGAGTTCCAGCCTACTCCGAGAACTCTCAGAATGGCGGACCAGATCAGAAGACGACCTTTGGGGCAACTGAAAGATGTCTTGACGGTAATCGGTGGAGTATCTTTTTACCTCACTTACATCATTTTGCGACCTGTAGCTAAGGTTGGATATCAGGTGTTGATAGGAAGACCATGGCTGTATGCTGCAAATGTGAATACCGACTGGAGAAGACATCGTTTGAGATTTCCCAATTGTAGTGACGCATGATTACTCCTTTTGCCCATTTAGTATACAAGATATCGTTCTCACAGAGGATTTACGTAAGTAATCGCTGCTCTAAGTTCTAAGATCTGTTCAAACACACAGGTTTTGTCTAAAAATCCCGTCTTCTCACAAAACCACACAAAATCACACGTCTTCCAGACACGCCACATGGTGCTCTGGAACTAAACAAACAACTACCAACTAAAATATCACACAATTATTCACAGGAAAGCTCGGGAAGACGATCTTCTTGCTTCCAGGTTGCTTCTTCCGGTCTTCTCGATACCGTCTTCCCGAAGTGATTCTCGTCTTCTGGGGGTTCAGCTCGTCTTCTCACACCTCCAGAAGGCTGTCCTGCTTCGCAGAAGTCGACTAGCAACGGTCGTTACACCTTATTCTCACACTCACATTCCAACGGGTTAGATAAATCACAGGGTGTATGCCCCCTGTAGCCTTCCCAGGCTTCTGCCTACGGAAATGGTCTTCCTGCAGCACTACAACGACATTCACCTTCACGGAAGCTCAATAGAAGTCTCGGAAGCTCACTAGAAGAAGGTAAGAGGATGGGGAAGATGAGGGAAGATGGGGAAGAAGAGAAAATCCAAACAAGAGAAAACAAGATGAAAAGAGTAAATTAAGATTCCGACAGGCTTCTAGTCCGGATCCTGACTAACAAGCCATCCCTGCTTGTAATAGTTTGGGGAGGAAGACAACAAACGTGAGTACTGTTGCACCGTCTTCTACTCGAGGATGTCGTCTTCTGTTGCGGGAAGAAGGCTTCTTTCTTCTTCACTTCGTTGCTCTGACTGCTCTGTCTTCTGGGATCCCTTATCCAGAAGACCGTTCGTACGTAGATCCCAAGTGCTCTACTGAACGAGCCAAGCTACACTTCCACAACTGCTGACAGTCACCGCCACTCAAGAAGAACACTTCCCATGCACAATTGGGAGCGAATTCAAAGAACCCACCATCCAGAAGACATGAACAAAGCTTCTGCACTCAAATCCACAATCTATTCCCCGAGAAGAAGTCACAATGGCATTGGGAAGCTCACTCCCTCTACTTCCTGCGGCTACTCCTCGACACACCAGCCTAGCTAACAGGACTGCACGAGGATGCCGTTCCCTGTTCCTAGACTGTCCACTACTTCTATCTACATCTTCGAACCACTACTGGTACGAGTATGCAGACCCCTCCTGTATATTCCAAGACTATTCGTATGTTTCCAACAACGGGTGTAGTGCGAAGAACTACCTATCCTGTCCCTCTGCTCTAATGTTTCTCGTCCGCCTGCACCATAGAATCGATGTGTGCCGTCGCTACAGAATTCTACAGAACTGTTAGCACAGGCAGAACTCTATCTCCTACTCTGCTATCCTACTTATGTCGCTGCCATGAGAACCAGGGGAGGCGACCACCAGGGAGAGAGAGGCGCTGACAAGAGGTTGCTACCTCACATGCAAGCGGTTCCCCTGCCCGAATTGGCCATCCACCTTGTCCTTCCTATGCTACCTATGTTGCCACATGGTGTCCTAACTAATATTACATGGAAAAACTGCCACCCTTAAGATAGCATGTTCGATTCTACTATATTTGGAATTGTGAATGAAGTTACTAACTACTCAGATTGCACGGAGGCAATCTCTACCTGATCTGCTCCTATCGGAGCTCCTAATGCGGCTTCTGATAAGCTAGAAAGCCCTGCAGTTACCTCGGGTGTCACTGAGGTGGCTTCCTCCTCATCGTCTCTTGCTGGCTCTGCTGTCGCTGCTGTTGCGTCTTCCTCGGCTTCGGCTTCTGCTTCGGAAGACAGAAGCGTCTTCTGGGAAGCGGAGTCGACCGGTGCTTCTTCCGTCTTCTGAGACACGGGTGCGGGACTAGGGACCATGGGGACCTCATGGAGATCCGGGGAAGTCGCTTCCTCCACGCGGAATACCTGGGAAGACGGCTCGTCTTCCTGTCTTCCAGAAAACAGCTTGTCTTCCGGGGCGTCTTCTGGAGTCTTCTCGGCTTCCAACGCTGTCACCACCAAGTGCACAGCGAGGTCGAACTCCTCCTTCTCCATTTCGGATCCAGTCGATGGTGCTGGAGCGTGGGAAGATGCGGGTGCAGGTGTCGGAAGCGAGGGAAGACCATAAAGTGTCTTCACTCCTTCTATCTGTCGATCCAAGTACCTGAACATGCTCTCCCGGCATTCCACCAACATCGCTTTGGACTCGCTGTCCCATCCTCTAGCTAAGGTAAGTAACTTCCTACCCGCGGTGTAGTTGAACTTCTTCCGAAGCGCTTCCACCGACTGTGCCAACATCTTCTGTGCACGGGTCTCTGCTGCTTCCCTCTGCGTCTTCTCAGCTGCAGCTCGCGCTTCCGCGGCTTCTCGCTGCGTCTTCCATATGGTCTGCTCTTCTGCGAGGGCGGTGATCTTCTCCCGCACTCGGGTGACTTCCTGATTGTGCTGCTGTACCCGCGCCTGCAACTCCTGGTTGCTCTTCTGAAGTTGTACCAGCTCCTTGGCAGAAGCGGCTGCTTCCGCCTTGTACCTGGCTGCAAGCTTCTCCGTGGTGCGGAGACTAGCTTCCAGCGACTCCGTCTTCTTCTGGTCTTCCTCCTGTCGCAGCAAGGTGCGCAGGCCGAATCCAGGTTGTAAGGGCTTCTCCTGTGCCCTCGCTCTCTTCTCCAGCAACTCCATAGCTGGCTGGATCTCCTTCTGGAAGTAGGCACTGAACTCCTCCAGTCGTCTTCCTGCGGAAGACAAGTTCATCTCCACCACTCGCTCCGCGGTGTCGACTTCGTCTTCCAGAGGCAAGGAAGCCTCTTCCACCACTACGGCCTTCATCTTCTGCGCACGAGAAGAAGCTACTCTTCTCATCTTCCGGGGTGGAAGACTCCTCATGGCAGGAGCGGCTCTCTTCTTTGCGTTTCCTCGCATCGCAGCAGGAGCGCCCATCCATCCTTCGTCTTCTGGAGTCTTCGGAAGACTCCCAGGCATTGCAGAAGCAGTCTTCTGCTCTGATCGGGTACTCAGCAGGTCTTCTTCCGAGTCGGACTCCGATCCTGAATGAATGAGGGAGATGGGTGTCCTCGGTACACTTCTGGGACCCATCTTCCTAAGTGGCGTGGCGTCTTCCGACCCACTAGACTCGTCTTCCCTCACCAGAAGCGTCTTCTAGTGAGAGCCGGGCCTCAGCTGTGGCATCAGAGTGGGAGGGGGCGTTGCTGCTACCTCTCGGTCATCGTCTTCCGAGGTCTCCTCCTTCACCTCTTGTCGCTCCGTTGGCCCATACCCTGCCAGCTGATCTTCCCTAAGATCCCCCATGGCTACATACAAGTAGCAGAGGAAGGGCATCAAGTGTCCTCCCGCCGGGGTACCCAAGTATACTAGCTCCGTCTGTACATAGTTGTGGATGTACGCGCCCCAGTAGATGGGCATTCTGTCATCCCACACTGATTCCAGGAACTCCACGTCCTGATCTCCTAAGTACCTTGTCTTCTGCGATTTCCCCTTGGGAAAGAGGTGCAGAAACAACTTCACCAGAAGTCGCTTCTTCGGCTCCCGGTAAGATTCGATCTTCCAACCGTTCCTCCCCTGCCTGTCTTCCACGAAAAGGCAGGTGGTGTTCCCAGCACATGCCACGAACTCACGATCCTAGGCAAGATCTTCTTCTCGTACCAATATCCTCGGTTCTCGGACTCAGGCCTGTGAAAAGCCTTGCGCCACCAGTCTTCAGTCCAGGAAGACGGTCTTCCTCGAGCTACTCCTGCTTTCGCAGGTACACGGTTACGAGGTGGCAACGCTACCCACACCTCCTCCAGAAGCCCTTGATCTACGAGGTTCCAATCCCACAGGAAGAAGTCGAGACCCAACTCCTTGAGGAAAGGAGTGGCCTCGGCCAATTCTGCCGCTGGTTACACCAAGCCTCGCGGATGCATCGACATACCTGGAAGATCTGTTGCACTAAACCACAAGCACCTACTATGAGCTGAAGGCTCAGTTCTTCCCGAGTGCCCACAGTCTAACTTCTACTTCTCAGAAGACGAAACTAGTCTTCCAGAAGACAGCTACTCCGTCTTCCGGGATTCTAACAATACTTCCTAGATAGCTCTCGTCTTCCGAGCTATATCTAAACAATCCTATCTAAGCAAGGCCTCGCATGGATTACCAAGAAGACAACCCACCTTGCATTACATCCTACTTCCTATCAGAAGATACAAGATTCGCAAAACATAAGTGCATGACAAGTTCAGAAGATGGTTGCGGGCTCCTGCGGTGACAGTGGCCTCTGGGAAGACACTCGGGACAGCTTCCGATTCAATGTCTTTCTCGGAAGACCTCCTGAAGTCAGACTTCCCTTCACTGGTCTCACCTGTCTTCGTCTTCCTACACGCAATCTATTCTCACAACAGACTCAAGACAATTGCACTCTGTTCTTCTGACTTCTCACCTCTCATATGCACTCAGGAGAAGCTTGCTGCTCGGTGGAAAGACATGACCCTCGACCATTCTCTCCAGATTCTGCCAGCAAGTATTCTCACGACTCTCTTCTAAGCTTGGGAAGAAGAAGGAATGGCTGCTAGGGATCGAACAGAAGAGACCCGAATGGACCCTCACGTCTTCTCGCTCATTTTGCCAGCCTTCCAGTCTTCTAGTCTCTCTAGGAAGATGTGGAGTTGAGAAGCTTGGAAGACCGGGAGGCACAGGCCTAGTTCCCGACTTCCAACTTCCCGAAATAACAAAACAACTCACCACACCACTCAGGATTCGTATCAAGTCTCTCTAAACACAAAAGCAAAGCAAATCCACTCTTGATACGAATTGTGTACAGTCGACTTCCGAAGACAGTCTTCCGAAGACGGTCTTCCGAAGATGTTCCAATCTTCCGGAGCATCTTCTGTCTTCCGCCGTCTTTCGTCTTCCGAAGACACCACCGAGAAGACGCTCTTCGGAAGACGGTCATCTTCCGAAGAAGTCAACTTATTATTACAAACAGCCCTTAAGTTTATCTTCCTGCTAAGGAAGCCGTAATCTTAAGTAACAACACTTCTACAGTTATACAAATAAGTTATTAATCTCAAAAATTTCAAAAATTCGTGAATCCTGTAATTTGTGGGCACCACACCAATCCTACACCCAAGCCAGGTGAGAAGAGTAAGGTCTTGCTTCCTTGGATCAAGATTGGACACCAAGGTGAAACTCCTTCTACAACAGAGGGGTACACTTCAGAAGACTCGGCTGCGTCTTCTGACAGCGATGAACGGTATAATGAGTTTTTGGTGAATAATGTGTGTATTACAGAAGTAGCAGAGAAAGTGGAAGATGTGGTCCGTGGATACATTGAGTGCTACGAGATTGCGGAAGAAGAGTTTCCAGAAGACGAAAGCACCGTCTTCCCTTCGGAAGATCCGACAGTTGGTCTTCCAGAAGACAAAAGCACCGTCTTCCCTTCGGAAGATCCGACTGTTGGTCTTCCAGAAGACGAAAGCACCGTCTTCCCTTCGGAAGATCCGACAGCTGGACTTCCATAAGACGAATTTGAACCAGAAGAAGCTCCCAAACCGGAATACTTTGGTGCCAGTGAGTACAGTCACACCGAAGGAATGATAAACCCGGATGATCTTCAAGAAATGGAGGTTGCTCCCGGTATCGTATAACGTGTTTTTCTGTCTAGGAATACACGGGGTATATGGCTGTGCAGAGGTATGTGGATTGACAAGGTTGGATCTAGATCTGGATGTTTCCACTCAAATGTTTCACTATCTACTCTTCTAGCCTGAGTGACCTTGTATCCGCTCGTCTCAAGTTTAAAGCTTGCTACGATCCAAGGTTACGTATAGGTTGCATAAACTTGTGTTACAAACAGATCTTTTGTATTCTAACTAAAAATACTCAGATCTGTATTATCTAATTGAAGTTATTCATCTATATCATTGGAAGCCTGACTTCTGAATAGCTCCCCAGCGACGCTAACTGGCCATCAATCCAACTATCACAACTTCATAGTACAGTCAGAAGATACTAAGATCACTCAATCAACTTGATAGAGTATCGATACAACTTGCTGTACACCTTGGTCTATCAAGTATTCCAGCAAGGTAAAACATGCATACTCCAAAACACTATTCAGATCTCAATATAGCATCAACGGCGGTAGTACCTGGCAGCTCCGAGAACCCAAACAGCGGCTTAAGACTCATGGTGACTCCGTTCTCCTTCATCACCAAGAGCTGAAATCAGCCCCACACCTTCCAATGTCGAGTTGTATGCAGGTATGGCAGTTTCAGCAACAAACTCCTCTCCAAATTGCTCGAAAATGATCAAATTGACAATAGATGATACCGAAAAACCCGAAATTGCTAATAACAGAAGTATTTTTGAACTTTGAGATCTCAGTCCTTCCAAACCACTCGACCAATGATGATCCAACTTCACAGGAAGCTTGATTGGACCCTTCACTCCTACCCTGAATAATTTTCAGGTCGAAATCTCAAACCAATTCTCAGATATGGATCAAACCGTAATCTGTGCTAACTTCAGAGCTTTACAGACCCAGGTACATTTGATCCAAGATTCTGAACAAACTACTCGACCATTTGAGGTGAAACTTCCCAAGTATCTTACTGATAAGACATTCTTCAATCCTAGAAAGTTTCACTCAGAAATTCGACTCAGATCTTAAGCAATAGCAAACTATCCATGGCTATCACAGTTCGCTGTCCCCGCCTTATCCCATCTGCACTTCTCAACTTCAATCGGTCGGTTCAGAATCCAAATCGATCAAGAACCTGACGAAATTGATATCAAAATGACCAGCACGTCGTCAGCTCTCCAACCCAACAGACAGCTCCTCAAAACTCCTCGGGAGTCTCTCGGAACAACCAGAAACGTAGCAGTAGTTACGAATTTCACCCCCCTCCACTCAATCGATCATAACGCGCTCATACTTTCATCAAATCGATCGATTCTTCAGCCCAGATTGTAGCCCCGGTCGAGAGCTCTCCAACCATACCCTTCGTTTTGCGAATGGACCTATGAAGCCTCCAGAAACCACAGAAACGTCGCGAGGATCAGCTAGAACACCATTGATCCAAAAATAGACCAATAAGAGCAAAAAGATCTTTACTTTTGTCTTTTCTCCACTCAACTTTTTCCCCTAGAACGAATTTTTACTCTCCAAGGAGACACAAGACATCAACAACACTCTAAGACCTCAAAAAATCCTTCAGATATGTCATGGATTCTTCGCGGTCCGTAACTACACAGAAGCGCTCAACCAGAATGAAACCAGTGAGCCGCAGACTAATTCAACGTCAATATTACAACCTGGAAATGTTCTACAATAAAAGGTACGACAAAAGGAAATGGTGAAACTATCACTCGATTGTAATATTCTTGCCCGAAGTTTCTCACGATCCAAGCCCCATGATTGATCTTCGGTCTACAATGACACCGGATATTGATCCAAAGGTTGAAAGGAACGTTCGATGGATAGTTAAGATCCATTGTTCCTCACAACAAAATGTACACCGTCATATCCCAAGTCTCTCCGTATGTTACAATCGGAAGGATCACCGGAAGCTGTAGCTCCATCACTCTTCCCATGAATTCATCGCCAAAGTATGCAACTAACCACTGTCGAAAGTGATCGCGGTGGATGCAATGAAGCTTGATGTGAAACGGATTCAGGAAAGGAAGATCCGGAGCCGGTAACACACCTCCGTCCATGACCACCACTCCTGCAGTTCTTCACTCCTCCATGCAGACCACCGAGAACCCTCACGAATCACCCGCTGAGAGAGAATGCCGTATGAACCTTCGACCCACCATTTTATACACAAATGCGGCGACAAGGACCACTAAAGTGAACGTGCACAGATCGATGACTTGGCACATTCCTCTACCGTGCGATCACTTAAACAGATAATCACAAACGTGGCACTCATCACACCGTTCGGCGAGTTACGCGATACGGTTCACGAAACACGGAAAAGAAACACAACATAGGTTACACAGGAATTTCACACAGGAGCCGAACCACAACACGACACCGGGAAGAAGCTGAAGCTTTCCAAGGTGATCGAGGGCCAGCAGTTGGAAGACTTTCGAGAACTTCTGACGGAGTTCCAGGATGTCTTCGCATGGACCATAGAAGACATGAAGGGCATACCTCGAGAGCTGGGAGAACATCGGATTGACTTGCTGGAGGGCGTTGTTCCTTCACGGCAGAGGCAGTATCGGCTCAACCCCAAGTACTCGCTTCTGATGAAGGATCAGATCGACCAATACTTGAAGGCAGGAGTCATCTTCCCAGTACTTAGCATTGAGTGGGTAGCTCCTATTGTCATCGTGCCGAAGAAGCAGACAGGGAAGATCCGAGTGTGTAGGACTTCCGGAAGCTGAACTTGGCCACGAAGAAGGATCATCACCCCTTATCATTCACCGACTCTGTGTTAGACCAGGTGGCAGGGCATGAGTTCTACAGCTTCCTGGATGGGTATTCGGAGTACAACCAAGTTTCAATCAGAGAAGAAGACAAGTCGAAAACCACTTTCACTACTGATTGGGACACGTACGCGTACAATCAAATGCCGTTTGGTTTATGCAATGCACCCGCCACATTCCAGAGATTGATGATTACAATCTTCAAGGAGTATCTTCGCACTTTCATGGAGATCTTCTTGGATGATTTTTGTGTGTTTGGATCGAGAGAAGACCACTTGATATTTCTAAGGAAGTGTTTTCTGAAGTATAGAGAACATCGTTTGGCTCTTCACCCTGAGAAGTGCTTCTTTGGTATGTCAGAGGGGATCTTACTAGGACATAGGATTTCCAGAAGAGGTATAGAAGTCGACTGTGCTAAGGTGGAAGTCATCATGAAACTCCACCCACCTGCTAACCTGACTCAGTTGAGAAGCTTCCTTGGTAACGTAGGATACTACAGGAGGTTTATTGACAAGTACACAGAGGTAGCAGGAAGGCTCACTAAGTTGCTGAAGAAAGACGAACCATACATTTGGTCTTCCGAGCAGCAGGAAGCATTCGAAGAGATGAAGAGACTTCTGTCAGAATCCCCTGTCCTCCGGCCACCTGATTGGGAAAGAGTCTTCCACATTTATGTGGATGTTTTTGCTTTCGCCATAGGGGTGGTGTTGAGTCAGAAAGATGAGAAGAAGAAGATTATCCAATCTACTATGCGGGAAGACAACTCAGTGATGCAGAGAAGAAGTACTCGACAACTGAAAGGGAGTGTCTTGGCATGATTTACTCCTGTAGGAAGTTTAGACACTACCTTCTAGCAAACCCGTTTGTCTTCTATGTGGATCACTTCTCTTTGAAACATCTTGTAAAGAAAGCAGATTTGTCTGGTAGGATAGCTAGGTGGATTCTCCTACTCCAGGAATTTACTTACACAGTTGAGTACAGGCCCGGAAGACAGCATGTTAATGCTGACTACCTATCCAGATTAGAGACAGAACGACGAGAAGATGAAGTGGAAGACGAGTTTCCTGACGAGAAGTTGTTTTCAGTTTTTGCAGAGACACTTTCATCTGAGGGGGGGCGTACCGCCTGCTTCCCAGAAGACGACACTATATCTTCTGATCCAGTCTTCGCGACTTCCACAGAAGAGTCGATCTTCAAGGACTTGAGAAAGTTCTTGAAAGACCAACAGTATCCCGAGGGATTGGATGCGGAGCAAAGGGCTGTCTCCTTACACAAGGTAGGTCCTTATGCTATCTTCCAGCGTATCCTGTTTCGGAAGGGGCATGACGAGAAGCTAAGAAGATGCCTCGAGCCGTCAGAGATAAAGTCAGTGATCACAGTTCCACACTACGAAGATGCTGGAGGTCACTACGGGCTGAAAACCACAGTGAAGAAAATGCTAGACGTCGGATACTGGTGGCCAACCATGTACCGAGACACTTTTCAGGAGATCAGGAAGTGCGATGCATGCTAGAGGGTGGGAAGACCGACCGCTACAACAAGGTGGTCTCTTATCCCATTCTTCCGCTTGCCCCGTTCGAAAAGTGGGGGATCGACTTTGTGGGTCCTATCGTCCCGGTGGCGAGAAGAACACGAGCACGGTACATCTTAATAGCTACCGACTATGCTACCAAGATGGTAGAAGGCGAGGCCACAAGGAAGAACGATGCCGTAGTAGTAGCAAGGTTTCTTTGGCATAACATCATCACTAGGTACGGATGTCCGCTGGAATTGGTGTCAGATAGGGGTACTCATTTCTTAAATGAGACTATCTCCCTCCTGACCCAATACTTCAGGATTAAGCATCAGAAGACGACGCCATACAACCCGAAAGCGAATGGACTGACGGTGTCATGTTGTGGTTCGGCTCCTGTGTGAAATTCTTGTGTAACCTATGTTGTGTTTCTTTTCCGTGTTTCGTGAACCGTATCGCGTAACTCGCCGAACGGTGTGATGAGTGCCACGTTTGTGATTATCTGTTTAAGTGATCGCACGGTAGAGGAATGTGCCAAGTCATCGATCTGTGCGCGTTCACTTCAGTGGTCCTTGTCGCCGCGATTGTGTATAAAATGGGGGGTCGAAGGTTCATACGACATTCTCTCTCAGCGGGTGATTCGTAAGGGTTCTCGGTGGTCTGCATGGAGGAGTGAAGAACTGCAGGAGTGGTGGTTATGGACGGAGGTGTGTTACCGGTTCCAGATCTTCCTTTCCCGAATCCGTTTCACATCAAGCTTCATTGCATCCACCGCGATCACTTTCGACAGTGGTTAGTTGCGTACTTTGGTGATGAGTTCATGGGGAGGGTGATGGAGTTACAGCTTCCGGTGATCCTTCCAATCGTAACATACGGAGAGACTTGGGATATGACGGTGTACATTTTGTTGTGAAGAACGATGGATCTCAACTATCCATCGAACGTTCCTTTCAACCTTTGGGTCGATGTCCGGTGCCATTGCAGACCGAAGATCAATCATGGGGCTTGGATCGTGAGAAACTTCGGGCAAGAATATTACAATCGAGTGATAGCTTCACCGTTTCCTTTTGTCGTACCTTTTATTGTAGAACGTTTCCAGGTTGTAATATTGACGTTGTATTAGTCTGTGGTTCACTGGTTTCATTCTGGTTGAGCGCTTCTGTGTAGTTACGGACCGCGAAGAATCCATCGACATATCTGAAGGATTTTCTGAGGTCTTAGAGTGTTGTTGATGTCTTGTGTCTCCTTGGAGAGTAAAAATTCGTTCTAAGGGAAAAGTTAAGAGGAGAAAAGACAAAAAGTAAAGTTCTTTTTGCTCTTATTGGTCCACTTTTGGACCAATGGTGTTCTAGCTGATCCTCGCGACGTTTCTGTGGTTTCTGGAGGCTTCAGAGGACCATTCGCGAAACGAAGGGTATGGTTGGAGAGCTCTCGACCGGGGCTACAATCTGGGCTGAAGAATCGATCGATTTGATGAAAGTATGAGCGCGTTATGATCAATTGAGTGGAGGGGGGTGAAATTTGTACCTACTGCTACGTTTCTGGTTGTTCTGAGAGACTCGCGAGGAGTTTTGAGGAGCTGTCTGTTGGGTTGGAGAACTGACGGCGTGCTGGTCATTTTGATATCAATTTGGTCAGTTTCTTGATCGATTTGGGTTCTGAACCGACCGATTGAAGTTGAGAAGTGCAGATGGGATAAGGCGGGGACAGCGAACTGTGATAGCCATGGATAGTTTGCTATTGCTTAAGATCTGAGTCGAATTTCTGAGTGAAACTTTCCAGGATTGAAGAATGTCTTATCAGTAAGATACTTGGGAAGTTTCACCTCAAATGGTCGAGTAGTTTGTTCAGAATCTTGGATCAAATGTACCTGGGTCTGTAAAGCTCTGAAGTTAGCACAGATTACGGTTTGATCCATATCTGAGAATTGGTTTGAGATTTCGACCTGAAAATTGTTCAGGGTAGGAGTGAAGGGTCCAATCAAGCTTCCTGTGAAGTTTGATCATCATTGGTCGAGTAGTTTGGAAGGACTGAGATCTCAAAGTTCGAAAATACTTCTGTTATGAGCAGTTTCGGGTTTTTTCGGTATCATCTATTGTCAATTTGATCATTTTCGAGCAATTTGGAGAGGAGTTTGTTGCTGAAACTGCCATACCTGCATACAACTCGACATTGGAAGGTGTGGGGCTGATTTCAGCTCTTGGTGATGAAGGAGAACGGAGCCACCATGAGTCTTAAGCCGCTGTTTGGGTTCTCGGAGCTGCCAGGTACTACCGCCGTTGGTGCTATATTGAGATCTGAATAGTGTTTTGGATTATGCATGTTTTGCCTTGCTGGAATACTCGGTAGACCAGGGTGTACAGCAAGTTGTATCGATACTCTATCAAGTTGATTGAGTGATCTTAGTATCTTCTGATTGTACTATGAAGTTGTGATAGTTGGATTGATGGCCAGTTAGCGTCGCTGGGGAGCTATTCAGAAGTCAGGCTTCCAGTGATATAGATGAATAACTTCAGTTAGATAATACAGATCTGAGTATTTTTAGTTAGAATACAAAAGATCTGTTTGTAACACAAGTTTATGCAACCTATACGTAACCTTGGATCGTAGCAAGCTTTAAACTTGAGACGAGCGGATACAAGGTCACTCAGGCTAGAAGAGTAGATAGTGAAACATTTGAGTGGAAACATCCAGATCTAGATCCAACCTTGTCAATCCACATACCTCTACACAGCCATATACCCCGTGTATTCCTAGACAGAAAAACACGTTATACGATAGCTGGTGAACTCGACGTGAAAAGTCTAGGGTGAGAGGTACGTGCGTGGTTTTGCCACCATGGACATTGAAGGGTTGGGTCATTACGTAGATGAGGCTTCTACATCTGGAGAGGCACCAAAGGTGACCAAGCTTTCACGGTCTGATATGCGATTGCTTGAGGCATTCGCGTTGGTAATGCAACAACAGCAAGCCACTGAACGGAAAGAAGCAATGGCTACTAAAGCCTTGCAATCTGTTGTGGGGTTGCTAGATCAGTTTGACGGGAAGAACATATCCAAGTACCTAAAGTACTATTCCCGGGAGATGGAGTTGAGCAAGGTGCCTGAAAGAGAGATGGTGAGTACATTTGCGCTTGCTGTCGTACCTGAACTACGAGAGCACATGAAGGACATCATCCGATCTCATGGTGCTACGTGGGAAGGATTTACTCTTCAGCTGAAAGAAGAGTATTCTTTAGAAGATGCAGACCGAGTGACTAAGAAGTCATTCATGGAGTGGGTAAACAAACCCAACAAAGGGCTTGTTGCCACAGAGCTATTTCGGGAGTATGAGAGACAATTCCTTCAGTTGTCTCGGATGGAGAAGCTCACATTGGAGAATGACAAGGTGGAGTTGTTTCTACAAGCAGCCAACAATGAATTACAAAGGGAGTTGGAGCTGCTTCTAGAAGATAGGATGGAAGACAACGGACTCACGACTGATTGGAGAAAAGTCTCTGAAGCAGTGAGTGTACTTGCCAAACGAGAGTACCGGAGAGGGAAGGTGGTGGTAAGACAAGAAGAGAGACCACCGCCGATCATAGTACCTCGTAGGCAACCAATGGTACCCAATGTGCAAGCACCTATTGTGCATGTACCTCAAGTTCCACTTCCTACTATTCCTGTCTCGAAAGTTGCACCGCAAAGAGATGCTATGGAAGAGTTGGTAAAAGGGATGAGGGACTTGCAGATCAAGTTAGCAAGGTTGGAAGAGAAGGGAGGAGCACATGATACCAAACTTGCTCCTAAGCAAGATTATGTACAGAGATGCATTTGGTGTGATAGTTCTGATCATGCTCGAAGAGAGTGTGGTGATTTTGCCAAAACTCTACGAGATGGAGTAGTCTATTGGAAGGAAGGAAAGATTGCTCTGAAGGATAATGGAGAGATTCTTAGAACCAACTTCGGGAAAGGAGGAATGAAGCAAGTACTGGAGGAGTATCTATCTCAACATGCTACTGCGTCGGTAGAAGCTGCTACTTATGGAGTTGAGGTAGTACGAGAAAGAAGTGCTTCTAAGAAGGATGGAGATACTCTTGATATGTGGAGCCATGCGGTAAGCACGAACAAAAGGGGGAAAATGGCAAGGGAGGAGTTGCTCAGAACAGCCACGGCAATCAGGGGTGCTACTGGATGGGATGATCCCGTGGATACAATGTCTGTTCACGCTTATTTGGCGAAGAGTCAACATGAGGCTCTCATGGAGGAGAAGCGCAAACGAGATGAAGCAGGCCCTAGCGAAGAGAGAACAACTCTCAAGAGGCAAACAAGAGGAGAAAAGTTCAGACCGGAGATGATGCCTCTACCAGAGGAGACTATGGAAGAGGTCATATCCTCTACTCCCGAGAAGTCAGAGAAGAGCAGAGGTAAGGAGAAAGGTAAATCTCCTTCATACAAGCTTCAGTCTGATATTGAAGCTGCTACAGATTTGAAAGGAGTACTAGAAGAGAGAGTACTCAATGCCAGGATCGAGTTTACTTTGCGAGAGGTTCTTGGGATTGCCAAGAGGGAGTTTCATGATGTCATTATTGACACCATCAAACGAAAAAGGCAATTGGCAGGAGAAACCGCTGTGTCTAATGCATTAGACACGAGGATATCAAGAGAGGAAGAGTTAGAACTAGCTCAATGCTGCATCAACCGCAAGGTTCGGTTTGAGGATGATAACGATGACAAGGTCCCTAGTCATTACACTAGAGGACATTGGGCTAGAGCTACTACCGAAGCCTTAGTGAAGGTGGGAGAGATGACAGATCCGGTGGTTGCTCTCATTGATCATGGATCAGAGATCAATATTGTCTCTAAGGACATCTACAAGCAAGGTGGATGGCCTGTTGATATAGATCATGGTTGGATGATCAGAACGGCGAACAACACACGAGGAGAACTCTACGGAGCTTGTCCTGATGTGAAAGTGAAGGTGGGAGATGTAACTATAGAACAAAACTTCTTTGTTCAAGATAGTACATCATACCCGGTGATACTCGGTCAATCTTACATTACAGCTGTGAGGATGGAGACCAAGGTTTTGGATGATGGATCTGCTTATGCGCGGATCAGAAGTCAGGATGGCAAGAGAGCGGTACAGTTTCTAACTGTATCAGCAAACCACGAGCGGAACAGAGATTATCTGAGGGGTGGTTCCTTGCCTAAGGTCACGGAAGAGTTCAAGGATTTTTGACAAGTACTGCTATAGAGCGAGGACATAGTGGTACACTGGAGAAGGTAATCTCGCTAGAGAAAGAAAGTGCTTTTTGTACAGGAGTTGTGAGATTTTCTGGGATTGGATTTGCTACACATACACGACTTGCTGACTTGCAGAAGTGGGAGCAGAAAGTTGTGCGAAAAACTGAAAAAGATCTAAAGAGAGTTGGTGTGCTTGAAGAGGATGATAAGATAGAAGGTGTTTATTTAGAGTTAGGATTGGGAGATTTCATCGATGAACTTGCTATGCATGAGCAAGAAGATGAGGATCATGTGGTGGAAGTACACTCTAGGGAGCTCTATACAGCTATAGAGTCATTCGTAGATCCTGAAGTTAGAGTTGATACTAGGTACAAAACGGTAGACAAGAAGGTAAAACCTGTTGCTCAGCCATTACCTAGTGATTCTAACCAGCGAGTCCAACAATCTTCGAAGGAGAAAAGCTTGAGAGATCTTAGCCGGGTCGGTCACAAGTTCACTGAAGCTACGCTCAAGGAGTTGAAGGCTGGTTCAGCAGATTTTCTTTTGTCTGTGGAGGAGAATAGGTTTAGGGAGATGTTAACTAAGCACGGGAAAGCTTTTGCTTTTGAAGCCTCAGAAATCGGATGTGTAGATCCTAGCATTGTGGCGCCAATGATCATATTCACAGTTCCACATGCTCCTTGGGATTTGAGGCCAATTTCTGTACCTAGAGCGCATTTACCAAAACTCATAGAGCTCTTGAAGGAGAAGATGCAGATGAAGATCTTGGAACCATCATTTGCACCATACTCTAGTCGTTGGTTTACAGTACCAAAGAAGAGTGGTGCATTACGGTTCATCCAAGATATGCAACCTGTGAACCAAGTGACCATCAGAAATACAGGCATAGGACCTATCGTCGGAGAGTTTGCTGAAGCGTTTGCTGGGAGGGCTATTTACTCTATAGGAGATCTTTACTCTGGATACGATCAGTTTCAACTTGCTGAACAGAGTAGAGATATCACCACCATGAGGACACCGTTGGGGTTGGTCAGAATGTGCACACTACCACAAGGAGCAACAAACTCGGTAGCGCACATGATGAACGGGATGAACAAGGTTCTCCGTGAGTTCATTCCTGAGAAGACCATGCCTTTCTTGGATGACATTCCAATTAAAGGATGCGTTGAGGAGGAGAAAGATGAGACAATGGATCAGAAGGGGTGTAGAAACTTTGTTGCTGATCACATTTCAGATTGTGATAAAATCTTATCACGACTTGAAGAGGCGCATTTGACACTATCAGGTGCCAAGTCTTCATTTGGAGTGCGAGAGGTTGTGATTGTGGGGCACTTATGTGGATGGTTTGGACGCAAGCCTGATCCTGGTAAAGTGGATGCTATACGGCGGATGAAGGATACTTGTGGTTCAACAACAGAGGTGAGAAGGTTTCTTGGAGCTTGTGTCTTCTATCATGTGTGGATTCCACATTTTGCACATGTGGCAGATCCTCTTTACGATCTGTTGAGAAAGCACAAGAGGTTTGCATGGGAGGAGAGACATACTGAGGCGATTCAGAGATTAAAGCAATTGTTATCTTCTCCACCTGTACTTCGTCGTGTGAGCTATGAGGATAGCAAACCAGTGATACTTACTGTTGATACTAGTCCGATAGCCATTGGATGGGCAGTAGGACAGGATGATGAAGAAGAGAATCGCTTTGCAGTCAGATTTGGAGCAAAGGTGTTGAGTGAGCGACATAGAAACTATCCTCAAGTGAAGAGAGAGTTATGGGGAGTAGTTACAGCTATGAAAGCTGAAAAGGACTATTTGATTGGAGCGCCAGTAATAGTAGAAACAGATTGTTTACCACTATTAGGGATGATTACAAATTGTAACACCCCTGATATTGCTATGCTACGCTGGATTGCTTACATCAAGTCCTTAAATCCTGAGTTTCGACACATAGCGGGGAAGAACAATCCAGTAGCTGATATGTTATCTCGTGCGAGGTATGAGGATGAGGAGGAGATGATAGAAGATACAGAAGACGTTGGTACTACTGTTTTCTGTAGAGCTCAAGGAGGTGAGAGTGAGCATTCGAAACCGTTCATGGAAGAGATATATGAAGGAGAATGGATAGACATAGGACGCTATCTAAGCATGTTGACTAGACAGCCAGGATGGAGTGATGCCCACTTTAAACAAATCAGGAGGAAGGCTTATAACTACTTGCTACAAGGTGGTTATTTGTGGAAACATGCTAAGCAAGGTGGTAAGATGCCACAAAGGGTTGTGTGCAAGGTTGACATGCAGAAGTTACTCATGCAGGAGTTTCATGAGAGCTTGTGGGCAGGACATAGAGGTATTTATGCCACCTTTACAAAGCTGAAGGAGAGATATTGGTGGCGTAACATGTACAGAGATGTAGTTCAATTTGTGGAGACATGCCAAACTTGTCAAGAGTATTCAGGAATTCGGCATCGAGATGGATTACATCCTACTTATCCACTTGCAATGCATTATAAGTGGGTAGTAGATCTTGTTATTATGCCAGTTGGTATATGGCAGATGCGATACTTAGTTTTGGCACGTGAGGATTTGTCCAACCAAGTGGAAGGGCGAGCCTTACGGACAAAATCCACAGAGGGAGTCTGCAAATTCTTGTTGGAAGATGTGATTTGTAGATATGGTTGTGTTGGGAAGATCACGGCTGATCGAGGGGAGCTGAACAATGATGAGGCTAAAGCGTTCTTCAAGAGGTGTGGTGTGAAGTTAGCTCTCACCACAGCCTACAATCCAGAAGGTAATGCGAAGAGTGAACGTGGTCATCCTCCTATTGTGAAAGCTATTGTGAAAGCTTGCAAGGGGAGGGCAAGAGAATGGCCAAGATTTCTTCCGTTTGCATTATGGGCTGATCGTTCGACTCATAGTTCAGTTACGGGATATATGCCGGCGGAGTTGATGCAGGGGCAGAAACCTATCATGCCCATTGAGGAGCACATACCTACTTGGAGTGTTCTACCTTGGGAGGATGGTATGTCTACAGAAGATCTTCTTGCTGTCCGAATCCGTCAACTAGAGAGAAGACCTGAAGATGTAGAGATTGCATTGGAGAAGCTGAAAGAGGCGCGCTTGAGAAACAAAGACAGATTCGATAAGCGTCATCGATTAAGGCCAAAGGAGATTAAAGAAGGAGATTGGGTGTTGGTCTACGATAGTAGCTTGGACAACCAACACAGTGCGCTTAGAAAATTCTCTAAGCGATGGTTCGGCCCGTATGTGGTTCTTGTCGTGCTTGACAATGCCACTTATTCACTAAGAGAGCTTGATGGGGCAGAGCTCAAGGTTCCCATTGCAGGCAAGCGTGTGAAACTCTTCAAGAAGCGAGATGAAGGGATAAGCATGGAGGAAGTCGGAGCAGAGTTTGATATCTTGGATGATGACGGAGAAGATTTGGATGACGAAGATATTGCCAACGACATCATTGAAGAAGATGAAGATATAGTGTGATGCCGACCACAACTTGTGAGTGTTGGCGCATACCAGAGGATGCGCAGGTTTAGAAGGGGTGGATGTCATGTTGTGGTTCGGCTCCTGTGTGAAATTCTTGTGTAACCTATGTTGTGTTTCTTTTCCGTGTTTCGTGAACCGTATCGCGTAACTCGCCGAACGGTGTGATGAGTGCCACGTTTGTGATTATCTGTTTAAGTGATCGCACGGTAGAGGAATGTGCCAAGTCATCGATCTGTGCGCGTTCACTTCAGTGGTCCTTGTCGCCGCGATTGTGTATAAAATGGGGGGTCGAAGGTTCATACGACATTCTCTTTCAGCGGGTGATTCGTAAGGGTTCTCGGTGGTCTGCATGGAGGAGTGAAGAACTGCAGGAGTGGTGGTTATGGACGGAGGTGTGTTACCGGTTCCAGATCTTCCTTTCCCGAATCCGTTTCACATCAAGCTTCATTGCATCCACCGCGATCACTTTCGACAGTGGTTAGTTGCGTACTTTGGTGATGAGTTCATGGGGAGGGTGATGGAGTTACAGCTTCCGGTGATCCTTCCAATCGTAACATACGGAGAGACTTGGGATATGACGGTGTACATTTTGTTGTGAAGAACGATGGATCTCAACTATCCATCGAACGTTCCTTTCAACCTTTGGGTCGATGTCCGGTGCCATTGCAGACCGAAGATCAATCATGGGGCTTGGATCGTGAGAAACTTCGGGCAAGAATATTACAATCGAGTGATAGCTTCACCGTTTCCTTTTGTCGTACCTTTTATTGTAGAACGTTTCCAGGTTGTAATATTGACGTTGTATTAGTCTGTGGTTCACTGGTTTCATTCTGGTTGAGCGCTTCTGTGTAGTTACGGACCGCGAAGAATCCATCGACATATCTGAAGGATTTTCTGAGGTCTTAGAGTGTTGTTGATGTCTTGTGTCTCCTTGGAGAGTAAAAATTCGTTCTAAGGGAAAAGTTAAGAGGAGAAAAGACAAAAAGTAAAGTTCTTTTTGCTCTTATTGGTCCACTTTTGGACCAATGGTGTTCTAGCTGATCCTCGCGACGTTTCTGTGGTTTCTGGAGGCTTCAGAGGACCATTCGCGAAACGAAGGGTATGGTTGGAGAGCTCTCGACCGGGGCTACAATCTGGGCTGAAGAATCGATCGATTTGATGAAAGTATGAGCGCGTTATGATCAATTGAGTGGAGGGGGGTGAAATTTGTACCTACTGCTACGTTTCTGGTTGTTCTGAGAGACTCGCGAGGAGTTTTGAGGAGCTGTCTGTTGGGTTGGAGAACTGACGGCGTGCTGGTCATTTTGATATCAATTTGGTCAGTTTCTTGATCGATTTGGGTTCTGAACCGACCGATTGAAGTTGAGAAGTGCAGATGGGATAAGGCGGGGACAGCGAACTGTGATAGCCATGGATAGTTTGCTATTGCTTAAGATCTGAGTCGAATTTCTGAGTGAAACTTTCCAGGATTGAAGAATGTCTTATCAGTAAGATACTTGGGAAGTTTCACCTCAAATGGTCGAGTAGTTTGTTCAGAATCTTGGATCAAATGTACCTGGGTCTGTAAAGCTCTGAAGTTAGCACAGATTACGGTTTGATCCATATCTGAGAATTGGTTTGAGATTTCGACCTGAAAATTGTTCAGGGTAGGAGTGAAGGGTCCAATCAAGCTTCCTGTGAAGTTTGATCATCATTGGTCGAGTAGTTTGGAAGGACTGAGATCTCAAAGTTCGAAAATACTTCTGTTATGAGCAGTTTCGGGTTTTTTCGGTATCATCTATTGTCAATTTGATCATTTTCGAGCAATTTGGAGAGGAGTTTGTTGCTGAAACTGCCATACCTGCATACAACTCGACATTGGAAGGTGTGGGGCTGATTTCAGCTCTTGGTGATGAAGGAGAACGGAGCCACCATGAGTCTTAAGCCGCTGTTTGGGTTCTCGGAGCTGCCAGGTACTACCGCCGTTGGTGCTATATTGAGATCTGAATAGTGTTTTGGATTATGCATGTTTTGCCTTGCTGGAATACTCGGTAGACCAGGGTGTACAGCAAGTTGTATCGATACTCTATCAAGTTGATTGAGTGATCTTAGTATCTTCTGATTGTACTATGAAGTTGTGATAGTTGGATTGATGGCCAGTTAGCGTCGCTGGGGAGCTATTCAGAAGTCAGGCTTCCAGTGATATAGATGAATAACTTCAGTTAGATAATACAGATCTGAGTATTTTTAGTTAGAATACAAAAGATCTGTTTGTAACACAAGTTTATGCAACCTATACGTAACCTTGGATCGTAGCAAGCTTTAAACTTGAGACGAGCGGATACAAGGTCACTCAGGCTAGAAGAGTAGATAGTGAAACATTTGAGTGGAAACATCCAGATCTAGATCCAACCTTGTCAATCCACATACCTCTACACAGCCATATACCCCGTGTATTCCTAGACAGAAAAACACGTTATACGATAACGGAGAAGTCGAACGGTCTTCTGTGTAACATCCTGAACAATGTAACTGTTAACCATGCGTATGACTGGGACACGAAACTGCCATCTGTGTTGTGAGCTTTCAGGATTTCACCTAAAGTCACCACCCAGAAGACGCCTTTCTACCTAACTTACGGCATGACACCTATTGTGCTCATTGAGTTAGAGGTCCCGACATACCGGTTAGCCGTATCCGAACGCATGGGAGAAGAAGAAAGCCAGGAGCAGCGTCTTCTGAATTTCGTAGAGTTTGAAGAAGACAGGAATGCAGCTTTGGAGAAGACATACGAGGTGCAAGCGCAACGTAAGGTAAACTACGATAGCAAGTTGAGGAAGGTAACTATTGTGGATGGGGACTTGGTTCTTCTCTACGACAACCGACACCTTAAGTTCCCTAGGAAACTTCATCTTCGCTGGATGGGTCCTTACCGCGTCTTGGAGGTCTTCGACAATGGCTCCTTGCAGTTGGAAGAGTTGGACGGTACATTGATGACCACTCGTGTTAATGGGTGGCGCGTCAAGAAGTACTGGACGTAAACAGAAGTGCAGAAACCACTGATGTTTGCGGGGACGCAAACATGTGAGGGTGGGCGTATGTGGTGCCCACAAATTACAGGATGCACGAATTTTTAAAATTTTTGAGATTAATAACTCGTTTGTATAACTGAAGAAGCGTTGTTACTTAAGATTACATCTCCCTTAACAGGAAGATGATCTTAAGGGCGGTTTGTAATAATAAGTTGACTTTTTCGGAAGACGACCGTCTTCGGAAGAGCGTCTTCTCGGTACTGTCTTCGGAAGACGAGAAGACGGCGGAAGACAACCATCTTCCGGAAGACAGCGACCGCGAAGGCCTAACCACGAGTCTTCGGGTAAAACAGTAGGTGTACCTACTGGGTCGCACCAAATAGGTAGGTAGGTCGGGGAAGACACCTAAGGTTGAAAACCCCTAATCTGCGGGGAAGATGCGTAAGGAAGCACATTAGGCACATTCCAACTTCCCGCAGCACAGCGCGCTTGAGAAGATCGATTTTGAGTGAGCTTCGCAAGTGAGCTTCGAGAGAGGATTCGAGTGAGGACATCGAGGTAGGAGAGTAACAGTTGGCAGCTAGGCGAAGGGCGAGACCGAATTGCTGGAGCACGGGAGGCAGAGAGTGAAGGCGTTTCTGTGAGCTCCCAGGAAGCTGACATTGGAGAGCAGCGAGTAGAATTGAAGGTGGAATCGAGACGTGGCCAGACATTGACAGCAGGCGCAGTCGTGAGGAGTCGCATTGGAGCTAGGACCAGAGCCAAGAAGCGCGCGAAGGTCGAAGGCAACTCGGAGAGCCGAAGAAGACTGTAGAGGTTCTTCCCCTTGTTCTTTCCCCTTCCCACTTCTTCTCGTCTTTTTCTGGTATTCCCCGCGCTTCCTTGGTTGTGTGCAGGCAGCCTGATCGATTACCCCCACCCCCATTCTTTCTATTGAGACATTGAGACATTGGGCGCGGAAGCGCTACCCAATTTCTGTCAGACATCTTCCTACTCCTTCCTAAGTTCAATTCGAGCTTCCTTACACCCCGTTCCCAAATTGACGATCCCAGCTACCAATTTCCCTACCCTACTACCTCTCTACCCCCGAAACCTGGAACAGAAGATGATTCAGAAGATGGGAACATCTTCGAAAGACGCTTCTTAAACTTGACTGTCTTCGGAAGACCGTCTTCGGAAGTCGACTGAACACAATTCGAATCAAGAGTGGATTTGCTTTGCTTTTGTGTTTAGAGAGACTTGGTACGAATCCTGAGTGGTGTGGTGAGTTGTTTTGTTATTTCGAGAAGTTGGAAGTCGGGAACTAGGCCTGTGCCTCCCGGTCTTCCAAGCTTCTCAACTCCACATCTTCCTAGAGAGACTAGAAGACTGGAAGGCTGGCAAAATGAGCGAGAAGACGTGAGGGTCCATTTCGGCTCTCTTTTGTCCGACCCATAGCAGCCATTCCTTCTTCTTCCCAAACTTAGAAGAGAGTCGTGAGAATACTTGCTGGCAGAATCTGGAGAGAATGGTCGAGGGTCATGTCTTCCCACCGAGCAGCAAGCTTCTTCTGAGTGCGTATGAGAGGTGAGACGTCAGAAGAACAGAGTGCAATTGTCTTGAGTCTGTTGTGAGGATAGATTGCGTGTAGGAAGACGAAGACAAGTGAGATCAGTGAAGGGAAGTCTAATTTCGGGAGGTCTTCCGAGAAAGACATTGAATCGGAAGCTGTCCCGAGTGTTTTCCCAGAGGCCACTGTCACCGTAGGAGACCGCAACCATCTTCCGAACCTGTTATGCACTTGATGTTTCGTGAATCTTGTATCTTTTGATAGGAAGTAGGATGTAATGCAAGGTGGGTTGTCTTCTTGGTAATCCATGCGAGGCCTTGCTTAGATAGAATTATTTAGATATAGCTCGGAAGACGAGAGCTATTTAGGAAGTACTGTTAGAATTCCGGAAGACGGAGTAGCTGTCTTCTAGAAGACTAGTTTCGTCTTCTGAGAAGTAGAAGCTAGACTGTGGGCACTCAGGAAGAACTGAGCCTTCAGCTCATAGTAGGTGCTTGTGGTTTAGTGCAACAGATCTTCCAAGAATGTCGATGCATCCGCGAGGCTTGGTGTTACCAGCGGCAGAATTGGCCGAGGTCACTCCTTTCCTCAAGGAGTTGGGTCTCGACTTCTTCCTGTGGGATTGGAACCTCGCAGACCAGGGACTCCTGGAGGAGGTATGGGCAGCGTTGCCACCTCGTAACCGTGTACCTGCGAAAGCAGGAGTAGCTCGAGGAAGACCGTCTTCCTGGACTGAAGATTGGTGGCGCAGGGCCTTTCACAGGTCAGAGTCCGAGAACCGAGGATACTGGTACGAGAAGAAGATCTTGCCTAGGATCGTGAGTTCGTGTCATGTGCCTAGAAGCACCACCTGCCTTTTCGTGGAAGACAGGCAGGGGAGGAACGGTTGGAAGATCAAATCTTACCGGGAGCCGAAGAAGCGACTTCTGGCGAAGTTGTTTCTGCATCTCTTTCCCAAGGAGAAAGCGCAGAAGACAAGGTACTTAGGAGATCAGGACGTGGAGTTCCTGGAATCAGTGTGGGATGACGGAGTGCCCATCTATTGGAGCGCACACATCCACAACTATGTACAGACGGAGCTAGCATTAAACACTTGACGCCCTTCTTTTGCTACTTGTACGTAGCCATGGGGGATCTTAGGGAAGACCAGCTGGCAGTGTATGGACCAACGGAGCGACAGGAGGTGAAGGAGGAGACCTCGGGAGACGATGATCGAGCGACAGTCGCAACACCCCCTCCCACTCTGATGCCACAGCTGAGGCCCGGCTCTCACCAGAAGACGCTTCTGGTGAGGATAGACGAGTCTAGTGGGTCGGAAGACGCCACGCCACTTAGGAAGATGGGTCCTAGAAGTGTACCGAGGACACCCATCTCCCTCATTCATTCAGGATCGGAGTCCGACTCGGAAGAAGACCTGCTGAGTACCCGATCAGAGCAGAAGACTGCTTCTGCAACTCCTGGGAGTCTTCCGAAGACCCCAGAAGACGAAGGATGGATGGGCGCTCTTGCTGCGATGCGAGGAAGCGCAAAGAAGAGAGCCGCTCCTGCCATGAGGAGTCTTCCACCCCGGAAGATGAGAAGAGTAGCTTCTTCTCGTGCGCAGAAGATGAAGGCCATCGTGGTGGAAGAGGCATCCTTGCCTCTAGAAGACAAGGTCGACACCTCCGAGCGAGTGGTGGAGATGAACTTGTCTTCCGCAGGAAGACGACTGGAGGAGTTTAGTGCCTACTTCCAGAAGGAGATCCAGCCAGCTATGGAGTTGCTGGAGAAGAGAGCGAAGGCACAGGAGAGGCCCTTACAACCTGGGTTCGGCATGCGCACCTTGCTGCGACAGGAAGAAGGCCAGCAGAAGACGGAGTCGCTGGAAGCTAGTCTCCGCACCACAGAGAAGCTTGCAGCCAGGTACAAGACGGAAGCAGCCGCTTCTGTCAGGGAGCTGGTGCAGCTTCGGAAGAACAACCAGGAGTTGCAGGCGCGGGTACAGCAGCGTGATCAGGAAGTCCTGCGAGTGCGGGAGAAGATCACCACCCTCGCAGAAGAGCATACCACTTGGAAGACGCAGCGAGAAGCCGCAGAAGCGCGAGCTGCAGTTGAGAAGACGCAGCGGGAAGCAGCGGAGGCTCGTGCACAGAAGATGCTGGCACAGTCGGTGGAAGCGCTTTTGAACTACACCGCGGGTAGGAAGTTACTTACCTTAGCTAGAGGATGGGACAGCGAGTCCAAGGCGGGGTTATTGGAATGCAGGGATAGCATGTTCAAAGTACTTGGATAGACAGATAGAAGGAGTGAAGACACTTTATGGTCTTCTCTCGTTTCAGACACTTGCAACCGCATCTTCCCAAGCTCCAGCACCCTCGACTGGATCCGGAATGGAGAAGGAGGAGTTCGATCTCGCTGTACACTTGGTGGTGACAGCGTTGGAAGACGAGAAGACTCCAGAAGACGCCCCGGAAGACAAGATGTCTTCTGGAAGACAGGAAGACGAGCCGTCTTTCCAGGCATTTCGCGTGGAGGAAGCGACTTCCCCGGATCCCAATGAGGTCCCCACGGTCCCTAGTCCCGCACCAGTGGCTCAGAAGACGGAAGAAGCACCGGTCGACTCCGCTTCCCAGAAGACGCTTCTGTCTTCCGAAGCAGAAGCCGAAGCCGAGGAAGACGCAGCAGCAGCGACAGCAGGGCCAGCAAGAGATGATGAGGAGGAAGCCAGCTCAGTGACACCCGAGGTAACTGCAGGGCTTTCTAGCTTATCAGAAGCCGCGTTAGGAGCTCCGATAGGAGCAGATCAGGTAGAGATTGCCTCCGTGCAATCTGAGTAGTTAGTAACTCCATTGACAATTCCAAATATAGTAAGATCGAACATGCTATCTTAAGGATGGCAGTTTTTTCATGTAATATTAGTTAGGATACCATGTGGCAGCATAGGTAGCGTAGGAAGGACAAGGCAGATGACCAATTCGGGCAGAGGAACCGCTTGCATGTGAGGTGACCACCTCCTGTCAGCGCCTCTCTCTCCCTGGTGGTCGCCTCCCCTGGTTCTCACGGCAGCGACATAAGTAGGATAGCAGAGTAGGAGATAGAGTTCTGCCAGTTCTGTAGAATTCTGTAGCAACTGAACATACACACCGGTTCTACGGACAGGCAGACGAGACACATTAGAGCAGAGACAGGATATGTAGTTCTTCGCACTACACCCGTTGTTGGAAACATACGAATAGTCTTGGAATACACAGGAGGGATCTGTATACTCGTACCAGCAGTGGTTCGAAGATGTAGATAGAAGTAGTGGACAGTCTAGGAACAAGGAACGGCATCCTCGTGCAGTCCTGTTAGCTAGGCTGGTGTGTCGAGGAGTCGACGCAGGAAGTAGAGGGAGTGAGCTTCCCAATGTCATTGTGACTTCTTCTCGGGGAATAGATTGTGGATTTGAGTGCAGAAGCTTTGTCCATGTCTTCTGGATGGTGGGTTCCTTGAATTCGCTCCCAATTGTGCATGGGAAGTGTTCTTCTTGAGTGACGGTGACTGTCAGCAATTGTGGAAGTGTAGCTTGACTCGTTCAGTAGAGCACTTGGGATCTACGTACGAACGGTCTCCTGGGTAAGGGATCCCAGAAGACAGAGCAGTCAGAGCAGCGAAGTGAAGAAGAAAGAAGCCTTCTTCCCACAACAGAAGACGACATCCTCGAGTAGAAGCAATGCAATAGTACTCATGTTTGTTGTCTTCCTCCCCAAACTATTACAAGCAGGGATGGCTTGTTAGTCAGGATCTAGACTAGAAGCCTGTCAGAATCTTAATTGCCTCTTTTCATCTTGTTTTCTCTCGTTTGGGTTTTTCTTATCTTCCCCATCTTCTCCCATCTTCCCCATCTTCTTACCTTCTTCTAGTGAGTTTCCGATACTTCTATTGAGCTTCCGTGAAGATGAATGTCGTTGTAGTGCTGCAGGAAGACTATTTCCGTAGGCAGAAGCCTGGGAAGGCTACGGGGGGCATACACCCTGTGATTAATCTAACCCGTTGGAATGTGAGTGTGAGAATAAGGTGTAACGACCGTTGCTAGTCGACTTCTGTGAAGCAGGACAATCTTCTGGAGGTGTGAGAAGACGAGCTGAACCTCCGGAAGACGAGAATCGCTTCGGGAAGACGGTATCGAGAAGACCGGAAGAAGCAACCTGGAAGCAGGAAGATCGTCTTCCCGAGCTTCCCTGTGAATAATTGTGTGATATTTTAGTTGGTAGTTGTTTGTCTAGTTCCAGAGCACCATGTGGCGTGTCTGGAAGACGTGTGGTTTTGTGTGGTTTTGTGAGAAGACGGACTTTTTAGGCAAAACCCGTGTATTTGTGTGTTTGAACAGATTCTAGAACTCCGAGCAGCGATTACTTACGTAAATCTTTTGTGGGAACGATATCTTGTATACTAAATGGGCAAAAGGAGTAATCCTGCGTCACTACAGTGTTAGTCTACGATAATAGTCTAGACAACCAGCATAGTGCACTATGGAAGTTCTCCAAGCGATGGTTTGGTCCATATGTGATGAAGAAGGTTCACATCAATGAAACATACACCTTACAAGAGTTGGATGGAACGAGCTTGAAGATACCAATGGTAGATAAACGTGTAAAGATTTTCAAAAAGAGAAATGAAGAGGTCGATCTAGCAGATATCTTGATAGAGTTTCAATTCGAGGATGAGGATTATGTAGCAGAGCTTGGAGATGAAGTGGATGAGCATAGAAGGGAGGATGATGAAATTGTGTGAGTGCTGGTCCACCTCTTTGGATGGTATCTTTGATGCATACTAGAGGATGTACAAGTTTAGAGGGTGGATGTCATGTCGTGGACCGGCTCCTACCTGAAAGTCCAAATTAGATGTTATGCATTATTGCTCCAAAGACGTTCATGTGATTAAAAATGGATTTTTTACACAACTTTCAGATCTCCACTTTCATTGCACCAAGTGATAGAGCTCGTTTCTTGCTTCTCATGAGCACTTCATTTACTTCATTTTGATGCTTAATGACAAAACTATGAGATTTAAAGGATGAGAAAATCAAACTAAGCAGAAGACAATGATACTTTGCAGTTAGATATTCTCAGTCAGCAACTTTGGCACAATGTCACTCCTTCTCTGATTGTGATCTCCACATCAAATTCAGCTCCCTTGACTCACTTGGAGCACCTCCAAGAAGTTCCACCTCCAAAACCCTAGTCGTTCGTTTAAGACCAACTGTCACCCACAGAGATGTGGATGAAATCTCTCTTCTCCTTCAAACCCATCACGGTGTACCTTCACTACTACTTTCCAAAATTTCAACTTCAGACTCCAAACCAGTTGCCCGAAACAGATCAAACTCTTCGTCTATGCTAAATTACGAGCTTTACAAACCCTGGTACGACAACGATCCCAACACTTTCTCTTAACCAAATGAGCGGAAATTTCACAAGTAGTAAGTTGATAAGACACACTCTAAACTTATAAATTTTCACTTAAAGATTCGACCCAGTGCTCATGAAACAACTCAATCTTTGAATCCAAGATAAATCGCTTTACTCTTATCTCTCATAACGTTACATCCAACTTCATCGACCATTTCAAGATCAAACCCAATCCAAACATAGGACTAATTTACATCCGTCGATCAGCATGGCATCAACTCTCCAATCCTTTTTGACAAAATTGAAAGATCATCTCTCAAACTCTCGAGACACTCAGAAACGTGACTCAGGATATCGATTTGATCTCCTTGACTTGAACAATCATAACTCCACAATTAGAACTCCAAATCGATTGATCTTCCACTCCATAGTAAAGCTCAGCTCGAGAACTTTTCAACACTCACCAAATTTCCTCATATCTCTCAAATTGCTCGGTGAAACTTCAAATCGTCTTCAATTTCTTATAGAACTTGGTGTTTTGATCCTGATGGATCTAAGGACAGCAAGTTTAGACTCCGGAACGGCTCGAACGGCTCGAACGGTCCAACTCTCTTTCGTAGGTCAATGAAGTACTCTAGTTTCTCTTCCTTACACGTCAATTTCTCTCCCAACATACAACTCGATCCACCTCTTCACAAACCATCTTCTCTTATGCATACCATGTACAAATCTGAACCCAATGACACCTTGTGCGCATGTATTAGACTTTCCAATCTTCAAACCATCCACCAATAGACCGTAAGAACATGCTAACCCTTAAGCTGTCCCTTTCACGTGATTTCATAGTACGTGAGGTTTGCACAGATCTGGTCAAGCAGCCTCCTTGACGCCTTAGTATAGCGCTAAGAATTATAAATATCCCGTCAGCATTGACAAGCTAGAACTTATTTTAATTTTCTCTTCTTTTGAATCTTATAACATGGGAAGCTAACAACAAGTTCTACCACCTGGTGCAATGAAAGTGGAGATTCGAAAGTTGTGTTAAAAGCTCATTTTTAGTCTTGTGAGCTTCAATTTTCAAGTAGGAGTCGATCCATGACACGACACCGTCAAAGTAAGATGTACACAATCAAGTCCTATTCTCTCCATATGTTAGGATCGCGAGGATCACCAGAATAGACAAGTCCATCACCCTCATCATGAACTCTTCTATAAAGTAGGCAACAAACCACTATTGATAATGATTGCGATGGATGTAGTGAAGCTTGATATTGAATGAATTTGAGAATGAAAGATCCAAAATCTTGATCAATCTTCGATCCATGAGTACAACTCTCGTAGCTCCTCACCCTCCATGAGAACATTAAGAAACAGTTGCGAAACACCAAACAAGAAAAAAGAATGTCCTTACGAACCTTCGACCCACCATCTTATATATGAATTGGATGACAAGAGTCACTCACACAAATGCGTACGGATCACTAAGTTGGAATGTCTCATTATTGTGTGAACACATCTCATATAACTATGAAAGTAGCACCGAATATGCCGTCTGACGAGTTACATGATAAGATTAACGAACACAAAAAAACCCAATACAAGTTCTATGTTAAGTCACATGTGTGTCATGTCACAACACGACACGGGAAGGGTTAGGTGATAAATTAAACACCTTGCACATTCTCTCTTTTGTATGGACGTTCGGCAAATTTAGAATAGTGGTTCTATCAGTCTTGATATCCATCTAACTATTACTCGTGCCATAGTTTTTTCTCATAAATATAATGTCTTCTAGATAATAATATTTTGAATAAAATATTTAGTAAAAAGTCTAGAGTTTCAACTAATCAATAAATGTTATTTTAACCACGGTTAAAAAAGAAACTAGATATTGTATAAAATTCTAATTGTGATGACTCTGGCTATTTGAAACTTTCTTCCTCCGCTAAGCAAAATGAAATTCTTTCGGAAGTACCAACTTTGAAAACCCGACTCGGCCAAATTAAACTAAGTGGCAAAGCTGCTTTTCAGCAAATCCCCCTCGTTTGACACCCCTAATAAAAATCAAGAGTTAACTCGACTCATACACCTTCGTGTACCGCCACCGATCAGAATTAAATATTAAATATTTCCACATCCAAGCAGCTCCAATTGGGGGTTTTGACTATATGCCACAAGCCGTATGATGCATGTGCACCAGATGGCTCGTGGCCACCGGAAGGTTGGGACGGAAGGCAGTTGCGAGGAACCAGCTGGAGGTAAAGAAGAACGGAGTAAAGTATCACATTTCTGGTACGGTCGGCCCTCGGCATGAAGGAGTCGTGAAGGAGGCACAGGTGAGGTCGGTGACCGTACATGGTCCCGGACCCAGTCCCCAGATAATGACACCTCTTGACGTACCGCCTTTTCGTATTTTACTGTATGTGGTTCACTTCAGACACCATCTTACAAGCAGTGCTTTGTAATTGAGCTAGTCTACAGTACATATTCCCTGCGTTATCCCTCCGAGCTGCCAGTTTATAACTGTATTCGCTTACCAAAATGAGTATCTTACTAGCATTCTCTTTCTCATGGGCTGACTTGACAATAATCATCACATGTGGTCCCTGTTAGCGCACATGTTGCATATGTTTTCTCAGAACAGACGTGGTAAGAGAGAGGATGAAAGACACTTCCACATTACCATGTGGAAGTTCTTTTGAATGCACAGAACTTACTAATGATATGCCTGTCTTCTACAGCTGCAGGCTTCTGTCTGTACTTGGGAACAACAGGAAGGTATGAGATCAAAATGACTTACGCTACCACCTCGTGCTCACAAGTAAGATCCATTGGTTGGTAGCGAGACGCGATTAACTCGTGGGGAAGATACACCTCGAACTTCTGTTTTCTTGTTCTGACTTGTTCGCTCAGCATATTCTCTGAGTTAAATTCAAATGTCTACCTAGAACTATATGTAGAAACTTTTGCTCTTGGAAATCCTTCCTTACTTTAGAAACGTTATTCACTTCACATAGTGCTTCGGACGTTTCAGCCTGTCATATCTTCGGAAGCGTACATATTCACCTCGTCCAATATAGAAGACGCCAGTTTGATGTTTGTTTGGTGATACAGTCCGAACTTTTAATATTTTGCAGCGTGTTTCTGCGCACCAGCCTTATGCGGCAGGTCGCATGCATATGCAGGCTACAAAAATTATCATGCAATCGAAGCAGGGGGAGTCGACGTTGTCTGTCTTGACCTCGTACACTATCGAGGTCATTCATATAGTGATGCCGCCGAGAGATTTGAAAGGGTGTGGTTGTGACAGTAGCACTTCGTGTGACAGGCTTGTCACTTGGATCACTTCGTGTGCTTGTCACTTGGATCGCTTCTGCACAAACGGTGTGTCCGGGACAAGGACACAGAGAAGATTGAAGTGTAATCATGACAAGAAAGCAAAAAATATACCGCTCACCCGTAGTAAAGGTTTGGTGCCTGGAGGGACATCACAAAGTGGATCTATATTCTGGAAGGTCCTCAAGCGCGGTACGTTCTGGAACTTCTCGGAATACTAGGGTCGAAGTCGCGATGGTCCATGGATGATACGAAGGACGGGTGCGTGGAAGAGTACAGTACGATAATGTGATCCCAGAATAAGATCTACTGGATATCACGAGCGGTTGGATGGAGAGCTGCTTTCCACATAGAGGCAGATCTTTCTTTGTGCATTCCTTTATCGGTCAAGTACTCCGTACAAGAGAGAACGTACCGATCACTTCGACTCATCTAACGCAGGCATCCAGCAAAACTAAGGGATAAAAAGGTTCTCATTTTTGTACCTTTTATACCATTATACTGGATGGCTCTTGTTAGTACATGGAGTTCAATTCCACTTTACTCTTAAACTCGGTCACACAAAGAGTTGCTTTCAGTCCTCGATCATGGAGTCTGATACATTATTTTTCGCACATTGAACGTGGAGCTCAGCGTCATCTTAGCTACTACTGTACCATAGTATCTCGAGCCCACGATTTCTGCTTTGTTAAACCACAAGTTCCACTACATTAGCGGTGGGATATACCACCGCTAAGTATTGTTAACTGAAACTAATCGCGTTTAGACGCGGCGGGCTGGCTCACCGGTTATGCGCATCGTTGGCGTTTTTTTATTCGTTATCGACAACTGACGATCTGCGACTCAAAATGTCCAGAATCCAAAGATCTTCAAATTGATACCACCCTGGTCGGAATCTGAGATCTGACGACTCAGATTTTCTTTCTCAAAGAATGAACCAATGGTAATGAGTGGAAAGGAATCTACGAAAATTTGAATTTTGAATGGTGCTTGTACAGTGGAGGCTACGCGTTACAGTACTGGGACGCAGCTAAATAAGAACCGTGGCCCGATTTCGTGATTCCCGATGCGAGAACCTCGCGCAGCGATTGCAGTCCGGCCGGCAGACTCACTTCATGATTTCGTTTCACGGCTGCCGGATACCGGTTTCCACGTGCCGGAAAAGTTTTCCGGCGTTCACTTCGCGGACGGACTCCCTGCCAAGCTGGGTCTCGCTGATCTCACCTTCCTGCAGGTAGGTGGGTGGGTTACAGGTAGAAGGGTATACCTTCCGATAATTGACATTTCAGTCTGATAGCCTATTTATTCTCCTTTCTTGTTTCTTGATCTCTCAATTACCCATTTGCTCTTTTCACTTCTCATTCTAGAGAAAGTTGATCTCGTTTTGCCACTTGCTCTCTCTAGTCTTCTTGATTCTAGTTTCTTGCTGGTTTCTTGGGGTGTGCATGTCCCTCTTAGCTATTGTGAGGTTTGAATAGTGAGTTCAGTTTGATTTTCTAGTAGAGTTTCTCACTAACATTACTTTCATATGTTGGCAGAAATTTCTACTTTGCTAAGGTTCTAGAGTTTCATAGGGGATTGGTTTTAGAGTTTTGTACTACTTCCTAGTTGGGTGGGTTTGGTCACAGTAGTAGATATTTGTTGGACCTCCGGACGGATAGACATGCGTGGATTCCATACTCTTTCTAGTTTTAGTGATGCCGCCCAGAAACCATCCTAGACGACGAGGGGATCGTCACGCACCTAGAGGATGTCCGGAGGTCCCCACGGGTATGGTGAGGGTTCCAGAATCTGTGCTACCTAGGTATGTGCAGGTCATGAGACTCTTGGATCCTGGGGCGGGTCACGCTGCCGTGTTCAGGTTTTTGTTTGCCACAGCTGAGTCGCGGATAGATCAGATGGCCTTGGACGCTGAGCAGTTACCAGTTGACCCAGATGTAATCCCAGAGGAGGGTGTTCTGGAGGAGGAGGGCGCATCCAGAGGTGTTGATGAGTTTGCTGCGGATGCGGATGTGTTGCATGCTCTTGGCATCGTAGCCAATGAAAACCAGGTACTTGTCTTTTGACATATAGCTTTATGTTATGTTTACATATATTTGAGAAGTATGACTTCAATTGTTTGTGAAGTATGTAAAAGGTTTGTAACCTCCACTATTTTGTTTGTAGGGTGGGGGGTCAACAATACTAGACTCTCAGGTTGAGGGGGCTGTTTTAGTGGATTCAGAGGTTTTGGGGGGAGCTCATGAGGAAGGGGGGCCGAGTGTTGCTACAGATGGAGTTGCTGATGACCTACCAGTGTATGCATTTGTAGCCGCATCTGGGTTGAGAGAATTCTTTCAGACTTTTAGCGTTAGATGTCCTCACTACAGATGCTCGCATTCATTTTTGCCACCCATCATATCCTCGATCCATCAAAGCTGGTCTGTGAAGCTAATATGCCCTGATCGACATACCTATGGATGGAGATCCACGGAGATGGAGATATATAATAGTGTCCCAGACATTATCCATCGCATGTACTCAGCTGCATTATGTGCTGGGCTAGGGTTTTCCCAGTTGGATTCTGTGTATCGAGAGGGTGGGTTAGCTCCGGTCTCGAGGACACACTTCTTCTATTTCCAGAGTGGCACCCGGAGAGAGATAGGGTGGGTCGAGGCGACGTTGGACCTTTGGTCCAGAAAGAAGGCCGAGCTACAGACGCAAGTGTTAGCCACACACTTCCCAGACTTGAACGCGGCTCCTCCAGACGGTGAGCTCAATGCTACTTTTATCTTCGCTCAATGTTCTATGCTACATTATCTTATTTTCCTTGACGGATTAGAGTGGAGGCATAGTGTGTCACTTTTGACCAAACTTATTATCTTGTAGGGAATTTTGTTGTTTACGCTGACTTGAGGTATGACTCGACGCGTAATGGGTTCAACGACACATGTGCATTCCTCGACGCGAGTGATGGTCGTGTGATAGAGTTGGTGAACATGACGCGTGTGGAGACCCGAAATAACTCATGGCTGATTGAGGATCGTGCGTTCGAGGAGGGCATTCAGCGATTGCTAGCTCGTGGGATAGTGCCAGACGAGGTCGTGCATGACGACAAGAGTTCAGTGGATGTCATCTTACGCCGTCACGGGATTGTTAGCCAGAAGGACTTGTGGCACAAGTGCAAGAACGTTATCAAGAGGTTCTTGGTCGACCTGGTGAACAAGAAGCGTGTTCCCGGAGCCGTTCAAGATGCTGAGGTGGCAGCTGACTTGGAGCTCTTGACAAAGAGGCAGTTGGTGACTTGGCTACGCTCCCAAGGAGCATCAGTTGTTGGAAACAAGCCTCAGGTAGTTGAGCGGGTGGCCACAATGAGAGGATTGAATTCAGGAGACCCTCTCCTCTCTCGACGGTTGATGTACCCTGAGTTGGCTGAACATGGCATAGCCGACAAGTTGAAGGGGTGGATCTATACATGTGCACAACTGAATGCCAAGAGAACCGTTGGGGAGGAGGGGCGCTACCCTCAAGAGGAGGATGATGCGTCACTGATGTGTTTAGACATCCAAAATGCTGCGGATCATTGGGCTGGAGATCATGTTACGTGTTACGTCCTCGCTCGTGAAACAGGAGTACGTCGTGCGTGTTGCAGTATGCCGGACTTGAACACACCCGCAGCTGATATCTATTACACAAAGAGTAAGTTTCCATCCTCGACGTGTCATTTATAAACCTTGGTTGTTTACGTCCATTCTGACCTCTTGAATTCTATTTGCCACGTAGATGGACCTACGCATGTGGCCATGGTGACATTCCTCGACCGGTTTATCACACCCTCGAAGATGCGTTTTTATACACGGGCGAGAGAGAACTATATGTCCGAAACTTTCAACTCGGTTATCAACAAGTTTGCCACCAAGAGGATCCATTTTCCGAGGACCCACGAAGCTCGTCTCGCAGCATGCGCAATGGATTGGAACGAGAACATCACTCGCGAGCCAATCAAGATATATGAGCATCGACCACAACACACGACTGTACGTCATAGAACCGGCACTACACGAGTGTTACCTCCTTGCGGTACTAAGTGGAAGACTGAGCTCCGCGGGCGCTTGTTTGGCGAACGTCCATCGACTTGAATGCAGATAAGGTTTACAAGCACATCCTATTTTACTTATGTTTTCTCTATACATTAGTTATCAATTTTCACTTGGGGCAATTATTTTATACTTAGACTAACTCAAGAATATTTTCTACTTGTTTCCAGTTGCTGCAGCGTACAATGGCTACATGGACTACTTATGTTTTCGCGGATGGAATCCTTTTTCTTTCAGGGACGGACTCCCTACCCTTTCGTGGACGAGTTCGAAATTGTGCGTGGATGAGCCAAAAGACGTTATTACTAGTATTCTCGAGTTTATATGATACTTATAGTTTTCAGAGTTCTCCTGGAGGACAATAATACTGAAGTCAGAACTATCGACTTGTGACAATGCAAATGATTTTGCTATTTCTACTATCTCTCCGAATATTTTGAGGCACTTGTAGCTTGTATTTATCTTGAGGCACTTGCACTTGAAGCTTGGTTTATCTTGAGGCACTTGCACTATTTTCAGGCACTTGCACTTGAAGCTTGTATTTATCTCGGAAAGTGGTTATGTAAAAAGCTGTCGTGGGAGTACAGTTGTGTTTCGAGGTTGGCCCGTGATCCTGGTATATTTACCGGTTTCGAAAAACCGGAACAGCAAAACCGAACCCTAAAACCGGCTACTTCTTGAAAATTTGCAAAACCGGGGTCTCCAAACCACTACTTTTTCGGAATTTTACCTGTTTCACTAAACAAGAATGTATAAACCGGGGACAAAACCGCCTATTTCTCATGTTCGCCTAAGACCATGTCTCGATACCGGAACCTTGGTTGCATATTACAAGTTTACCATTCCGTTTTTCATTCAATGTGTACTTCCGCTGCACCGGGGTTATGAAACGGGTTACTTGCACTGCGTTTCTGCACCTTCCTGCTTACACATTGCCAGCTTGACGAGTTGAAAACCGGTTTCCGATCCAAAATGCTCACAACACAAGTCGTAAATATCGAATATACCTTCGTTGGGAGTTGAACCCAACAAGCTGACCAGTTCAGCGAAGGTTCACTCCCCTCACATGAGGGGAGGAGGCACAAGCCAAAGAAAGTACCAAATAACCCAAACTTGTAAACAAAAGCTAGAAAATCCAACCCAGTGATACACAATGATATGGTATATAACAGATGCAAAATATGATACAGACAGGAGCAGAAGTACAAAAGGACTCAAGGTACAAATCCAACATGGGTCTCTCCAGGCTCTTCCCAAGTTACCTGCACAGCTGATTGCAAGTACTCAGAGAACTGAGTACGCTCTTTCCAGCCGGCTGCATCAGCCAACTGCCGGTAAACAATATACCTTTGTTTCTTAGGCAAAGACTCGGCATAAGCGAACGCAGCACACAAAATAAAAGGCTCAGATTCTCTATCCAATGTGGCAGAAAATAGATCACCGGCTACACAGAAAACAGGATAAATCTCTCGCATCCTCTCGACAGAAATCAGGCGAGCAAGTCTCATGGGAGCGTCGGAATGAGGTGCATAACGAGAAACACCCACCCATGAAAACTTCCACACCCCTTCCAAGACACGTTCGATACGAGGCTTGCACAAGATGTCTTGCACAACGTCGGTGTCAGCCTCGTACATGTCACGAGAAGGAGGACCAGATACGGTTTCTGCAGACATGATGAATACAGAAAAAGAATCAGTAACAATAACCAAGAGCGATAACGAAAGGAATATGCTCACGAGCCAATGCAGTACAGGCCGCTACCGGAAAATGTAACTTGACAAAGTGCGGAGCAAAAGAGAGGTCGTGTAACCAAGCCGCGTCTCCTTTCTGCCAGAGCACCACACAAAGACCGTGCGAACGAGTCAATGTAGTACAGACCGTAACCGGAAACGAGAACAAGAAGAAGTGCGAACGAGCCAATGCAGTACAGGCTGCAACCGGAAACTGATAACGCTGCCAAAAGATCCGAAAGTAGCACCTCAGCCTGAACCAAAGTACACAGAATAACCCGAAAGCGAACTGTGAAGGAGTATGTGTGGAACACGGGCTAGCCCGCACACGGGAGCGAGGCCACTAGCAAGGATCAAACGCCTGTTACCCACAATATCCAACCAGTCACTGCCGTCAAGCGAGGTCCGAAGCCAGAGTATCACGATCAGCTACTACAACTTCGCCACCAATCACAATCCACAAGCACCGCCGATAGTGAGATTGATAGGAACACGGGCTATCCGAAAAAGCCATCACGTACTGACGGCGACGAACTTACAAGCCAGATTGAAACAAAACCGGGCTAGCCGGGATGAAGCACTGCCCACTGCCCACTCACAAAGTTGCAAGGAAGATTCAAACGACCGGGATAGCCGGGAGGAAGCCAGCACTCACCACACACGAAAAATTCCAGTGCAGATTGATACGAGACGCGGATAGCCGAGATGAAGCAACCACTGCCCACTCACGAAGTCACAGGCCAGATTGAAACGAGCACGGGCTAGCCCGGACGGAGCCACCACTCACTGTCAACAAGCGACGACGAATCCACGACAAGAACTGTTCGTCAAAAGCAACGAGATGTCAGAAATTGCCACAACTCGCACCTCCAGACTCGCCGCTGCATTTCACACAGTTAGTTTACACAACGTGGTCCATCAAAGAATCCACGCCACAAGCCAGACCCACCAAAAACTGAATCCGCAGAGACCCACCAAGAGGCGAAAATCACAGAGTGCAATGAGTGTGCGGCAGAACGCGACAGGGAAGCAGACGAAGTGCACTCGCAGAAACCCTAGAACGTTTGAGGCTGTTGGCCGGGAATGACTTGCTCCGGCTGCACTCCCATGTTCGCTACAAGGACAATGGGGAGCGAATGCCACGTCGGCACCCCTTTTATAGCGAGACTTGTGGTTTAAGAGCTTCACGAACACACCTCTGCGTCTAATAATCTTTCATGATCTCAACCTGAAAGAGACGTGATCCACTCATGATATCCATAAAAAAGGATACACCTTGAATATGCAAATCGTTATCGGCAGATCATACCGAACACACCGTGTTCTTGTAAGAAGACAACCATTACAGCAAACATGTCAGTCTATGTGAGCACCGGTACTCCTCACACTTGTGGAGACCGAGGTGTGAAAGCTTTGCGTGAGCTTCAGTGCATGAACAGCACTGAGAATGTCATTTCTTGTTGTGCGATGGGCCTTGACGATCAACCGAGTACCCCACGACGAAGTAGAGTCAACTTAAAAACTTAACTTCTGAAAAAATTCTAACGTTTGTGTAATTTATGAGACGTCTATTAACTGAACCACACGATTGCAACAGAGAGTGTTTCTACGACAGTAGACAACAGATAAGAATCGACAGTAGATAAAACTAACTATGTGTCAAAAATAGAAAGGGCCCCTGGGTTCGAAGGGCCCCAAAGCCGGACTTTTTTTGTCAGATCTAACGTGGGGTGCCTCCTGCCATGAAAGTTCACGCTGCAAACACATGCACCAAAATAATTTAAAACTATTAAATTTTAGTATAGAATTACAAAGTTCCAATACATATGACACACATGAAAATACTCGAGAAACAATTATATAAGCTCATAATTTATATTAAATACTTTACTCTCATCATTTAGCTTAGATAGCTAGCTAATCATGACTAGTTCAAAAGGGAAAGGGGTGATGAGTGTAATTTCTGGCATGGCTGAAACCGAGGCAGTGATGATAAATTTGTAAGAGTGTATCAACTTCTAGATAGCATATGGTGTAGGGGAAGGTTATGCCTGTTGTGCTTTCAAGAAGTAAAATAATATTTTATGTTCTTAAGGACACAGGTTGAGTTTACAGTTCAACTCAATTTCCATCCAATCGCCATATGGACGGGAATGTGAAATATCTTCATATTTTAGAAATTCATAAGACACACTCTCCTCAGTAACACAACGTTCTTAAAATCTCCTCCGTGATGCACGCTCTTCTAAAGTGGTGTTCTCGAAATAAAAATACACTAAAACGGAAAAGACGAGTGCAAAGTGAAGAGAAAATTCTGTATGGGAAATCCAGAAAAGGTATTGAGGACTGTAAGTACTCTCTTAAAACCGCTCAAGAGCCTTCATGTACGTGGCAACCCTGAATCTCGTTAATTTATTGTTTGGAAAGTTTGACAACTGTCCTTCGCTTGATTGGCGGTCTGTAAGAGATTATATTCGTAATCACGGCAAATATAAATGTAGTACGATGAAATAAATCCTTTTACGATTAAAAAGTTCACAGTGGCAGCATAAAACGTTGATCCATAACAGCTTCGGTGGAAAACAAAAAGGAGCAAAAACTAAAACAATGGCTTTTGCTTTGTTACTGTCACTGACACGCCTAGGTTATCCTGGACCTTACACTCTTTTCCTCCTCAAGCTGAACACGCGACGCAATGGATAGCCAACACATGTCAATGTTCCTCCTCAAGGTAGTCAAGGCGCAGGCCAATACCGACGGTTATTTTCTTTGTGTCTCGCATCTTTTTAAAAGTAGTAAAAAAGTAAAGGTAATAACATTTTAGTGAACCATCATTGTTGTTTCTCTCGGGTGTCTTCACGTTTAAAGCACAAGTATGAATACAAGTGATCCGGCTTACCAGAAGACTTTATTTCGACAGTTTGTTTAAGAGAACTGGGAAATTTAACCGTTATGCTAGAAAAAACTGGTGAAAATCTTGCCCCACGGACTTGTACAGCGAGAAAAATTGAGGACTGTAGGTAATATTATAACATTTGCCTTCAATCTGTAGCGTAAATTTAGCGCTAACTGAGTACTGAACGAAGTGATACAGATAATTTAAAAACCGCCTAACAGACTACTAATATCCTGTCTCAGTTCAATCTTCAATCATTAAAAAAGTGAGTATAATTATCCTGTCTCAATTGAAACCTAAATCATTATGTAAGTCACCATCGACTTTCAGATTTCGTACAATAAGAGTCAAAATGCTAAATTTAAGTATCTAAATTTAAAGTACTAAATTTACATTGTTATATTTAGAAACCTAAATTTAAACACGTATGACCTGAACAAAACTCGTGGACCTTCGAAACAAAAAGAACCATAATCGATGTGAGTTACGGATTACGTATCATACCTATAAATCAACTCTCATTGACGAATAACAATAAACTCTGAGGTATAAATTTACAACTAACCCTTCTTACGAGAAGGATTAGAAGTAATTATATCCAATGTACACTTTCTAAGTGTACATGGGTGAATAAACAAGCGACAAACTACTTATTCATTGAAATATATTATTTAGAAATCAACTTAAAGCTATTTTCTAATTTTACAAGTTATGATTCATCTCGAAACAAACTATTGAGTAAGAACAGAGAAATGTTAAGATGAGGATTTGGAAGTTTCTTGGAACAAAAAAGGAATCTTTTTTCAGACTCAATGAACACTGGGAAAAACAAATGAACATCCTCTTTCATGCTTTTTTACTGATACTAGAGGTTTAATGTAAACTGACATAACCCAGTGATGAGCACGTTACCACAAATACGAGTTCTTTCCAAAGTAAAAACCAGCATAAACTCAAGCTAGGGGTCTGAATAATTGGATGTCATTTTATTTGATGTAATCCATATCTTTCTCAAAAGGACACGGGTTACAAATGGGTGACATGCAGGGAAGAACCTTATGCTTGTAAGCTACTCAATTCCATAAGGTGCTTTATGCTCGTAAGCTCCTCGTTGAAATCTCGTCAAATGTTTTTCTTTCCTAATTCTCATGACGTTTAAAATTTGTAACTCTTTTCTTACTAGTAACCGTTTGAAGTAAGGCAAAGCAAAATTTGCTAATACTGTTCAACTACAAATAACCGCATGAACAAAGTCAAGAAAATGATAATAACATAACAACTAAATATTCATGATGATCACTTTCAAGTTACAACTCGCTTCACGAGATAGTATAATTAAATGATGTTTGAAGTAAAGTCAGATGAAAAAATGAAAAAATGAAGAGTGGTTCAGGTTTTGATCTTAGTGACCATCCTTTTTATCAGATCTCGTCTTCTCATTTCATTCTGAAATTCTAGAAAGTCTTTAAATCTATCAAAATTCCTAAAATTCTGATAATCTTGAAATGTTATAAAACTTTGATACTGCTTAAACTTGGTGAACATCTCAAAGTCATTAAACCTCTGCAGCCTAGGGTGGAGATGCTCTAGAGCCTAGAGCCTAAGCATCTCCACACCACTACACAAACCAGTACACTACATAAAATTAACCAGAACTTATAACGAGTGTAGAGTTTAAAGTAGCCACACCCCATCCTGTAAATTAGTGCTGGGATACAGTGATTACATTCTAATCACAAAGACTACACTAAAATAGCCAAATGTAGTTAGTCGTTTACCCGCAAACACTGTAATTTGATGTGTTACTCAACTTCTTGTTCTTTTTCTCTCATGTGGCACAGATGCACATGCGAGATCATCATGAAGGAGGGTATTTTCTCTGGATTTTCATGTAGTATGGTGGTTCTCCTCGATATTAGAAATAGCTCTTTTGAATCAGGACACTGTAAATCATTCCACTAAAATAACATTGTGTAGCGCATATTCTGTAGTAGGGTGGAGATGTTCTTAGAACATTCTCCATCCAGTTCTGTTGAAATATGCTTTCTCTTAAAAGTTACAGTCCCACAAGATATATTAGTGCTGACAACTTCATTTTCCTTGTTCAAATTGTAGTCCATGGCCACTACTTTCATTCTCCTACAAGAAAAGATTTGTATTACGGACTAGAAGATATGAAAAGATTCAAATAGAAAATAAACAAACTAGAAATTAGAATCGCATGGTTACTGCTCATATGATTAACCTGATATTGTTCAAGTCTGTTCAGCTCGGAATGAAGAGCATCATCGTATCTCAACTTCTTCCCATGCTGTACTTCAGCGACAATGATCCTTTACATTTCTCGTTCTTAACTTGTACCTCTCTGATCGTATTTACCAAAGATTTTGATAAATGTTTGAGCCATCCATAATAATGTTGTAACACCTGCTTCCACCATTCTAGAAATATCAACACTTCAGCTTGATTTATTGGTTATAACTTTTCCATTTATTTTTGAGAGATATTGTACCATCTCCTTCGTATACTCTCGTAGCATATTGACCTCAACATGTGACTTGGAGATATCAGCGTTGCTCATACTTTGTTTTGCTGTCAAAAATAATGGATGTGGTCTTGGTTCTGAAATAGATCATATCGTTCACCTCGGAAGGTTTACTTAGACCTATTTTTTCATACAACATGCGAGTCAAGTAATAAACCAAATACTCTATTTTATTTTTCCATTTGAGTATAAAAGGAGAGGTATTTTTAAAGTAAAAATTTCACTTTTGAATCTTTCAGGGACTTCTTTTACTTTAAAACTTCAAAACAGAATATAATATATTCTATTTTTACAAAAATGAGCTTTGAAATTTTTCCTTTTTTGGATAAAAATACTTTATTTTACTTGCACATGTGTTTTAACAAAATTAACTAGTGAACCCCGTAGATCATTCACTTGGAATGTGATAATCACATGTTTTTCTTTTCTTTTTTATCACTTTCTTGCATTATCTATTTATACCTACAACGTTGGTATAAGGAGGAGAACTAAAGAGTGAAGATATTAGATTTTTCTAAAAAATATCTAGAGAAGTTCTAATATCTGAAGAAGTGGATGTCTGTTCGGAGATGTTGTAGTGTCTGACAGACTTTCATCCTTAAGATGCAACAGTTGTCGTGTGCACACATCGTTACACAACAACATTGCTGTCGGAGATACACCACACACTCATAATATGTGCATGATGTCATACACATACACAAGTGTACCACAATAATAACGATCTGCACTCACTCCACCATGTCAACCGGCACTACACGAACATTAAAGTCGAGTCAAATCCACTATGTGCATCAGAGAATCTAGATTGTGCTCACCAAGACTATCCATCATAGCCAGGAGCTTGAAGGCTCAACTCGAAGAACTGAAGCCTACAAGCCTTATTTGTGAAGTATATCCCTAGTGGGGCTAGTCCAAGAACCCGTCTTAATGACACTAACGGTCCTACCGAGACTAACCACTACACACTCAGTCAACTTAACCGAGGTGCTAAACTGATATGACAGCTGTCGTGCGTATACACATTGCTACACAACATATATTGCTATCAGCGGTACACCACACACATAATACATGGACAATGTCATACATATACACAAGTGTATCACAATCGCCTCCCTAATTGACGGTTAGGTCTCTCTCTTACTCCAGATAACCCATATATCAACTACGTGATATACATCTTCGTGGGTGCAAAGATCAAGAGGTCGGGTGCTACATCGTCCCATCGTTAATCACATGTCTGCAACCCATACCATGCAAAAATCTAATTGAGTATCTCTGCTATATACATCAAGGGCAAACGCACCGTCAAGTAGGAATGACAATGAGAGATGGAGTCAAACACGACATGTGTCAACCTCTCAAACAATCATCACACACCAACATACGAATTGTTCCACCAGTAGACCCACACAACATACACCTCAAGCCCGCACGTACAACTGCTAAGCTTGGGTCAACGATACCATCGGTATTTGAAAGATGACATGAGACGCAATTACGCACATGGTCTTTTCAAACAACGACATAATCCAGCATGTGACAGTTCACATATAACTTTAAGATAGGAGAGTCTCCGGAGGTCAATCTAATATGTGTACATTCTGTACAGTGAAAGTTGTGTGGGTTCTGTGTTAAGACGAAATCATAGAGTGATCGACCCCTAGAAGGTTATTTCTAGAAGGTGATGTCTACAGAGCGACATCTGAAGTTTACAAAGTGGTGTTTTTTGTGGATTTTGTGAGAAAAACTAAGGAAAAAATCCTGTGATCCCTAGTTTGTCATTTCGTCAAATCATAACGTAGATCTGCACTATTATGTCCTTAATCCTCTAGGAGATCGACCTTGGGGTGTTACATTGAACTCATTTTCACGAAGCAGTCTAAAACCTATTCCTCTCAAAATTAGATAACGTTCATTCCAGGTTTTAAAAGCTAACTTCTGAATGTAAAAACACAAAGAAAAATCAATAATATCCATAATAAATATAACAAATTTGAAATCATCATTATACTTGAAAACTTACCTCTGAAAGATGCCAGTCGATAAGCTTTCAGCTCCACATCTTATAAAGAGTTCTTTGATTGTATCAATTTGGAAATACAATTCCAGTCACGCTTCAAACCCGCTTTTCTTAATTTGGCTATACCTTGTACAAAGTAGTTCCGAAGGCGGTAGTATGACATCTTGTTATTCAATCCTTTTGGACACTCCATACTACATTTAGGTTGTCCTAACATCTTTCTCTCTTTTCTCAAACTAAGAGGATCAGACCTTTAAACAAGTTTTCCGAGTCCTGCTATCATTAATCTGAAAATTGCTTCTTCTGCAGCCACTTTCACGTTCTGATCGTGGGTCCTTGAGAATATTGAAAGGATGAGCTACTATTCTTGTGTCCATAATTCGTTATTCTTGACGTGAACGGACGATTGATCCGGTCGCTTGAAGAAGTCATGCTTGTTGGAGGGTACATTTGACCATTTTTTCTTCTCACCTATCCCAAATTCCCAATCATAAATGACTTGCGATAGACTAAATCATTCCAATCAAAACAACAACATTAACATAACCTTGAAGATGGATGTGTTACGTGTAGAAAGAATGTGGCTATGTTTTCTACAAAAGGTTTCAGATTAACTTCCTCCTATAGACCTTCAATCGTTTTTGAATGATTGACTTTCTTGTCAATACGCAACTCATCAAATGCTCTATGCGTCTACGTCTCTGAATATTCACTTCGGAGACGACTACTTTTTTCAACATTGATCATTTCTCCGACATCAATTCCTCTGAACCAAACATTCTCATTCTCAAAACTGTCATCACCATCGGCCACTCTTTGATTAGAACTCTCACAATTTATCTCCATATGTAGGAAACCTTTCTCAAGAGCTTCACACATATCCCGACAGGGTAAGTTTCGCGTGTACTTTTCTCCAACCTTTTAGCATCGAGTTAAGCGTAGGAAGTCCTTTGCATTGCAGGTTTGGTATCAGAAGGAGTCCTTCCTCTGGTGACCAATCTTTGCGGTGCTTCCTGTGGGTTCCTTTCGCCAGGGCGTCCCTGATCCCTCATTTGGCTATGTATTTCCACTCTTGATGGCCTCCCTCTAGCAACTTGCCTAGGTATTTGAGCTTTAAGGCGAGTGCTACATCAGCAAAGGGCAGTATCCCAAGGCCACCTTCTTTTTTGCTCCTTGTGACTGTGTCCCAAGCTATCAGCGTTGTCTTATTACGCCCTTCTTCATTTCTTCCCCACAAGAACGCCCTGCACACTCCTTCCAACTTCCTGTATCCTTCGGTCGTACAATTTTAGGCAAGTAAGTTGATAGGCATGTATACTTCTTAGTACATGTTGAATTAGAATAACCCTGCTCGGCCAGGAGAGTAGTCGGTTTGTCCAATGCTGGAGCTTTTATTGCAGTCTTTCCACTAGACAATCGACTGCTTGACCTTCTGTCAGACCCACTCCTATGGATACTCCGAGGTATTTGAACACTTGCCCAGGCCTGGCAATCAAACATCCTATCTCCTCCAGCCAGGTAGGAATAGTACCCATTCCCAAAGGTACCACAAGTGACTTGCTCAGGTTCAGTGATGCTCCCGAAACTTCTTCATAGAGTTTTATAACCGCTTGTGTTTCTAGGAAGCATTCCTCCGTACCTTTTATCATCAATCCGGTGTCATCTGCGAAGAGTTGGTGAAGCAGGCTCTTCCCGTCCCCAACCTGGATGTCTTGTATTTTCCCTTTGCTCTGCGCATCCTTGAACAGGTTCATGAGGGGTTGTGTGACGATTGCAAAAAGGTAGGGAGCTACCGGGCAGCCTTGACGTACGCCTCTGCTCAGTTTGACTTCTTCTGTGAATGACCCATTGATGTGGATTTTCGAAGTACCTCTTAGAGTTAGGTCCTTTATCAAGTTTATGAAGTGCCTGTTGAAGTTCATAGACTCCATCGTAGCCCATAGGTAGTCATGAGACACCCTATCGTATGCCTTCATGAAATCGACCTTAAGGAAAAACGCCTGTTGATCTGTAGCTTCCACCATCTCTTGCCCCATCTTAAAGCTGAGGATGTTGTCATAGATGTCCCTCTCTTGTATAAACCCTGTTTGTTAATCATCTACAACCGAACCCACCACCTATTTCAGTCGCTCAGCAAGGAGTTTCCCCAGTATTTTGTAGGTGGCTGTGAGTAGGGATATAGGCCTCCAGTTGCTTAGATCAGCTTTGTTCCCCTTTCATAATGAGCTTGATGACTCCTTGCAGTGTTTTTCCGTCGGTGGTGCCACTCTTTCAAAATGTTTGAACCATTTCAGTGCACTCTATCTAGATAAACGGCCAGTACACTTGGAGCATCTCGTAAGTAACCTCGTCTGCGCCTGGTGATTTCTTTTTTGGGAAGCTCATTATCACCTCTTTGATCTCTTCAGCAGTAGGAGTCGCTGTCAAGTGCCTTTTTTCCTCCTCCGTTACGAACTTTGAGATTAGGTTGAGGATGAGGTGTCTTTGCTCAATGTTAGCTGATACCTTCGTGTCTTTTTCGAATAGGTTCGAGTAGAAACGCTGTATTCTTTGTAGTATCTCGTTATGGTCTTCGGTTGTACTACCCTCTTCGAGCATGATCGCTTCTATCTCTTCTCTACTGTGCTTAGCTTTAAGTTGTGCAAAGAAGTATCTAGATGGAGCTTCCCCCTCTTTGAGTCATCTAATTCTACTTCTTTTCCGTCAGATGCAGGCGTCTTGGTGCTCTCTTTTCTTAAGAGTACTTTCTGCTTCTCTTAGTTCCAATTGGAGAGCTTCGGACTGGTCACTTTCTGCTCTGATCCTTAGAGACATTAGGTCCTCTTCCAACTTGGACCTCGGTGGGAGCCTATTCGCCCTCTCTCTCTCTCTTCTCTTTAATCAGTATCTTCCTCATCCTTCCCCAAGCCAAAGCCCATTTGACTCTCGGGTCGAGTTCCCCTGGTAAGTGATTTTGCCACGCTTCCTCCACCTCTCCCCTAAGTCTGGTATCAGTCAGAGCACTTGCATCCATTTTGAAATATGTCATTTTCTTTATCCGCGAGGTGTCTTCTTCTTTCAATCTTACTTCCATTGTTATCGGTACGTGTTCTGAAAGTGTTTGTCTTCCATCGTGTTTTAGCTTAGAGACCATGACGCACCAATTGGCTCTATCGTTCAAGTAGATTCAGTCTAGCCTTGCTTGGTCCAGTCTAGGACCCGTTCTAACCTGACGTGTGTAAGTCGGTCTTTCTTTTGCAACTGCACAGAAGTAGGCGTCTACTAGGTCCGTCTGGAATAAGATATTTCTCCATAGTCTCAGTTCGCTTCCGTGTAGCAGAGAGGAGGGTCCGATGCTGTCATCGAGAAGCTCGACCATGTTCCAGTCCCCCATTAAGATCCACGGACCAGTTCTTACTTTGGATCCTAACCAATCCCACAGGTTTCTTCTTCTCTCCCTGTTGTTGGGTGCATATACAGAGGCTATGCCTCGGGGGTCAACAGCTGAAGATATTATCGCCTAGGCTACTATGCCGTCCCTTTTTACTCCAAGGTCTTCTACTTGAATATGAGGTCTCAGTAGCAGGGTCGCTCACTCTCTCCTTTCCTCATTGTAGTCCGTGACCTTTGTTCCTTGGGGTAGAATCCTGTTCAAATTGAACTTTAATCTTTGTTTTTCTGTTTTGAGTTCCTGCAGAGCAATGATGTCCACAGATCCCCTTTCTCTTCCACACCATCGACGTATGACTGACACTCTGTGGGGGTCTCCTAGCCCCTGACGTTCCACGTGGACAACTTTAATTTTATCTGCATTTGATCACTAGCGTTAGTGTTAAACTGATCTCCAGTTGTCAGTAGAGGGTCCCTTTGAGTGGAGAGACCCCGATGGTTTCCTGATTTTTCCGCTTATTGGGATCGCCTTCTCTCCGGCACCAATGAAGCTACCGCTCGAAGAAGAAGGGACAAAAGGAATGGTTGTTTTCTTAGTTGCCCTCCTTTTCGCCAGATTGTTGGTGTCAATCTCTCTTAGCACTTCACGCTCTAGTCCTAGTAGCGGAGGGGTTAGCGAGGTGGGGTCCAGCCATAAGTTTGTTTGTCTATTGGTCTGATCCCCTTTCGTAGATGGTTCTCTGTGTCCTGGCTGCCTTCTCGTATGTCCGGGGGCTCTGACATAACCTCCTCGTCAGATGGTTCGTTCTCCTATGTCATCGTCTCTTCCACCTGTTCCGCTGGACCTCCTCCCCTTGTTGTCTGTACTGGTTCCAATCCCTCTGTGAACTCCTCTGTGATGTTTATCAGAGCTTGATCCTCCTCTTGGGTCTGTTGATGGCTTGTAGTGGGTCCTTGTGGTTGTGCTTCTCCTCTTTTGTTTTGCTCAGATCATTGTAGCGGGTCCTCTGTCTCTGTTTCTCCTTCTGTAGGCTCCTTTATATTCTTTCCCTCTTTTCCTTCTCCCGCTTCAGGGTCGTGGCTGTTCCGTACGTTGAGGTCCGGAATATCTCCTTTTCCCTTAGTGCATTGGCTTCCCTCCTTGATGGTGACACATTGAGGTTTCGAAGCTCCGACATCCTTCCGCAGCAGCTGTATCTGGGCCCGCACCACGGGTGGAGGCAAAAGGGAACCATTTCTGAGCTCTTCAGTTACTTCGAGAGAGTGCTTGGTGCTGGAAACCGTTTGTGTTGTGTTCTGATCTCCGGATTCCAGACTTAAGGCTGCAAATCGGTTGTTTGTAGGTTTTATCTCCACCCATTTGCTTGCCGTCTTCCCTCCTTTTCTGTGTTTTCTTACAACCTGTGTATACCCTTCTCCTCCTTGTGTGACTGTTCCCTAGGCATCCTTTGGTACTCTTTCTACTGAGGTCTGTTTGTGCTCCGTTTGCTGCCGCGCGACCTCCTCTTGTGTTGCTGTAGTGTTCTTGCGGCTCTCTGGGTAATTTTTTGCAAAATGACCCTTCCGTTTGCAGAGTGAAGCACGAGTCAGGGAGAGACTGATATACTATCGGCTGTTTGATGGGTTCTCCTACCCCTGTTCGTATTAGAATGTGGTCCTTTAAATCACCTTCGAGGTCCACCAAAATGCAACCTCGAATGTGAAGGTAGCCATTTGTTGACTTCATCGTCGTCTTGTAAAGAACCGGTCCTATAGCTCCTAGAAGCTCGTCCGCTCCCACTTCAAAGGTCAGGTCTACTAATGGTAAGTCTACCCACACTGCTACTGCTCTTGTGTTGTCCGTGTGTGTTTTAAAACCTGGAGATCACGGCGCAGTCAGCACGATTCGTTTGTTGAAGTACAGTGGAGATCGCTGCAAGATTAGTTGCTTTTGTTCCTCGTCTTTAAGCACCACCAGAAAGTGTCTCTTGTTCAACATTCTCAGTTGCTGTACGTTGACGCTCAAGTTTGGTTCCAGACATTTGTTGACCCAGAGCTCGGACGCGTCCCTTGACGGGCTACAGTCAACAGTAGATAGCACAGTTTTTTTGAGCTGTACTAGTCTGCTTGCGACTAGATCTCTGCTTAGTTCCACTGTTACACCATTATTGAAGTCCCCCTGCTGCTGATTCTTCTTAATGTTCTCCAGGGCTTCTAGTAGCTCCTCGTCGGGTAGTCTCATCCCTGCCGTGATATCGAGCCCTTCGAGGTATGGATTCCCTCCTCCTTTATTGAGTAGGCTGAGAGGTTTCGTCCAGCAGTTTGGTTTTGCAACTGTGCTGAGACCTTCCTTTTCTTTCCTTATTGCTGCAGTACCTTTTGCAGTTTCGGAAGGCACCTCCGAGCCCTTACTAGACAGCGACTCCTCGCCTTCTTTGTTTGTTATGTTTACCTTTGCTCCTTCTGATAAACTGGCAATGTTTGATTTTTTTGCAGCAATTTCGTTTATTTGCTCTACTATCGTCACTGCAGTTGGCAGTTCGGCTCTCTCCGTCCCTTCCCCAACCTCGCTCGCGTTTTGGTTGCCGTTTCCGTACTTGGATCCTCCAAGTCCTTCGTGAGAGGAGCGCCTTCCTGCCCTTGGACGTCGACTCTCTCCAGTGTTCGAATCGAGCTTCCCTCATGCTGATCTGCTAGTTGTCGCTTTTTCGACCCTTGCTTGGCGGAACTCCAGCATTTTCGTATCTGCTTTCTTTACCTGCATTTTGTAATCCTGGGTCGATAGTCTCTGGAGCTCTGCTCCGCTTCTTCTCCTTATCAATTTTGACCTCCTGAGGTTCTTGCAACGTGAATATTTGTCCACTCATGTTGTCTTCTTTAACTTCTTGAATTCCTTCGCGCGCTCTCTTTCTCCTTTACTATGTAATCTGCTCACACTCTCCTACTTCTGCTCAATCTACGCTCACAAATCTCGTCAATGTACTTCAAGCTTCACTCCCTGATCGATCTTCTTCGAGGAGGGTGATTTACGTTTGAAGCACTACTGCGCGCTTCCATCGCGCTTGCACCCGCTCCGCCATCGCCCCTCCCCCCAACTCCCAGTCTCGAAGTCCACGACCATCTGCTGTCAAAGAGAGTTTATCGTGTCAGATTTCTCTGTTCTATTTCTAGCGACTGGCGCAATTCTTCTCAGCCCTGTCTAGTGCATTCTGGTAGACTTGTGTCGTGACGGTTCATACGACTACGCAAAACAAGAGATGACGTGTCGGTTTCTTCAGCACGTCATGAAACAGGTGTGTCGGAACTTTCAACGCAGAACGTGGTTTGTGTCCATCGTCAGCGTTCATCAGCCGGTGGACTTCTGTTGTTGAATTACTTTAATAATTTTTCCGATAAACCTACACCTCACTTGAAGAATTCACAAGTAAAGTACTATGAGGAAATCAGTGATGAAAGCAAATAATAGAGATCGCTAAGTGTATCTAGGTTGATACCCCTTTGTGCAGGTTAATATGCATGCCTAAGGTAATTACTACAGTTGTGAGTTTTCCTTAGTGCGGACTTACACAGACAGATATGAAAGCCTAACTCTAAATTCTCTAAACGCACAGAAACACGATCTCTTGTGACACTCACTCGTATAGTTTTCTTTTTTTGTCCTTTGACGTAATAGCTCTTCCCCAAATACCTCCGAAATTTGGTGGATCATATCCCTCTTTGTGATGCATAGCTTGATTACACTCTTGATTGGCTCTCGAAAGTAAAACTAATTACTTTACTGTCTAGTTTATCTGACATGTCACTGATATGATAAAATGATTGATTTTACCATGGATAGCCAATCAGTGGTGTGATAAAACAATACCTCAAACCTAAAATGGTTTGATCAAACACAACAACCGATACTACTGACGGTGTGATAAAGCAAGTTTTTAGAACGAGTATTAATGTGGAGAGAAAAAATTCCGAAGACTGTAGAAGTGGATCAGGACAATGAAAAGACGTGTGTCAAAATTATCTCACAGATCGAGTATTAATGAAAATTCTCAGAGCATCTTTCTGATGTGAGGACATGATGGATCGAGTTGCCAGAACCAAGCGAGACGCAGAGATACACAAGAAAAGGACATGAATGAAAGTAACACTGAAATTTCTTATTCTCGTTCAGATGACTTCGTTTTCAACCGATATTTAGCCTCATTGCATGCATGCATAGTCACCTAGCTGATGTTCGATTGCAGTTAGCGTAAAAATTAAAGTTTTATTTTTGACACAGACCAATGACAATCTAGACTGCTGTCTCATAACACACTTTTTATTTTTTTTTCTACCTCTTTAAACAATCTATAAATCAAGTATAAACAAAACGAAATATAAGAATGAGAACATATTTTCATGAGGTGCTCCACTTTCTTTATTCCGCAAGTGGAGCATTGCTTCTCGCAGTACTTACAGTTCTATTATCCTGCTTTGATGGTTATGCATCCAGGTGTCAAAATTTCTGTATTTTTAGAAGTATAAATTTAACTTCTTTATTTTATCTCAAATAAATATCACCAGTGGTCTACAATAGAGTTAGTATTTTTAGAAGTACACACGGCTGGCTCAGAATATCACTTTGATCTGTTCATGTTCCTCTCTTTAATCAGTTCAATTTTATTTTTATCATTTCATACAACGCTATCTTTTTCTCTGGAGTGACAAGTAATGAAAGTGAATTTTTACCCTAGTTTCCTGCTTGTCCTCTTCCTTCTTTCTGGCTAGAAGGTAATGTTGCATGCATATTTATTTAGCCTCATTGCATCTACAAATTCCTCTCAAAATTATCTTCAAATTTCATTCGTATGAACTTCAAAAACAAGTGCAGATATTTAAGTTTTGGCCCAAACTCCGGCGTTAAAGGGTTAAGTAGCAGGTAATAAAGATTATCACCTTATGTCCCAAAACACACTATCACATTTTATTTCGTCCAACTGAGACTTGTCTCTATGAAAAATGTAAATGCAACTTCTAGTACGCTTCAACAGAATAGTAAGTGAACTTCAGAGTTATCTTTTGTGTATTTACTTTATAAGTACATGCATCCGTGCTAACCCAAAGGTTCAAGTCTGACAGTGACAGTTCGTCCACCTGTTCCTGGTCCAGTACAGATGTGAGATGCTATAATATATCGGGGTTTCATTGTTTTGTACCCTGCTGTAACTAATCCTATAAGGGGCCCCACGGCGTTAAATGCGTCCTTGGGCCCTTCTCCTACTGGTACCAACTCGATCATGCTTCTTCCGTTCAGAGTAGAAAGGCCGTCTACTCTGCTGCACGGCTGCAAATATCTTTGCACAAACCACGGGCCAACAACAACGACACTCGTCGTATTCCAACCAGATCTGTCACTGCCGTAATCTGAACCGCTGCTTGAAACTGCTGAAAACTCAGGTTGAAAAGTAACTAATCGCCGATCATATACCCTGTTCAGACATTCCCACCTTCCCGCAGCAGCATTTGACCTTTCGCTGCTGACAAATGTGGAGCATCAGGCTCCCTCACGGACAACAAGTACAATAGAGCTGCATTTGAGCTCATCGACCTCGTCGTGGGGATCACCGTTGTATTCAGAAAAGGAAAACTCTGGAAGTACCTCCAAGCCTCCTCGGTTTTTTAAGCGCAGAAAAGTTCCCGAGAGCACTCACCGCTGGAGACTCAGAAAGGCTGGCACGGAAGCAATCATTGTTGAATTTGAAGCCCAGAATCTTCCGAATCAGTATCGGCAACCTAGAGTAATCGGAACCACCAATGTTACCTACTCTGCCAAGATATCTGTTGACACATCAACCGTGTTGCCAGCGTGAAGTCGTGACAATAATATTTTCCAGCGGCAATCACAGAAGCCCCGTCCCGGAGACCACCATTACAACCAGTAACATGACCGTGAAGATCAATGCAGTGGCAAACAGTAAATAGAACAACGGCTGAATGGCCGTCATATCCTGCCTGTACTCGCGCAGGAAGTAGTAGTAATCTTTTGCAAGAGGCATGACGACTATAGGCGCCACGAACATGGAGCCTAAAACGGACGTCGTCAAAGTTGTGGACTGTGTGAGCGGAATATAGTTGTGCATTTGCCAGTGAGAGATCACAGTTGACCATCCACTCTCAGCCACGGGAATATTTGCAAGCCCGCTCGAAACGAATGCAACTACAGCCACTGCCGTAGCAAGCGTGAGCGCAATCGAAGCCACTCGAATTGAGTGTTCAAGATTACAAACTTCTTTCTCGATGAACGCCCTGTCCCTCCTTGAGATCATTACCCGAATGGAAGCAACAATAGAAATGATGCTCATGAAGAAGGATATCGCGTTCGAGCATCTGAAAATGTCGATAGCTCGGATGTACCAGTACTTCCTGCTCCCAAGATCAGAGTTAGGATCGAAAGTATCTAAACCAGGCATCAAAAAATCCGCATTTGGCGGTAGTTTTGGCATTTGTAAAAACCCTCCAAACGTGACACTGACGAGCAGTGTAGCTCCTACGAGGAGGGAGGTGGCAACGTTCTGCAAGAAGTCGCGCTCACGGTAGAAGTCATCACGACGATCATTGACTGGCTTCTGCTTCAGAAACATCTGCTTCATGAGTTCAGCAGTGTCATGCACTTCCTCGTCGTCTGTACTCATTGCTATTTCCCAGAGCCGCTGATACGGCGTCTTTCCCTCCTTATTCTTTTTGTTCATCAGCAACTTCTTTTGCTTCCCTTTTGAGCACAACATGTCAACGGTGTCTAAATTCATGGTCTCGAGTGCCCTCGTTACTGCCAGATGGAGTGGAGTATCGCCAGCAGCATTGCGCGCATTGAGATCCAATTCCGGCATATAAGACTCGTCTAGCAGCTCCCTGATAACGGCCAAATGCCCGTGGTCACAAGCCGAGTGTAGCGCAGTATTGCGTACTTTGGAACAATCATCCCTCCCGTTTACGAACTTGTGGAATTCTCGCGGAGAATTCTTGTGAACCTTCCTGCAGTGCTTGAGTAGCTGCTTGACAACACCCGCATGTCCCAACTCAGCTGCAACATGGAATGAGTTTTGGTATATGGGAGACTGGACGTCAACCAGCTCCCGCTCGGTCAAAAGCTTCACAACTCGTTCCTCACCATCGTCGCAAGCACAGCGCAGAACATCGGTAAACTCCGTGGTGTTTAAAGTCAGAAGAGTTTTCAGAGGATCTTCTACGTATACTTCGGCTCCCAAGAGTTCCTGCAAAAGGTCGCCGACAATTCCCCACTCCCTTCTACGTGCCGACGTTGTCAGGTACTCAATTTGCTCGTGAGGTGGCCAGTTATTGACTTCCGGTTTGTAGCTCAATTTCCTAGAGAGAGCTCTCTCATGCTTGACCAAGTACTGACGCTCCTCATCAGGATACTTGTCCACGAAGGACGAGGATCTCGAATCCATTCGACTAGATCGGGAAACTCTGGGTGAACCGTTTCCTCGCTTCTTATTCATGGTCGAAATAAATCTCAATCTCAAGAGCAAACTTTGTTCGCTGAACGCAGAAAGACACCAGTCCGCTTCTCACCAGTGCTGAGGCTATCTTGAGCTCCTCCCTGGGAAGACTAAGATATCAAGCACTGGATTGTTATGAAGCTTCCAGTAGTGCTCCACAATCGATTCATTCAGAAACCCCTACATCAGTTTCCACATTCGCCGCGAGAGCGAGGTCTCGGTATCCATCTCAAAACAGCTTTGAACTCGCAATGGTATTCCTCGAAGCAAATGAATAAACCGTCAAAGTTCCGCGGAGGTGCCTATTAAGGAAACAATCCTCTTTCTTTTGTGTTGAAATCGTCTTCGAATAAACGAGACTGGAATGAATCTTTGAGATACTGGAGTTTCACAAAGGAGGAAGGAAATGCGTGCCAGCGACGGCGATCATGAAAGCAAGTCAAGTCAGTAGAGAAACAAGGCGAGGAGGCAAGAAACCAACCCTAGAGGGACTGTAAAAGCCATGAGCTGATCCCATGTTCCATGCTGAAGTGAGCTCTTCCAATCTGCTCCAGTGCCGACCAGGTTCAACCAAGATTTCACCGACAACATCCCTCAAGTACTAGCTGACTCCCTCAGAATCTGCTTGAAGACCGCACCGCTGAAATATGGAACATGCAACCCACCTCTAAAACTCAAGCGACTTCAGAACTTGCCGACCGAGCCTATGTCTGCGATCAGCGAGCGGTCGCGTTGCTTAGAAAGTCTAGTCCGCCATATAAAAGGCACTTGGAAGTCAGTCAGAGATTCTGAAACATTCCAGACCGTGAAAACCACCTTCCTCTGCAGAGGCTTACTTGCAGTGCCGTAGGTCCTCAAGTGACAGGGACAGGAAAGGACATCGTCTAGGCTCTGCAGAGCCTGACCTCAGCGGTATTGCCAGACCGTCCAGAAATAGTGCCACTTTCCCCACACTGCACTGCAGTATCGGTGTCCCCAGAATTTGGGACCTCAGGGTTTCGACATCTCTCCTTCTACTCACCGCCAGCACTTACTAAGAGTTACTCTGCTCTTTGGTTACTCCAGTCTTGTCCTTCACATATTGCTTTGCATTTGCATAGCTTACCATCGAGAGAAAAAAAGAAAAAAAACACCACAAAGCTCGGGGAAATGCGAGATGATCTTTCACTTTGTAAATAGAATATCATGTGGGCGATTTTTAGGCCAATCAAGATAACTACAGTATCATGTGAAAGGTTTGTTTGAGAATCATGTTAGTCCAGTAAATGCATAACCCTCGCAAATTTGCAAATGCTACTGCAGGTGCAGCAGCACCTTGTTCCTTTTTTCCACTGTAGTTTTTCTCACTGCTTGCCATGCTTGTAGACGCAAACAGTTTCTAGCCTGGCCCAAGGTTTCAACCCTGCAGCCACGACCTTATTTCAGCAGGAAAACGATACTTACCTGTCCATCTACATCTGGGGGACCTCGGATACTCCTTCTTTATATCATGTATTTTTTGTTTTCGCGGTTGGGCTCTCTCCAGTCGGGCGCTGCTGCTCTTTCGCAGGGCCGCAGCGCTTTCCTAGTCGTCGGTTGCGAAAACAGTCAGCGTTCGAATTCTGCCTTTCCCTGGTTGGACAGATCGGTTGACAGAGAGGCAGATACAGATAAAACTAACGTGAGACCTTTCCTTTGCTTTGCCCGGCTTTTCCTGTGGAGGTTCTATCTGCATTTCTTTCCTCATCCGTCTTTCCTCGGAATCATGAAACGAATCGGTCCCGCGTGGATTCGGTCAGATACCGAGAAGTCGAGCTGCTGAAACTCGGCTCATGTGCACTTAGGAGTGTACATGAGGCGTAATTTAGAGCTAATCCTTCTTTTAGTAAAGGTTAGTTTTAAATTAATATTTTAAAGATTTACTTTATTTCTAAATAAAATAAAATTTATAGTTAAATAAATTCTAGATATAGTGATTACGCTTATGAGTTTTTTTTGTTTTCCAGAGGTTATGTGTTTCGTTCATCTAAGAGAAGTTTAAATTAAATTTTTAAATATAATAATTTAAATTTAGAATCTTAAATTTAAATATTTAAATTTAGACTATAATTTGTTTTTTGACTTGTATTCATGAAACCAGGTGCGGATTTTCACTACATCTCAGTAAAATACAAATACGATTGTATATTTTTTCTCTCTTTCTTTAATTTAAATTTAGACTTATATTAATTAAAAACAACTACGAAAAATTTAAATTTACATTGCAACCCCCGCTTCCTTCACTGTACAAAGACGTGGGGAAAGATATTCTCTGATTATGCAGTTGATAAGTCTGCATAATCACCTGATCCCAATTCATTCAAGTATTACAGTGGTTTTGTATTTCCAAGATATATTATTTATTCTCACAACATTAGATTAACACTGTAAATCTTCATTAAATCATCTGCCATGCGCTACTGTGTGCAGAGAATTCTCGACGTGGTGCTTCAGGCAGTGAACACTATTCACTGGGCTAACTTAGCATACATGTAAGACCTGAAGCCTTCCATATCATATACTTACCTATGTACATGTGGCCAGTGCACAGTGTAAGCAACAGACATGGGATGAAAATGACAGACAAGTGGAAAATTTTTATATTTATTTCTCATTAATCCTCTAAACAACTCAGGAGGAGCGCAGAAACCAATCCTCCTTTGAATATTTTGTACCCGTGCAACACGCTTGTCGTCTTCTTCATGGTTGGCTGAATGGCACTTTGCATGCATAATCTCTGCCATTAGAAGATTCCTTTGATGCAGTGACCAAAAAATGAAAGAGTGCACCGCTTACGATACTTTAGCTTGTTTAAAAACTGTTCAATATAAAGTCAAAAGAGGTGGCGTGGATTTGCACGTTAAAAAGTCTAGTAGATAACAACATATATCGCACAAATATAGAAGTCAAAATCTGAAACTCTCGTCATTGCATCAATGTTTCATCTTACTTTTACTTCAACAACACTTTATTATCTTGTAATCGAGTTGCAAAATGAAACTGAAATCTTTAACTAAATTCAGTTCATGGATTTTTGAATGATTTTAATGTGATATTTTATATCATTCGACATCATTTTTGTGCATTCTGTTCATGTGATTAGTTACAGTTCTTAACATTTCAGTACATTAGCTTATTTCAAATGCTTACTAGGTAACAGTTACAAAGTTTGACTTAGGAACGGAAATACTCAACGAGTGGCATAAATCGTAAATAATCGACTTTACCGCTTTCTTGTTTAGAGTAGTTATCGTGGTGTCAAAAACCGTAATACACGATTTCATGACATATGCTCATGAGATCGTGAGATTGCGCTGGTGAGATCGTGACACTACATACCATATCTCACCATCTTAGAGATAAAAAACATGTTTATTTCAGGTTTTGCATTCATAAGCAGACATTCTCTTACCTAAAGTGCAAATATTTAAAACAAGCAAAAAGGAATTCGTAAAAATATCATAGGCTAATATTTGTAAGGAACGAGTAAATGCATTATGTGAAATAAGATAGCATCCAAATACTCTAGAGCCCAACGGAAATTTATGCAAAAGGTTTTTGCGGTTACGGATTGTCGTGACACTCAGCCTTGAGTACTTCAGTCCGAAGGGATTACTTGGTACCTTAAATTGCTGACAGGCATCGAAGTAAAGATTGTTTGGGGAAAAACTAATCGATGTATTTCCGATTGACGCAGGGACCCTTTGTCTGTATTGCACTTACCCGGAAACTGGTCTCTGGAGCTCTTTCTAGGGATTCTTAGAAGGAACTTCAAGTTCAAGGAAGTGGTGGGTCCGAGCGTTAGTGAGAGTTGGACGCTAGTGCTTTTAGATGTTTTTGTCCTTTATTATCCTCGAGTTTCCTACTTTGAGATGAACCTACTTCGAAGAACATCACGCTGTGTCTTAGTAACACTATCAACGACTCGTCACAAGTGCAACCAGCCTGATGGTTCATACTGCAATAGAGCATTCCCTGGGTAAGTGGAGCCATCATGCTGGAGTCACACTGTTCTCCCACCACTCCCTCATTTTATGATGTTTCAACTTAGTGGGGCTATTCCCTAAGACAAGGAACCACTAGACTGGTGATGTCACGCTCACACGTGGTTTGAGTTTTGTCACTTGCACTCATTCATTCCTCATCCGTACGTTCGTTCCAAGGAAGATGTGGCTTTTTGGGTCCTTGTGAAGTGGACCTCGAGAGTAAGAATACTATTACCCATAACACAACTTTGACAAAGCAAGTTCATATTTAACACGTGCTTGCTTACAGAATCTTCATGATCTTATTAAAACTGAAACAAATATTAATGTATAACTATATGAGATAACTAGATACAGTATTGTGAAAATGCAATGGCATTACCAGGCTATGCATTTCACAGAAGCAGTTTCGTACACAAGATAAAAGATTAGAGTGATAATTTGGTGATGAAGAAAAGAAGATTAATTGTTGAAAAGGAAAATGTTGACAAATATATATTTATAAATATATATAAATATATATATATAAATAAATATAAGTGCATGGTCTGTCCACTATACTTACTAAATGATAGATTGACATAGTATAAAGTATAATGAATCCAAACATGATCTAAATGAGATTTATGGTTGTGGTAAGTTGAATCAATGTTGATGTGAAACTTAGAACATCAACGAAGTCAACTGGATGCATATGATTCATAATCTAATAAGAAATTAAAATTTATAGCAGGATGCATATGAACTTTGTAGCGATATGTTTATATCTTGAGTTGATAAATACGGTCTAACTATATATGATGGGCATATTCATTCTGTTTTAATAGATTTTAAAAGGAATGTAATGTATCAAGAGTTCTTGAAGTAAATGAAGTAAATGATTCATTTACTTCAAGAACTCTTGATACGATTTTCTTAATCAATATAATTTAACAATGAAAGAGTGTGATGAACAAATAGGTGAACCTTTGAGTTTTTGAAACTATTTACCTGTTAAATATTAATTGAACTTATGAATAGAGTAAATACCTGAGACAAGTAATTACTGAGTTTAAACGTAAACATATCTGCATAAATATAAGGATGGAAATATAATTATGAAAATTAACACCATGTTTACTGCGGTGAGCGGTGAAAATATTGTTTTTGTACTTTACTATTAAATGTAGGTAGAGGTTACCATTTAATTTAACCTAGGGAAAAAACGCTTATGTTATTAGTTGATAAGCGATACCTACATCATAAAGCGGACGTTTGATAGTGGTGGTCAACAAAGAGATGGTAGATGATGACGTCTACACCAGAGGACGGATAGCCTACAGTGATGCCTAGCAATTGAATGTTTGGCGGATGCTAAGCATGGCAAGTGAATAATGAACTCGCTCCATGTCTAAGCGCCCAAATTATTTTCGCATGAGGAGGAGTGACACATGGATGTTTGATGGTAACCTCTAACATGACGAGAAGATGGAGTGCTCGGGTGGCAAAGCAAGCGAATGGATAGAGCAACAGGAAGAAATGTCAAGACATGTCAAGACCAATTGTTCTCTTAATCTCATGACGGATAGTCCATCATCACTTTTACTTGGGCAGAAATAGTAGTAACTTGCCAGACAGTAGACAACCTAACCATAGTCATGTCAACTTACTCTTTATCGTTATATGTGTTGATATTACAGTAGGAGAATATCAAAGGAGATCAAGTGTAGAAAAGTCCTTGATCGTGTGAAGTCCCTTATCCTGTGAAGTTTATTTCGGGGTACCGAAATAAACTTCACAACTTGATCGGACTCCAAAAGACTTGCTCGGACCCTTGACGAGCTACACTAACTAGCTAGCTGACGTTGTCCTGTTGCATGAAAGTCTGTACAGTGAAAGTTGGTAGCAAAAAGGAGTTTTAGCTAACTCAAAGTGGATGTAAGCATAGAAGAAAACGTCCCAATTGACGATCTCTTCTGCCCAGACAGCTTCTAGGAATTCCACATCCTGATCTCCTAGGTATCGGACATTCTGAGTTTTTTCCTTGAGGAAAAGATGAAGATAAAGCTTCTCCAGAAGACGCTTCTTCGACTCTCGGTAGACTTTCACCTTCCAACCATTCCTTCCCTGTCGATCTTCCAGATAAAAGAGATAAAAGAGATATCGTATCGTATAAAAGAGAGGGGATCAAAGTTCTTGATTCATATAGAGAGATAGATAAATAAATAAATAAAAGAAGGAAGAGACAAGTAGTACTCCCAGGTATATGCCATTCCTCTGAAATGATCGGAGGAATTTTCTCCTTCTCCAACTCATAACTCCGGTTCTCAGATTCGGGCCGTAGTTGTAAAAGCTGCCCATGAGCTTGTTAAGCTGGGCAAGTGCTAAGCTAGGGCCAAGCTAGACAAGCTGCCCCTAGCTTATACGACTAAGAAGCCACGAAGGTACCAGGTGGAAGCTCTTCTTGATTAGAGCAAGCACGTGTTTTCATTTATGCGAAATAAGGATATAAGTAGATGTTTTCTTCGTTTCTAGATTAAGAAAGTGACAAAAGAGAAAACTTTGTTATTTTCCGCTGGTGACTCGGATTCATTATCTGATGACATCATCGCGTAGGTGTTCTTGAGTAGTATAATTTTGGTTTTTTCGTCACAGAAACATAGGTGTATAGTGGAAGTAGCATATGAAAAGCTAGTTTGAAGCGATTTTCTCAATTCTGCTATGATTGACACCGAAAACTCCAAAATCAACAAAAGTGATGCAATTCTGACACAATCCAAACTTCAATCTGCCATAACTCCTTCTTTATTGCTCCAAATCGATCAAGAATTTCACTGACAGTGACTGACACGACGAGCCCTATCCTCCTGTGTTCTCATATTTCAGAATGTCCTTACCAATTGCTCGAACTCCTCTTTAAACCCCTACTTCTAAGTTTAGTATTTCACTAAAGTCAAAAATGAACCAATGGGAGTTCTTAGCTTCACTTCTCTGTCTTTTTGTGTCTCAAACCACGTGGTGACTTCATTTCACACATAGGCTACCACGTCAAGCCCCTAAAGTGCCAGCGTAAACCTTAAACTACATACGAAGACATGTAAAACGACACGTAATCTCGAAAGACAACTTAATCACGCTAGGAAGCATGCATGGACGACATGTAAGTCCAACCCATGAGCTTAAACTCTATCAACACGGTAAACAACCTACTAGGACTTAAAATATATAATATCCTCCAGAATCAACTTCTCTGAGGTCTTAACTTCACTCAAAGAGACTAACTCATGACAGAGAGGTGAATTATTTACTATGTGAAATGATTCACATCACAACAGCGTGTTGATCTCCTGGATGGGACTCTATGTTGGGTATGTGACTACGTCTTACACATCTAAGGATGGGGGATTGGTATCCTCCTTAAACGTGGGCTCTCTAGCCTAAGCCTTCGTATGCAACCGAGATTATGAGTTGTGAGATATCTGATATAGCTATGAATATGAACATGAATATTGAAGAAAAATATTCATTTTTATTCAATATTTTTTAACAAATCACTTGAATAACAAAAAAAAATAGATTTCAATAAAAAGCTTTTACATATATATATATGTACATTTTTTTTCATACAAATATTATGTAGGAGCACTAACTCCATTCCTTTGGGCTTTTGAAGAGCGAGAAAAACTTTGAGAGGAATTCTACGAAAGAGTCTCGGGAGCCAGGATGCATGCCAGTGACATACGACCGGGTGGAGTGGCGCAAGATCTGCCCTTGGGCTTAAGTGAAGATATTTTTCTATTTACACAACAAAAAGGAATACATAAAATCGAACAAAATGCTATAAATGACCTGAATATTCTATTAAAGCTATCTGTTTCAAATGACTAAAAGACGTTTATGTTTTCCTAAAATTTTCCATCAAAAACCAAAAATATCAAATCATTTAACTGCTCCATTTTTCACATCTAGGCTGAACTTCAACTTGTGCTCGAAAGATAGTCATCCATACACTGATAAGACATGTATTGACGTTTGCGGGCCCACCGGCCCGGGCCCACCTTCGTCCAGTGAAAAAAGACGCGGACTAAGCCAAAATGGACGTTTGTATAAAGGTGTAGCTCCAAAATTGATTTTTGTTTTTTTTCGATTCCTTTCTTTACAAGACTATCCATAGAACCTCTCGCTCGGAATTTATTTGATTTTCAAATTTTGACTTCATTATTTTTTCGTAGTTTATATAATTCAAAAACCAAAAAAACTGCGGGCTTTCCTTCCGTGTTTATGGCACCAACCTGGACTGGAAGGCTAAGGGTTATAGTCGACACTTTTTTTTTATCAAAGTGCTGTGTTATTAATCTGCTTATAAGTTGTTTTATGGCAGTTCTATCCATAACTTTATTATAAAATATCAAATTGACTGGTTCTGCCATAAGTCCTCTCTCTCCGTTAAAAAATTTAATTTTTTATTCTTTACGTCCAGGATTACGTCCTGGATCATTAGATAAAAATCCAAAAACAAAAAGAGAAACGTCTCTCACATTCATATATCCAACTCTCAAAGGAATTCCCTTCTGTAGAAGTTTGTGGACACTACCACGAGGAATTCATTAAAATTTTTTGCAAATTCTGCGCCAAGATAAATAAAAAAAGCATAATGATTTATTTTTGCATGCTTTCCTTGGCCTAGGTATAGGGGATATAGCTCAGTTGGTAGAGCCATTCCTACCTTACATCTAATTTCCAAAGTAAGTCAGTGGTAAAGGAGGTAGGAGTGCAAAGACAGCCAGGAGGTTTGCCTAGAAGCAGCCACCCTTGAAAGCGTGCATTTTTTTTTAGTAGTAGGTACAAAAACATGTGGTTATTTTACAAAATGCAGTTTGTATTTTAAAGCGAGAGTCAAGGCACATGAGTTTATACTTATCGTCTTGCAGAGTTCGAGCATCCTTGGCAAGCATAAAAATTTATTATCCCCAGCTACAGGAGAACCTATTTCTGTACCAAGCCAAAATGAGAAAAAGTATGAGCTGGATAAAGGAAAGTTTGAGTACGAAAAGTAAATATTGATTTCATTGTCATTTCTTCTTTTTCACTATTTTTTTGAAAAAGAATTTATGGATTTTTTTTAAGTTCTCACTGGCTGACCCTTACTATCTATTAATAGGAAGTCCTACCTAGTATTCAGAGTTTGTCTCGATTTGCATTCTTAAATTCGACGCTTTTTGAGTCAAGTGGCTCTTTGGAGAGCACAGTACGATGAAAGTTGTATGACAGGGCCCTGGGAAAACTGTCAGACAGTCCTCCTGGGGGCCCTGTCAGACAACTTTCATCGTAGCTGTGTCTTAGGCTCTAAAATTATGGTTTAGCTCATAATCTAGGTTGCATCAAGATGACATCGAGGGTTGAGAAATTTTTATTTAACAAGGGGATGTTTAGTGAGTGTGCGTATAAGGATATAAAGACCCCTGCTTAGCTAGGGGGTTGCTTAGCAGAGGGCTTGAGTTTTAGATAAATGGACGTCCGGTGGCAGTTCGAGAAGACATTCCTTTTTACAGAGAACTAGACTGAGAGAGAAAGAGATGCACGCAGAAGACAGAGGGGAAGATTCTGATCGTTGATGACCTGGATATAAAAATTTGAGATGTGAATAAAGTTCTTGGGTCTTGGGAAAGTTTATTTGCACAGATTGGGTGTCTGATTTGATTTGGTGGATGCAAGAGATCCAATTTGAGTTCTGATCGTTGGCAGCAGTCTGTTTTTTCTTTTGGTCGGTCTTGTAATCAGTCACAATCAGGAGGTCCGTCCTCCCCAAGAAAGACTCTCACCAGGACAATATGCAGCCGGTGGTGCAAGTGTTGTTCTTTTGGTATTTGGGTCCGGTGTTGTGTCGTGGACTAGCTATGGAGAGAAATCAAGATTGAGAGAAAACTTTTACATCTTAGGTCCAAAAGTATTTCTGATAACACTATTGTGTACGTCTCGTCAAAGAGACCAAAATTGGTATTTTGACTCTAACAAATGGAGCCAAGACGAAGAAGTTATGAGGTCCGGTCCGAGTTTGATCGACGACAAATGGTGACATGACAACCGAATGCTGACATGGAAAAATCTGATGTGGCACATGCTGACATGGAAAAATTTCTGAAATGTCAGGTGATGACATGGCGATAGAGGCTAACAGAGTGGTGCTGCTGATGGGATAGCGAGGTGACAAAAGAGCTAACATGGATGTCTGCAATGTGATAATGTGCAGGCACGCCATTTGGCTGTCCTAGGAGACGACATGTGGCATTTTAGGGGTAGCTTAGTAGAGTATTTAAGGAGCAAAATTTCCTTCACTAAGGGAGATTTTTCAATACACATGTCAACATGCTGCTGATTTTAGAGGTTAAAATTTCAGATTTGGGGTTGAATCTAGTTCCACCATCTAGGCTGGACTCCATGTTAGGGTAAGGTTTTCAGATTTTTGGAGGGTCCAACAATATTGTAAGTGTATTAGAGTACAAGCGGGGAAGAAAAATCTATGAAAAGTATAAGTTCGAATGTCATAACTTCTGCTGTGGGACCCAGATTAAGACAATATATGTATCATTGGTAAGCTGTGGAGAAGGGCTTTCCAGCCCAACTGAAATCACTACATCTGGAGCTCTTATGCAGACTTATGAGATAGCGAAGTTTGCTGTAAATTTGATAGTACTTAAGGATGCATAGTGTGCAGAGAAACTTCTAATGCAAATCACTCCTTGTAAGGAAGTCCATTTGAGACATGTCGGGTATGGTTGGAAAGGATTTTTTGAGGGCTACTCAATGCAAGGGTCAGATTAGGGTTTAGAGCACTTGGGAAAAGACCATACAGACTATTTAAGACTGTTAATCTAATTGTGCATTCCGTGTTTGTGCATTGTTGCATATTTTTTCACTATCGACTTCTACAAATTTTGTACAGTCAAATATCTCGAGTATTCTCTGGTACATCTTTCATGCAAATAAAGATACGACATCGAGTTCGACGCCTTAAATGTCTAGTAACAGTGAATGATCAAGTATAGAGAGAACTGCCTTCCAGTCTCTGTGATGGTCTTGTCGCATAGTGCTGCGACCAAGACCGACTATCCCGCCTCATCTCATTTTGAAGTTGCCGTGTACAATGGTGGTGACCTCTGGCATGTTCCCTCGATTTGTTATGGCTCAACAAGATTCTGATTCTCCTGTAATGCGTTTGTTCAGATGTTTGACAGAGATCAACCACGATGTTTCTAAGAGAAGAATTTTTCAATGTCTTCGTCTTTGTGTGAATCTGATGCAAGTGCTTGCTAATGAGCATTTGAATCACGTTTACCGAGCTTGTGAATATCATTCTGGGAAAAATGAGAAGTGATGTTCCATAGCGATTGAGAGACTGTCTTACTATAACTCGCAGCGCCATCTTAGTATAGAACCCATAGTTGAGGATCATGTGTGTGCGCATGGTGGACAATGAGCTTGGTTTTTCTATGTAAAATTGAGTGATCATAGTGTTAATGGTGTTCTTGTGGTGGAGTTACCTAGGTACGTTGTATTTGATGACGGAGTCATTGTTGAACGTATCAGTCTGTGATTTTATGAAAATGAGTCATGCATACAGAGTTAATTCGTTGAGCAGAGGACCATACGGAGAGTAGGCGATGACAGTGGAGCCAAACAGATCTAATCATTTTTGTGATCCAAGAGTGTCACACTTTTGTCGTGTGAACTACGAACAACATGCCTCTGGTCATAGATGTACAACTATCCTTCCATGAGAAGTTACGCATTTGACCTGAGAATGTTAACAACATCGATTCTCATGTTTTGCAAACAGTGGAGAATGCTATTGCAGATGCAAAGGATGTGAAGAAGAGATTAGATAGTCATATTTGTTAGCTGCAGGATCACGTGCGTGAGTTGAATGGCTTTATAGAAGATTTAGTTGAGAACCAACAAGCTTTTCAAGAGACTCAGACAACCATAGAGTGTGTGCTTAGTCTGCTTGAAAGTCGATAAGTGGAGTAAAAAATCAGTGTAAGAGGTTGAACCTTGAGTTCGTATAGAGCATGTTTGTGTAAAATTAAAGGAAATGTTTGATTTTCATGCTGTGTATGTAAATCAGAATGGTAATGCAGATGATCATATGCTGGCTAGCTCAGTTTGTTTGAACTCGAAGTTGGACTGTTATAAAATTTTACAGCCTGAACGTTGGTGGTTTCATCCCAAATTTTGAGATGATCTAGTATTGTCCAAGCTGTTACATTAGGATAATAGCTCAAACCGAGTTGCTTCAACCCGAAGTTTGAGATGTTTTCCTCTGAAGTCTCGGTTGTTATATGAGTATATCAACCCGAACTCGCATCATAGAAGTTCGCAGCAATGCAAGATAGACAGCAATCCTGTTGTTTTCTCTCAAGCATATGTGAGACTGGAGATGATCGTGTATCAGGTGGAGGATGCTAAGAGAGAAACTGAATCTGCTAAGCTCGAGATCTGCAAGAGGGCGGAGGACGAGATTTGAGAGCACAACTTCTAGCAGAGAAGTAGATGATACTTGACCTGTAGCAAGAGAACCTCAGCTGAAAGTTGACATCAGTGGTCTACAAGAAGTGATGAGCACGCGTGATCTATCCTTAGCAGCGAATACTCTAGAGGTAGAGAATTTGGCTAGGTGGAACAAGGATACCAAAGACGAGTTGGTGTACATCTAGAAACAATATTTTGAGCTAAAGGAGCTGAATGAAGAGCGATGGAGGAACAAAGAAAGAATGGAAAGGATAAGCAAGTACATGAGTTCCATGGATATCTTAGCCATATAGCATTTACAAGAGGATCAGTCAACTACATTTCAGTCGACTCGGAATTCAGCCACTGATGTTCAGTCACATGAAATGGACTAAGAAGTTGAAGAAAGAGTTCTGTGAAGCTTCATCTGAGCTGACCCCAAAATCTATGATCCAAGCTATAATCTTTCAAGAAGAGAGATTGGTCATAAGAGAGCAAGACTTTTTCAGGAACGTTAAGCACTTGAACATAGCCTAGGCTAGACATGCACATGATTTTAGTTGTTCTATATCATGGTGCACGTGGGATGATGATAGAGAGAGAGAGGAAGATCAGTTCTAGCGGCGTCCACATGAATTCTTCAAGAACTTGGACCGTATGTTCTTTCGACATGGAAGAACAGCTGATATTCTTGATCTGTTTTGGAGAGATCAACCTTGTGCGATTTGCACAAGGACATTTGATCCTGCATAGGTTACCTCACCGAGACATGTGAGCATGTCTTGCACCTAAGCTATTTGATAAAGACATTAAAAACTAGAGATCGTTGTCCCTTTCACATGAAGAGCGAGCTATCATCCACAGTTGAGACGTTTGTTCTTCCTCGAGACTTCTGGATCTTAGTTATCAAGAGGGTATGAACACAGATAACTTAAGGAGATTATCTTGTCGTATTTGACCCACTATGTCTTAGAGTATATGACCCTGCAAAGAGAAGATGGAACATTGGCACAAAAAGGAGAGCTGGTAGAGGAGTTCCCCTATAGTGTGGACCAGGAGTTTTCAGATGACAAGCTCAGACCAAAAGACAAGGGGGTTGGGAAGTTCCACATGAGACTTGAGATCCGTGCTCTCATCAAAATTTATCTTCAAAGAATTGTTTCAGACCAGAGAGGTTTACACTGAGTTCATGACAGGGATGCCGACCTGGTTATAGGAGAGTGATCAGCCGAATGTCGACATGAGCGGAGATCTAGAGAGGCATGTCCATCAATGTATGGACTTGGAGGGGAGCAGAAGTGAACATGGCTTCAGGTAGAGGTAGAGATAGAGAAGACGTAGGAGGTCCATCTAATGCAACAGATAGATATAGAAGCAGTTCATATAGGAGATAGTTCTAATCCATGTTCATATAAGAGTACTGATCATATCTACCCCTTTGTATCCAAATGTCCATACACTGCTATAAAGAGCTGAATTTGTTGTACGACAATGCTCGGTTGTCGTCTAATTGTGCATTTTGGAAAAAAAAGGTTTGATTCTACGTTCTCCAAGAAGATCTAAGTCTCAAGTTTGTCACTTTCTAGGACGATCTTGAGCTGACTTGGGACCAGCCAGTCCGAACAAAGCTTGATCATGTCAGAGTCGGAGGTGATCAAGGGTTGATTTTGAGCGAGTCAATCCGAGACAAGGCTGATCACTTTGGACTCTGGGGTGATCAAGGACGACTCGAGCTGATGTCAGCCTCGAGTTAAGGTTGATCACTCCATATTCTCGAGTGATCAGAGGCTAGCTCGTGTCAATGTCAGTCCGAGTTAAGGCCGATCATCTTGAAGTCTAAGGTGATCAAGAGGTTGACTCAAGACGAATTAGTCCGAACAAGTTGATCATCTCGGATCCGAGGATGATCAAGGATTGACTCAAGATGAGTTGACCTAGAACTCGAGATAAGAGACAACGGATAATCTAGAGACCCAAAGTCTGAGAATTCTTGAACTTAAACAAGACTGCGGAAAAAGTTCTTGTCACAAAATCTCACACTTTATTCATATTATGGAATTACAACGAACTCTCGGTCCATGTTGTTGGTACCTCAATGGCTTCCTCATCTAAACTGCTCATGTTCTCGTGCTCATTTAAAATTGTACATGGTTGTCGGTCATTTTGCAAGTCCATGCTTATCTCAACCTTGCATGATCTCTTGTTGTGGTCTAGTCCCATGACACTTCGAACAACATCTTGGTAAGGATGGTTATTGTCTAACTTTCTTGGTTTTAGGTTGCGAGTGTACTGCAGTAGTTGAACTAATAATGTCATCTTCCTCTATATCACTTTCAATGTTGGGAGCTAAATGTCTTCATTCTTCCTCAATGTCTACAAGATATTCTAACTTGATGTAATTAACAACAAATTGAGAGGCACCGTCACCACTGGAAATATGCACAACCCTGTGCCTTCTCTTCTTAATAGCAGCTCAAGGAAGATGACATTGTTGGCTCAGGGACAAATCAGACGTCAGCACAACATGTACACTCTTTGAGTAGATGACGATCAATGACTTTGTCTGTCATATTGGATCCACATTCCTCTTAGAGTCCACACCCTTGGCTCTATCTCATGTCATCAAATGAACACAAGGTCACTTCATGTCTTGTAGTTCATGGAAAGTACAAACAGCCAGAAAATCTTATCTAACTATCCATTGTTGCTTGCCTCCATCAGTTTGAACAAGTGCACTTTCGTCGTTTGAAGAATAGTACACAAACCAACCTGCATTGCGTTTGTTCTCATCATATATTTTTTCAGCGAATTCCATAAGTCCATCCGTGTGGACATCCACCTTTTACCTCCGGATAAAAAATGCACTCATCTAGTAAATCCACATCTTTGTAATGATTTTGCAAGGAGTAAAATCTCTTATCTCTCTCAAAGCAGCATTGACTAACTCCACATGGTTAGATGTCGCATGTCCATACTTGGGTAGTGGAAAACAATCCTTGTGCTAGATCTTGTGCTTGGTGTCATCTTCTGTCACCATAAACTGTGGAGTCTCCACAGGCTCAAGTGTACTGAACCACTCTCGATGAGGAGTCATATGACTGATGGCGTCGGAGTCGATCACCCAGTCAGTCTGTGGCTCGAAAGCCGCATAACTCTGATGCGTAGTAATCAGCAACTGCTCCGTATAGACTTGCTCAGTGACTGCATAGCCTTGCTGGTTGCTGTTACCTTGGGGGTTGTTGTCGTATTGGTGTCTTTGGTCGTTCTGCTTCTTATAGCACTGATTCGCATTGTGACCTTGCTTCTTGCAGTAGTTGCATTAAAAATATGCAACTACTGTTGGAAGAACAAGACTGTTGCTGGTTTTGCTGGTTCTGCTGCTGCGATTGCTGTTGCTGTCCGCGATCCCGTCCACGTCCAGCACCTTTGCCACGACCACTACCTCGAGATCCTCCAGAACCTGCAAAATAGACAGATTCTTGCTGGTCCGTCGAAGTAGAACTCTCCAGTAGGCGCACCTCCTCTCCTAACAACATAGGAACAAGTTCATCAAACCGTGGAAGAGGTTCTCTGATTGAAATCGATGTTATGAATTGTTTGTACTCTACAGGCAGTCCTTGCAATGTGACTGCGATCAAGACAGTGGCATCAATCTCGACTTTGACAAAAGATAGCTGATCTGAGAGCTGCTTGACATGGTTCACGTAGTCGTTGATGCACATCGACCTCTTCTTCACGATGTTGAATTGCTGCAGCAATTGCAGCTTCTGCGCCTCTGTTCCGGATTGAAACAGACACGCGAGTGCATCCCAAGCTTTCTTGGGTGTATCGCAATCCTGAATGTGACCGATCATCAATGCTGAAACTGTCAGCGCGATATAGTGAATCGTCTGATATGAGCGCTTCTTCCACTCCTTGAATTTCGGATCAGAAATTGGTACGTCAGGCGCTTTCTCCTCCTCAGTGATAAGATCCCATAGATCTTGTCTCTGCAGGAAAGTCATCATCCAGAACTTCCACACTTGGTAGTTGTTCTTGTCAAGTTGTTCTTCTCTCCAGTGATCAAAGATACGGACTCCGTCATAGCCACAATGTTGAAATTGCTCTGTTCTGTACGCGAAAAACCTCATAGAACCTTCACGAAACTCGTCTCTCCACACCGCACGATCAAGAGTTGTCACAAATCACAAGAAGTCGACTCCGCGAACTCCTGCTACAGCGAGAATGAAGAAAGAAACTGTCCGTGAATTGTAGGTGTATAAAACACGACGGAAACGTCGAAAGAACACACCAAGAAAAGTCAAAACTGGACCAAATGAGGTCGGAACATGGGTCGTGCGATCCCTTGAAATTTTCAGAAATTTTCAAATTGCTAGGGGTGGAAATACCCACCCATATTCGGAACATGATTTGTTTTAGACTCAAGTCCTAAAACTTTCGTTTTGGTCGAAAAAGATCCAATTGAAAATCTGTCGCTGGAAACCTCCAAATCGACTGAAATTTGACCGAGTACACAATTCGCACCTTATGAACAAGACAACCTTAAAGGACTGATCGACAGATTTCAGCGAGAAAAAATCGTCTAGACCTTCGAAATCGCGTTCAAAGTTTCTGGTGACGAAAGAAACGGTTTCGCCTCATCCGAGCGCATCAGCAGGATAGTGCTCGACATCAGGCACAACTCCATCTGCTCTCTCCTGTACTTCTCCATGCACAAACTCCATATCATCAGCAAGGGACACACGCTCTCTACTGTCTGATACCATGTAGAAAGATCGATATTTCGAGGACACTCCAAGAAGAGAGAGCGAGTAGACAAGGAAAGTAAAATAGGAATGAGATGAGAGAGGCTTTACCTCTCCATGTATATATAGTGTGGATGAGTACAAAGGAAACCCTAATGGTGGGTTAGCCCTCTAACTAACTGTAACTGCCCTAACCACTCCGGCTAATGTTAGTCGATCTATTAGAGCTTGAGACTATATCAACAAATAGTACTGCCGAGTAATGTAGAAGCCAACTATGATGGATGAGGACAATGAGTGGATTGTAGAGATGGATGGTTAAGATAATGCAGACGATGATCTTAACCACATGTTTTTTTGGGACGATTAGCCAAAATTACTTGAGCAGTGCAAAAGGTGGAGCACTAGAGCAGTGGAGAGATTTCTATCGACACATGGAGAGAATGCAATAGACCTGTCGGGGAAATCATACCACAAGGTGTTGGAAGCATCAACAAGAATTAAGCTTGGCATCACATTCTAAACTTTTGAGGAGTTCAAATATTGCTTGGATTCAATTGATCAGTGGTGAACTTACGCACGAATGTGAAATACAAGACAAAGTGCGAGTCTGTAGATTCAGACATTACATGAGGTTGAGATACAGTGGGGGTAAATACGACCGAGACGATGAAGAGTACTCGAAAGGAGGCTCGAGTAGAAAGAGGAAAGAGGCATCCGAGTTAGATCATTTTCAGATTTCATCCAACAATGTCGATTCTCGTTACGAGCCATCTAGAATATTGACAAGCCCGATTTGAATATTGTAGCGGATGATCCAGCCGCACCACTGATCAGTGCTAAGAAATAGAAGATATCGACGACTGGTGCATGTAGAAACTCGAACTTCAAATTGGCATACTCCTTGTTTATTGATCCAAATCGATCAAGAATTTCACTGACAGTGCTTGGCACAACGAGCTCTATCTTCCTGTGTTCTCAGATTTCGCAATGTCTTCACCAAATGCTCGAACTCTCCTTTAGACCTCTGTTTCTAAATTTAGAGTTTTACAAAAAACAAAAATGGACCAATGGGAGTTCATAGCTCCACTTGGCTGTCCTCTAGTGCTCTAATCCACGTGGTAACTTAACTTCACTCATAGGCTACCACGTCAGCCCCCCTAAAGTGCCAACGTAAATCTTAAACTACCAAAAATGACACGCAACTCTGAAAGATAACTTAAACCAGCTAGAAAGCGTGCATGGGTGACAAGTAAGTACAACCCATGAGCTTAAACACATATCAACATGGAAACCCTAAGTTATGTACATTGAACATCATAGACAAGTAAGAAGTCACTTGCACAAGCGCACAAATGCTTGAACAAGATAACTAGCATACTATCAGCCTACTAGGACTTATAACGTATAACACAACGGTGTTAATATATGCATGAAGGACTAGGAGTAACATTAAGCTAACTTCTATCGCTACTAACTCTCAAGTGTCGGAGTAGAAGCGTAACCCGTGGCCGCCAATGTCCATAAGCTCCAGAATCGACTTCTTTGACGTCTTAACTTCACTCAGAGAGACTAACTCCTAGCAGAGAGGTGAATCATTACAATGTGAAATGATTCACATCACGACAGCGGGCAAAACATCCAGTGAGTAGGTATATGCATGAAGGTTTTCTTGCTGCGCACCATGCATATATGGCCAATGTTCTTCAGGAACAGGAACCGAGTTCGCTTGAGGAGGCGATGCACAAGGTCCAATGGGTAAGTGCTATGGAAGCTGAACTTGCTGTGCTTCATCACCAACAGACTTGGGAGTTGGTATACTTACCTCAAGGTAAGATAGCGATTGGTTGCAGGTGGGTCTTCAAGGTCAAGCGCAACTCGGATGGTACCGTGTGTCGGTACAAGGTCAGATGACTACGCACAGCAACATGGAGTTGATTTTGAGGAGACCTTTGCTCTTGTTGCGAAGATGATGACTATTCGAACATCAGTTGCAGTTGCAACTCAGAAAGGTTGGAAGATGCATCAGATGGACTTCAAGAATGCTTTTCTCAACGGCGATCTTGAGGAGGAGGTCTACATGCAGCAACCTCCAGGTTATGAGGATCCGAAGTTTCTTTCTCGTGTGTGTAAGTTACGGAAGATCCTCTATGGTCTGAAACAGGCACCAAGAGCATGGTATGCAAAGATCAACTCTTACTTGCAGTCTCTTGGTTTCCATCTTTGTAGTTCAGACTCTACCTTGTATTCACTGCGAATACAAGACCGGATTGTTGTGATCACCATCTATGTTGATGACTTGATCATTGTCGATAACTATGAGGAGCTTATTTCCCAGATCAAGGATCACTTGAAATCCGAGTTTGAGATGATGGACTTAAGAGAACTCAAGTACTTCCTTGTTGTGGATTCATTAGAGATGAGAAGGATGTTTGGCTTGTACAGCGACAGTATGCTCTCAGTATGCTTGAGAGATTTGGTATGCTTGACTGCAAACCCATTGCTACGTCATTAGAGCAAGGGATAAAGCTAGGAGCAGAGGATGGTGAGCTACTTGATGATCCACGCATGTATATATAGATGGTTGAGAGTCTTATCTACCTAACCATCACCAGACCAAATTTGAGCTATGTCGTCGGTCTGATTAGTCAATTCATGCAGTCACCACGGAGACCACATTTTGAGGCTATCAAGCGGATCCTCCGCTACATGAAGTTCTCGATGCAGTACGGACTTCATTATCGATACGATGGACCATTGTAGTTATATGACTACACATATGCTGATTGGGCAGGAAGTGCCGATAGGAGATCCACGTCAGGTTACGTTTTTGGACTTGGAAGCGCTGCTATAAGTTGAGCTTCTAAGAAGCAAACCACAGTTGCTTTGTCATCCACAGAAGTAGAGTACCGAGGAGCAACGAACGCAACATGCGAATCAATTTGGCTTCGATGTCTATTATCTGATATTGATGTGGAGTGTACATATCCTGTTGTTGTATATACAGACAACATTAGCAGCATGAAGTTAGCTAGTAATCTTATTTTTCATGCTATGACGAAGCACATTGAGGTGCACTATCACTTTATTAGAGAGAAGGTCCTTGCAGGAGAGATTGAGCTCAGTTATGTGAGCACAGGAGACCAGGTTGCCGATATCTTCACTAAGACATTACCTAGAGATAAGTTTGATGCTTTCAGACATTGTTTAGGAGTACAGGATGTAGAGATGAGCTTGAAGGAGAGTGTTGATATAGTCCCAAGCTCTAGGTAGATCGACGGTTAACATCAGCCGGAGTGGTTAAGGTAGTTACAGTTAGTTAGAGAGCTAATCCACCATTAGGGTTTCCTTTGTACTCACCCACACTATATATACATGGAGAAGCAAAGCCTCTCTCATCTCATTCCTATTTTACTTTCCTTGTCTACTTGCTCTCTCTTCTTGCAGTATCCTCGAAGTATCGATCTTTCTACACTATTTCAAAACTAGGTGTATTTCGCCCAAATCGCAGCAAAATCTCAAGCGTGCACAAAGAATACTCATCACAGCAAGCTCTGGCGTCTCGATTCTAGTCTCGACCACGTTCTTTTCTCAGAGCTGCACTGCTCACTAAGATGTGGAGGTCGTTTGCTACAAGTTGTGTGCACAAGAACCTCATAGGGACACCAGGGTCATCACGTGTCAAAGTCCGAGCAAGTCTTTTCCAACTTTGGAGATCCGATCAAGCTCTGAAGTTTGTTTGAGGTCCGATCAGTCTTTCTTTGGAGAGAAGTGATGAGCCGACCTCCTCCCACCTACTTCAAATGTCAAAAAAGATACATTGGATCCACTCAACATATTTTAAAGATTACGCATTTTCTCTCAGTAGCTGACATTTAATAAGAGATGTAAACAATATCAGTCAAAAGCACCTACAAGGAGAAAACGTTTTTCTCTCGTAGCTCTTATAGTTCAGTTCATGAAAATAGGGGAGAGAAAAAGAGAGTTATTTCTTTGATCTCTTCCAAGTTACCTCTAAATTCAGGAATTTTATCCCAAAGATCAAGAAGAAATCTTCAGTGCATGATAGATCTAGATCTAATCCATTCTGCGTAATAAACCATCCTTATCATTGATCATATAAAATGGATCATATACTGATAGATCACATGTCAAAGATCGGTCTCAAGTGATTTACCTCAATGTCCTCTAAGAGAAAGGTCGTGGGTTCGATTCTTTGCGGACACGGTTGGATGTGCATGCATTGCAAATTGTTAACGAAGCTTCTGGGTCCAATCTCCTTGTGAGAGACTCACATGGATAGTCACATGGTCCTTGAAGACCCCAAGGGATAAGTAATACTATTTATTATTTTCCATATGATAAATGATAAATAGTATGATAACTGATAAATAGTATTACTTGTAAATCATACGAAAACCCATGAGTAAGTCTTTTTTGGAGGAGAGAAAATTGTACCTCGCGGTAAAAGAAGGAAGGAAGTACTGATCCAAAGGAGTTAGCACTTTATTCAAGGATATTTGAAAAGAAGGTAGGCTGAAGGAATAGTCACGCATTTAGTTATAACTGTACTTCTCAAATAGTTAAACAACCGTGGAGAGGACAATGTCATACTAAGAACTTTTCAGAAAACAACATTTTGGACAACTATTTTTTCTTAAAAACTGAGTACACTTAGTTTCATTCTAATCTCTAGCTTTCGAGACATACTTTGAGGACAATTAAGAGGTTGAGAAATAGATTTATTGTTTTCGTGTTCTGTTTGTACATGTTTCATTTTTGCCATTTCTAGCATCGTGTTAAGAGTTGGACGTCCATTTCCACTTTTGAGCTATTTTTGAGACATGGAAGGTGCAGTCAATACTCAATCAGAATACTAAACCTTGATGAATCACATTGATAGTTCACCACCTTTGGATCACACATGCCTCATATGTATCCATGAACGCTCTCAAGCATGGAGTTGAAGCGGTTGGATGTCACTCTTACTAGGTTGAACTTGGATTTCTTTAGATGAAAGTGGGGATATTATTAAGTGTACAAACATCATATCTATGAACGATCTTGTTAGGAGACATCCGGAGTTATGAATGACAACTATGTGGATATAGACGTGAAAAGACTTGCAGACAGGAGGGTGAATTTGTGCCTGTCATAGTGAAGGTGCTCATCCAGACGTGATTGTTCTCAGATGAAGGACACACGAAAAATGAGTTGTAGTGAAAGTTGCTTCACTAGTTGGAAGTCCATATGAAAGCTACACTAGTTAGACGTCCATACTAATATTCATACCCCAGAGTGAGAGCTACACACTAGAAGTTTGAGACATATTATCAGAAGGAGATAGACCCTATGATGCAGAAGTTGTAATGTCCAATAGAGAAAATGATCTTGCCACAACTCTTAAATTTGACAAGAAGATCCTAAAAAAGCTAGCAATATGCGGCCGTATCCATGAGCTACAAGCTATGGAGAAGATGCTGGTGATAGAGTTTTTTGGGATGTAGTCATCCAAGAGGCTCAGAGGCTCAAGGATTAACTTACAACTATAGATACTCATATCTATGATATGAATGATGCTCTCCTTGAGGAGGCAGACCTGGCTTCACATGTTAGGAAAATCAGAGAGATGTAGCTTCCTTTTCATAATGCATGCTATAGAGAAGAATATCATTTTATCATTACAACATTATAAAGAGGAGACACATCTCTCCATATCCTATTCACGACTCTAATTTGCACTTCCAAAGTTGTAGATGAGACTCGGGAGAAGACATGACATGATAAGAAGGATCTTACTATCTCCATCATATATGAGCAGCATACAATTGGAGTTGTAGTAACTAATGTCCAGTCAAGTGGTTGCACATTCATCTATCAGTCAGGTAGTTGATAGAGTTAGTTACGCTCTAGTCACTATGTCGGGAGGATCCACTAAGTCATTACATGTGATACTAGAGAGATAGTTGCCTAGTCTGTAGATGTTAGAGATTTCAACTATTATAGGATATTAGAAGCCTCTCTAATTCGGTTATCACCATCCAAAGTTATAACATGTTGACTTGTTCAGTTTTCAGAGTTTGACGTTTATTGAAAGTGTCATAGCAAGAAAATCTTGCAATGAGAGATGGAGAGCTTTTTGGTTGTGGCCAAGTTATGCCTAATTGCTCCTCTAGTATTAAGGAGAACAAATCCTTCTTTACACAACTAAACACAACATGATATCATTTTGAAAATTTTCTGACCCAAAACATGGAAGATGAAATCTTTTTGATTTGAAAAGAGATCTCTTGCATATGCTCAAGTTCACAGTGAATTGAAAGAACTGATTTCCTGAATTGAGAGTAGACCTCTTCTAGCACACTAAGTTGATAGTGATCTTAGGAAACTACTTCTGCTTCTCAGTCAAGAGACATGTTCTTTCTTGCCTCTAGTTCAAACTGATCTAAAACTGTATCAAACCTCGTCCTTAACGTGAAAATTGTCTTGACTGAATCTCGGGACACCTACTCTCTAACTTTTTCTCACGCTGAACAAGAAACATCCTAACATACATATAAGTTCACAATGAACTCATGCAACAAATTCAGAGTCTAACTGAAGTAAAAGCGCACAAAGCTTGCTTTCTTTATGAAGTGAAAGATGTCTAGATTGCTCAGTGGGACAATTATCATGTTATGCCCTAAAGGTGACTCATATTAAGAAGAAGGTTTTAGTGTGCTGATTATCATTTTTCTACCCCGTTTATTGTTCGTGGGACTATTCTCACAAAGATTAGTCAGAAATCAGAAATCTTGATGGCTCATAGAGAATTTCACAAAGGTCATATGACAAAAAATTGAAATACTGATTCACATAGCTGAGAGGAGATCTTTTCCGCATACACATGAACTGAAGGAGCTAATTTTATTCTCAGTAAGAGAGCTCTTCTCTCTTAAACCAAGAAAATTAGAAAAGAATTGATGTGAGCATATGGCACTTGCTTCTTAAAATCGTTCTCATGTTTGAGAAATGAAAGGAGGTTACGTCAGCACGCAAAAATTACACCTGACCTTCAGCATCCATCTTAGTTCTTGCTTGGATGTTATTCTACCCAATTCTCTCAAACATTTCTTTCCTCCTCTTCCTTTTGGTGGTCTCTCGTTTTCAAAAACTCTCTCCTCTTTTCTCTTATTATGCTTGTCCCCTCCACTGCTGAACACATATGTTCCTTAAATATACACTGGAGGTCGAGAGCCAAATCCTAATCTATGATCCTATAGCTCAGATTACTCTAGAGGAGTGATCAGGATTCAACAATCTTATGGACACTCAACCCTAAACACATTTATCTATCTGTAGTGTCTCATGATCTCTCCTTTAGCCTGTTGTAGCATAAAAGATTTCGTTCCCCAAGAAGATTTACACTAGTTACGTTGTTCTAAGTTCTAAGATCTATTCAAACTCACAAACACCCGGGTTTTATCCAGAAATCTCTTCTTCTCACAAAACCACGCGTCTTCCAGACCCTTCAGAAGATGCTCTGGACCATAACATACAACTACTACCTAAAATACAACACAACTACGCATTGAGAAGATCGGAAAGACGATTATTACTTCTTGCTCATGACTTCTAATCTTGGTCGGCTTTCAGAAGCAATTTTCGGCTTCTGGGGGTGCAACTCGGCTTCTTGCACCTTCAGAAGACTGTCTCTGCTCCGTAGATGTCAATTACTACTCCATACCACAAATTACTCTTACGATTTCCAACAGGTTAGATTAATCACATGATGTATACCTCCTATAGCCTTCCTAGGGTCTGCCTGCTAAAATGATCTTCTGACAGCACTACAACGACATCCACATTCACGGATACTCATAAGAGGCTTCTGAAACCAAATAGAAGAAAGAATGAAGATAGGAAGAAGAGAGGAGAGAGAGAAGAAGAGAAAATCAAAACAAGAAGAAATAAAATAATAATAATTTAAGATTTTGACATGCTTCCAGTCCGGATCCTGACTAACAAGTCATCTCTGCTTGTAGTAAATTGGAGAAGAAGACCAAAGATCTACTTACAGTCCCATTGTCTTCCGGTTGAGAATGACGTCTTCTGCTGTGGAAAGAAGGCTTCTAGCTTCTTCTATCTTTGCTCCGACTACTCTAACTCAGGGGACCAATCTTCCATGGACAATCCGTACGTGGATCCGAAGTGCTCCATTGGATGAGACAAGCTTGGACTCTACACAACTTCTAACAATCACCGTCACTCAACAGGAAGACTTCCCATGCACAATTGGGTATGAATTCGATGAAATCCAATCCTCAGAAGACACAGACAAAGCTTCTATAAATAAAATATGCAATCCAATCGCTGAGAAGAAATTACATTGGCTTCGGGGAGAGCTACTCCTTCATCTTTCTTTCACTACGCCTTCGACACATCAGCCTTGAACATGACTGCACGAGGATGTCGTTCCCTGTATATGATGTCTATTCCTGTCTATATTCTCAGGATCTCCTCTTGGGAGCGGAGATGCAGACCTACTCTATGTGTAACCAAAATCTGTGTGTAGCCTCGCGTGTAGTCTGTGTGGTTCAAATTTTTACATTGACTCGAAGCCTTCTTCTCTTCTGCTAGATCAGTTAACTTATCTTGATCCGCAAGACTTCCTGCTCCTTCTGATGGAGTCGCACCTGCAACTCCTGGTGGTTCTTTCGCAATTGGGTCAATTCCTTGACAGAAGTAGAAGCTTCTGTCTTGTACTTCGTGGTGATCTTCTCCGTGGTCCGGAGGTTGGTTTCTAGAGCTTCCACCCTCTACTTCTGAGCTTCCTCCTGCTGAATCAAGGTCCGAAGACCAAATCTAGGCTGAAGGGGCTTCTCCTGGGTCCTAGCTCGCTTCTCCACCAACTTCATCGTTGGTTGGATCTCGGAGCTGAAGAAGGCGCTGAACTCCTCCAGTCTTCTTCTTGCAGAAGCCAGGTTCATGCCTACAAATCGGTCTGTGGCAGCGTCCTTGTTTTCCTGAGGTACTTGTATCTCTTCCACCATGGTGGTCTTCTTTATCTGCACTCGGGAAGACGCTACTCTCAATGTCTTCATGGATGGAAGGTCTCTTCTCATCGTAGAGACAAATCTTTTCTGCGTAGCCTCCTGTCGTAGTCGGAACATCGACCTAGGTCTTGTCTTCTAGAGTCTTCTAGAAGACAGCTAACATTGCTTCCTAAGTGCATCACGTCTTCTGATCTATATCTACGCAATCCTAACTAAGCAAGGCATCTCATGGATTCTTAAGAAGACAATCCACCTTGCAATTCATCCTACTTCTTAACAGAAGATGAAGAGATACTTGAGAAGCGAAGTATGCGAATAGATCAGAAGAAGGTTTGAGGACTCTTGCAGTGACAGTGGTCTCCAGGGAGACTCTCGGGATAGCTTTTGGGTAACTAACGTCTTCAAAAGACTTCCTGCATCTAAGCTTCTCGTCACTGGTCTCACCTATCTTCGGCTTTCTACACGCAATCTATCCTCACAACAGACACTGAACATTTACATCTAATTTTTGACTCCTCAAACATGTCTTCTGTCCATGTTTGAATGTCTAGACATTCGACTTCTAGAAATGTCTAGACATTCAAACGAGTCTTTTGTCCACAGATTATGAGATAGAAGCACAGTGGGGTAGAGAAATTGATAGACTGAATAAAGAATTTTGGAACAAGGGAGAGAAGAAGCTCAAATTTGATTCTTCGAGAAGAGATTGAGAAGAGGGCTGTCAAAAATTGGACAACGCTTTTGCGTTCAATTCTCTCAGGAGAAATTTCAGGGAAGGAGATGGATCGGTGGATTTCTTGCAAGCAATCGAGGAAGCATAGAAAACATAGGAATAGAAAGACGGAAGCGATGAGGAAAGAGAAAGAAGCGAGAAGAACCTCGGTACTGCGCTTCCAATGCACTAAGCTTCAGCTTCACTTCTTCATACGTCTTTTGCACGCCTAAGCAATTCGATTCTGCTCACGATGACTTCACCTTGCCATGATCTTGCTTCTGCCTTCGACTTCGAGTTGTTGTGACTCTGCTTCCACATTCGACTTCGAGCTGCTGCAATCGAAGAGCTTCCAGTCCTCGATTTCTTTCTTTGATTCTCAATCCAAGCTTCGATTCTTGTGTATTCCCTCCTCCTTTTATCTCGAGTGTGCTTTTGGCTGGAAGACGTCCGCTCTCAATCTCTCACTGCAATTCGCTTCTGCGCGTGCCTCCAGTGTCTTCCTCAATTTTGAATTGAGTAGAAAAGCAGAAAAATGGTATGTCGTCTCTTCTCCGGAGCTTCTCTGTCTTACTCCCTCGCGTTTAGGTAATTGCTCAATCGACCATAGCCCTACCTACTGCGGTAGTGACTGACCTTTAGGTATACCTAACTTCACCTAGTTGATTCAAGGTTGGTACTTCTCGCAGTTACAATCATCGTCTTTCTGAGAAGAGCGCACTCTGTCTTCCGGCTTCCGTCTTCCAGAAGACATCTTCTCGGAAGACGTTCATCTTCCGGCTTCGGAAGTAGTTGATTTCTTCTCATGAATTTGCCTCAAGTTCATCTTCCCGCTAAGCAGGGTGTAAACTTAAGTAATAAGGTTACTTCAATTATATAGACACGTCTTTAACCTAAATTTTTGAAAAAATCTCTAATCTTGTAAACTGTGGACACCACACTATCTATATGAATTGAATTAATCATTAAGACTAATTGACGTGAGGAGCATATCGAGCATGCTGCTAATACTATGAGTTATTATAAATACTAAGTAGAAACTTAAGACCGACGTTCAAGTTCTCAAAGTAAGTCAAAGTAGAAAGTTCTAGAATCATGTCATAAGATCTTATGGACACCATAACTCCAAGCAGAGGTTAAGATCGACCTTAGTTTAGTCTCAATGGAAAGATAAGGTCCCGATCTATCAAGAAATGTGAATATTATCAATAATCAAAAAAACTTTACTGATATATAGATAATGACCTCTATAATTATCCAAATTATAGTTATTGATCTCTATAACTATCCAAATTATAGTTATCAAATCTTTATAACTATCCAAGTTATAGTTATCGACTTCGATAATTATATCAAAAATTATTATCAAGTTTGATATCTATCTTCTGATTTTTATTGATATCAGGAGATTTTTCCTGATATCAGTTCTTGATTGCTGATATACTACCGTCCTCAATCTATCACTTTGTGAAGTTTGAGATTAAATGGAGCTCCGAGCAAAGACTTACGGTCAAAAATATCTCCAAGAGCATCATTTTCTCTTTCATTTTCTCTTTCGTTTCATTTCCTATGTGTAATGACTTATGTTACACATAGGAAGTTTGTCTATTAGTAAGGTGTTTAGTTATAACTAAGTGTGGAGAATGTTTATTTGCTGCCCAAGTACTTTAAGGAGGTATCAAGTTAGTCATGACTAGCTAAAGTTAGTTATGGTTAAACTTAACTGTACTAGAATTCAGATATTTCTTAAAGAGTGAGCATTACTATCTTGTCATCTTGTCTAAAAGATAGAAAGGAGGTGGAAAGTATCCTTTATCTCTTTTTTTACTTGATATTAGTGGTGGGATTAAATTTGTGGATTTTGTGGTCATTAAAAACAAGAAGAGATTTCGCATGTCTCCTTTTTAGTGGATCCTAGTGTAGAGGGGGTGGAAATTCGAGATTCCTTGAAAATATTCTGGAATCCTTCTAGAAGTTGTTGACTTTGAAGGAATAAGCTCATGTGAAAAGGTAAGAATCCCATGTGATTAATTCTCTTGTCTTAAGTAATATCTTAGTAAAACTCGGTAAAATAGTTACGGCTGAGTTACCGAAAGATATCAAAATAAAAATCCAAAATGTATAAATAGAGGAGTAGAGAAGAGCTCCTCGTCTTGTTTTCATCTCGTCATAATGACAACTTGAGCAATATAGAGAGAGGCTGATATTTTAGCATGTGAGAACTTGAGAGACGTCGTTAGAATAGAGAATTTTAGTTTATGAGTTTATGGGTGTGTGAATGACTAAACTTAGCATTTTTCCTTCATGTTCATGGTATGCTTCCATCAAAGCCATCAGAGGTGACCCCTGAGTGAGAGACAAGCCTGGCATATTGTAGATTCATCGATGACTATCGTGGAGGTTGAGAGATTAGGAGGTAGTTGATCGATAGGACCACTGAAGGTTTATATTTTTGGTTCCATTGCTCGGACCTCACTTGAAAAGATCGTTGAAGGATTTTTTAGAGTTCAATTCTACATTCGACAAAAAGAGATCATGAGAGAGCACGTGGAGAGAAAGTTGAGAGGAGAGAGAGCTAACGCGATGTTAGCCACTTTAGAACCTTTCGTATATCTTGTAGTGATCTATGATGCGTTCGAGGTCATTCTTTATATCTTGTTCACTTAGAAGGGTTTGAGGAGAGTTGAAACTGGATAGAACAAGAGTTGTAGAGAAAGGCGGAGGAAGAAGTTATTAGAGGAGAAAAATTTGAGATTTTATGAATTCTGCTCTCTTGAAAATTTATACAGTCGCTGTCAGATTTTCTGTGTTTTTTAATTTCTTGTGAAACTTTCAAGTATTCTGGAAAGGCTAATATGCTATTTAGGATAACAGAAATCATGGGGAAAGGTGGTCTGAAGGAGATATAAATTTTCAAAGTTGAGGGGGTTTATTCACAAGAGTTTAGAAATTCTACTCTCTGGAAAATTTATACAGTCATTGTTAGATTTTTTGTGATTTATATTTTCCTATGATAATTTTTAGTATTTTAGCTTGGATAGAAGAGGTGAATAAGCAAGCGTCTTCAATTGCTACAGTTTACCATGAAAGAGATTATTAAAGGCTTGGGAATAAGAGATAAGAACCATCTAGTAAAAGTACTTCTCTCAAGGAGTGGTTATGTGACTTCTGATTCTAATAGATGAACTAGTGACTATTGGAAACAGAAAATCATATGATAGGAACTGTTTTGAAAGTGAACTCAATTCATTCTTCTAATGAAGAAATATCAAAAGATGATTGTTCTTTTATTACATCACTCATACGTGACTCGTTCCTTTCTCATCCATTGTAAGGAGAGACTCGAACAAGAAAAAATAGAAGGAATAGGAGATTTAACGAAGGTTTACAAGCACCAAGTTATTTCCCAAGGTGATTCTAACTACCTTTTTGAGACAGTTAAAAATAAAGAATCCATGTGTTATACTTTCAGCTATATGGATATGAAGAAGTAACTGGAGATACATAGAACTGACGTGGATAAGAATGCAAGACTTGCTTGACAAGAAACAAGGAATGATCAACCCACCAACGACGTGGTTATCATGAGGAGATTCATGAGTTGAAAGAGATTGGGTTTTTTTCGTGAAATGGAGAATTCAGAAAAGATTTCTCTCCTAATGGTTGTCAACAACAGAATTATACACCTCGGATATATGTGGAATAAAATAATTTGTATATAATTTTACCAAGAAGAAAAATATTGATCACAAATAATATAATCTTAGTAATGGTTATAGTTGATGTAATCAGATCCAAATAATACCTACCAACAACACTCGACAATCAAGTTATGTCATTCGAGTTGTGACTTGAGTACTGCACAACTTGAATTGCATAACTTCAAAAAGCAATGAATGTGTTAGCGTTTTCTTGGAGATATCAATAAGTAAAACTTTACAGTAGAAACTGGATAAGTGCAATGCTTTGGGAGTAACCTCCAGTAGTGCTCTAGTTTGTATTCTTCGGTTAGTGCACTTTTTATCATTTTTGGCACTTGCAAACGTATTCGATAAGTGCAAAATGATTCTTAAGGAGGTTTAGATAACAACTGGCTCTAGAGAGTTTTTTTTTATACAGAGGTAGTTTTCCGAGTTTTGTATAACACCATGACAGAGAAAGAAATGTCTAATGGGATGTTTCATCTCTTATTGAGTATTGTCATCAAAATATGAATTGAATTGAATATCACTGCTCGATTCTCTCAATTCCTTAGAAAAGAACAAACATTTGAACAATAAGTCCAATACTGCAATCTTGAATTAGTTCGAATTAGTTCATGGTTTGCATTACAGATTTGTTTGTAACAGATTTGGTTTCAAGTATCCCTGCACTAATCCAAATCAAAAATATTACACTTTTCACGTATATTCTTTTGAGGAGTATATCGAGAACATGGACTTGTCCAAAGACTGCAATTATTGATAATGAACTCAGAGAGTTCCGACTGTAACAAGTAAACTATGGAATAAATGTTGACTTATCAAGAGCTAACCAGACCTCTACACCTATCGTCATGAGTTCAACATCCTATCCGTGCCATCGATTCAATAAATCAACGTCTGATAAACCGCTACACATATCGTCATGGTTCAGCTTCCTATCATATGTCATCGATTGAGTATAAGGAATAGAAAATAACAACTATCTGTGTACTATTCTCACAATAAAGACAAAGGAGATATTATAATTTTAGATTAGTTTTAGATTAGGTTAGTTAAAGAAATTTCTATAATGTTTGTCATAAAAAAATATTAGAGGAAAATATCTCTCTCCTCTGAACTCTGAGTATAATGTTAACAAAGAAACCTTCAAACTTGATAAACAAAGAGAAACACAGCTAGGTGAATATACATTGATGCTTTAATATCCACATCTCTTGAAACTAGTAAGTTATAATTTTCAAAATTTAATTAATACAAAGTCATACGCATGAAAGCCCAGTGCGCGTTATTTACTCCACCTTGGAGATTCATTTCTTCACTTCCACTATGTTGTCCAAAGTTGACAACAAATAGCGTTTCCATTCCTTTTTTGTAGTTTGGTGCCTTAGTTCTTTAAGGCTATAAATAATAACTCTGACTATTACAATCACAAAACTTATGGGCAAAAGTTGTGTTGGAGCGATGTCATGTGAGAGAATGAGAAGAGAGGGAATTCTTACAGCCCGCAATCACTAAACAAACACATATTTTCAAATTCAACATGAATTCTAGTATTGAACGTTCCGAGGTTGTACAGAAAATTATCCAAGTGATTTAACTATTGAGACCCAGTCACTAAACAAACACAGATTTTCAACGGACGAATATAAGACCTAATAGGGGTGTCAAAATCTGCCGCGTCTTATAGAAAATGTTCCTGTGATACCAACACACAACGACAGCAATTTATGCCGCGGTAGATTTTCGTGAGGAGTCCTGCCGTCACCATCCGAACGGGAGGAAGAAAATATGATCCACGTATCATTTTTTGACAACCCCTTTTATATATGACATGTAGTATTGAACGATGGGTGGTTGTAGAGAACACTGTCAGAAAATACTTAACTGCCGTACCTCGAGGTCAGATTCGGCACATTTTTGCCGAATATTATTTCTCTTACAAAATAGAATTCGGCAATCTTCAAAATGAGAAGGCAATTCGTCAGACTTTCGAGTATTTCCTAAAGTTTAAAAAATCCAACTTTCCACTTCACTCACAATCAAATACTTTACAAACTTACCGGTTTCTATCCTTGAGATTTCAAAATTTTACTCATTTGATTCTAAGAAACTTTGTTTGACGTCTGTCATATTTTCTGTCGAATCTAACCCCAAAGTACGGTATTGGAATCGAAGCAAATGTAAGACTATATATTCACCATTATATATGATGCGCAACCACTCATCCTGCGTTACAATTCCTGACGCAGATGCTGAATACTCCCAGCCTTTCGATCACACATAGTTTTTCTACTCCGCTCGGAAGCAGAAAAGCTCTGGTTACCACATCGCAGAAACAGTACCGCATCACCCACCGAGACAGTTGAAGAGGCCTTTCCATGGACCAGCAAGCAAGTCCATCAACTGAGGTACTGTCCAGTCTCAAATGTTGCTTATCATGTCTACCCGCTATGGAATGGAACCCTGAACATCCCTTTTCCCAGGTGTTCGTTCCATTCATCTTCTTGTTGCTAACCACGTACGGCTCCTCACATGACAATGGTCACGGAACCGAGTCCTCCACATGTTGCAGGAGAAGGAAAACGCGGTAAAACATATCCTACCCTCTACTTCCCTGCCACACCCTTACCTCATTTACAAATTAACCTGCTCACAATCTACCGTTGTTATTTGCCTCTGCACTAAACACTGGTGACAAAATCAAACATGGCCCGAGACCATGCCGAAAGTAATCTTTCCGAGTTCCCTTTCCCTCATTAAAACCCTATCCCCTAAGTCTAAGATTCCGAAGATCAAGAGATCATAGTTGTCAGTTTCCCTAAGCTGAGCAACTGCATAACCCTGCAAACTCCAAGGATTTCTTCCCCTGCGTACATCTGCCTCTTCGCTAAATGTTCTCAAATGTCCAAATTTCAATGGTCGCAGACCAACACAACTGCTCAACTATAATAGGAGTTTCAGCCCTTCCCATCCGTTACATCTAGATACACGTTGACCTATCTGCTATAAACAATAACATTAAAGGGTGTACAGATACTGGAAGTACAAGTCCTCCTTTTGCTGTACCCAGCTAGTGTGTTCCACTTCAAGAGCACTGAATTGCCTGACATTAAGTTTACCACATTTGTGGCTCAGAACCGCTGGGATCAGTTTACCATACACTAATTTAGAACCTGATTTATGTTTCAGCCGTTTTCAGATGAGGGAGAGCTCCAGTGGCCAGTACCGACTCCCGCTAATTTAGTTTGCGCTAGTTTAGAGAGCACTTGTCTCAAATCTAATGACTAATGAGTGAGCAGTGTCGATTCTGCAACTCTGGCAACACTGATCATCATTGACATCCTAGCTTATATGGACGGCAGCTGAACCTATGCAGACTGTCCTGTTTTCTGAGTTTCTATTGTCTGGAAACTTCTAACTGGACAAAGAAACAAACCGGAAGAAATGAAGGTGGCAATAAGGCTGAAGCCCCCGTGGAGATAACTGAGAGTCATGGGGAATCAAATTACAATACAATTTCGTAAGAACTAAAATCATGGTCCAGTCTTGTGCGCAAATACTACACAGGAGCAGGCGGTTCCCATTGGCCCGCTTGTTCTCCGTCTTGTTCCCATCGCTCGCTGCCTCCACCATTCCCTTCTCCGTCCCAATCACGCCTCCTTTTCTTTCCTTCACCGTGTCTTGACCTCCGGGGTGCTTCATCTTCGCTCTCACTCTCATCCTCTTCGTTGTCCCCAGTGTAAGCAGCACCCCCAAATCCAGACCCCTCTTCACCCTGATGTCTTTGACCACCTCCCGGAAATTCAGTTTCACTATCAGCCTGAACACCCTCTTCAGCAGAAGAACCTGATCGCACTTTGGCTGATGCTTTACCTTCTTCACCGGTCGTCGCACGGTCGTTTCCGGAATTTCTATCAGCCCTCCGTCTTTTCTGCTGTTCACCCGGACCCCTACCTCCCCTACCAGCGCCACCAGCAAAAGGAGGGCGAAACCCTGCTCCTAAAGGTCGTGGAGGACGGCCGCCCATTGGGCCAACCGGAGGTCCACCCATAAAGTGAGGTGGCCTTGCACCTCCACCCATCATCATTCCCGGGGCATGAGACCCTGGAGGACCCATCATTGCGGGACCGTTTGGCGGAAACATTCCGCTTGGCGGAGGTGGTCTTCCATGGAAAACCATCCCGGGCCCGGGACCATCCATTGGTCCAAAGTTCATACCCGACGCAGGACCCATACTGGGGAATTCAGGACCACCAAAGGCAGCTCCAGGGTGAGGAAAAGGCGGAAACCCCCTCCCAGGCCCACCAGGATGACCTCCGAACATATCCCCTGGGCCCATTCCAAATCCATCCCCTGGACCCATTCCGAACCTTTCAAAGTTCCCCATGCCGAACCCTTCGCCCCTTTCAGGATGAAATCCCATGCCTCGTCCGCCAGGGCCACCTCCCATACCTCCTCTCCCTCCCCTCCCCATGCCGTAATGATTCCACATCTGTCCAGGACCCATCGGTCCCCTAACCCGACCCGGGTTTGCACCCACTGTCTGGCTTGACCCATCATCATCGTCGCTATCATCTTCCTCTTGATCATCATCATTATCTTCGAACGGTATTATATCCGTGTCATCAACATCTAATCCAGCAGCAGGGCCACCTCTTACTTTTTCCTCCTCACGTTTTGCCTCTCCTTGCTTGGCAGCATCCTGTAGAATACGTCCAGTCAGTTACCTAGCATGCAACACTCGAGCAAAGTTCAAAGATTTCGGCACGAAACGTTTAACCTGTTTATCGACTCACAATCCAAAACCTGCCATAAAAGCAACAGATATCACCATACCACTACGTCACTTAGATCCTTACCATGAGCTCACTGTCGGGCTCCATGTATAGGAGCTGGGCAAGCTGCTCACCGACAGCAGGTTCCAGCTCTTGACAATCGCGGCTTATCTACAATTCCACGAGATACAGTGAATCATTAACAGGCTTTGCTTAGACTGTCAGCGGAACTCCAAGTTTAAGAACTCCTTTGCTCTCTGTGGAGAGCAAAGGAAACTACGGATAAGTTTCTTTCTAGCCCTCTCGTTGGTAAAATGTCCACAACGTCAGTTTAAAACTGGCATATATCTTATGGCTGTCTAGAGATTGATCAAACTGACAGATTAATGTACCTTCACGGGAAGATTCTCGTTGAATGGATTTCGTAGATGTCGTGTCTTGTTGAAAGAGAGTTCACAGAGCTGCATAATCAGCACAAACTTGAGTTGAACTGATTGAAAAAGAACATGCGCTGGAAACAGTAGAAGAATTCGTCTCAGAAAATAACAAACTCAGACAAAAGAACTATAACAGTCTGGTATACAGTACCAGACGATCGGCAGAGGTTTAGAGTCCTAAATGTAATATTCTTGTTTACTTCAAGATAACCGCTTCATCTCGTTGTGAGTTGGATTGACGTTGCTCTGGTGGTGTAAATCATTAACCGCATGGACGTAACCAAAGACAGCAAGCAAGGTTCCCATCATTTATGAGAAATCTTGGGACACTAAACGCCCGACAGAGTGCCGGAGAGCCCTCTACCCTCAGCTTTTAGACTCGAGCTAGGATAACGCAAATGGCCAGAACCCTTTTCTTTCAAGATCATGCTCCTCAAATACCTTCAACCATTTTAACCGGAAATTGCGACCGTAATGGGCAGTTCCGTGGGCATACTTCCATCCCCCTCCTCCAGCTACACCGCCAATTTTCGACATCATTCGTGCGCAACCCTGAAAGAAATCCCGAGACCGAGAGGATCAGTGGAGGTCACAAGACTTAACTTGTGACCTACTTCTTAGTATAACTTGTGGCATACTCTTATGGGAGCCAGATGGGAGAGACGGGGGGGGTGGGATGGGGAAGGCCTCTATCACCTGACAAATAAGTTCCAGCAGGCCTCTACTAGTAAATCACGAGGCTACACAGCACAAGGATATTAGAGACTGACACGAACCTGGAAGTGACGAGTCTCGTTCACCGAGAATATGAGAATTACGTGATCACACGTATCATAAGCCTCATTCAGCTTGGACTCGTTATTTCGATGGGTCGCCCATAAACCCCTCTCGACAGAAAGCTCTAAATTCTCTCTGTTGCTGCTCTTGACTATGAAGAACCTGCAGATATACAAGACTCACATTAACAGTAAGCTCACACTAAAACTACACTCAAACACATACACACCCATAATACTAAGCAAAGAGAACAAACGGGAAACAAATACGGATGAGGAGACTCCAGTTCCATGTGGGCAACATAGCCACTCTCTTCAATTGACAATCAGCACTAGTTAGAGGAACCCAAGGATGTGCAGAAGCAGGATGAATCAGACTTCTCGAGCTAATATAAACTCGTTACTATATGTTCCTCCTTCATTCCCCATACCTACTTAGGTCCTAACAACAAACCTTCAACGGTTTAACAGCAGTACAAACTGAAAGCGTTGCATCACAGGAGAACCATGAAGCAACCTGCAAAATCCGTGAGGAAGAGGAACTGCTGCAGACGTAAAAGTCGGTGGGTTAGGTGTCCCATTCGCCATTGGGTGTGGCGGAACCGGAGGGGACGGTGGTGGCAGAGCTGCTGGCTGCTGTTGGGGCGAAGGACGCTGCACGCGAGAATGCTGGACATTATGTGAGTCCTCAGGGAGCACCAACGGTCCAACCGGCCGTACAGGAGCAGCTCCAGGCGGTGGTCGCCACGCCTGCCCATCCCCTTGACTTTGCCCTTGGCCTTGGCCATCGTTCTGCCCCTGTCGTGCTGGTGGGTACTTCCCATGATGCACACCCCCATTGATTGCATAAACACGATGCTGGATTTTCTGAAGGTTCTGCTCTACGGATGGAGGAGGCCCTTGCATTTTTTGGTGACGATATCGGCATTCGGGACCATTTGGGCAAAACCCTAACTTGTACCTGTCCAGCAATACGAGATCATGTCATGAAGGAACAACGAAAGTACAAACTCGATACTCGCAGCAATAATCTATAGATAACATCAAACAGCATGGCATAGTGCTTAGCAGCTCATGTGTGAATGAAGAAAACAGTCCGGTTGCGTCCTTTCCGGACGCAACCGGAAACGGACCCGAACAAGGGGTACTTCAACTGAATTTTGTGTACTAACGCACAAATCAACACGCTGCCTTAATTTCAATAAATAAGTCCGTAAGACGGCAAGGCTGGCTTTCTTTGCTGAGTGCAAGAGTAAAATCAAAGAACAAGCTTGTCACTGATAAAGCCTATACAGAAGCTATTTTGATCAAGATACAATATAAAGAACTTCTACCAAATGTGAAAGAAAACTACCAGCCAGTCCGAACATAGTCGCTTCCACCCGTGAAGAGAAGCTCGATACAGGTCAGCGCAATACTGAACTCATAACTGATGTTGCAAGGATAGGTAATGCCCAAGTTTCAAGTGTTCACCGTCTCAGCCCATCGCAAATCAGAGCCGGAGCTAATATCCTCTACAGACAAAGAGAAGCGATATACGAGAGAAAGTCCTTCTCCTGATGTGGTAACCTCCTCACATTTCCCCTCCTCTAAACTCGTCCTTGTTTCTTAACACAGTCCATGTTGGAGGGTCCAGGATCGAAAGAGTACCGCATACACCATGAGAGGATTCTCTCACAGGGACATAGGTTTGATTCCTTGATGGTGGCAGAATAGGAGCTTCGAGTCAGACTCCTATTCTGCGAGTAAGATTATGGGATTAGACTTGATTTCTCGATTTACCACAAAGCGCTATCCAACCATAAACCATAACCAAGACGAACAACCATCAAGGGCCGCAAGAAAAAGAGTATAGACTTGAGACAATAATGTTGACCGGTCTTTGGGACTGTGGCTCTTGACCCCAGCGATAATGTATAGAGATTAGGTTACACATGATGCTTCAGATTTCAAGTCGAAATATGAAAAAGTACAACGTACAAAGCAACTACCGCCTCAACGAAGTCCATCGACTAAAAACGTTCACAATGAAACTCGGCAGACTTACATGTTGCACTCCTTGATGTCTTCATTAGTATGTTTGTATATACAGTCGGGCTCACGACACTCGCCAAATTTAGCGAAAAAGCGGCAGACCGGCATACGTGCCTTGTCATACTGATGAAGGAATCCACAGGCGTCTCCTTTCATGCAGAGACCGCGTAACCAATGTCTACATACAGTCTGCCGATAGTTCTTCCGGCCCGGTGTCACCTTACCAGAGCCGGCACTCGCTCCCATCGGAGCTGAAGAATTCAGCTGCGCGGAAGAATTGACAGGAGCAGCCATCCCCTGCTGCGGTGCAGAGGGGACAGCAACACCCGACGCGGCATCTAGGCCACCTTCGAAATCAAAACTCAATCCTCCTTCGTCCTCCATTTGTGCTCAAACTCGAAACATTCACATCATTCGCCCCGCCCCTTCCTCCTCCCTTGAAACAAAACTACTGCAATCGATCTCTAAGCTACGTCGGGACAGTGGCAGCAACCACAATCGAAATTGACTTTCTGCCGCGGTAGTGGTCACATCACTGCACTTCTTCAAGACTTCGACGCATACTTCGGTCCCAGCCGCCCCAACTTGGCCGCACCCTCGGAAAACCTTTCCCATTGTCTTGGGTGCACACTCCTACCCGGAGAAGCAGCTCTAGCTCCAGCCTCCGGGCAGACACTGAGCTAGCCAAATGTAGCGGCCTTTTCTCGTTGCTGCCGAACTTTTTGAGGTTGAAATTTGACCTTCTCTATCCTGCTCTCGTCATGGCGACGACACAGTAGCGTGCGGCTTTCTCGTGTTCCCAAGATTCGCCCTCTCATTTACTAGATACCCTATGCTGAGGAAGCTTTGTTCTTCCTCAGTCCCCGAAACCAACAGCAGATCCTCCCAAGTACCCCAAAGTTCAAAATGTCTCCCTCTTTCCTCTTACCTGCTGTTTCCAGTTTTCGAAGCGGGTTGTGTCGGTATTGATCGATTGCAGTGCTGAAGCAGACTATGACTGTGCGGTGCAGATCATGAGTGGATTGTGATTCATGTCAATGGACGAAAGAAGCACGAGAAGACAGTCTTCGTCATCATTAGAAGACGAGAGAGTGTACAATGAGTTAGGGTGTCAAACAGAACTACGTCTCAAACTTGTGATGAACTGAAGAAACTATATGAGCTTCGGAAGCTTGTGGTGAGTTGAATAAGCTAGATGAGCTTTAAAAAAGATGTGCTCACTCGCTGAATTCGAAGAATATATCGACAATGTGATTTCTCGGTGAGTGGAAGACTCCATTCAACACATAATAAAGAACAAGCTGTCAAGTTCTGTCTCTTATGTTAGCATGCAACTCCTCATGATGTTATAAACGTGTAAGCGAAGCAAACACGAACGCGAGCTCTGTTAAGAAGGTGTTGTATTTCAGTCAGTCACACTCTAGTCGAAAGACCTGGCACCCATATGATCAAAAGAGAAACATGAGACAAAATCGATTTCAACTGGGACTGACTGAGTACTGAAAGACATGTGAAAGAAAGTCTAGAAACCTCATTACCGATAGCAATTGTGTAGATTGTTGACGAGAAGCTTTTGAGAATGACAGTTGAGGAGTTCGAGGAACTAAGCGCGGAGAAGTAAGATGGAGTACTAAACAACGTTTGTTCAGCGAAGTCGCATTTTAAAATTGGTTTGAATGCACACTAAAATCGCTTCATTGTGTTTGATGTGGAGCTTGTGATGGAGCACCGGGATGAGTTTCAAGATGTATTGGAAGACCTTATCACTATAATGCATAGTTGTACATTTTATCGATCCATCGAAGATTCCAAGTCCACATTGGAGGATAATGTAGAACTTAAAAGAAATTGAACGACTACATGACTTGGCCCTGTCACTGGTGGAAAGAGCAGATGAGATAGATGTAGTTGCGAAAAGTATTGTTTGAGAAGTGACCACAATAATAGAACTCCAGAGACAACAGAAGGAGGACCTTTCAGAATTTGTGGAAGCATTGCGTAGATTTTAGAGAGTTGTAGCTAGTAGTAGGCTCCACCATAAGTAATGCAAGTGATGTCAGTTCAAGCTGAAGCAGTTGTGTACACATGCCAAGACTACATACAGGATTTTTCAGCAGAAGAGTCTACTCTTTAGAGTTCATATTTTGATATGCTAGAGAAAGAGTACTCCGTTTTCATCTAGTTAAATTTCCATGTGGTATTGACAAAGATTGGATATCTTTTCTGGACAAGACAAATGCCAAAGTTCAAATTTTTTTATTGTCGCTAATAAATATTATCCTCCCAGAGGTTTTTTTTTTTTAATAAACGACCGCAGTCGGTCGAAACGTGGTTTATTAAAGGGCTAAAGGGAGCCATCCAGTACATTGGCGCGACCGTGGCCGGTCAGAACCTTCACTAAATCTTTCCTCAGATCGTCCCTCCGCCCTTTCTCCCTCTTCTCCGCATCTTTCCTCTCATTCGCTTTTCCTCTCTCCTTATCGAAGATCCCCTTCTTGACCTCCGTCTACCTCCGTGATCGACTACTCGAGTTGTTTTTGAGACCCTCGTCGATCTTCCTCATCATGCTCGGGATCCGCGTCTGGACGTGCAGACTCAAGCAATAATTGTTATTGTCAATGATGTCGGCCGCTCTGTAGCGGATCCGCCTCTTCTTTTGACCTCTACGTCCGTAGGCCTTGACCTTCCTCTCGAAGAAGAGACTCCTCCCGAGCCTCGAGGTACGCTTCTCTTTTCCTTCGTGCTTAATTGTGTTCTCAGTCTGCATGTTGATGCTAGCAGGCCGGCCCAACAACCGGCGACAGTCGGACCCACCCGAAACCCTTGCCGTGGCATCGTCTTTGCTCGACCTCGTGCTGTAAACCCTCCATGATCCAATCGATCAACTACCCCCCCCCCCCATCTCTCAACCTCCACGATCGTCATCGATGAATCTGCAAATGTCGGACCTGTCTCTCACTCAGGGGTCACCTCTGATGGCTTTGATGGAAGCACACCATGAACTTGAAGGGAAAAATGCTAAGTTCACTCATTCATACACCCACAAACTTATCAACTAAAAATCTCCATAAACTCATCAATTAAAATCTTCCATTCTAACGACATCTTTCAAGTTCTCATATGCTAAAAATATCCCACACTCTCTATATTACTCAAGTTGTCATTATGACGATGTGAAAACAAGGATGAGGAGCTCTTCTCTACTCCTCTATTTATACATTCTAGGTTTTTACTTTGGTACCCTCCGGTAACTCAGCTGTAACTACTTTTATCAGGTTTTACTAAGATATTACTTAAGGTAAAAGCATTAATCACATGGGCTTTTTATCTTTTCACATGGGCTTATTCCTTCAAAGTCAACAACTTTTAGAAGGATTCTAGAATATTCTCAAAGAATCTCAAATTTCTACCCCCCCTCTACACTAGGATCCACTAAAAAGGAAACATGTGGAATCTCTTCTTGTTTTTAATGTCCACAAAGTCCACAACTTTAATCCCACCACTAATATCAAGTCAAAAAGGAGATAAGGGATACTTTCCACCTCCTTTCTACCTTTTAGACAAGATGACAAGATAGTAGTGCTCACTCTTTAGGAAATATCTGAATTCTGCCAAAAGTACAGTTAAGTCTAATCATAACTAACTTTAGCTAGTCATGACTAACTTGATATCTCCTTAAAGTACTTGGGTAGCAAATAAATATTCTCAACACTTAGTTAGAACTAAATATCTTATTAATAGACAAACTTCCTATGTGTAACATAGGTCGTTACATTTTACACCCGGACTAAATTTTCGCTCCGTCCTCAGAGTGAAGAGAGAACTTTCGTCTATGAAACAACTTCAACTTGTCATGGTTGACACCATCAAATCTCCTTCCTCCCAGTTCTTGAAGGTCATATGTGAAGTTGCTCCACACCTTATCTACAACAAAAGGACCAAAATATCTAGGAAGAAACTTCTTCCTAGCCCTCTTGAATCAGATAGCATCATACAACATTACCCAATCTCCGACTTGAAAAGGTTTTACCTCCCTCTTGCCCAACCGTTTGTCGTAACTCTTCTTTTGATATGCTTGAGCTCGTTCCATCCGGATCATTGCTACCGCTCGGGTCTCTTCCAACTCCATGAGTTGCTCTCTTCTTGATCTGACCCTCGACCTCTTCAACTTTCGTTGAATAGTTTGAAAAGTATCCAATTCGAATTGGATCGGCAACTTGGACTCCACTCCATAAACCAATCGAAATGGAGAGTACCCAGTAGAAGTCTTTGTTGTCGTTTGATACTCCCATAAGATGACATGTAGTCTCTTATCCCAAGTATGTCTCGCAGTCTCAACACCAGCATCTTTGGCGAGCATCATACAAAGTGTAAGATTGGTCTTCTCCGCAAGACAATTAGCATTTGGTTTGTATGAGGTCGTTACTCGTGGCTTGATAGAAAAGTGCTGTAGCATAGCAGTAGTCATGCTTCCTACAAACTCTCCTCCTCTATCTGAGACCAACTCTAGCGGACATCCAAATCTCGTGATGATCCTCTCTCATAGAAATCTACCGACTTGTGTTTCATTAGTCTCTCTCAAAGGTCCAGCCTCTACCCACTTGATACAATAGTCAGTGGCGACTACAATGTATCTATTGCCTCGAGGTGTCTTATTACGAGGACCTACAAAGTCAATACCCCACTTCTCAAATGGTCCTAACACGAGAATTGGTCTTAACAGAGGTGTTCTAGTAGACTTCAGAGCAAATGCTTGACATACGTCGCAAGTTTTGCAATAGTCTAAACACTCTTTGAAAATCCCTCTCCAGTGATAACTCGCATCCAAAATCTTGAAAGCTGTTATCTTATCAGCAAAGTGACCTCCGCAAACAGTTCCGTCATGAAACTCGTGCATTAGCTTGAGCGCCTCCTTCTGACCAACTGCTCTCCTTAGTAACCCATCTGCTCCTTGATGAAATAGAATTCTCTCCACCATGGTGTAAGGTTTGCATCTCTTGATCAACGCATTACGTTCTCGGGTATGCATACCTTCTGGAAAAGAGCCATCTGCAAGGAAACTCCAGATTTTCTTTGCCTCGAGGCGAAGAAAGAAGTAGCGACAAAGACCGAAGAAGCCAAGAACTTGACTTCGGAGCGGGAGGAAGTACTTCACCAGAAGACAGAACAAGGGAAAGAGCACGAAAAGGTTCTTTCACTTGCGAAGAAGGAGATGGATGAGATGCGACTCCAGCGGAACAGGAACCAGAACATCGTCGCAGAGATGACGAAGGAGATTGAAGATCTAAAGCGATGATGTGTGAAGACAGAGGGGCAGGCAGTACAACTTCGGAGCAGAGTGGAGCCGACGCTGAAGAACTACTTCGTCACATATTTGGATACTTCGGAGCTAATATTTATTCGGCAGATTCGACAGGAGTTAGCATCAGCAGATGTAGAGGGTTCTTCGACGAAGAACTGAGTAGCTAGATTGGGACAGAGAGTAGTTAGAGAACTCCGAGAGGTTAGAGCGACTGTTGAGTTCTCGGTTAGCGAGATAGCTAGGGAGTTAGCGATAGGAGCTGGTGTTGTTCATGGTGTCGTTTCAGGCACATGATCTTCATCCGACGGACCAGATGTACACCCGACTTCTTAAGAAGAAGATCCGTCATCTTCGGGAAAATCATTATATAAGCGTTGTGTTGTTCGTGCTCAGTACCTCTATGTGTTTGTTATTTTGGATTTTCTATTTCTTGAGTTTAAGGACCCATTGTGTGTTTGTCAACTTCGGAGATTTATCTACGAAGTATCGAAGTTTGTTGTGGTAGGAATTAGTCTGAGTGCCGAAGACCTTGTTGTTTGACATCCGAAATCAGAGTAGGAGTTTGAGACGAAGTCTGAAAATAGACCAGCACCTGCGAGGTTAGTTACTACGAAGAAGTTTTTGGACGAAGTTGACTTTGGAGGAAGTTGTTCTTTAGTGAAGACACTTTGGAAGAAGTTGAACCTTGTACTTTGGCGGAAGAAGAGTCTTCTTCGCCTGAGTTTTCCGAGAGCAGTAATAGTAGAGATAACTTAGTGTGAAGATACTTAGTGTTTATGGTGTTAGAGGCTACTTAATAGCACTTCAGCAGTACTTCTTTGTTGTGACATTTACCTCTGTGGCTTTGTTTCTCTGTTGTGTATCTGTTTCTTGAGGTCCTTGACCTGTTTAGTACATGTTATGTTATTTGTCAAGACTATCAACTCTGTCTTGTTGGATAGACTTGAGTTTGATCTCTACCGAGAATGATTTATGCCCGTGAGAATAAAAGACAAACATAAAGAATCACCTTTGTCACATGTTTACTACTTTTGGATAATATTTACTTGCATCTCTATGGGTTCGATCCTTAAATTACTACTTTCGAGCATCTTTTGGTTTTCTTGTGTGTTACAAACAGCTTTCAAGATTTTGGATGCGGGTTATCATTGGAGAGGTATTTTCAAGGAGTGTTTAGACTATTGCAAAACTTGTGACATATGTCAAGCATTTGCTCTAAAGTATACTAGAACACCTCCGTTAAGATCAATTCTAATGTTAGGACCATTTGAGAAGTGGGGTATTGATTTTGTAGGTCCTCTTAATAAGACACCTAGAGGCAATAGATACATTGTAGTCGTCACGGACTATTGTACCAAGTGGATAGAGGTTAGACCTTTGAGGGAGACTAATGAACGGAAGTGGGTAGATTCATATGAGAGAAGATCATCACAAGATTTGGATGTCCGTTAGAGTTGGTATCAGATAGAGGAGGAAAGTTTGTAGAGAGCATGACTACTACTATGCTGCAACACGAGTAACGACGTCATACAAACCAAATGCTAATGATCTTGCGGAGAAGACCAATCTTACAGTATGATGCTCGTCAAAGATGTTGGTGTTGAGATTGCGAAACATATTTGAGATAAGAGACTACACGTCATCTTATGGGAGTATCAAACAACAACAAAGACTTCTACTGGTTATTTTCCATTTCGACTTGTGTATGGAGTGGAGTCCAAGCTGCCAATCTAATTCGGATTAGATATTTTTTAAACTATTCAACGAAAGTTGAAGAGATCGAGGGGAGAAGACATTGTCAGATCAAGAAGGGAGCATCTCATGGAGACCCTCACTCATACCCGAGCAATAGCAATGATTCGGATGGAACGAGCTCAAGCGTATCAAAAGAAGAGTTACGACAAACGATTGGGCAAGAGAGAGGTAAAACCTTTTCAAGTCGGAGATTGGGTAATGTTATATGATGCTATCAAATTCAAGAGAGCTAGGAAGAAGTTTATTCCTAGATATTTTGATCCTTTTGTTGTAGATAAGGTGTGGAGCAACTTCACATATGACCTTCATGAGTTGGGAGAAAGACGACGGATAAATCATGACAAGTTGAAGTTGTTTCATCGATGAAAGTTCTCTCTTCACTCCGAGGACGGAGCAAAAATTTAGTCTGGGATAAAATGTAACGACTTATGTTACACAAAAGAAGTTTGTCTATTAGTAAGATGTTTAGTTCTAACTAAGTGTGGAGAATGTTTATTTGCTGCCCAAGTACTTTAAGGAGGTATTAAGTTAGTCATGACTAGCTAAAGTTAGTTATGATTAAACTTAGCTGTAATTTTGGGTAGAATTCAGATATGTCTTAAAGAGTGAGCACTATTATCTTGTCATCTTGTCTAAAAGGTAGAAAGGAGGTGGAAAGTATCCCTTAGCTCCTTTTTTACTTGATATTAGTGGTGGGATTAAGTTGTGGACTTTGTGGGCATTAAAAACAATAAGAGATTCCACATGTCTCCTTTTTAGTAGGTCCTAGTGTAGAGGGGGGTGGAAATTCGAGATTTCTTGAGAATATTCTATAATCTTTCTGGAATTTGTTGATTTTGAAGGAATAAGCCCATGTGAAAAGGTAAGAAGCCCATGTGATTAATGCTTTTATCTTAAGTAATATCTTAGTAAAACTTGATAAAAAATAGTTACGGCTGAGTTACCGGAGGGTATCAAAGTAAAAACCTAGAATGTATAAACAGAGAAGTAGAGAAGAGCTCCTCATCCTTATTTTCACATCGTCGTAATGACAACTCGAGCAATGTAGAGAGAGTGTGATATTTTAACATGTGAGAACTTGAAAGACGTCGTTAGAATAGATAATCTTAGTTTATGAGTTTATGGGTCTGTGAATGATTGAACTTAGCATCTTTCTCTTCAAGTTCATGGTGTGCTTCCATCAAAGCCATCAAAGGTGACCCTTGAGTGAGAGACATGTCTGACATGTTGCAGATTCATCAATGACTATAGTGGAGGTTGAGAGATGGGGGTAGTTGATCAATAGGACCACGGATGGTTTACAATACATACAAGAACTTGTACTTACAAATACATGTTCAAATAACTTAAAGATAGCATGTTCATATACTTGGATCGGCAGAATAAAAGTCTGGAGACACTATATGGTCTTCCCTCAGCTCTCGTCCCTACAACCTCAGGACCTTCCCATGTTGAGGATCTCGATAAGGAGAAATTTGACCTAGCTATTCACTTGGTGGTAACAGCATTAGATTTGGAGAAAACACGAGAAGAAGCTCCAGAAGCCAAGATGTCTTCGGGAAGACAAGAAGAGGAGTAGACTTCTCAAGTATTCATAGTGGAGGTAATGTCTACCTCTGACCTCCATGAGATCACCACAACTTCAAGCAGCGATCAGATCTTGTAGAAGAGCCCAGAAGCGAAGATGGGTACGGCTTCCCAAAGCATCTTCCATCTTCCGGGCCAAGTACGGATAAACACATGGTTTCCAGTGATGTAATGCTACCTCAGCCACGTCATAAGTATCAGCTGAGCAACACATAGTACCAGAAACCGAATTAGCTACACATGCAGGTGCGGTGCCATGGATATCTCATCTGGTGATCAGGAATAGGTAAGAAATTAGTTAGGTCCAAGCCTTTTATACCTCGCTGATTTTTAGAGAATCGGAGTTAGCTATTTTTAGCTTTACAACTCACTTTTGTAGTTTTAGTATACTGCCCATGTGGCAAAGTTAGTTATAACAATAATATGTAAGATTTTCCAAACTGAGAGGAACCGAAGTCCAGGAGGAGGTGGTCATCTGACAATGGACCCTTTTATCCTCTAGGATGTGTTTGTGATTCGAGGGAGTCCCCTCCTATGATTAGGCAGTTTGTTTGACTATTGGTCGGCCATGACCAAGCAACTGTATAAGGCATGCGATTGAGGTTGAGTTAAACACACACGCGCGTGTAGTAGGCTCTGCACATCCGCACCCAAGGGAAAGCACGGAAGTGTAGACAGGAGTAGACAGAGTAGACAAGGAACGGCATCCTCGTGTAGTCCTGTTTCGTTTAATGTGTCGAGGAGTAGGGACAAGAAGCTGAAGGAGTAGCTACCAGAAGCAAATGCAACTTCTTCTCAAAGATTTGATTGATTATTTTGTTTTCGTAAACTTTGTCTATGTCTTATGAGGATTAGGTTCCATCGAATTCATATCTAATTGTGCATGAGAAGTTTTCCTATTGAGTGACAGTAATTGTCAAAAATTGTGTAGTGCCTAAATTCATCTCATGCAGTCCATGGAGCACTTCGGATCCACATATGGATTGTCCATGAGATAGAGATTCCTTGATACATAGTAGTCGAAAGTGAGGACAGAAAAACCAAAAGCTGTATATGTAATACTTTGGCTGAGTACCAAGCAGGGAACCAAGGAGTTAAGCGATGAGAGTGTCGACACAGGTCTGAAACTTTATAAAAGTCCATTTGACCAAAGAAACTGTGGGTGGTAATTAACCCCAGGATTGTCTCGAAATGAAAACCTAAGATACAAAGAAGCTGGCGGATTGCTTCTTATCACATCAGAGGACGTCATCCTCAACAAGAGGACAATGGGACTGTAAGTATGTGTTTAGTCTTTTCCCTCATATTACTACAAGTAAGGATGGCTTGTAAGTCAAGATCCGGACTAAAAGCTTGTCGGAAGATTTATTTCTCTTTTCTCTCTTTTCTTTTATTATTTTCTCTTCTTCTCTTCTCTTCTCTTATCTTCCCATCTTCATTCTATCCTCTACCCGATTACAAAAATCTTGTGTGAGTATCAGTGGATGTGATTGTAGTTGTAGTGCTGCAAGAAGACCAAGAATTTTAACATCTGGTACGTGTGGACATGATGTTCGTCATCAAACTGCTGGTCCATTTCACGAGTTCGAGGAGGAAGATAATGGCATTGGTATGGAAACAGAGATATCAAAGGACAAAGAACCAGCTTCAGTTGAGGATAAGGATGTATCACAACGATGCGAGTGGCGAGTTCACTGTCAACAACATAAAAATTCTAGTAACTTTGCAATAACATTATGTAATATACAACACACTTGTCTTGTTCATTTGCATACTTAGAGAGGGCCTTGCCAAAATTCACAACATCTAGCTGTCTTGATGTGTAACCAAGTAGTTATGGATCTGAATGTACAATGTGAAAAGTTGGTAAATGACTTTCGGTAAACTTTTTAAAAATACACGACATACCAAACTGCATTTAGATTGTGAGAGAAAGTGCGTGACTGTATACAAGATTCTCAAACAAGGTCATTTCACGCTATACCTACCTCTGTCATCACATAAGAGAAAAAGATCCAAATTGTACAATCGAATATCAGACTTGGTCAGATTCAGAGATTTTCAGACGTATTTTTGTTAGTCCATCAGCTTGTCACCGTGCATTGCTATTTTCACAGAAGGTAGTCACTCTTGATGTCTGCCACACCAAGAATAAAAAATATCCTTTTCAGATATTTACAGCGAGTTGTTCAGGTGGAAACAACCAGTCCGTTATTCTCTGATTTGCTGTTACTGCGAGCTAAGACGGGTGCACTTGGACTTGGTTCTGCAGTCTCATGAAGCAGAGTATTATTGGTATAGGACAGCCACATGTAGTGATACTTTATGATCGTTGCAAGAGATTGCTGAATGCAATTAAGCATGTATTTCATGACAATGTCCATGATCACTGTTCACTTCATTTAAAAATGAATGTGAATGCATGTTAGGACCGAGAAGCAGAGAAGGTGTTATAATCTTGCATGTATGCAAGGAAAGAATCTAAGTAAGTGCTCAAATGGATTGTCTTCCTTAGTTTTCTATACATCTGAACTCTTTTGAACTCTATTTTGAATTTTGCACATTAGAAGTTCGTAGTGCTTTGTTCTTTGAACCCTTTTGAACTCTATTTTGATTTTTGCACATCTGAAGTTTGTAGTGTTTTGTTCATGAATGACATTTTTGTGATAGTTTTAATTTGTTACTTGATGACTTACGTGCAACTAGCCGTAGTGGGGCTGAATATATCCGCAAATTTCTGACTCAGTTGTGGACAAGGTCAAAATTTCCTCTTCCTATATATGGAAAGGTGACATCGAACGTGGCAGAGTCTGTTAACAGTGTTCTAAAGATGATATGAGATTTTGGTCCTTTTAGTGTTGTATGTCAGATGTGGACCTATATGATGGGTTCCTTTGCAAAGAGAAAAATGTCCTCTCGGACATATGGAGTGCTCACCTCTTTCATGCTCCAGATATGACGAGAATGATAAAATGTGTGGTCAATTTGTTTGTCATGTGTCAAGAGCAAGAGCTAGTGCAACAAGGAGAATTGCAGCAAAGTCGAGAGACGTCTGCAAGGTTTGGTGATGGAGAGTTGGAAGACATAAGCGTAACTTCAGACTCTCCTTCTGAGTCAAAAGGTGAACATGAAGATGATGAGGAGCGAAACATCGTTAATATAGATCAAGATGTATACTTCGGTGATATAGATCAGGATGTATACTTCGGAGTGAATAGTGCATTCCATGGCTTCTAGTCCCAACAGATGATGACACTTTGGTACAATCTAGGTGATGACACTTTGATAGTGTTTTCTAGATAGCAAGCTGTAAATAAGAACTTCGAGTATAGTCCAGTTGTGCAATATACACCTAGTATGGACTCTAGTTGCAGATGGAGATGATGTTTTGGTATTTGGTTCTTTTTCTGCCAAAGACTTGTAGAGAACGACTGTATTTGTCACTGTTGTATCTGAACAAGGTTTAGGATGTAAAGTGTATTGTAATTTAATCTTCAGAAAAAATATGAGAATTTGAATCCTATCGCACGTGTACAAGTACCTTCTTTTTGTGAAAATTTCGTTTGTTTGATTTCATATCAACCGAGAATTCAATGACATTGCTTCTTGCAGTATGTGAAGGATAAATTCTCTCCTTAGTGCTATGAGGTATAACCTTCTTAAGACAATTAACCAGTTGTTGGGTATGACTGGATGATTGAACTATACATGAGCTCTCTTGAACCTACGACTGCATTGGAAGTGGCTGGAAAATAGTGACTAGTTCGAAAAGGAGACGAGTATGATGCTTTAAGGTTCAAGAGGAGAGGAGAAAGTTTATGAAAGATGAAAGGAGAGGAGAAGAAAGAGTGAGGAGGAGAGAAGACGAGAGAGCGAAGAGAGGAGGAGAGTAGAAGAGAGAGCGAGGAGAGGAGAAGAGGAGAAGAGTGAGTGGAGAGGAGAAGAGCGAGTGAAGAGATCAGAAGTGTGAGGGAGGAGAGGAGTTCTTGGATGAAATCGATCATGAAACAACATGTTTCAACAGATCATGAAACAACATGTTTTGCTCAACCTTATGCAAAACATGTGTTTCATTCATAAGAGGTTCAAGGTTTAGGACGATGAAGGATCTGATTCGGTCATAAGAGAGGCGAAACAGACTGTTTCGCCCTTGTTGTAACTTCAAGATTTTGTGACGAGTGAAACATATTGTTTCACTCATAAGAGCTACAAAACAGGTTGTTTCACCCCTCTTGTAACTTCAAGGCTCTATGATGGAGTGAAACAGACTATTTCGTCCCTCTTGTGACTTCAAGGCTTTGTGACGAGACGAAACATGTTGATCCGCTCATAAGAGTTGTGAAACATACTGTTTCACCCCTGTTGTAACTTCAAGGCTTTATGACGAGACGAAACATGCTGTTTCGCCTCTCTTGTTACTTCAAGGCTTTGTGACGAGGTGAAACATGTTGTTTCGCCTCTCTTGTGACTTCAACACTTGTTTCGCGACTTGTTAACCAACTGTATATCTTCATTGTCATTGTTTAACCATCTTCTTTTTATATTTTTTATAGCGAGTGGAGTTTTGTAGAAAATGAGAGACGGACCCTCTATGTTCGAATATACTCATGAAGAGGAGATATCATTTGAAATGATGTTGGGTTCAAAAAGAAGAAGTTGAGAATGCATAACATGGAGTAGAAGAAGTCGTAGATCAACTCGGATTACTCGTGGCTTTATCTTTTGACTTATCTCGTCTTGATGTAAGTAACTATATTCATAAATACTTTTGTGGCTTTATCTTTACTTTATCTTTATCTTCGTGGCTTTGCTTTTTTTTACTTGTATTCATTCATGTGTAACTTGTATGCATGTAATCATAAATCCTTTCTGTTACATCTTTTTACTTGTATGCATGTAGTTCTTTTAAATATAGGTTGTGAATTTTGCAGATTCCATATTGCGTAGAGTTTATCGAGTCTTATGATGAGGAGATTTGTTGTGCTACTATAAGAGGACATGAGATTTTATTGGATGGGTCTTTTGTTCGTGATGCATTTGTTCAACATTCCCTCGTCCTCATAGTGTTAAGAGGAGTTTGATCGATGATTGGTTTCCTCGGAAACCAATCATCGAGAGAAAACAGAAAAGATACTTGTTATGGATGTATGACTAATGCGAGTGAAGACCAATTTTTCTGCTCATCAATTGTATTCTTTTGGCTCGTCAACGTCCAAAAGAACTACATGGACAATTGGCTTTATATGTGAAGAGTAAAGTTGAAAAGAGTGGAGAGATTATGATTGGTACGTGACTCGACCTAGAGAGCTTTTTTAGAGATTTGTCTATATAAGTTTCATGTCATCAAATGGACATCTCGAACTTGACTAAACACGAGAATTCTACTATGCGCAATGGAAGAACAGAATTATTTACCTATGGAAGTTGCAAGTGGGATGGTATGATACTTTTCTATACTTATTTTTCTGATTGAACTTGAAATTTTGTTTTTCCTTGAAGTCTACACCTTATTTCGTCCGAAGAATTGAGTTGTTCTAACTTTATTACTTTTTATTTCGTTTGAAGAATTGAGTTGTTCTAACTTTCATTTTCATTCTTGATCAAGTATGCAGAGTGTTCGCTTAGGACATGTGTTTCAAGTATAAGACTGTTCGAGAAGCATCATTCGGAAATCATATATACTTGAAAAATTTTATGATTATATATCAGCACAACATGAGCACGAAGGATGTTTTGATGGTGGATGACAATCTAGTGAAGAATTATACCAATCATCCTTTTAATGTTATCCATCCTCCATCTTTTTCTCCTTTCACTAACGATAGTGGTAGGGAGAGTTATTTAAAAGCCACTTTGTTACCTTGACTTCTTTATTGGAAATATAGTCTAGAGGAGACAACTTCTTATATGTAGAGTATATTTTCTCAAATTTTTGCTCAAGATTTTTTTTGGTCCTATGAGAGTACTGGAAAAAGATTACCATGGAGGAGACCAATCTCATACGGAGATCAGTGCCACATGGAGTTTCCATGCATTTTATACATTTTCTTAAGTGAGAAAGATTTATCGAGAAATATGTCTCTCTCAATTTTCCATAGCGTAGACTGAGACATCAATGCACTTTTTATTATTATCATGAGTACAAAAGTTTCGCGAATCATATCTAAGTTTATCCATCTCACTATAAACTTTATGTCTTTGTGTTCTCTGATGCAATGTTCTCATTTGCTACTCTGGCATATACTCTAACAAACACGCACACACACATATATCTTAAATATCTTACCATTGAAAGTTGGGGCTTTATCTCTCACTAGATGGAGCGTAGAGAGATTGATTCGGAGAGTAATATATTTTGAGTAGTGCCAATGTAATTCCGGAGGGAAAACAAGTATGAAGAAATATTCTGTATGTGTTCCTCCCTGTTGACACTTAAGAAGAAGCCACCCTATGCAGCCAGCAGCCGTATAAAGGACGAAATATGTTGTTTCGCTCTTCCTACATAGTAAACTACAACGAAACACTTGTTTCACTCGACGGTCATATGTCACAAACTAGATCAGTTACAACAGGGGTAAACCATCATGTTTTGCCCCTCTTATGAGCGAAACAACTGTTGATATCAATTTTCATTCAAGGTGCTCAATGATATCTGTTTGTATTTATTGTATGCAGTGACAACCAAGCCAAGTTCATTGGCTTGGTTGCCATGCAACATCTGCGAAGAGATGGAGGGTGACGCTTATTGTCTCAAGCTTTCTAATCCATTTTCATCTATTTTGTCTTTGTGATGGCAACAAACTCAGCTTGACATTCGAAACTCAGGAGATCTTGGAGCAAAGTTTACTCAAGTTCGAAAAACAAATTTGTAAAAGCCAATGACCTTACTCGAGCAAGCACAATGTCCTCTCCAAGATGTGATTCAAAACACCGGAGCTTACTACCAATGTGAAGTAGACCTCAAAGAAAATAGATGTGTTGTACCTCTAGGTGACGACGTGGGACGGGCTGTGGCTCGACACACCGGGTCTGTGAGGCGGGCCGACAAGGTCTCTCCATCCTCCTACGTTGTCTGTAAAGAGTATAGAGAAAGAGGCTCTTCAGGAGATAGTTCCAAATCTGATAGCCTGCCGTAGGGGGACAAGAAAGGAATCTACTCCGAAGGCGACCGGAACCTTGACGAAGTCAACGGAGAGAGACATTGGGAAAGCGTCCCAGAACAAGGTCAAGCCAACGAAGAAAGGAAACATAGCAAAGGCTAGGAGCCTGCTGGCAGCAATGGATCCCTTGAAGCACTAAGGTACCTTGTTTGGTTATGGGGAAGAAGGAACTAGAGGACGACAAACAGAATTTGGTTAATGCAGAACACACTAAAATTATCCTCGTGGAATTTGAGAGGGCTAGAGGACCTGCATCGCCTGACTATCCTTCGAAGGTGGCTGAGGAGAGATAGACAGCAAGCAGACATCATAGCCCTACAGGAGTTGATAGCAGAGGAACAAAGACTGGAAACCAACCTGAAACAATTAATAAGCGAAGGCACCAGAATAGTGGATTACAGGGAAGGAGGGAGAGAGGGAGCAACCATACTGATAAAAGATCACATTAAGGTCATAGAGCAAGGAGTCAGAGAGGACGGATCGGTCGCCTGGTGTGTCATCGACTCGTTGGTGGGGCCCTTGGGGGTTGTCTCGATTTACGCCCCAAATAAGCATGAGGGCAGACGTCACATATGGAAGTGGCTGGCTGCAAAAACAAGTGAAGGGAAGTGGATCATGATGGGGGATTGGAACATGGTGGAGCTCCCCGATGATAGCGTGGTGAATTTTGACATGACTTGGTGGAGCTCCCCGATGGTCCCTCTTCGCTCCTTCACGGCAGCGAACTTCGTCTGTGGAGGAACGTCCTCCTAAGTGCTGACCTCGTTGATGCGCTTTTCGTTGCCCTCAAAAGAGAAGGTCCTGTGTACACCCGGCAAGTTAGAACAGGAGATCGGCTAGATCAAGCCAGGCTGGACAAATTTTATTTCAACAATAGCGCAAAATGGTGCTCGACTATCTCCAAAATTGTGCATGACGGCAGACAGACCCTCTCGGACCACATTCCGATAACTGTAGAGGTCCTCCTAAAAGAAGAAGAGACGGATGACAAGATAAAGAATGCGACTTACTTCAAGATGGACGCGTCGTCCTTGGAAAACTCGAGAGTGAAGGCGAAGGTGGAAACAGTTTGGAGGGAACAATGGAAGACTAGCGAGGACCCAAGGACGAAGTGGGCTCTGGGATGGACGAAGGTAAGGAAAATTCTAGTGGAAGAGAGAAGATCAGGCAGCCAGAGAACTGCATGCAAGGGGGCGCAGGAGGCAAAACTGCAAAGATTGAGAATCCTCGCCAGAGAGGATAGTATGAAGAGATGAGGACGAGATTGCAAGAAACAGAGGAAAAAGTAAGGAAGAAGGAACACCAAGAAGCCATCATCTGGAGAAAGCGGAGCCGCATCCGATGGCTGAAAGAAGGGGAAGCCCCCTCCTGGTATTTCATCGCTCAATTAAAGGCGAAACAAAAAAGAGAGGCCATGAAAGTGGTTCTTGAGAACGGACAAATAACGGAGGATCACGAAGAAATTCTGAAAAAGGTTCACAGGTTTTACGCGGATCTGTACAAAGAAGACCAGGAGGTGATCAATAATAGAACCAATAGGAAGGAGGTCTTGGAACTTACCTCCAAATGGATCACAGCGGAGGAAAATGCTCTCATGGTAAGACTCCCGACTCAAGAAGAAGTGGAAAATATTGTGATGAACTTCTCCAAGGAGAAGTCGCCCGGTCTCGATGGAGTGACCTACGAGATGCTACAGACCTGCTGGCCCTTCATTAAGGAGGAATGTACGGAGATGGTTAGAGAATTCTGGAGGACGAAAAGGACTGACTGGAAGTCTCTCTAAGGTGTCATCAAACTCATCCTGAAAGACGGAGAGCGGAACCTCCTGGGGAACTGGAGGCCGATCTCCCTTCTCTCAGCTACCTATAAGCTGCTTAGCAAAATTCTGACGGAGCGGTTTAAAGTGGTGGTTGGAAATGTCATCGACGAGCAACAGACTGGTTTCATACAAGGGAGAGATATCTATGATAATATTCTAAGCTTTAAGCTAGCTCAGGAAGTGGCGAAAGCGAAGAGATGGACCCCGCTGTTTACGAAGATCGACTTTATGAAGGCCTACGATAGGGTGTCGAGGGACTACCTATAAGACACCATGGAACAGATGCGTTTTGACCCCCACTTTATCGATCTCTTAAAAGGTCTAACGGAAGACGGACAATCGAAAGTGCATATCAACGAAGGCTTTAGAGAAATTTCTGACTTGGGGAGGGACATGCGTCAGGGGTGCCCGGTAGCCCTTTTCCTGTTCGTCATAGCTACGTAGCCACTTATGAACATGCTAAAGAAGGCGAGGGAGCAGGGCCTGATCGAAGGTTTGTGGACGAGAGAAGGCCCCCCTCTCATTCACCAGCTCTTCGCGGATGATACTGACCTGTAACGACCTATGTTACACATAGGAAGTTTGTCTATTAGTAAGGTATTTAGTTATAACTAAGTGTTGAGAATGTTTATTTGCTGCCAAATTACTTTAAGGAGGTATCAAGTTAGTCATGACTAGCTAAAAGTTAGTTATGGTTAAACTTAGCTGTACTTTTGGCAGAATTCATATATTTCTTAAAGAGTGAGCACTACTATCTTGTCATCTTGTCTAAAAGGTAGAAAGGAGGTGGAAAGTATCCCTTATCTCCTTTTTGACTTGATATGAGTGGTTGGATTAAAGTTGTGGACTTTGTGGGCATTAAAAACAAGAAGAGATTTCACATGTTTCCTTTTTAGTGGGTCCTATTGTAGAGAGGGGTGGAAATTCGAGATTCCTTGAGAATATTCCAGAATCATTCTAGAAGTTGTTGACTTTGAAGGAATAAGCCCATGTGAAAAGGTAAGAAGCCCATGTGATTAATGCTTTTACCTTAAGTAATATCTTAGTAAAACCCGGTAGAAGTAGTTACGGCTGAGTTACCGGGGGTACCAAAGAAAAAACCTATAATGTATAAATAGAGGAGTAGAGAAGCTCCTCATCCTTGTTTTCACATCGTCGTAATGACAACTTGAGTAATATAGAGAGTGTGAGATATTTTTAGCATGTGAGAACTTGAGAGACGTCGTTAGAATGGAGGATTTTAGTTGATGAGTTTATGAAAATTTTTAGTTGATAAGTTTGTGTGTGTATGAATGAGTGAACTTAGCATTTTCCCTTCAGGATTCATGGTGTGCTTCCATCAAAGCCATCAGAGGTGACCCCTGAGTGAGAGACAGACCCGACATTTGCAGATTCATCGATGACGATCGACAAGTTGAGAGAGGCGAGTTTCATCTACGAGGTGGAGAACTCAGAATGGGTTTCACCCATTGTGATTGTCAAGATGAAGAATGGTAAGCTGCGAGTGTGCATAGACTATAAGAAGCTGAATGCAGTTACCAAGAATGATTATTATCCTCTACCATTTATAGATGAGATTTTGAAGAAAGTTGCTGGTCATGAGTGGTACAGCTTTGGTGATGGTTATTTTGGATACAACCAGATCAAGATAGCACAGGAGTACCAGTAGTTGACTACTTTCACTACTCCTTGAGGAACATTTGCATTTCGAGTGATGCCATTCGAACTGTGTAATGCTCCGGTCACGTTTCAGAGGTTCATGAACAAGGTGTTCGAACCATTCATAAGAAAGTTTGTTCGTGATTTCATTGATGATTTCTGTGTGTACGGAATAAAGGAGGACCACTTTGATCATGTGATCAAAGTTCTGCAGCTGTTGGAGCAAGCTAATGCTTCTTTGAATCCAGAAAAATGCATCTTTGGCTGCGAAGAAGGTCTGCTGTTAGGACACATCATTTCCAAGAAGGGGATTGCGGTAGATCCGGAGAAGGTGAAGAAGATTGTGGATCTTCCATTTCCAATCAACTTGACAAAGTTGAGACAGTTTCTTGGGATGGTTGGATATTATCGTAGGTTTGTCTTTTCCTTCTCAAATAAAGTAATAGCTTTGACTATGTACATGAAGAAGGGAGTTGAGTTTGACTTGATAGTGCATGATCAGAAGGCAAAGGAAGCATTTGAGGAGCTGAAAAAGGCATTGGTGACAGCTCCTATACTTGCTAAACCTGAGTGGAGTAAAGCATTTATTCTGTATATGGATGTCTTCAATGTAGCTATCGGGTGTACATTAAGTCAGTTAGATGAAGATGAGCATGATCATCCTATAGCTTATGCTAGTAGGTAGTAGGCAGATGGTGCCAGCGGAGAAGAATTATTCCATGACTGAACGAGAAGGATTAGCGGTGATCTTCGGATTGAAAAAATTCTGACATTACTTGCTAGGAGGGAAATTTTCCATAATCACAGATCACAAAGCTTTAAAGTATATCTTTAATAAGCCTAATGCCGAAGGTCGTATTGCCCGTTGGAAGATCCTTCTAACAGAATACGATTACGTGATCGAAGATAGACCAGGGAAAAAGCATGCGAATGCTGATCTTTTGTCGAGGGCTTATGATGATGAGGGAGAAGAACCGTTTGATGATTCATTTCCAGATAAACATCTGATGACTATCACAAGCATTGAGGAGATACCGGACGAGTACAAGGAAATTTGGAGTTTCCTTGTAGATGGCTCTTTTCCAGAAGGTATGCATACCCGAGAACGTAACGCGTTGATCAAGAGATGCAAACCTTACACCATGGTGGAGGGAATTCTGTTTCATCAAGGAGCAGATGGGTTATAAGGAGAGCAGTTGGTTAGAAGGAGGCATTCAAGCTAATGCACGAGTTTCACGATGGAATTGTTTGCGGAGGTCACTTTGCTGGTAAGATAACAGCCTTCAAGATTTTGGATGCGGGTTATCACTGGAGAGGGATTTTCAAAGAGTGTTTAGACTATTGCAAAAATTGTGACGTATGTCAAGCATTTGCTCTGAAGTCTACTAGAACACCTCCGTTAAGATCAATTCCCGTGTTAGGACCATTTGAGAAGTGAGGTATTGACTTTGTAGGTCCTCTTAATAAGACACCTCTAGGCAATAGATACATTGTAGTCGCCACTGACTATTGTACCAAGTGGGTAGAGGCTAGACCTTTGAGAGAGACCAATGAAACAGAAGTCGGTAGATTCCTATGAGGATCATCACAAGATTTGGATGTCCGTTAGAGTTGGTCTCGGATAGAGGAGGAGAGTTTGTAGGGAGCATGACTACTGCTATGCTACAACACTTTTCTATCAAGCCACGAGTAACGACCTCATACAAACCAAATGCTAATGGTCTTGCGGAGAAGACCAATCTTACACTTTGTATGATGCTCGTAAGATGTTGGTGTTGAGATTGCAAAACATACTTGGGATAAGAGGCTACATGCCATCTTATGGGAGTACTGAACGACAACAAAGACTTCTACTGGGTACTCTCCATTTCGACTGGTTTATGGAGTGGAGTCCAAGTTGCCGATCCAATTCGAATTGGATAATTTTCAAACTATTCAATGAAAGTTGAAGAGGTCGAGGAGAGAAGAAGTGGTCAGATCAAGAAGAGAGCAACTCATGGAGTTGGAAGAGACTCGAGCAGTAGCAATGATCCGGATGGAACGAGCTCAGACGTATCAAAAGAAGAGTTACGACAAACGGTTGGGCAAGAGGGAGGTAAAATCTTTTCAAGTCGGAGATTGGGTAATGTTGTATGATGCTATCAGATTCAAGAGGGCTAAGAAGAAGTTTCTTCCTAGATATTTTGGTCCTTTTGTTGTAGCTAAGGTGTGGAGCAACTTCACATATGACCTTTAGGAGTTGGGAGGAAGGAGATTCGATCGGGTCAACCATGACAAGTTGAAGCTGTTTCATCGACGAAAGTTCTCTCTTCACTCCGAGGACGGAGCGAAAATTTAGTCCGGGGGTAAAATGTAACGACCTATGTTACACATAAGAAGTTTGTCTATTAGTAAGGTATTTAGTTATAACTAAGTGTTGAGAATGTTTATTTGCTGCCAAAGTACTTTAAGGAGGTATCAAGTTAGTCATGACTAGCTAAAAGTTAGTTATGGTTAAACTTAGCTGTACTTTTGACAGAATTCAGATATTTCTTAAAGAGTGAGCACTACTATCTTGTCATCTTGTCTAAAAGGTAGAAAGGAGGTGGAAAGCATCCCTTATCTCATTTTTGACTTGATATGAGTGGTTGGATTAAAGTTGTGGACTTTGTGGGCATTAAAAACAAGAAGAGATTCCACAAGTTTCCTTTTTAGTGGATCTTAGTGTAGAGGGGGGTGGAAATTCAAGATTCCTTGAGAATATTCTAGAATCCTTCTAGAAGTTGTTGACTTTGAAGGAATAAGCCCATGTGAAAAGGTAAGAAGCCAATGTGATTAATGCTTTTACCTTAAGTAATATCTTAGAAAAACCCGGTAAAAGTAGTTACGGCTGAGTTACCGAGGGTACCAAAGTAAAAACCTATAATGTATAAATAGAGGAGTAGAGAAGAGCTCCTCATCCTTGTTTTCACATCGTCGTAATGACAACTTGAGTAATATAGAGAGTGTGAGATATTTTTAGCATGTGAGAACTTGAGAGACGTCGTTAGAATGAAGGATTTTAGTTGATGAGTTTATGAAAATTTTTAGTTGATAAGTTTGTGTGTGTATGAATGAGTGAACTTAGCATTTTCCCTTCAGGATTCATGGTGTGCTTCTATCAAAGCCATCAGAGGTGACCCCTGAGTGAGAGACAGACCCGACATTTGCAGATTCATCGATGACGATCGTGGTGGTTGAGAGATAGAGGGGGTAGTTGATCGATGGGATCGTGAAAGATTTACATTTTTGGTTCCGTTGTCGGGACCTCACTTGAAGGGATCATTGAAAATGTTTAGAGTTCAGTTCTATGTTAGACAAAAAGAGATTATGAGAGAACACATGGAGAGAACGTTGGGAGGAGAGAGAGCTAACGCGATGTTAGCAACATTAGAACCTTTCGTGGATCTATGACGCATTCGAGGTTATTCTTTACATCTTGTTCACTTAGAAAGAGTTTGAGGAGAATTGAAAGAGGATGAAACAAGAGTTGTAGAGAAAGGAGGAGAGAGAAGTTATTAGAGGAGAAAAATTTCCGAGTTTGAGGATTTCTGCTCTCTGGAAAAATTTTACAGTCATTGTCAGATTTTCTGTGAATTTTATTTTCCAGTGAAACTTTCCAGAACTGTAGCTTGGCTGATAACCTATCTATTACAAAAGAAATCATAGGAAAATGTGATCTAGAGAGGGAGCAATGAATTTTCAAATTTGAAGGGGTCTATTTGTGAGAGTTGAGGAATTCTGTTCTCTGGAAAAAGTTTACAGTCATTGTCAGATTTTCTGTGATTTTTATTTTCCTGAGAAACTTTCTAGTGTTTAGATTGGCTGATAAGCTATCTAGGACATTAAAAATCAAGAGAAAAGGTGGTATGGAGAGAGAGCCATGAATTTTCAAAGTTGAGGGGGTTGAAAGTCATGAGAAAAGTAAAAATATACAAATTTCAGTTCTCAAAAAATTTGTACAGTCAGCACCATCCCTTTTGATTAAGGAATTTTCTATCGAAACTTCATTAGTTAGTAGCTTGGAGGTTGAGCTACTGGAGATCACAAAAATCTTGGAGAGATCTCTTACCGGTTAAGAGATATACGGTTCGACATACAAGGAGGTCTTGACGATACGTCATGAGGAATCCAGTTCGAATGTCGAGGTTGAAGAAGAGACGCTTGGGAGTTAGAACGGAGACGGAAAGACCAACGTTAAGTATAGAGGCGTTGCGATCAAGCATCTATTGCAGTTGGGGTGCCATTTTTACTTTATATAAAGAAGCTTTTGCGAGCATCGGCGCAGATGCGAAGAAAGTTGAGTTCAAAGTATCATTCATTGTGGAGGCCACGAATGCTCCTGGCGAAGTAGAGTGTGATCCTTACAAAAGTGACTTTAAGATGTCTGCTAGGATCAGTACAGACGATGGTCATGAGGATATTATCATGGACTCTTAATTTTAGATTGGAATTTATTTCGTGTATAGCATGTATAATACACGATTTTCAATATAAAGCTCGAAAGAGTTAAGAAAGTGATGTAGAGTTATTTTCTTCAAAAATATTTTGTCCACTTAATGGTTGAGAAGGTGCAACATGAATGAAAGTTCAAAAGATTGGAAAGTTAGACTTAGAAACCTTCCTCAAGATTTAGATGTCAGAGTAAGCGTCGGAGAGAGCTCGAAAGAGATTATCGTTGAGTTTGAGAACCCTAGTATAAAACCTCAAGTAGAATCTCCGAGGAGAAGAGTAGAAACCGACTTGTGGTGTTATTTCTGTAGAGGGTTGGGACATAAAGTAGTGAATTGTCCAACTAGAATCAGAACCGAGAGAGCTAAAGGGAAGCGGGAGTTTACTGATTTAAGTCTTCGAGTGGGTCCATCGTCACCAGCGCCAATTCATCTTCTAGGAGAAGATCTTTGTCCAAGTTGTGGAGTGGGTGATCTATCAAGAGGACACAAGTGCGTCGATATGGCCGTCCTACTTACGTCAGTAGTCGAGAAGTTGGACGAGACTCAAAGAGCTGAGACGGAGAAGTTGTCGACTTCAAAAGAGGACTCGGCTGAGTTGTGATGGAGATCGTCATTCGGATGGTGGAGAAGACGGTGATGCGACTCAAGCTCATGATTACCTTGGGAGAAGAGATGGCACAAGAGGTGTTGTTACAACCATTTCCTTTCATTTTACTTATGGTAGATTATTCGCGAATGAAATTGGTGATGTTCGTACTCTTTTAGCGAGTAGTTATTGCACAAAAATTAGAAAGGTAGAAAGAATAGTTACAAGATGAAGAAGTTACCAGTGTTTCATGGGAAAGACAATGAAGATGTAGAACCATTTGTACGAGACTTCAAAAGGGGTTGCATCGGAAACAACGTGAGAAAGAAGGAAGAATGGGTGTTGTTACTGCCAGAGTTTTTAGAAGATTTTGCTCTTACGTGGTATGAAGACCGAGTGAAGAGCAAGACACCTGGTGCAGTTGAAGACACATGGGAGACGTTGAGTAATGCACTCATCGAAGAATTTCTTCCAGAAGAGAGTTATGAGAAGCTCATGGTGGAGCTTACTCATTTGAGGCAACGAGACGACGAGAAAGTTCGGCAGTATGCCGAAAGGGTGGATAAGTTGGAGCAACGGTTTCGAACTGTCCTACGGAAGAGTGGAGACAATGTGGAGTTAACGATGACGGGGATTGGAGCAGTGTTGATCAAGAACTTGGTGGGAGAGTTGAGGCCTTCAATTCGAACCCAAGTGAGGTACGAGAAGCCAGCAACCAAAGCGGAGGCCAACAAGATTGCGACAAATATGGAAGAGAGTTTGGATGAAGGAGATATCATCCAACCTCATCATGCTGCTATGGTGTCAACTCCGACTCCTGGTGTAGCCACAACGATCACACCTGCACCATCACAATTGGTGATTGCTTCAACGTCAGCTCCTACTCCAACGGTGGTGCCAAGACCGTTTGTCCCAACAACGATGTCTACTGCCACCTCTGATTTTCATGCCGAGCTGAAGAGCATCACCGGTACTCTTGCGGATCTCAAGATAAACGTGGTGCAGTTAGAATGGAGGAACAAAGGTGGAGGAGGAGGTCAAAGAGGTTACGACAACAATCCCAACCGAGGAAATCAAGATAACTTTGGAGGCAACCAAGGTAACTTTGGAGGAATCACTTGTTGGACGTGTCGAGGTTCTCATTTCCAGCGAAATTGTCCTAACAACGGAGCAAGAGGTGCCGAAGCTATCAGAATGAATGTGGGTGGAGGAAATCCATCACAAGGACGAGACAAGGGGGTGACTACTATCGATGTCGTGCGAGATCCCATCTACGAGAAAGGAGAGAGTTCAAACTCTTCTCATGCACCGGTGGAGCTTTTAGCTCAAGAAAGGAAAAGAACTCGATTTTCTGATGAACCGGTTTTCATGGAGGAGTCAGCAAGTAGAAATACTCGTTCGAGTAATGTTTCGAGTACACCAAGAGAGCCAAGAAGGAAGCTGAGGATGGCGGATTTCACCATTTCATCTTCCCAAGCGGGATATGATGTGGTTGAAGATGTCGGTGCTCAGAAAGTCAACATCACTGTTGGACAACTGATCGCACTTAATCCCAGCTTACAAAGGGAACTCAGAGGAGGGCTGAGTTCTAAGAGAAGCAAGAAGAAGAAACCCAAGAGCAAGACATCAAAGTCAGTGGGAGTTGGTGTGGTGGATGTGCATGCTTCAGAGGTATGCACTAGGGCTTCAAAGATTGAAGTCCGGTTCAATGGTCACTACGTCTCTGACGTATTGGTGGACGGAGGGTCGGCTGTAAACGCCATATCGGAGAGGTTGATGAAGAAGTTGGGGTTGGAACCAACTCGTCCGGCTAGCATTGTCGTGGGGATGGCTAACAAGCAACGGGTAAGACCTCTTGGTGTGTTAGAGAAGGTGGTCGTGTCTGTGATAGGAGTTCAAACATTGATGTCCTTTCAAGTGTTAAAGGACTCTAGTTATGATTTGCTCCTAGGTAGGCCTTGGTTGAGAGCTGTGCACACCACTGATAGGTGGCACAAGGGATACTTACGGATTGGGCCTAGAGATCATAGAGTGATAGTACCTCTCTCGGGTGTTGGAGTTGTGACTTCTGACTCTGATAGACCCACTATTGACTACTGGGAATCTGATACGGAGGATGATCAAAGTGTCTCAGAAATAGATACCGGAGATTCTTACAATCAAGAATCCTCGTCTGAGGACGAAGGATTTGATCGAGATGAATCATTACATCGCTTAGTGCTATTGACTTGTTGCTTCGAGCAGCAGTGGAGAAAGATCCTGACAAAGAAGAGTTGAGCGAGGCAGAGATTGTGAGAAGACTCTCTACTCTGAAGTTTGGAATCAATGTCACTCAAGATGAGAAAAGTAGATTCCTAGATATATTTCGGAAATATATCCATGCTTTTAGTTACAAGGATTTGAAGGAGGTGACTCTAGAGACTCATTGGATCGAATTGAAAAAGAACGCAAGACCAGTCCGACAGAAGCAGAGAAGAGTCAATCCTACAACGGCAATGATGGTCAAGGAGGAGATAGACAAGTTGAAGGAGGCAAGTTTAATCTACGAGGTGGAGAACTCAGAATGGGTTTCACCCATTGTGATTGTCAAGAAGAAGAATGGTAAGCTGCGAATGTACATAGACTATAAGAAGCTGAATGCAGTTACCAAGAAGGATTATTATACTCTATCATTTATATATGAGATTTTGGAAGAAGTTGCTGATCATGAGTGGTACAGTTTTGGTGATGGTTATAGTGAGTATAACCAGATCAAGATAGCACTAGAGTACCAGCAGTTGATTACTTTCACTACTCTTTGGGAAACATTTGCATTTCGGGTGATGCCATTCGGACTGTGTAATGCTCCGGCCCCGTTTCAAGCCAACGCTTCTCTAAATCCAGAGAAGTGCATCTTTGGTTGCAAAGAAGGTCTGTTGTTAGGACACATCATTTCCAAGAATGGGATTGCGGTGGATCATGAGAAGGTGAAGAAGATTGTGGATCTTCCTTTTCCGATCAACTTGACAAAGTTGAGACAGTTTCTTGGCATGGTTGGATATTATCGTAGGTTTGTCTTTTCCTTCTCAAACAAAGCAATAGCTTTGACTATGTACATGAAGAAGGGAGTTGATTTTGACTTGATAGTGCATGATCAGAAGGCAAAGGAAGCATTTGAGCAGCTGAAAAAGGCATTGGTGACAGCTCCTATACTTGCTAAACTTGAGTGGAGTAAAGCATTTATTCTGTATACGGATGCCTCCAATGTAGCAATCGGATGTACATTAAGTCAGTTAGATGGAGATGGGCATGATCATCCTATAGCTTATGCTAGTAGGCAGATGGTTCCAGCGGAGAAGAATTACTCCGTGACTGAACGAGAAGGATTAGCGTTGATCTTTGGATTGAAGAAATTTCGACACTACTTGCTAGGAGGGAAATTTTCCATAGTCATAGATCACAAGACTTTAAAATATATCTTTAATAAGCCTAATGCCGAAGGTCGTATTACTCGTTGGAAGATCCTTCTAACAGAATACGATTACGTGATCGAAGATAGACCAGGAAAAAAACATGCGAATGCTGATCTTTTGTCGAGGGCTTATGATGATGAGGGAGAAGAACCGATTGATGATTCATTTCCATACGAGCATCTGATGACCATCACAAGCATTGAGGAGATATCGGACGCGTAAGTTCTCTTTCTTATGTAGCCAGTTTCCTTGACCGAAGTGCATCGTCTGAACTAACTCTGCTAAGTTCAGTTTCCTCCTCACGACTTTCTCGTAAGACCCCCGGTTACTCTCTAAGTAGTGGCCTTGTGTGTCTTCTTTCTTCTTCTCCTCCAAGTTTGAATATGATGCGAAGAAAGTATGAAGTACGAAGAAAGGGTAGAGGTACGAAGTACGTAGTACGAAGATGAAGAGACTTCTTGAAGAACCTCCTCACAGATAGTTACTTTCTTCAAAACAATCTTCGCTTAAGATCAACTTCTTCGTCAATTTCTCTCTAGTTCTCTTCGTCTTTTCTGACACTGTAGACACGATGTCATCTTAATGACTTAACATCTTTCTCATATATCTTCACGACTTTGTCACACATGTCGTAGTTAGTGTTTTTCTCAGTCCGACGAAGTTCTTCTTCGGCCGAAATACGAAGAACTCATTCCACTTCACCAACTTCATCGATTCTTAAATCCTTGGTAACTTCAACCATTCGGACTCCATTTTTCTCGCACAACATATCGTTAGAAAGCTCTTTGTCCAAAGAATCCATTCATGAGAAAATTCCATCCAAATTGATTTCGCAACTTCAATTGATTCTTCAAGAGCAGATCTTCTTCACTAAACTTCTTTATTAACACTACTCTTCTTCTATCATCTATCTTCTACTACCTATTCTTCTTATCTACTCTACAACTAGTCAATTAATTAACAAAATGAAAAATCAAGGCTTCATACTGTTATCTTATCAGCAAAGTGACCTCTGCAAACAGTATAGTCGTGAAACTCGTGCATTAGCTTGAACTCCTCCTTCTGACCAACTGCTCTCCTTAGTAATCCATCTGCTCCTTGATGAAATAGAATTTCTTCCACCATGGTGTAAGGTTTGCATCTCTTGATCAACGCGTTACGTTCTCGGGTATGCATGTCTTCTGAAAAAGATCCATCTCCAAGAAAATTCCAGATTTCTTTGTACTCGTCTGGTACCTCCTCAATGCTTGTGATGGTCATCACTTGCTCGTCTGGAAATGAATCATCAAACGGTTCTTCTCCCTCATCATCCTATGTCCTCGACAAGAGATCTACATTTGCATGCTTTTTCTCTGATCTATCTTCAATCACGTAATTGTATTCAGTTAGAAGGATCTTCCAACAAGCAATATGACCTTTGGCATTAGGCTTATTAAAGATATACTTTAAAGCCTTGTGATCGGTGACTACGGATAATTTCCCTCCTAGCAAATAGTGTCGAAATTTCTTCAATCCAAAAATCATAACTAATCCTTCTCGTTCAATCACGGAGTAATTCTTCTCCGCGAGAATCATCTACCTACTAGCATAAGCTATAAGATGATCATGCCCATCTTCATCTAATTGACTTAATGTACATCCGATTGCTACATTGGAAACATCCATATACAGAATAAATGCTTTACTCCACTCAAGTTTAGCAAGTATAGGAACTGTCACCAATGCCTTTTCAGCTTATCAAATGCTTTCTTTGTCTATTGATCATGCACTATCAAGTCAAAATCAACTCCCTTCTTCATGTATATCGTCAAAGCTATTGCTTTGTTCGAGAAGGAGAAGACAAACTTACGATAATATCCAACCATGCCAAGAAACTGCCTCAACTTTGTCAAGTTGATCAGAAATGAAAGATCCACAATCTTCTTCACCTTCTCAAGATCTACCGCAATCTCATTCTTGGAAATGATGTGTTCCAACAGTAGACTTTCTTTGCAGCCGAAGATGCACTTCTCTAGATTTAGAGAAGCATTGGCTTGCTCCAACTGCTGTAAAACTTTGATAACATGATCAAAGTGATCCTCCTTTTTTCTGTACACTCCAAAATCGTCAATGAAATCACGAACAAACTTTTCTATGAATGGTTCAAACATCTTGTTCATAAACCTCTGAAACGTGGCCGGAGCATTGCACAGTCCGAATAACATCACCCGAAATGCAAATATTTCTCAAGGAGTAGTGAAAGTAGTCAACTACTGGTACTCTTATGCTATCTTGATATGGTTATACTCACTATAACCATTTCCAAAGTTGTACCACTCATGACCAACAACTTACTCCAAAATCTCATATATAAATGGTAGAGGATAATAATCTTTCTTGATAACTACATTCAGCTTCTTATAGTCTATGCACACTCGCATCTTATCATTCTTCTTCTTGACAATCAACGAGTGAAACCTATTTTGAGTTCTCCATCTCGTAGATGAAACTTACCTCCTTCAACTTGTCTATCTCCTCTTTGAACATCATTGCCGTTGTAGGATTGACCATTCTCTGTTTCTGTCGAACTGGTCTTCCGTTCTCCTCCAATTCGATTCGATGAGTATCTAGAGGCACCTCCTTCAAATCCTTGTAACTGAAAACAAACACATGGATATATTTCCAAAATATATCTAGGAATCTACTTTTCTCATCTTGAGTGACATTGATACCAAACTTCAAGATAGAGGGTCTTCTCACAATCTCTATCTCACTCAACTCTTCTTTGTCAAGATCTTTCTCCGCTGCTGATCGAGACAACAAGTCAATAGCACTAAGTTGATGTAATGATTCATCTCGACCAAACCCTTCGTCATCAAACGAGGATTCTTGATCATAAGAATCTCTTGTATCTACTTCTGAGACACTCTGATCATCCTCTCTATCAGATTCTCAATGGTCACTAGTGGGTCTATCAGAGTCAAAAGTAACAACTCTAATACTTGAGAGAGATACTATCACTCTATGATCTCTAAGTCGAGTCCGTAAATATCCCTTGTGTCACCTATATATGGTGCGTACAGCTTTCAACCAAGACTTACATAGGAGCAAATCATAACTAGAGTCATTTAGTACTTGAAAGGACATCAATGTTTGAACTCCCATCATAGACACAATCATCTTTTCTAACACACCAGGAGGTCTTACTCGTTGTTTGTCAGCCATCCCCACAACAATGCTAGCCGGACGAGTTGGTTCTCTCTCAACTTCTTCATCAATCTCTCTGATATGACATTTACAGCCGACCCTCCATCCATCAATACGTCAGAGACGTAGTGATCATTCAATCGGACTTCAATCTTTGAAACCATAGTGCATATCTTTGAAGCATGCACATCCACCACACCAACTCCCACAGTTTTTGATGTCTTTCTCTTGGGTTTCTTCTTTTTGCTTTTCTTAGAACTCAGTCATCCTCTGAGTTTCTTTCGTAAATTGGGGTTGAGTGCGATCAGTTGTCCAACTGTGATATTGACTTTTTGAGCACTCGCATCTTCAACCACATCATATCTCGCTTGAGAAGATGAAATGGTGAAATCCGTCATCCCCAACTTTCTTCTTGGTTCTCTTTGTGTACTCGAAACAATACTCGAGCGAGTACTTCTACTTGGTGATTCTTCCATGAAAACCGGTTCATCAGACAATCAAGTTCATTTTCTTTTGGAGCTAAAAGCTCCACCGATGCATGAGAAGAGTTTGAGCTCTCTCCCTTCTCATAGATGAGATCTCACACTACAATGATAGTAGTCACTCTCTTGTCTCGTGCTTGTGATGGATTCCTCCATCAACATTCATTCTGACAGTTTCAGCACCTCTTGCTCCGTTGTTAGGATAATTTCGTTGGAAATGAAAACCTCCACACGTCCAGCATGTGATTCATCCAAAGTTACCTTGATTTTTTCGGTTGGGATTGTTGTCTTAACCTCTTTGACCTCCTTCTCTACCTTTGTTCCTCCATTCTCGTAATTGCACCACGTTTATCTTGAGATCCGCAAGAGTATATGTGATGCTCTTCAACTCGGCATGTAAATCAGAGGTGGCAGTAGACATCGTTGTAGGGACAAGCGGTCTTGGCACCACCGTTGGAGTAGGAGCTGACGTTGAAACGATCATCAATTGTGATGATGCAGATGCTATCGTTGTGACGACACCAGAGCGGCATATTGCGGTTGGATGATATCTCCTTCATCCAAACTCTCTTCCATATTTGTCACAATCTTGATAGCCTCCGCTTTGGTTGTTGACTTCTCGTACCTCATTTGGTTTCGAATTGAAGGTCTCAACCCTCCCACCAAGTTCTTGGTCAGCACTGCTCCAATCCTTGTCATTGTTAGCTTCACGTTGTCTCCACTCTTCCGTAAGATCGTCTAAAACTGTTGCTCCAACTTATCCATCCTTTCGACATACTGCCGAACTTTCTCAAATTCTCGTTGTTTCAAATGAGTGAGGTCCGTCATGAACTTCTCATAACTCTCTTCTAGAAGAAACTCTTTGATGAGTGCGTTACTCAACGTCTCCCATGTGTCCTCAACTGCACCAAGTGTCTCGTTCTTCACTCAGTCTTCATACCACGTTGTCATGATGTGAATTATTTCACGTAGTAAATAATTCACCTCTCAGTTAGAAGTTAGTCTCTCTGAGTGAAGTTAAGACCTCAGAGAAGTCGATTCTGGAGGAAATGAGCATTCAAAAATCTGAAAACACCACGGCGTAGGTCTTGTCGCGCTGATCACCGTGGTATATTCAAAAGTTACAAATGGAGTTGCTTGGAGTTCTTCTACAAAATTTTTGATACTGGGAAATTTACTGTAAGATGAGGCTCTAGAGTGAACTCGAAACTCGAATGCCCGTGGTGGTGCATTCGCAGCCTTTATATAGTGAGAGAAATAGTACATGATAAGCTTCCGACCAATGCTCATCTCTCACGCGGATCGCTGATGTGGCTTACATGCAGCCTTAGATCTAGAACAACATCTAGAGGTTCAAAATGAGCCACGTGGAAGGCTCACTGGAAAGTTCTAGAAGCTTCCTGGCTAGAACGTTCTAGAAGCTTCTTTCTAGAAACTTCCTTCTGGAAGCTTCCCGGCTGGAAAGTTCTAGAAGCTTCCTTCTTGAAACTTCCTTTTGGAAGTTTCCCGGCGGACTTTTGGCGCACTCGCCTATTGGTAGAAGTACTATTTGCTGCATGTATTCTTCGGCCAACTTAGCCGTAACTAATTCTTATACCAAAGACTTCTACCAAACCAATTTCTCCTCTAGTTGATAAGTAGGACTCTACTTATTACAGACCTCCCCCCTTTTAAGAAGCAACGTCCTCGTTGCTCAACTGCTGTTCGAAAGCTTGCACTATGAGTGGGGCGTGTGCAAGATTGGTTGCAGGTTCCCATGTTGCTTCATGTAATGGATAGCCTTTCCATTTGACCAAATAATCTACCCGTTGATGACGAGTCCCACGAACACGTTTCTTTAAGATGCGTTCCACTTCAAACTCCTCCTCGCCATCGATAATTTGAGGGAGAGGTCGCGACTCTTGCGAATTGCCAAATTGAGGAGGTCGTGGTGTATATCGCCGCAATAAAGACACATGAAAAACTGGATGAATCTTCATGTGAGGTGGAAGTTCGAGTTGATATGCCACTGCTCCAATTCTACGGACAACAGAGAAAGGCCCGATGAAGCGAGGGTTGAATTTACGACTGCCGATCAGAGTAAGGTTGGTTGTGGATAACCAAACTTGATCACCAATCGTGAACTCTTCATGCCGACGGTGTCCATCGGCATATTGCTTTTGCCGATTCTGAGCAACTTGTAGTTTCACCTTAGCTTTTTCCACTCCTTGTTTAATTCGTGCAACGAATTCATTGACAACATCCACTTTGGTGTTGACTGACGTCGTCCTGAGTCGTGTCAAACTTGCTGGTGTGAGAGGGTGTTCGCCGTACATGAGATAAAAAGGCGTTTCACGGGTGGATGCATTGAGGGAGTTGTTGTAGGCAAATTCTACCAAAGGGAGTAAGGTGTCCCACTTCGCTTGCTCCTCCAGAGTAAAGGCTCGTAACATGTCTTCAATGGTGCGATTGGCTCTTTCAGTTTGTTCATCGGTCTGTGAATGATAAGCAGTAGACATGGCAAGTTTGGTCTTGAACAGACCAAATAGAGTTCTCCAAAACATGCTCGTAAACTGAGGACCTCTATCTGTTATAAGCACCCGCGATAGACCGTGCTGAGCAAAAATTGTGTTCAAATATATCTGAGCAAGTTGCGGTGCTGAGACGTCTTTCGTGGTCGGTCGAAGATGGATCATCTTGCTGAGCTTATCGACGAAGACGACTATGGAGTCAAAACCTGAGCTCGTCATGGGAAGTTCACACACTAAGTCCATACTAACATGTTCCCAACGTTTGGAAGGGATCGGGAGGGGTTGAAGGAGACCGGAGGGTGCTTGATTTGTAACCTTATTTTGTTGACACATTGCACAGCTCCGAGTGTATACTGCAACATCCTCTGCCATCTTGGGCCAATAGAACACTCGTTGGACTGCTTCCAATGTCTTTTCTGCCCCCATGTGTCCTGCAATGGCTGAATCGTGACATTCAGTTAGTATGGTGGTACGTAGTTCTGGATCATCTGGGATCCATAACTTCCCTTCATGGAAAACCAAACCCTGGTTGCGGGTGATGGTTCTTGAAGGTTTTGCTGCGACAGTCTGTGCATCCGATTTTGTGCCCTCGATCAATTTTGTCCAGAAGTCAGAATTCACCTTGACTTCAGAGACTATGTTATGCACCATAGGCATGCGGATTAATGCATCAGCAATTTGCTTCTTGCCCTCAACGTACGTGATGGTCATGTTGAATCGCTGCCTCCATTCTGCCCAACGGATTTGTCTCTTTGAGAGATCCTTCTGCGTCTCCAAATAGACTAAAGGTTTGTGGTCTGTCTCGACCACAAAAGCCTTCTCCCCTAGATAGTGCTTCCAATGCTTAGTAGCGAGAACTATCGCCAATTCTTCTCTCTCGGTGGTGTGATAGTTCTGTTCTGCTGGTAACAACTTCCGAGAGAAGTATGCAATTGGATGCCAACCATCCTTCCATTCTTGCTGCAACACCGCCCCTACTGCCGTGCCTGATGCGTCCGTTGCTAACTTGATAGGTTTTTTCGGGTCGTACCACTTGAGGATCGGAGCATGTAGTAGCGCGGTTTTCAATGCTTGAAAACCTACTTCTTGCGCTGTTCCCCACATCCATTTCTTGCCTTTGCCTAACAGGGCAGTTAGTGGTTGTGCAAGCTTGGCAAAATGCTTAACAAATCTACGATAAAATCCTGTCAATCCCAGGAAGCTCTTAAGTTGGGTCTGATCTTCTGGAGCCTTCCATTGTTGGATGACAGCTACTTTATCGGCCATTACTTGTATACCTTTTGCACTCACTCTGTGTCCTAAGTAGTCCACCTCCGTCTTGCCAAATTCACATTTTGAAATTTTGGCGTACAGTTTATTTTGACGGAGTACTTGGAGAACCTCTCTCAAATGGTGCACATGGTCCTCCATAGTTTTGCTATAGACTAGGATGTCGTCAAGAAATACAACGACTGATCTGTCTAAGTACGGGCGGAATATGTCATTCATCAAGCCCATGAAGGTGGCCGGTGCATTTGTGAGACCAAACGGCATTACTAAGTATTCGAAGTGACCATACCTTGTTCGAAAGGCAGTCTTTTCCACATCTTCATCAGCGATTCGAATCTGGTTGTACCCGCTCCGTAAGTCTAGCTTCGTGAAGTACTTTGCTCCTTCGAGTTGGTCGAACAAGTCATCCATCCGAGGTAGTGAATACTTATTCTTCACCGTTTGTTGATTGAGTGCCCGGTAATCGATGCACATCCGTAGACTGTTATCCTTTTTCTTAACAAAAAGGACTGGAGCTCCATATGGTGACACGCTGGGCTGGATGAACCCTTTTTGTAACATCTCCTCGATTTGTACCTTGCACTCCTCCAATTCATGTGGCGCTAGTCTGTATGGGGCCTTACAAGGAGGAGTGCTCCCTGGAATCACTTCGATTTTGTGATCAATCCTTCGTTTTGGTGGTAATCCTGAAGGAAGATCATCGGGAAAGACATCCCCATATTCTGCTATCACCTCTGTCAAGCTTTCTGGAATCTGCCCGTCGAGTCGTGCACTCGGGACTTCTCTTATTAAACCCAAAAAACAGACATCGCTGTTACGTATAGCACTTGTACCTATTACATACAAAGGCAAGTTCTGTCTTCGAGATCTCACTCTATCTCCAAAGATTTTCCACTGTTTGGTTTTCACCACTTTTCTTCGCCAATCCACTTCGGGATTATACTGCTCCATCCACGGAATACCCAATATGACATCATAACGGGCTAATGTGATCACTCGCCACTCAATATCTTCACGATATCCGCCTAAAGTAAGTTCTACCTTTCGTGGTAGAGATTCAATCTTCTCAGTCTGTCCATTGGGCAGTTCCACCTCTTCACTCTCATCACTTTCTAACTCCATTCCCAACTTCATAGCAATCGACCGAGACAAAAAGTTCTCTGTTGCACCCGGATCGATTAGTACTCTCACCTGGGTCCCTTCCAAGACTCCATCCGTGACGATCAATTGCGCATTGTTTTTTGTCAATCTCCTTCTCCTTCCCTCGCCTTTCTTCACTCTCCTTGCACCAGTAAGGTCGCGAGGTGCATTTACTGGTGTTCTTCGTTTCCCAGTTTTGTCTCGATTTCTTCATTTCCTTCCGTCTCATTCAGATGATTCAGAGGTCGACGATATGAAGGTCTTGGATCTCTAGGAAGACGACTTCGGCAATTTGCAGCTATGTGGCCGAATCGCCCACAGCTGTAACATCGACGTTGCTCGAGTTGAGACGTAGCATTCCTCACACCTTCTCCTCTAGGAGCTCCTTGACGTCTTTCTTCGGGCCGCCCTCGACGATCTCCACCTTGAAATTGTCGTGGCTGATAGCGGATGTTGCCTAGCTCCATGGGTGTCGGACCGTTTGCATACGGGATTTCGGATCTATTCTGATGATTTGGTGGAATCATCACTTCTCCTCCTAATGCTCCAGCAATTCTCTGAGCGCAAGCGATGGCCTCAAAAACCGTGAGTGGGTTTTGCACCATTACTTCTTGTCGAATTCTTTCCTTCAACCCCCTCTTGAAATTATCAAGAGCCTCCGCCAGACTCATATCAGTGATTGCAACTTGCAAGTCGAGGAAAGCTTCTACATACTCTTGAAGGCTTCCCTTTTGTTTCAATCCCCACATCCTCGTTCGAGCCATTTGCACCGAATCCACAGATTGAAAATTCTTCAACAACCCTTCTTGCATTGCAGTCCATGTGACTGTCCTCCCTTCCGCCAACACCGATCTCTCCCATACATCATACCACGTGAGAGCTTTATCAGTCAAGTAGCCACACGCAAACACTCCCGCTACGTGATCCGTGATTTGCGTACTGAAAAGTTGCAAATATCGATTCATTCAAGAAATCCAATTCTCGACTACTCCCATAAGTCGTTGGTCTTTGTACGGTTCAATGTTACATGTCTTCTTCATTCGTAGTAATAGAGCACCTTCATCATCGACTGGAGCTCTAACGATTTGTGCCACGGGTTCTCTTGGTGCAGCTTGCTCCCCCACCACCGGTACTCCTTGAGATGATCCTCCTCTTGCAACGTCTGTCATACTCTGACCCTCGAGGTTCAGCATTTTGTTCTGTAATGCTTCAACCGTCATCTTCATCTCCCGAAATTCGGTCAGCATGCCTTGCATCAGTTCCTGCATCACCAACTCTGAGTTTGGAGGTTGTTGCTCCATGATCGCTCTCTCTCTCGCTCGCTCTCCCTCTCACGACACGTAAGTTTCAAGCTTCTCCTAGTACAGAGTTATGACGGCCACTCGGAAACGTTCGTATACTACAGGTACTACAAAAGGGACAGGAGAATCAATTATCTCGCGGTAGAAATTCTCACCAAAATTTCTAATCACAAACTCTCTATGTAACGATTTCGGTCTGCAGACATAGCGGATCTCCACCCACGTGTTGAAGGGAACAGGAGCGGGTAGGTTTAGATCCATGCTCACTAAATCAAGATGTAGACGGTCAAGTCCCAACTAGTTGCGTATGTCACTACTGGAAGAATCACCGGGACTGGCGAATTCATCACTTGACCCATGAAATCCTCACCGAAATGATAAACAAGATACACTCGAAAATGCTCTCGACGCATATACATAAGCTTGATATGGAAAGGATTCAAGAATGGTAATTCTGGAGCTGGAAATCTACCCCCATCCATCACATAGCTCTCTTGATCCTTTCAGCGCACTCAAAGTTCCAATTGCTAGGTACCTCGATCAAAGGTCCTTCTAAGAGGGGTAATCCGCTCTCTTAGAATTTCCTGCTCTGATACCATTGTAAGATGAGGCTCTAGAGTGAACTCGAAACTCGAATGCCCGTGGTGGTGCATTCGCAGCCTTTATATAGTGAGAGGAATAGTACATGATAAGCTTCCGACCAATGCTCATCTCTCACGCGGATCGCTGATGTGGCTTACATGCAGCCTTAGATCTAGAACAACATCTAGAGGTTCAAAATGAGCCACGTGGAAGGCTCGCTGGAAAGTTCTAGAAGCTTCCTGGCTAGAACGTTCTAGAAGCTTCTTTCTAGAAACTTCCTTCTGGAAGCTTCCCGGCTGGAAAGTTCTAGAAGCTTCCTTCTTCAAAACTTCCTTCTGGAAGTTTCCTGGCGGACTTTTGGCGCACTCGCCTATTGGTAGAAGTACTATTTGCTGCATGTATTCTTCGGCCAACTTAGCCGTAACTAATTCTTATACCAAAGACTTCTACCAAACCAATTTATCCTCTAGTTGATAAGTAGGACTCTACTTATTACATTTACCATAAATTTGAGTGAGTTCGAAAAATATGTTTTAGATTTTTCTCATGTAGATTGTAGTGTATAGTACTTGTCTGCATTTTGAAATACTCAAAAAGACCATGTCTAGAGAAAGTTATTGCACTTCGTGTTAATGAAGGAAAGACAAAATACCGCACTTTGTTAGCATATCGGCTTAGAAATTGGTCTCTAAAACCAGTTGTGAGATCAGCTTATGTGGTGTAGCTGAGAAACTTGTAAGGAGGAGGTCTCCGGATCAAATCCCTTCAGATTCACCATCGGCTTGGAGTAGGCTGGCCCCTTCGGAGAAATATGAGGGACACCAAGTTGCATAGGGGCGAGACACTAGATGTCCCTTAAACGTACCGTGAATGTGAGACGTCTCCGTCTATCCTTACACTAGTGCAATCATCTGGTGCGGATGCTAGAGGGAGTTTACCACCGGATTTCAAAATGGACCCTACGCTAGAGGACTACGCTAGCATTCGGGTTGTCAAGATCACTAGTACAAATTCGGTTGCGGCCCTCTAAGTCTTGGAGTAGCGAGATGGCATCAAAGTGGGTATCAAGTCTTTTGTAGAAAAATGTACATCTCATCATATTATTCACTTGAAACTAATACCTGAGGCAATACTTACGGCACTTCAAAGTTTAAGGGGGCCGGAAAACGACAATGTTGATAACTCGGGCTCCACGTGTCAGAACGAGGTGATTTCGGTGGCCAGAAGTAGCTGTGGTGGAGTTACTTCGTGTGGAGGTGTCAAATGCTGATTTGTACGATCGACTCGGAGTCCGAGTATATTTCGTCATATTATTCACTTGGGTCTAAAAATCAAGTGAAACTGATACCTAAGACAATACTTACGGCACTTCAAAGTTAAGGGGGCCAAAAAACGATAATGATGATAACTCGGGCTCCACGTGTCAGAATGAGGTGATTCCGGTGGCCAGAGATAACCGTGGTGGAGTTATTTCAGGTGGAGGTGTCAAATGCTGACTATACGACCGACTTGGTGACCGTCCGTATAGATGAACCTGTGAAGGCTTAGTGAACTAGTCTTCTTATGTGTAGATTTATTATCAGTGATTTATTTTTCTGTTGCCATCTGTTTAAGGCATCTTTTATCCTTGCCAGGTGACACTGAAGGTTACGTAGGGTGGAGGAAAACCTAGAGGGGTGTACTCCAGAGAGAGAGAATTCTCATAACATTGTGGAATTATCGGAGTACCGGATAGAGACTATCGAGTAGAGAATCGAAGAGCTAGGAGAGGATTTTATAGAGGTTACGTCTGGAGAGGACTGATCGGAGTTTTGACATCTAGGGACCGAGAGTAGAGAACAAAATTGAGTAAAGAGGAGACCAAAAACTTGTACGCACATCTTTCTGAATAGAAAACGGGAAGCTTCTAAGAGGTGAACGCGCTGGTGCTTCACAGGAGCAGTTTTTTGATATTCTGAGTTACTTAGCGTGAGGTTTACAATCTGAATGATCTGGAGTTGAAGATTTACTTGCATGCCGTGTGTTTTATCTTGACCAGATCGAAATCATGGTGGTGTGTTTTCTTGTGATCCGTATTTCGTGTGTGGTTTTCGACCTCCTCTTCGCGATCATATCACAGCTAGAAGGTTCCACCCTTCTCAGGAAACTCTCACCTCGACAACATAAAGACAAAATCTTCTAAAAACTCTGGCAGTAACAACACCCATTCTTCTTTCCTTCTCATGTCATCTCCGATGGAACCTCTTTTGAAGTCTCGAACAAACGGCTCTACATCTTTATTGTCTTTCTCATGAAACATTAGTAGCTTCCTCATCTTGTAACTAATGCTTTTACTCTTCTAATCTTTGTGCAATAATGACTCTCTAAAAGAGTATGAACATCACCAATTTCATTCGAGAATAATCTACCATAGATAAAATAAAAAGAAATGGTTATAATAACACCTCTTGTGCAATTTCTTCTCCCAAGGTAATAATGAGCCTGAGTCGCATCACCGCCTTCTCCACTATCCGAATGACGATCTCTATCACAACTCAGCTGAGTCCTCCTTTGAAGTCGACAACTTCTTCGTCTCAACTCTCTAAGTCTCGTCCAACTTCTCGACCACTGACGTAAGTAAGGCGACCACATCTCCGCATTTGTGTCTTCTTGATAGATCACCCACTCCATAACTAGGACAAGGATCCTCTCCTAGAAGATGAATTGGCAATGGTAACGATGGACCCACTCGAAGACTTAGATCAGTAAACTCCCGCTTTCCTTTGGCTCTCTCTGCTCTAATCTTAGTTGGACAATTCACTACTTTATGTCCCAACCCTCTACAGAAGTAACACCACAAGTCAGTTTTTACTCTTCTCCTCGGAGATTCTACTTGAAGTTTTGTACTAGCGTTCTCAAACTCGACGATAATCTCTCTCGAGCGCTCTCTGACACTTACTATGACATCTAAACCTTGAGGAAGATTTCTAAGTCTAACTTTCTAGTCTTTTGAACTTCCACTCATGTTGTTGCGCCTTCTCAATCATTAAGTGGACAAAATATTTTTCTAGACCACCTTTTCTCATGATTTCTGTTGTACTAGATAGCTTATCAGCCATTTTAGAATACTGGAAATTTTCACAGGAAAATAAAAAACACAAAAAATCTGACAGCGACTGTATAAATTTTCCAAAGAGCATAATTCATAAAATCTCGATTTTCTCTCCTCTAATAACTCCATCTTCTCCTTTCTCTACCACTCTTGCTCTATCTACTTTCAACTCTCCTCAAACTCTTTCTAAGTGAACAAGATATAAAGAATGATCTCGAACGTGTCATAAATCACTACGAGATACACGAAAGGTTCTAAAGTGGCTAACATCGTGTTAGCTCTCTCTCTTCTCAATGTTCTCTCCATATGCTCTCTCATGATCTTTTTTTGTCGAATGTAGAATTGAACTCTAAACATCTTTCAACGATCTCTTCAAGTGAGGTCCGTCAACGGAACCAAAAATGTAAACCCGTCGCGGTCCTATCGATCAACTACCTCTCATCTCTCAACCTCCACTATAGTCATCGATGAATCTGCAACATGTCGGACCTGTCTCTCACTCAAGAGTCACCTTTGATGGTTTTGATGGAAGCACATCATGAACTTGAAGAGAAAAATGCTAAGTTCAATCATTCACACACCTATAAACTATTATCCATTCTAACGACGTCTTTCAAGTTCTCACATGCTAAAATATCACACTCTCTATATATTGCTCAAGTTGTCATTACGACGATGTGAAAACAAAGATGAGGAGCTCTTCTCTACTCCTCTATTTATACATTCTAGGTTTTTACTTTGATATCTTCCGGTAACTCAGTCGTAACTATTTTTTATCAGGTTTTACTAAGATATTACTTAAGATAAAACATTAATCACATGGGCTTCTTATCTTTTCACATGGGTTTATTCCTTCAAAGTCAACAACTTATAAAAGGATTCTGAAATATTCTTAATCTCCTTCCACCCTCTCTCTACACTAAGACCCACTAAAAAGAGACATGTGAAATCTTTTCTTGTTTTTAATGTCCACAAAGTCCACAACTTTAATCCCACCATTAATATCAAGTCAAAATAGATAAGGAATACTTTCCACCTCCTTTCTATCTTTTAGACAAGATGACAAGATAGTAGTGCTCACTCTTTAAGAAATATCTGAATTTTGTCCAAAAATATAGCTAAGTTTAACCATAATTAACTTTAGCTAGTCATGACTAACTTGATACCTCCTTAAAGTACTTGGGGAACAAATAAACATTCTCTACACTTAGTTATAACTAAACACCTTACTAATAGACAAACTTCCTATGTGTAACATAGGTCGTTACAATACAAATATGTATATACCAAGAAAACGTCCCAATAGACGACTAGAAAGCTTCCAAAAATTTCACATCTTGATCTCTTAGGTGTTTGACCTTCTGCATTTTTCCCTTGAGAAAGAGGTGAAGATAAAGCTTCCCCAGAAGTCACTTTTTTAGCTCATGGTAGGCTTCCATTTTCCAATCATTTCTTCCTTGTCTATCTTCCAGAAAGAAGTAAGTAATACTCTCGGGTACATGCCATTTCCTTGAAATGATTGGAGGAATTTTGTCCTTCTCCAACTCATAACCCCTGTTCTCAGATTCAGATCGATGAAATGCTTTCCTCCACCACTCCACCGTCCGTAGTGCATGTCTTCCTCTAGCCACTATTGCATTGGCAAGTACACGGTTTCGGAGAGGTAGGGCTACCCAGACCTCTTCTAACAAACCTTGGTCGGCAAGATTATAATTCCAAGTGAAGAAGTCGAGGCCCAACTCCTTGATGAAGAGTTTGGCCGTGCTCATCTCCGCTTGGGATAACACAAGGTCTCAAGGATGCATAGTAGTCATTCCAAAGCTTCTAGTACACTATACGACACATGATTGCTGTGAGCCTAAGGCTCAATCTTTACCATGCCCTCACAATTCAATTTTCCTTCTCAGAAGACAAGTTTAGTTTTCCAAAAGATAGCTATTCCGGCTTCCATAATTCCAAGAGAACTTCTTGATTGCATCACGTCTTCTAATCTATATCTAAGCAACTCTAACTAACCAAGGCATAACATGGATTCCTAAGAAGACAATCCACCTTGCAATTTATCCTACTTCCTAGCAAAAGATGAAGAGGTACTCGAGAAGAGAGTCCAACAAAACGGTTAGAAGAAGTTTGATGGCTCATGCGGTGACAATGACCTCCAGGAAGATTTCCATGACAGTTTCTAGGTAATTGACTTCTTCAAAAGACTTCTTGCATCTAAGCTTCTTATCACTGATTTCATCTGTTTTTTGACCTGCATGTAATTCTATCCTAACGGCAGGCACTGAACAATCGCACTCTATCTTTTGACTCCTCACCTCGCATACACTCTCAAAAGAAGCTTGCTGCGTAAAGAGAAGATATGACCTTTGACATTGCTCTCCAGATTTTGTCAGCAAGACTCCTCACAATTCTCATCTAAGATAAAAAGAAGAAGGAACATGCTGCTATGGGTCAGATAAGAGAGATTTGTAGAGACTCTCACATCTTTTCGTGCATTCTACCAGTCTTTCCAGTCTTCTAGCTCTCTAGGAAGATGTGTGTGGTGCCCACAAATTACAGGATTCGCGAATTTTTGAAACTTTTGAGATTAATAACTTGTTTGTATAACTGAAGAAGCGTTGTTACTTAAGATTGCGACTTTCTTAGAAAGAAGATGATCTTATGAGCTGTTTGTAATAATAAGTTGACTTCTTCGAAAGACGACCGTCTTCCGGGAAGCGTCTTCTCGGTGATGTCTTCGGAAGATGGCGGAAGACGGAAGACGGCAAAAGACACGTATCTTCCGGAAGACGGCAACCGCGGAAGCTTAACCACGTCAGAAGTAGGTGCACCTACCAGGTAGCACCGAACAGGTTAGGTAGGTCGGGAGGGTCGAACCCCTAAACTGCGAGGAAGATGCGCAGGAAGCGCATTAGCGCATTTCAGCTTCCCGTAGCAGGAGCGCTTCTTGGTTGAGAAGATCGATTCAAGGGTGAGCTTTGAGTGAGGAGGCAGCGAGGTGAAATTGAATGAGGTTATGATCGATTAGAAGCTAGAAGGAAGGCGAGGTTGAATTGCTGAAGCGCAGGAAGCGTATTGAGCTGAAGGCGTTTCCTGTGAACTCCCGGAAGCTGACATTGGAGGACGGCTGAGTGGAATCAAAGGTGGACGGCTTAATCGATTGAGACGTAGTCAGGAGCTGACGGCGGAAGCAGCTCAGTGAGGTCGCATTGGAGCTGGGACCAGAGCCGGAAGTGCGCGGAAGAAGAAGACAACTCGGGAAGCAGACAGAAGATAGTAAAGGTTCTTCCCATGTTCTTTTCTCTTCTCATTGCTTCTCGCCTTTGTTTGGTATCCCCCGCGCTTCCCCGGTGGTTTGCAAACAACCTGATCGATCAATTCCTCCCATCTCTATTTTCTTTTTGTGACATTGGACGCGGAAGCGCTACCCAATTTTTGTCAGACATCTTCTTGCTTCTTCCCGAGTTCATTTCGAGCTTCCCTACCCCTAGCCCTCAAATTGGAGATCCCAGCTATCAATATCCCTACCCTATCATCCCTCTATCCCCGAAACCTTGAACAGAAGACGTTTCGGAAGATCTAAACAACTTCGGAAGACGCTTCTGAAACTTGACTGTCTTCGGAAGACGCTTCGGAAGCCTGACTGTATTCGGAAGACGCTTCGGAAGTCTGACTGTCTTCGGAAGTCGACTGTACACAATTCGTATCAAGAGTGGATTTGCTTTGCTTTTGTGTTAAGAGAGGCTTGTTATGAATTCTGAGTGGCGTGGTGAGTTGTTTTGTTATTTCGAGAAGTTGGAAGTCGAGAACTAGGCCTGTGCCTCCCGGTCTTCCAAGGTTCTCAAATCCACATCTTCCTAGAGAGACTAGAAGATTGGAAGGACTGGCAAAATGCGCGAGAAGACGTGAGGGTCTATTTCGGGTCTCTTCTGTCTGACCCATAGCAGCCCATTCCTTCTTTTTCCCGAACTTAGGAGAGAGTCGTGAGAAGTCTTGCTGGCAGAATCTGGAGAGAATGGTCGAGGGTCATGTCTTCCCATCGAGCAGCAAGCTTCTTCTGAGTGTGTATGAGAGGTGAGAAGTTAGAAGAACAGAGTGCAAATGTCTTGAGTCTGTTGTGAGAATAGATTACGCGTAGGAAGAAGAAGACATGTGAGACTAGTGAAGGGAAGCCTGACTTCGAGAGGTCTTCCGAAGAAGATATTGAATCGAAAGCTGTCCTGGGAGTCTTCCCAGGGATCATTGTCACCGCAGGAGCCCGCAACCATCTTCTGAACCTGTTATGCACTCTACATTTCACGAATCTTGTATCTTCTGATAGGAAGTAGGATGTAATGCAAGGTGGGTTGTCTTCTTGGTAATCCATGCGAGGCCTTGCTTAGTTAGGATTGTTTAGATATAGCTCGGAAGACAAGAGCTATCTAGGAAGCACTGTTAGAATCCCGGAAGACGGAGTAGCTGTCTTCTGGAAGACTAGTTTCGTCTTCTGAGAAGTAGAAGCTAGACTGTGGGCACTTGGGAAGGACTGAGCCTTCAGCTCACAGTAAGAACGTGTGGCTTAGTGCAACAAATATTCCAGTATGTCGATGCATCCTCGAGGGTTGGTGTTACCGGCAGCAGAGTTGACCGAGGTCACACCCTTTCTCAAGGAGTTGGGTCTCGACTTCTTCCTGTGGGATTGGAACCTCGTCGACCATGGACTTCTGGAGGAGGTGTGGGCAGCATTACCACCTCGCAACCGTGTACCTGCGAAGGCAGGCGTAGCTAAGAGAAGACCGTCTTCCTGGATTGAAGATTGGTGGCGCAAGGCCTTCCACAGGTCAGAATCTGAGGATCGAGGTTATTGGCTCGAGAAGAAGATCTTACCCAGGATCGTGAGTGAGTGGCATGTGCCTGGAAGCACAACTTGCCTCTTCATGGAGGACAGGCAGGGAAGGAACGGGTGGAAGATCGAATCTTACCGGGAGCCGAAGAAGCGACTTCTGGCAAAGCTGTTTCTGCACCTTTTTCCCAAGAAGAAAGCGTAGAAGACGAGGTACCTTGGAGATCCAGACGTGGAGTTCCTGGAAGCAGTGTGGGATGAAGGAGTGCCCGTTGTCGAGTTGAGAGTTTTCCTGGGAAGGGCGGAACCTTCTGGCTGTGATATGAGCTTGAAGGTTGTGTTCAATCTACTCAGGGAAGTGTTGGGCTTCAGGCTATGGTTGCTTACTACAGAGGTAGGCTTCAGATCAAAAAGGAACACTAGAAACACTCACTTCAGGTCGAATGGACCCTCCAGTATGTTCAGGAAGCGAAAATCAGGTCAGACTAGCAGTAATAAGATCAGACAACGAACTTTATCAATCCAGAATCAGAAACATACGATGGTTCAGACTTCAGAACTCCTCCTACATGTAAATGAGGCCCTACTGACCATACATACGAAGTTTCAACTTTAGATCAAATCAGAGTGTCGAGATATGGACAGAAATGTTCTGAGCAGAGAAATTACGGCAATTTCTGATACCCAGACAGCGATTTCGACCTAGAACAGAGAATTGGCTCGATCACTTCCGAAGATTCTTAGAGGATTTGCAGTACACAGCTTGCTGAACACTCCTGTGAAGTTGGGCCTCTTGATTGTACACAGAACTCTTGATCTCGCTCTCCAAAGTTGCTGTTCTAGATTGAGAGCTTTTCGGACCCTCTCTGCTTCAGCGGTCGCCTCGAATTACTCAGTCATTCAATCGACATGAAAATTTGAGGACAGTCGTAGCCCTACTGACAATGAACGTGACCACGAAGGTTTGAAGCGATTTTCTCAAATCTACTGCGAGTGACACCGAAAACCCCAAAATCAACAGAAGTGCTGTAATTCTGACACAAATCGAACTTCAATCAGCCATAACTCCTTCTTTATTGCTCCAAATCGATCAAAAATTTTGCTGACAGTGCTTGGCACGACGAACCCTATCTCCCTATGGTCTCAGATTTCGAGAAACTCCCCACCAAATGCTCGAACTCCTCTTAAGACCCTTACTACTAAGTTTAGCGGTACACTAAAGACAAAATTGGACCAATGGGAGTTCATAGCTTCACTCCCCTGTCCTTTTGTGTCCCAAACCACGTGATGACTTAATTTTGCACATAGGCTACCACGTCAAGCCCCTAAAGTGCCAGCGTAACCCTTAAACTACATGCGAAGACATGTAAAACGGCACGTAATCCCGAAAGATAACCTAACCTCGCTAGGAAGCATGCATGAGCGACATGTAATTACAATCCATGACCTTAACTCCATTTACATGGTAATCAACATACTAAGACTCAAAAATATATAACATCCTCCAGTGTCTACTTCTCTGAGGTCCTAATTTCACTCAGAGAGACTAACGCTTGACAGAGAGGTGAATTATTTACAATGTAAAATGATTCACATCACGACACCGTCAACTAGGGCTCATTCTTCCACATATATGTACAGACGGAGCTAGCGTACTTAGGTACCCCGGCAGGAGGACACTTGACACTTTTCTTCTGTTACTTGTACGTAGCCATGGGGGATCTCACGAAAGGTCAGTTGGTGAAGTATGGACCAACAGGGCAACATGAGACAAAGGAGGAGACCTCGGAAGAAAACGACCGAGCAGCAACCGCAACTCCTCCTCCCACTCTGATGCCGCAGCTGAGGAAGATGGGTCGGAAAACGCCACGCCTCCGAGGAAGATGGGTCCTAGAAGTGTACCTAGGAAGACCACCTCCCTCATTCATTCAGGATCGGAGTCTGACTCGCAGGAAGAGCCGCTGAGTACCCGACCGAAGCAGAAGACCGCTTCTGCAACACCAGGGAGTCTTCCGAAGACTCCAGAAGACGAAGGATGGATGGATACTCCTACTGCGATGCGAAGAAGCGCAATAAAGAGGACCGCTTCTACCATGGGGAGAGATCTTCCACCCCGGAAGATGAGAAGAGTAGCTTCTTCCCGTGTGCAGAAGCTAAAGACCATTGTGGTGGAAGAGGCATCCTTGCATCTGGAAGACAAGGTCGACACCTCTAATCAAATTGTGGAGATGAACCTGTCGTCCGCAGGAAGAAGACTGGAAGAGTTCAGTGCTTTCTTCCACTCAGAGATCCAGCCAGCTATGGAGTTGCTAGAGAAGAGAGCGAAGGCTCAGGAGAAGCCCTTACAGCTTGGATTCGGTCTGCGCACCTTGATGCGTCAAGAAGAAGGCCAGAAGAAGACAAAAGCACTGGAAGCTAGTCTCCGCACTACGGAGAAGCTCGCAGCAAGGTACAAGACGGAAGCAGCCGCTTCTGCCAAGGAGCTGACCCAACTGAAGAAGGGCAACCAAGAGTTGCAGGCGCGTTTACAGCAGCGCGACCAAGAGGTTCTCCGAGTGCGGGGGAAGATCACCGTCTCGTAGAGGAGAAGACAACATGGAAGACGCAGCGGGAAGCCGCATAAGCGCGAGTTGCAGCCGAGAAGATGCAGCGGGAAGCAGCGGAAGCTCATGCGCAAGAGATGCTAGCACAGTCGGTGGAAGCGCTTCGAAAGAAGTTCAACTTCACCGCGGGTAGGAAGTTGCTTACCTTGGCTAGAGAGTGGGACGATGAGTCCAAGGCGATGTTGGTAGAGTGCAAAGAGAGTATGTTCAGGTATTTGGATCGGCAGATAGAGAGAGTGAAGACACTCTATGATCTTCCCTTGATTCCGCCACCTGCAACTACGTCTTCCCAAGCTCCAGCACCATCGATTGGATCCGAATTGGAGAAGGAGGAGTTCGACCTCGCTGTCCACTTGGTAGTGACAGCGTTGGAAGCCGAGAAGACTCCGGAAGAAGCCCCGAAAGACAGGAAGAAGAACCGTCTTCCCAGGTATTCCGCGTGGAGGAAGCGACTTCCCCGGACCCCTATGAGGTCGTCATGGTCCATAGTACCGAACCAGCGCCTCATAAGAGCGAGGAAGCACCACTCGACCTAGCTTCCCAGAAGACGCTTCCGTCTTCTGAAGCAGAAGCAGAAGCAGAAGCCGAAGCCGAGGAAGAAGCAGCAGCAGCGACAGCAGGACCAGCAAAGAACGACGAGGAGGAAACCACCTCAGTGTTACCCGAGGTGTTCGCAGAGCTTTGTAGCTTATCAGAAGCTGCGTTGTCGCGCTACTTGGTGGCTACATGCTTGACTTCTACTCCGACGCTTGAGTTTAGTAGTTCTAGAAGTTAGCTCATATTACTTCTAGTCCTTTATGTATATGTTTGACATCTTTGCATACGGTGTTAACACTATTTTGAGTCTTAGTAGGTTGATTACCATGTTGATAGGGCTTAAGCTCATGGGTTGATTTGCGTGTCGCCCATGCATGCTTTCTAGCCGATTTAAGTTATTTTTCGGGGTTGCGTGTCGTTTTAGGTAGTTTAAGTTTTACGTTGGCACTCTAGGGGGCTTGACGTGGTAATCTATGAGTGTAGATAAGTTACCAGGTAGTTTAAGGCACAAAATGACAGTCAAGTGGAGCTATGAACTCCCATTGGTCCATTTTTGTTTTTTGTAAAACTCTAAATTTAGAAATAGAGCTCTAGAGTGGATTTCGAGCAATTGATGAGAGATCTTCTAAATCTGAGAGCACAGGGAAAGAGAGCTCGTCATGCCAAGCACTTCCAGTGAAATTTTTGATTGATTTGAGGCAATAAAGACGAAGTTATGACCAATTGAAGTTCGAATTGTGCTAGAATTGAATCATTTTTGTTGGATTTAGGTTTTTTAGTGTCACTCGCAACAGATTTGAGGAAATTGCTTCAAAACTTCGAGGTTGTGTTCTCTTCCAGCAGGGCCCAAAAAGTTTCATATCGATTGAGCGACTGAGTAATTCAGGGCGGCCGCTGAAGCTGAGGGGGTCTGAAAAGCTCTTAATCTAGAGCAGCGACTTCAGAGGAGGAGATCTGGAGTTCTGTGTACATTCAGGAGTCCCAACTTCACAAGGATGTTCAGCATCCTCTAGACTTCAAATACTGTGAGAATATTTGAAATTCATCAAGCCAATCTTCTGTTTTAGGTTGAAATAGCCATCAGGGTACCAAAAATTGCCATAATTTTCTTACTCATAACTTTTCTGTCAACATCTCGGTGCTGGAATTTGATCTCAGGCTGAAACTTCGTGTGTGTGTTCAGTAGGACCTTATTTACATGTAGGGGAAGTTTAGAAGTCTAAACCTTCATAGTTTTCCTCTTCGTGAGTATCAAAGTTCACCGCCTAAATCTATTACTACTAGTTAGACCTAAATTTCGCTTTTGAGCATATTAGAGGATCCTACACACCTGTGTGAGTGTTTATAGCCCCTGTTGTGACCTGAAAGCCAACCTCTTGAGTAAACAACCACAGCCAGAAGCCCGGCGCTTTCCTAGGTAGACGGATCACACTCCGACAGCGTTAGGAGCTCCGGTAGGAGCAGAAAAGGTAGAGGTTATCTCCGAGCAATCAGAGTAGATAGTAAACACAACCGACGTTGACATTTTCTAAATTTAGTAAGACCAAACATGCTATCTTAAGAATGGAAATTTTCAGTGTAAAATTAGTTAGGATGCCATGTGACAGAGTAGGAACCGCAAGAATAGAAAAGGGAAATGGCTTGCATGTGGAGTGGCAGCCTTCTGACAGCGCCCATCTCTCCCTGGTGGTCGTCTCCTCTGTTTTCTCGTGGTAGAAGACATAAGTAGGATCGAAGAGTAGGAATTCGGGCTGCTGCACACCCATACACATTTTTTCGGTGCAGACAGGGACACATGAGATAAGTTCTACACACATTACACCCGATGTTAGAGACATACGAATAGACTAAGATCAGGAGGAGGAGGGGTCTGCATGCTCGTTACCAGCAGTGGTTCAAATATGTAGATAGAGGTAGTGGACAGTTTAGGAACAGAGAACGGCATCCTCGTGCAGTCTTGTTGGCTAGACTGTTGTGTCGAGGAGTAGGCGCATGAAGTAGAGGGAGTGAGCTTCCCAATGCCAATGTGACTTCTTCTCGGGGAATGGATAGCTGATTTGAGTGCAGAAGCTTAATCCGTGTCTTCTGGGTGGTGGGTTCCTTGAATTCGCTCCCAATTGTGCATGATAAGTGTTCTTCTTGAGTGACGATGACTGTCAACAGTTGTGGAATTGCAGCTTGGCTCGTCCAGTAGAGCACTTCGGATCTACGTACGGACGGTCTGATGGGTAAGAGATCCCAGAAGATAGAGTAGTCGGAGCAGCGAAGAGAAGAAGAAAGAAGCCTTCTTCTCACAGCAGAAGACGACATCCTCAAGTAGAAGACGGTGCAACTGTACACACGTTTGTTGTCTTCCTCCCCAAACTATTACAAGCAATGATGGCTTGTTAGTCATGATCCGGACTAGAAGCCTGTCGGAATCTTAATTTCTCCTTTTCCTCTTGTTTTCTCTTGTTTGGATTTTCCCTTCTTCCCCATCTTCCCTCATCTTCCCCATCTTCTTACCTTCTTCTAGTGAGCTTCCGAGACTTCTATTGAGCTTTCGTGAAGGTGAATGTCGTTGTAGTGTTGCAGGAAGACCATTTCCGTAGACAGAACCCTAGTAAGGCTACAGAGGGCATACACCATGTGATTAATCTAACCCGTTGGAATGTGAGAGTGAGTAAGGTGTAACAGCCGTTGCTAGTCGACTTCTGCGAAGCAGGAGCAGTCTTCTGGAGGTGCGAGAAGCCGAGTTGAACCCCCAGAAGCCGAGAATTGCTTCTAGAAGACGGTATTGAGAAGACCGGAAAAAGTGACCTGGAAGTAGAAAACACGTCTTCTTGAGCTTCTCTGTGAATAGTTGTGTGATATTTTAGTTAGTAGTTGTTTGTTTAGGTCTAGAGCATCTTTTGGAGTGTCAGGAAGACGCGTGGTTTTGTGAGAAGATGAGATCTCTAGGCAAAACCCGTGTGTTTGTGTGTTTGAACAGATCTTAGAACTTAGAGCAGCGTTACTTGTGCAAATCCTCTGTGGGAACGATATCTTGTATACTAAACGGACAAAAGGAGTAATCCTGCGACACTACAATGTGGATTTGAGAAGACATGAAGCTTGAGAAACACTAGTTGAGAAGACTAGCTAGAATCATAGTTTCCTACTTCTCGAAATAATTACCAACTCATAATTCCACTCTGGATTCACATCAAGATTCTCGCAATTCAAATCAACTTCATACTACTTGATGTGAATTTGAAATTTAGCTTCTGGAAATATCCAGACTTGAAACAAGTCTTCTGTCCTTGGATTTTGGGGACAGAAGCACAATGAGGTAGGGAAGTGGATGGACAGGAAAAGAGAGTTTTCGAGACATAAGGGGGATCAAATTCAATTTTGAGAAGTGAGATTTGGAAGAAGGTTGTCAGTCTTGGAGAGCGCTTTTGCTTGTAATCCACTCAGGGAGGAGAGGAAGCGAGTAGGCAAGTTTCTTGCAAGAAATCGAGAAAGAAGAAATCGTAGGAATAGAAAGGAGGTAAGGCGATGAGAGGGAAAAAAGAAGCGAGAAAGAACATCAAAATGTGCTAAGGTCAATGTGCTATGCTTCTACTCGGTCTCCAAATGTTTCATGCGCACGTTCTGATATGAGTGCTTTGATTTCTGTCAACTCACGAGCACTTCTTCTTGCTAAGAACTTGCCTTCGCGGAATACTTCGAGCTCTGCTGCTTGTAGCCTGAAGCTCCAATCTTCGATTCCAGAGTTTTAATTCATGCGATCCTTGAGAAATTCTATCTGCTTATACTTCTAGCTCTCTTCCTGCTGTAAGACGATCATCCTCACAATCTCTCACTACAATTCCTCTTTGTGCACTTCTGATGTCTTCCTCGAGGTCGGTTTGAATTCGAGTAAAGGAAAAGGAAAAACACATGACACTTCCGTGTCTCTTATCTGATTTGGTAGTTTCTCTATCTACTCTCCAGCTGCCTGTGTTTTTAGATAAGTGCCCTGTCAGCCCTAGACCTACCTACTGCTTAGGTGGCTGTCCTTTAGGTCCACCAAACACATATTGTGCCATCCAATGAGTACTAGGTTGTTGTCTCCCGCAGTTACAGTCACGGTCCTCCCCTAGAAGACTCGCACGGTGTCTTATAGATTCCTTCTTCCAGGAGACATCTTTTGGGAAGACGCTCGTCTTCTGACTTCCGGAAGAAGTTGGCTTCTTCTCAAAAATCTATATTAAAATCATCTTCTCGCTAAACAGGGGGTAAACTTAAGTAACTTGCCAGACATAAAAGTATAGGTAAATAAGTACAAGTACATACAAGTACATATAGAGTTAGCTTATTTGGGCACCCTAGCAGTAGTGCACCTCATCCTCTTCTTCTGCTATCTGAATGCGTTCCAAGAGGACTTGAAGGAGGCTCAGTTGGCCGAGTATGGGCCAGTGAGAGAGGAAAGAGTCAAGGAGGAGTCTTCACAAGAGGAGGGTCTTGCTAATACTATGATTTCCTCTCCAATTTTCAGTGCATAAGGAAGGACCAGACACAACCTCGAAGAAGATCACCAGCCAGACAGGTGACTCCAATGACACATATTGAGGAGGATGGGAACTAAGAATGTTCCTAGGACAAGCATTTCTTATCTCACCATCCACTCCAGATATGAGTTAGAGTCTCAAAAAGACACCCCCGGTACTAGGTCCATCAGGAAATCGGTTCCTAAGACCCCATGGAGTCTTCTGAAAACTCTAGAAGACAGAAACTAGATGGATGTCCCAACTGCTGCAAATATCTATGCAGAAAAGGAGGCAAAACATCAGGAAGACAAGCAACTTGTCTCTGCTGTGAAATTAGACCTCCCACCAAGGAGGACATTGCGAGTGGCATCTTCTTGATCACAACCATGGTGGAAGAAGTCAAGGAACCTCAAGAAGACAGAGAAGCTTCTGAGGATCAGTATGTCAGCATGAACTTGGCTTCCGTGCGGAGAAGACTGGAGGAGCTCAATGCATTCTTCAGTGTTGAGATCCAACCACCCATGGAGATGGTGGAGAAGCGGACTAGAGCCCAAAGAAGCCTCTTCAGCCCATATTTGATCTTCGGACTTTGATCCAACAAGAAGAAGCTCATACATAGAGGGTGGAAGCTTTGGAATTCAATCTTCGTGCTACTGAGAAGTTAGCCAACAAGTGTAAGACAGAAGCTTCCGCTTTTGTTAAAGAGATGGTTCAACTCTGGAGGACCCACTAGGAGTTGCAGGTGCGGCTTCAGCAGAAGGAGTAGGAAGTCTTGAAGATCAAGGACAAACTGACTGACCTGGTGGCCGAGAAGAAGACTTGGAGTGCCCATCGGGAAGCTATAGGGGCCAAGGCTGCCGAAGAGAAGAAGCAGCGGTTGGAAGCAGAACACCGAATCAAAGAGATCATGGATGGGGAGAAGATCTAAGGAAGAAGTTCAACTTCACAGCATGGATGAAGCTTCTGACCTTAGCACGAACTTGGGATGTTGTCTCCAAGGACATGTTAAAGTACATAGAGTACTACAAGAGTACACGTCAGTTATTGTATGAATATGCTAACAGACAAACTGTGGGCACCACAAGTCTTCCAATGCTTAATGATTCGTGAGTTTTAAACAGATCAGCAATCTAGCGCAAACTGGAACTCCTCCACATAACCGAATATGGCATCAAGTTTTATTAATCGGGCTTGAAACTCTAGCTCGGTGTAAGTTTTCTCTACTAGAGACACCTCGCTCTTCCCAACTATGATCCTAGCTTGCCACCATCTTTGCCATGGAGTGTGCTTCGAGTCACTTGCATTATGCACCGTGTCTGCAAGCACATTGAACACTTTCTCCTCTCCATGCGAAAATCAGATTCGATCAGATCATCATAATTTCTGTTGAAATCTTGATCGAAATTAGCACTTACTTCTGCAGCAGCCATAGCTGACCTCACTTACCCAGAGAGCTCTCGCTTTCGCTGCCCAACAATTTATGTTCTTTGTAGTTCATTGTGCACTCCTTACTCTAGCTCAACCTTCGATTTGAATTTTGTCGATCTCTGACAACTCGTGCTCCCGCAATCACATACATGGACTACGTAATCCAAAATCGCATGACTCTATCGCAATTCAAGACTTACCACAGTCGTCATCGGATGTCTAGTCGGTTGAGGACTGAGGAAGATATTTTGAACTTCGAGGGACTTGAGAGGATCGATTGTTGGTTTCGGAGACTGAGGAAGAAGATTGTTGTATGCTCAAGGGATATTGTTATGGAAAACTTTCCGATGGAAAGTATCAAGAAATGCACCGATAAAAGAATTCAGATTCTCACAAATTTGGTCGAGCCTGTGTTGCTTTCATTTTCCTTTTCTGCATTTTCACTCAGTACCTGCCGGCCTGAAGATTTGTCGGTTGTCAGTCCTACTGCTGTTCTATGGTGTTCAATATGGGGTGCTGGAGCAAAGAAAGGAGCATGAGAGCGTTATGAAAAAGTTCAGAAGATCTTCTTACAAGTGGAGCTTTGTGTTTGATGTCAAACACATATGCTATACTCCTTGTTGAATGTGGTTGTTTACCTTTGGAAGCTGAAGCACTTTACTTGACTATCACTTATGTATCTTGGGTGAGATCTCTCGGGGAGACGAGACTACCTAGTCAAGCTCTAAGAGCTACACTCTCTTTTGATCGGTACGCTGATGTGGTGGCTTGGTGTGAGAGATGGAACATCTTTGAGCGTGATTTTAACCTCCCACCTATTACTCTTCGCGAGTTGATACAAAAGAGATTTCTACATGCTCTATGGTCCAATCCAAGACCAATATGGCTTATTAAATGATAACTGGTCAATGGTATTACATGTCCCTTGGGGTCTTCAAGGACCATGAGACTTTCCATTTGAGTCCATCACAGCGAGACTCGGACCAGAAGCTTCATTAACAGTTTGTAAAAGCATGCACCTCCAATCGTACCCGCAAGAGATTGAACCCACGACCTTTCTCTTACTGTAAGCTAAACCACTTACAACACCGATCTTCGATATTCCAAGTGTCAAGTATCAAGGTATCAATATCAGTCAAGTATCAAGGTATTATCAACAGCAAGTCAATCCCATGCTGGTGTATTGCGATCAAGAGTATCTCTCGACCTCTCTCCAACATATGATTGCTCAACATCGTACTAGCTCTCATAGACTTGGTATTGAGGAAGGACGTTGGTCAAATATTGATAGGAGTGCACGTATTTGTAGACTTTGTGATTTAGATCAGATTCAGGATGAAGATCATGTATTCATTGCGTGCTCATTGTACTTAGATATAAGATGTAGACATACGATAGTCGCTAGTGATTTTTATACACTCTTACAGATGCATGTGCTTTCACTAGAATTATATATGATAGACGTAGTTACTCATCGTACTAATACTCTTCATATTAGTATTGATTCTTATGTTAGTCATTGATTTTACGTTTTGTGATGTTGTTTTGTGTTTTTGTGTTTTGACTCTTTGGATCTTCCGGGTATGATTATTATCATTTATCATTTATCAATTATCATTTAGACTTCTCTCAAGCAACCCGAAGACATAAGATATGAATAATGGTGCTAATCAACTTTTTATGATCACACAACTTGACTATCATTTATGTATCTAAGGTGAGATCTCCCGAGGAGACGAGACTATCTTGTCAAGTTCTTAGAGCTACACTCTCTTTTGGTTGGTACGCTGATGTGGTGGCTTGGTGTGAGAGATGGAACATCGCTGAGCATGATTTTAACCTCTCACCTATTGCTCTTCGCAAGTTGATACAAAGGAGATTCTACATGCTCTACGGTCCCAACCCAGGACCAATATCGCTTATTATCAACAACAAGTCAATCCCATGCTGGTGTATTGGTAAATGATAAATGATAATAATCATGCCCGGAAGACCTAAAGAATCAAAAGATAAAAATACAGAACAACATCATAAAATTTAAAATCAGTGCCTAACATAAGAATCAATACTAATACGAAAAGTATTAGTATGATGAGTAACTACGTCTATCATATATAATCCTAGTGAAAGCGCCAACATCTATAAGAGTGTATAAAAATCACTAGCGACTATTGTATATCTACATCTTATATCCAAGTACAATGGGCGATGAATACATGATCTTCATCTTCAATATGATCTAAATCATAAAGTCTACAAATACGTGCACTCCTATCAATATTTAACCAACGTCTTTCCTCAATAAGCCAAAGCTTGTAGTATGCGTCAACCATTTCATCGTCTTTCTGTTGATGTTCTGAAATATCAAGAGAAAGATAAAGTCTTTATAATGGGAGACTTCATTGCCAGAATTCGTACCTGCCAATTCACACAGTTTTATGCGCCTCATCAATCTTCTATTTTAGAAGAAGATGATGATCCTCTCTGGTCTCGTATCTCCTTAGATACTTCCACAAATGACATGAAAGAGCATTTTCTAACCTTTGGAGCAATGTGCAATTTGAAAGTTTTGAACAGTACATCTCGTTTTCCTCATTCTAGTCAGAACACATATATCACTATGTCTGGAACAAGCACAGTAGACTATCTCTTTGCCTCAGCTATTGATAGCTCTTCTATTTTCAAGTTTGAAGTATTGGACCTCCAACCTGAATCAGATCATACTCCTTTGTTGTTCTCACTATCCTCGTCTAGCTTTTCTTTATCTTACAACCTTGTACAAGAAGTTAGATGCTCGGACATACTCTTGTTCACAATATACCAACATGGGATTGACCTGCTGCTGATAATAAGCCATCTTGGTCTTGGGTTGAGACCATATAGCATGTAAAAACTTTTTTCTGAATCAATCCTCGAAGAGCAATATGTGGAAGGTCAAAATCATGGTCAAAACTATTTCATTTTTCACACCAAGCCACCACATCAGCATACCAACCGAATGAGAATATAGCTCTTAGAGCTTGACAAGGTAATCTCGTCTCTCCAAGAGATCTCACTCTTGAGACATAAATGATAGTCAAGTAAAGAGCTTCAGCTGCCACGGATAAGCAACCAGATTCAACAAGGAGCATAGCATATGGTGTTTGGCATCTTACAGCAAGCTCCACTTGTAAGAATACGTTTTGAACTTTCTCAATACGTTCCTAAGTTCCTTTCTTTGCACCAGACCCCCACACTTGAACACCATAAGTATTACAGGCAAAACCAAACTCCTGAAGAGAAACTTTCTAAAATCCCATGCTAAGAGATGAGCATGTTGTCGCGGCGAGAGTCTTTCTTGGGGAAGACAGACCTCGTGACTGTAACTGATTAGAGAAACTACCTAAAGGGAAAATAGGTTGCTGCTGGCGATGAGATCTCAAAACCCCACTTCTTGCCGCCACCAATTACAAGACAAACACTCAAACAGACACCCAGCAGACACTCAAGTGCACAGATAGATCTTTCAAGATTCAGAATAACTTTATTCAGTGCCGGCTGCACCACCAATTTCTTCAACTGTAAAGAAAATCTCTCTCTCTTCCTCTCTTGTGCGTCTCTCTCTCAGTCTATCACTTTTTTGTCAAAAAATTTTTCACTTTTTTACCAAGTTCACCTCAATCTCAATCTAGTAGGTGAAATTCAGGCCCCTGACTCTTATTCCTCTCCTTGCGTCAACCTCCCAACTAAAAACTCTCAGAAATTTGATTCAACAACGATCAAAAGCCTCTCACAGATCATCAAACTGATCTCCCCTCAATAGACTGCCTCCTATACGTTCAGAAGTTAATTCTGCCCCCAAACTGTATAATAGATAAAGTGTAAGCTTCTAAACACTTGTCTCCTCTTTTGCATCGACCTCCCAACTGAAAACTCTCCGAAATTTGATTCAACAACGATCAAAAGCCTTTCACAGATCATCAAACTGATCTCCTCTCAATAGACTATCTTTTGTCCGTTCAGAAGGTAATTCTGTCTCCAAACTGTATAATAGACAAAATTTAAGCTTCTAACCACTTGTCTCCTCTTTTGCGTCGACCTCCCAACTCAATTCTTTCAGAAATCTGATCTCCTCAGCCCCCAAGCTTCTCCTGCGCGTCCCGATGGCTTCCCTCTCCGCTCTCTGTAAAAAAATCCTCATCTCTCACGGCCATATGTTTATTAACCTAAAAGGTAAGTCCCCAGCTAGGCTGCCCCCTGCTGTCCTTATAAGCAGAACTACTTATCACAAGCAGGCCCCTAGCTAAGCTGCCCCCTGCTGTCCTTACGTATAGAACCTTAATTACTAAACCAGCTCCTTTTTTAATAAAAGCTTCATAGCTGCCTTTACAAACCCGACTCCTTCATTACTAAAGGTCTCACAGCTTTCTTTGCCATTGCTAAGCTGACTCGATGATTAATTAACTGATTAACAAAAGTTTCCCGTGCTCTTGATGCCATCTTGATGCCATCTTGATGCCATCTTGATGCCATCTTGATGCCATCCTGAATATACTACAAGTCATCCAATGTAGGCCGAAGCCCCAACACTTATGAGGCTGCTCCACAGGGCTTACAGCCCCTCATATGCGCACCAGGTATCTCCCATAGTATATTCAAGATGACATGCGGAGGCTTAGGTCAGGAAGCCCACGATTAAGAGAGATACCGGTCTCCCGCAGGACGTGGCTGCATATCCAACATAGACTCCTTTCCAAGAGGTCAACATGCCGGAATAAGAACCAGAGGCCATGAGGAATTGATCTTGAGACCACTTTCTCCTTAGACAAGCGCCTTATCACTGGGATGAACTTTGGTTCCGTTCTAAAAGGTTCAAAATTCTGTACATATGCTTTTACTGAAGAAGATTTTCTATAAAAGTTTTTACTAGCTTTTCCTATGCTAACTTCTCTATACAACTCTGTTTTAATGAATAAGAAGTCAAAACTATAGTATTCATGAATACCTACACACTCACGCTATCAGATTCAAAGTTGGAGTCACGAGCCTGAATCGACGGATTTCTCTTTTTCGCATATTTCTCAATCTAAAACTCGTGCTAACTATTACTTAAAACACTTTCAGTCAAAATTGGAAGTATGAAGTCGCCCTCCTCGTCGAGCTCTACATTCCGGTGCCTTTCGACCCCTTTAGGATGATATTTCAATCCAAGCTAAGGGGCAGCTTGCCAAGCATGGCCCCAGCTTAGCTCCTGCCTAGCTTGATAAGCTAGGGCGCATCTTCCTGAACAAATATTGGTTGAGTGTTTACTGAAGCTCTGTTTCATCATCTTGAACGTCACGTACTACGACAACGATTCAAAAGAGAATACAAAGCTTTGTAACCAGCTGTGGTGTCCATAATTTACAGGATTTATGATTATTTTAAATTTTTGAAGTTAATAACATGTCTATGTAATTGAAATAACTTGGTTACTTAAGATTATACCTTGCTTAGAGGAAAGATGATCTTAAAGCCTTTTTGTAAGGAGAGTCGACTTCTTTGAAAGACGGAAGACGGACATCTTTTGGGGAGACGTCTTCTCGGATTTGTCTTCCGAAAGACGAAAGACAGAAGACGGAAGACGAGTGTCTTCCATAAGACAGTGACCGCGACTGCATGGACACCAACCACACGCCACCTAGGCAAGGGGTAGGTGTACCTACCAGGTAGCCACCATGGTATTAGATAGGTCAAGGAGGTCGAACCCCTAATCGCGTAGAGAAGATACGAGGGAAGGCGCATTAGCATGAGATCAGTTGCTTGCTTCCCGCACTAAAGGACATTTGCGTTTTGAGGAGTCGCTTGCAATTGGAATATCGAATTGAGTTGTGGAAGCAAGGAGAGCGAAATTGGGAACATAAGATCAAATTGAGGCCAGAGAAGGAGCGAGATCGATTCTGTTAAGCTGGAAGCACAATCGAGCTGAAGGAATCCCTGTGGATTTCAGGAAGCAGATATTGAGGGTCGATTAGAGAGATTCTGAAGAAGGAAGAAGGATCGATTGTAGCAACCGAGGGGCACAACTCAAGATTGATGACATGAGCAGGTTCGTGAGATCGCATTGGACCTGGGATTGACGAGTGGAAGCGCGCAGAAGATTGAAGGCGCACCAGAAGCTGTACTGAGGTTCTTCTCATGTTCTTTTCTCCTTTCCACCGCTTTCCGTCTCTGGTTTGATGTCCCCCGCGCTTCCTTGCTCGTTTGCAGGAAGCCCATCGATCGATTTCCCTACCCTGAACTTTTTTCTATGAAAAGTGGGCGCGGAAGCGCTATCCAATTTTCGACATCCATCTTCCTACTTCTTCCCAAGGTGGAATGGAGCTTCCCCACCTCTCATTCTTAAATTCGACCACCTGACTATCAATTTCCCTACCCTACCGCACCTTTGTTCCTGAACTCATTGACATAAGACGCTTCTGAAGATCTGAACATCTTCGGAAGACGCTTTTGGATATCTGAACGTCTTCGGAAGACGACTGTGTTCTATTCGTATCGAGATTGGATTGGATTGAGTTTTGTGTTGAGAAAGGCTTGGTACGAATCCTGAGTGACTTGGTGAGTTGATTGTTGTTTCGAGAAGCTGGAAGTTGAGAACTAGGCCTGTGCCTCCCGATCTTCTGAGCTTCTCAAATCCACATCTTCCTAGAGAGATTAGAAGATTGGAAAGATTGGCAGAATGCGCGAGAAGACGTGAGGGTCCTTTGAATGCGCGAGAAGACGTGAGGGTCTCAACTTTCGTTGAATAGTTTGAAAAGTATCCAATTCGAATTGGATCGGCAATTTGGACTCCACTCCATAAACCAGTCGAAATGGAGAGTACCCAGTAGAAGTCTTTGTTGTCGTTCGGTACTCCCATAAGATGGCATGTAGCCTCTTATCCCAAGTATGTTTTGCAGTCTCAACACCAGCATCAGCAAAGTGACCTCCGCAAATAGTGCCATCGTGAAACTCGTGCATAAGCTTGAACGCCTTCTTCTGACCAACTGCTATCCTTAGTAACCCATCTGCTCCTTGATGAAATAGAATTCCCTCCACCATGGTGTAAGGTTTGCATCTCTTGATTAACGCGTTACGTTCTCGGGTATGCATACCTTCTGGAAAAGAGCCATCTGCAAGAAAACTCCAGATTTCCTTGTACTCGTCCGGTATCTCCTCAATGCTTGTGATGGTCATCAGATGCTCGTCTGGAAATGAATCATCAAACGGTTCTTCTCCCTCATCATCATAAGCCCTCGACAAAATATCAGCATTCGCATGCTTTTTCCCTGGTCTATCTTCGATCACGTAGTCGTATTCTGTTAGAAGGATCTTCCAACGAGCAATACGACCTTCGGCATTAGGCTTATTAAAGATATACTTTAAAGCCTTGTGATCTGTGACTATGGAAAATTTCCCTCCTAGCAAGTAGTGTCAAAATTTCTTCAATCCAAAGATCACCGCTAATCCTTCTCGTTCAGTCATGGAGTAATTCTTCTCCGCTGGAACCATCTGCCTACTAGCATAAGCTATAGGATGATCCTGCCCATCTCCATCTAGCTGACTTAATGTACATCCGATTGCTACATTGGAGGCATCCGTATACAGAATAAATGCTTTACTCCACTCAGGTTTAGCAAGTATAGGAGCTGTCACTAATGCCTTTTTCAGCTCCTCAAATGCTTCCTTTGCCTTCTGATCATGCACTATCAAGTCAAAATCAACTCCCTTCTTCATGTACATAGTCAAAGCTATTGCTTTGTTTGAGAAGGAAAAGACAAACCTACGATAATATCCAACCATGCCAAGAAACTGCCTCAACTTTGTCAAGTTGATCGGAAATGAAAGATCCACAATCTTTTTCACCTTCTTAGGATCTACCGCAATCCCATTCTTGGAAATGATGTGCCCTAACAGCAGACCTTCTTCGCAGCCAAAGATGCACTTCTCTGGATTTAGAGAAGCGTTGGCTTGCTCCAACCGCTGCAAAACTTTGATCACATGATCAAAGTGGTCCTTCTTTCTTCCGTACACACAGAAATCGTCAATGAAATCCCGAACAAACTTCCCTATGAATGGTTCAAACACCTTGTTCATGAACCTTTGAAACGTGGCCGGAGCATTACACAGTCCGAATGGCATCACCCGATATGCAAATGTTCCCCAAGGAGTAGTGAAAGTAGTCAATTGTTAGTACTCCTGTGCTATCTTGATCTGGTTATACCCACTATAACCATCACCAAAGCTGTACCACTTATGACCTGCAACTTCTTCCAAAATCTCATCTATAAATGATAGAGGATAATAATCCTTCTTGGTAACTGCATTCAGCTTCTTATAGTCTATGCACACTCGCAGCTTATCATTCTTCTTCTTGACAATCACAATGGGTGAAACCCATTCTGAGTTCTCCACCTCATAGATGAAACTCGCCTCCTTCAACTTGTCTATCTCCTCCTTGACCATCATTGCCGTTGTGGGGTTGATCCTTCTCTGCTTCTGTCGAACTGGTCTTGCGTGCTCCTCCAATTCGATTCGATGAGTCTCGAGAGTCACCTCCTTCAAATCCTTGTAGCTGAAAGTAAACACATGGATATATTTTCAAAATATATCTAGGAATCTACTTTTCTCTTCTTGAGTGACATTGATACCAAACTTCAGGATAGAGAGTCTTCTCACAATCTCTGCCTCACTCAAGTCTTCTTTGTCAGGATCTTTCTCCACTGCTGGTCGAGGCAACAAGTCAATAGCACTAAGCTGATGTAATGATTCATCTCGATCAAATCCTTCGTCCTCAGACGAGGATTCTTGATCATAAGAATCTCCAGTATCTACTTCTGAGACACTTTGATCATTCTCCGTATCAGATTCCCAGTAGTCACTAGTGGGTCTATCAGAGTCAGAAGTCACAACTCCAACACCCGAGAGAGGTACTATCACGCTATGATCTCTAGGCCCAATCCGTAAGTATCCCTTGTACCACCTATCAATGGTGCGCACAGCTCTCAACCAAGGTCTACCCAGGAGCAAATCATAACTAGAGTCCTTTAACACTTGAAAGGACATCAATGTTTGAATTCCCATCATAGACACGACCACCTTCTCTAACACACCAAGAGGTCTTACCCGTTGCTTGTTAGCCATCCCCACGACAATGCTAGCCGGACGAGTTGGTTCCATCCCCAACTTCTTCATCAACCTCTTCGATATGGCGTTTACAGCCGACCCTCCATCCACCAATACGTCAGAGACGTAGTGATCATTTGTAGTGACGCAGGATTACTCCTTTTGCCCATTTAGTATACAAGATATCGTTCTCACAGAGGATTTACGCAAGTAACGCTGCTCTAAGTTCTAAGATCTGTTCAAACACACAAACACACGGGTTTTACCAAGGAATTCCCGTCTTCTCACAAAACCACACAAAACCACACGTCTTCGAGACACGCCAAATGGTGCTCTGGAACTAAACAAACAACTACCAACTAAAATATCACACAATTATCCACAGAGAAGCTCGGGAAGACGATCTTCCTACTTCCAGGTTGCTTCTTCCGGTCTTCTCGATACCGTCTTCCCGAAGCAATTCTCGTCTTCTGGGGGTTCAGCTCGTCTTCTCACACCTCCAGAAGGCTGTCCTGCTTCGCAGAAGTCGACTAGCAACGGTCGTTACACCTTATTCTCACACTCACATTCCAACGGGTTAGATTAATCACAGGGTGTATGCCCCCTGTAGCCTTCCCAGGCTTCTGCCTACGGAAATAGTCTTCCTGCAGCACTACAACGACATTCACCTTCACGGAAGCTCAATAGAAGTCTCGGAAGCTCACTAGAAGAAGGTAAGAAGATGGGGAAGATGAGAGAAGATGGGGAAGAAGAGAAAATCCAAACAAGAAAAAACAAGATGAAAAGAGGAAATTAAGATTCCGACAGGCTTCTAGTCCGGATCCTGACTAACAAGCCATCCTTGCTTGTAATAGTTTGGGGAGGAAGACAACAAACGTGAGTACTGTTGCACCGTCTTCTACTCGAGGATGTCGTCTTCTGTTGCGAGAAGAAGGCTTCTTTCTTCTTCACTTCGCTGCTCTGACTACTCTGTCTTCTGGGATCCCTTACCCATAAGACCGTTCGTACGCAGATCCCAAGTGCTCTACTGAACGAGTCAAGCTACACTTCCACAACTGTTGACATTCACCGCCACTCAAGAAGAACACTTCTCATGCACAATTGGGAGCGAATTCAAAGAAACCCACCACCCAGAAGACATGAACGAAGCTTCTGCACTCAAATCCACAATCTATTCCCCGAGAAGAAGTCACAATGGCATTGGGAAGCTCACTCTCTCTACTTCCTGCGTCTACTCCTCGACACATCAGTCTAACCAGTAGGACTGCACGAGGATGTCATTCCCTACTCTAGACTGTCCACTACTCATCTACATCTCCGAACCACTGCTGAATCTGTGTATTCCCAGACTATTCGTATGTTTCCAACAACGGGTGTAGTGTACACTGTGTACTTCTAGTGTCTAATCTGTCTCCTGCACCGTAAGATCGGTAGGTGCGTGCAGAACTACAGAACTATCAAACTCTAGAACCCTGTCCCTACTCTTCGATCCTACTTATGTCGCTGCCATGAGAACCAGGGGAGACGACCACCAGGGAGAGAGAGGCGCTGACAGGAGGTTGTCACCCCACATGCAAGCGGTTCCCCTTCCTAATTAGCCCTCAACCTTGTTGCTCCTATGCTACCTATGTTTCCACATGGTATCCTAACTAATTTTACACCGAAAATTGCCACCCTTAAGATAGGATGCTTTGGTCCTACTAAATTTGGAATAGTCAATGGAGTTACTAACTACTCTGATTGCTCGGTGGTAATCTCTACCTGACCGGCTCCTATCGGAGCTCCTAACGCTGTCGTGTTGTGGTTCGGCTCCTGTGTGAAATTCTTGTGTAACCTATGTTGTGTTTTTTTTCCGTGTTTCATGAACCGTATCGCGTAACTCGCCGAACGGTGTGATGAGTGCCACGTTTGTGATTATCTGTTTAAGTGATCGCACGGTAGAGGAACGTGCCAAGTCATCGATCTGTGCGCGTTCACTTTAGTGGTCCTTATCACCGCATTTGTGTATAAACTGGTGGGTCGAAGGTTCATACGACATTCTCTCTCAGCGGGTGATTCGTAAGGGTTCTCGGTGGTCTGCATGGAGGAGTGAGGAACTGCAGGAGTGGTGGTTATGGACGGAGGTGTGTTGCCGGCTCCGGATCTTCCTTTCCCGAATCCGTTTCACATCAAGCTTCATTGCATCCACCGCGATCACTTTCGACAGTGGTTAGTTGCGTACTTTGGTGATGAGTTCATGGGGAGGGTGATGGAGTTACAACTTCCGGTGATCCTTCCAATCGTAACATACGGAGAGACTTGGGATATGACGGTGTACATTTTGTTGTGAGGAACAATGGATCTCAACTATCCATCGAACGTTCCTTTCAATCTTTGGGTCGATGTCTGGTGCCATTGCAGACCGAAGATCAATCATGGGGCTTGGATCGTGAGAAACTTCGGGCAAGAATATTACAATCGAGTGATAGCTTCACCGTTTCCTTTTGTCATACCTTTTATTGTAGAACGTTTCCAAGTTGTAATATTGACGTTGTATTAGTCTGCGGCTCACTGGTTTCATTCTGGTTGAGCGTTTCTGTGTAGTTACGGATCGCGAAGAATCCATCGACATATCTGAAGGATTTTTTGAGATCTTAGAGTGTTGTTGATGTCTTGTGTCTCCTTGGAGAGTAAAAATTCGTTCTAGAGGAAAAAGTTGAGTGGAGAAAAGACAAAAGTAAAGATCTTTTTGCTCTTATTGGATCATTTTTGGACCAATGGTGTTCTAGCTGATCCTCGCGACGTTTCTGTGGTTTCTGGAGGCTTCAGAGGTCCATTCGCGAAACGAAGGGTATGGTTGGAGAGCTCTCGACCGGGGCTACAATCTGGGCTGAAGAATCGATCGATTTGATGAAAGTATGAGCGCATTATGATCGATTGAGTGGAGGGGGGTGAAATTCATACCTACTGCTACGTTTCTGGTTGTTCCGAGAGACTCGCGAGGAGTTTTGAGGAGCTGTCTGTTGGGTTGGAGAGCTGACGACGTGCTGGTCATTTTGATATCAATTTCGTCAGGTTCTTGATCGATTTGGATTCTGAACCGACCGATTGAAGTTGAGAGGTGCAGATGGGATAAGACGGGGACAGTGAACTGTGATAGCCATGGATAGTTTGCTATTGCTTAAGATCTGAGTCGAATTTCTGAGTGAAACTTTCCAGGATTGAAGAATGTCTTATCAGTAAGATACTTGGGAAGTTTCACCTCAAATGGTCGAGTAGTTTGTTCAGAATCTTGGATCAAATGTACCTGGGTCTGTAAAGCTCTGAAGTTAGCACAGATTACGGTTTGATCCATATCTGAGAATTGGTTTGAGATTTCGACTTGAAAATTGTTCAGGGTAGGAGTGAAGGGTCCAATCAAGCTTCCTGTGAAGTTTAATCATCATTGGTCGAGTGGTTTGGAAAGACTGAAGTCTCAAAGTTTGAAAATACTTCTGTTATTAACAGTTTCGGGTTTTTCGGTATCATCTATTGTCAATTTGATCATTTTCGAGCAATTTGGAGAGGAGTTTGTTGCTGAAACTGCCATACCTGCATACAACTCGACATTGGAAGGTGTGGGGCTGATTTCAGCTCTTGGTGATGAAGGAGAACGGAGCCACCATGAGTCTTAAGCCGCTGTTTGGGTTCTCGGAGCTGCCAGGTACTACTACCGTTGGTGCTATATTGAGATCTGAATAGTGTTTTGGAGTATGCATGTTTTACCTTGCTGGAATACTTGATAGACCAGGGTGTACAGCAAGTTGTATCGATACTCTATCAAGTTGATTGAGTGATCTCAATATCTTCTGATTGTACTATGAAGTTGTGATAGTTGGATTGATGGCCAGTTAGCGTCGCTGGGGAGCTATTCAGAAGTCAGGCTTCCAGTGATATAGATGAATAACTTCAGTTAGATAATACAGATCTGAGTATTTTTAGTTAGAATACAAAAGATCTGTTTGTAACACAAGTTTATGCAACCTATACGTAACCTTAGATCGTAGCAAGCTTTAAACTTGAGACGAGAGGATACAAGATCACTCAGGCTAGAAGAGTAGATAGTGAAACATTTGAGTGGAAACATCCAGATCTAGATCCAACCTTGTCAATCCACATACCTATGCACAGCCATATACCCCGTGTATTCCTAGACAGAAAAACACGTTATACGATAGCTGGTGAACTCGACGTGAAAGTCTGGGGTGAGAGGTACGTGCGTGGTTTTGCCACCATGGACGTTGAAGGGTTGGGTCATTACGTAGATGAGGCTTCTACGTCTGGAGAGGCTCCAAAGGTGACCAAGCTTTCACGGTCTGATATGCGATTGCTTGAGGCATTTGCATTAGTAATGCAACAACAGCAAGCCACTGAACGGAAAGAAGCAATGGCTACTAAAGCCTTGCAATCTGTTGTGGGGTTGCTAGATCAGTTTGACGGGAAGAACATATCCAAGTACCTAAAGTACTATTCCCGAGAGATGGAGTTGAGCAAGGTGCCTGAAAGAGAGATGGTGAGTACATTTGCGCTTGCTGTCGTACCTGAACTACGAGAGCACATGAAGGACATCATCCGATCTGATGGTGCTACGTGGGAAGGATTTACTCTTCAGCTGAAAGAAGAGTATTCTTTAGAAGATGCAGACCGAATGACTAAGAAGTCATTCATGGAGTGGGTAAACAAACCCAACGAAAGGCTTGTTGCCACAGAGCTATTTCGGGAGTATGAGAGACAATTCCTTCAGTTGTCTCGGATGGAGAAGCTCACATTGGAGAACGACAAGGTGGAGTTGTTTCTACAAGCAGCCAACAATGAATTACAAAGGGAGTTGGAGCTGCTTCTGGAAGATAGGATGGAAGACAACGGACTCACGACTGACTGGAGAAAAGTCTCTGAAGCAGTGAGTGTACTTGCCAAACGAGAGTACCGAAGAGGGAAGGTGGTGGTAAGACAAGAAGAGAGACCGCCACCGATCATAGTACCTCGTAGGCAACCAATGGTACCCAATGTGCAAGCACCTATTGTGCATGTACCTCAAGTTTCACTTCCTACTATTCCTGTCCCGAAAGTTGCACCACAAAGAGATGCTATGGAAGAGTTGGTAAAAGGGATGAGGGACTTGCAGATCAAGTTAGCAAGGTTGGAAGAGAAGGGAGGAGCACATGATACCAGACTTGCTCCTAAGCAAGATTATGTACAGAGATGCATTTGGTGTGATAGTTCTGATCATGCTCGAAGAGAGTGTGGTGATTTTGTCAAAACTCTACGAGATGGAGTAGTCTATTGGAAGGAAGGAAAGATTGCTCTGAAGGATAATGGAGAGATTCTTAGAACCAACTTCGGGAAAGGAGGAATGAAGCAAGTACTGGAGGAGTATCTATCTCAACATGCTACTGCGTCGGTAGAAGCTGCTACTTATGGAGTTGAGGTAGTACGAGAAAGAAGTGCTTCTAAGAAGGATGGAGATACTCTTGATATGTGGAGCCATGCGGTAAGCACGAACAAAAGGGGGAAAATGGCAAGAGAGGAGTTGCTCAGAACAGCCACGGCAATCAAGGGTGCTACTGGATGGGATGATCCCGTGGATACAATGTCTGTTCACGCTTATTTGGCGAAGAGTCAACATGAGGCTCTCATGGAGGAGAAGCGCAAACGAGATGAAGCAGGCCCTAGCGAAGAGAGAACAGCTCTCAAGAGGCAAACAAGAGGAGAAAAGTTCAGACCAGAGATCATGTCTCTACCAGAGGAGACTATGGAAGAGGTCATATCCTCTACTCCCGAGAAGTCAGAGAAGAGCAGAGGTAAGGAGAAAGGTAAATCTCCTTCATACAAGCTCCAGTCTGATATTGAAGCTGCTACGGATCTGAAAGGAGTACTAGAAGAGAGAGTACTCAATGCCAAGATCGAGTTTACCTTGCAAGAGATCCTTGGGATTGCCAAGAGAGAGTTTAATGATGTCATTATTGACACCATCAAACGAAAAAGGCAATTGGCAGGAGAAACCGCTGTGTCTAATGCATTAGACACAAGGATATCAAGAGAGGAAGAGTTAGAACTAGCTCAATGCTGCATCAACCGCAAGGTTCGGTTTGAGGATGATAACGATGACAAGGTCCCTAGTCATTACACTAGAGGACATTGGGCTAGAGCTACTACCGAAGCCTTAGTGAAGATAGGAGAGATGGCAGATCCGATGGTTGCTCTCATTGATCATGGATCAGAGATCAATATTGTCTCTAAGGACATCTACAAGCAAGGTGGATGACCTGTTGATATAGATCATGGTTGGATGATCAGAACAGCGAACAACACACGAGGACTCTATGGAGCTTGTCCTGATGTGAAAGTAAAGGTGGGAGATGTAACTATAGAACAAAACTTCTTTGTTCAAGATAGTACATCATACCCGGTGATACTCGGTCAACCTTACATTACAGCTGTGAGGATGGAGACCAAGGTTTTGGATGATGGATCTGCTTATGCGCGGATCAGAAGTCAGGATGGCAAGAGAGCGGTACAGTTTCTAACTATATCAGCAAACCACGAGCGGAACAGAGATTATCTGAGGGGTGGCTCCTTGCCTAAGATCACGGAGGAGTTCAAGGATTTTTGACAAGTACTGCTATAGAGCGAGGACATAGTGGTACACTTGAGAAGGTACTCTCGCTAGAGAAAGAAAGTGCTTTTTGTACAGGAGTTGTGAGATTTTCTGGGAGTGGATTTGCTACACATACACGACTTGCTGACTTGCAGAAGTGGGAGCAGAAAGTTGTGCGAAAAACTGAAAAAGATCTAAAGAGAGTTGGTGTGCTTGAAGAGGATGATAAGATAGAAGGTGTTTATTTGGAGTTAGGATTGGGAGATTTCATCGATGAACTTGCTATGCATGAGCAAGAAGATGAGGATCATGTGGTGGAAGTACACTCTAGGGAGCTCTATACAGCTATAGAGTCATTCGTAGATCCTGAAGTTAGAGTTGATACTAGGTACAAAACGGTAGACAAGAAGGTAAAACCTGTTGCTCAGCCATTACCTAGTGATTCTAACCAGCGAGTCCAACAATCTTCGAAGGAGAAAAGCTTGAGAGATCTTAGCCGGGTCGGACACAAGTTCACTGAAGCTACGCTCAAGGAGTTGAAGGTTGGTTCAACAGATTTTCTTTTGTCTGTGGAGGAGAATAGTTTAGGGAGATGTTAACTAGGCACGGGAAAGCTTTTGCTTTTGAAGCCTCAGAAATCGGATGTGTAGATCCTAGCATTGTGGCGCCAATGATCATATTCACAGTTCCACATGCTCCTTGGGATTTGAGACCAATTCATGTACCTAGAGCGCATCTACCGAAACTCATAGAGCTCTTGAAGGAGAAGATGCAGATGAAGATCTTGGAACTATCGTTTGCACCATACTCTAGTCGTTGGTTTACAGTACCAAAGAAGAGTGGTGCATTATGGTTCATCCAAGATATGCAACCTGTGAACCAAGTGACCATCAGAAATACAGGCATAGGACCTATCGTCGGAGAGTTTGCTGAAGCGTTTGCTGGGAGGGCTATTTACTCTATAAGAGATCTTTACTCTGGATACGATCAGTTTCAACTTGCTGAACAGAGTAGAGATATCACCACCATGAGGACACCGTTGGGGTTGGTCAGAATGTGCACACTACCACAAGGAGCAACAAACTCGGTAGCGCACATGATGAACGGGATGAACAAGGTTCTCACTGATTTCATTATGGTTGAGCGTTTCTGTGTAGTTACGGATCGCGAAGAATCCATCGACATATCTGAAGGATTTTTTGAGATCTTAGAGTGTTGTTGATGTCTTGTGTCTCCTTGGAGAGTAAAAATTCTTTCTAGAGGAAAAAGTTGAGTGGAGAAAAGACAAAAGTAAAGATCTTTTTGCTCTTATTGGATCATTTTTGGACCAATGGTGTTCTAGCTGATCCTCGCGACGTTTCTGTGGTTTCTGGAGGCTTCAGAGGTCCATTCGCGAAACGAAGGGTATGGTTGGAGAGCTCTCGACCGGGGCTACAATCTGGGCTGAAGAATCGATCGATTTGATGAAAGTATGAGCGCGTTATGATCGATTGAGTGGAGGGGGGTGAAATTCATACCTACTGCTACGTTTCTGGTTGTTCCGAGAGACTCGCGAGGAGTTTTGAGGAGCTGTCTGTGGGGTTGGAGAGCTGACGACGTGCTGGTCATTTTGATATCAATTTCGTCAGGTTCTTGATCGATTTGGATTCTGAACCGACCGATTGAAGTTGAGAGGTGCAGATGGGATAAGACGAGGACAGTGAACTGTGATAGCCATGGATAGTTTGCTATTGCTTAAGATCTGAGTCGAATTTCTGAGTGAAACTTTCCAGGATTGAAGAATGTCTTATCAGTAAGATACTTGGGAAGTTTCACCTCAAATGGTCGAGTAGTTTGTTCAGAATCTTGGATCAAATGTACCTGGGTCTGTAAAGCTCTGAAGTTAGCACAGATTACGGTTTGATCCATATCTGAGAATTGGTTTGAGATTTCGACTTGAAAATTGTTCAGGGTAGGAGTGAAGGGTCCAATCAATCTTCCTGTGAAGTTTAATCATTATTGGTCGAGTGGTTTGGAAGGACTGAGGTCTCAAAGTTCAAAAATACTTCTGTTATTAGCAGTTTCGGGTTTTTCGGTATCATCTATTGTCAATTTGATCATTTTCGAGCAATTTGGAGAGGAGTTTGTTGCTAAAACTGCCATACCTGCATACAACTCGACATTGGAAGGTGTGGGGCTGATTTCAACTCTTGGTGATGAAGGAGAACGGAGCCACCATGAGTCTTAAGCCGCTGTTTGGGTTTTCGGAGCTGCCAGGTACTACCGTCGTTGGTGCTATATTGAGATCTGAATAGTGTTTTGGAGTATGCATGTTTTACCTTGCTGGAATACTTGATAGACCAGGGTGTACAAGATCACTCAGGCTGGTAATCCACATACCTCTGCACAGCCATATACCCCGTGTATTCCTAGACAGAAAAACACGTTATACGATAACGTCGACAACGATTCAAAAGAGAGTACAAAGCTTTGTAACCAACTTCAACTCTCTTATGAATGCACAAAGCCCAACTGTAGTTATGAGAGAAGTCAATGCCCAAGTACTTGTAACTCTCCACTTGTTGTAAAACTTGGCCCTTGTAGAGAAAAGAATGGCGCACTTTTGAACCCACCACCATCACCTTGGACTTCGAAAGGTTCACTTCCATCTGCATGTTGTTGCAAAAGACCTCAAGAGCATCCAAATGTCGTTGTAAACTCAAAGGATCACATGATAGAAGGATGATATCATCAGCATAAATCAATGCTTGAATGATATAGATTCCACACTTCACACCTCCTCCTCCAAATTCAGCAAGACATTTCTCCATGTCATCGATGAAGATACCAAATAGAGTAGGGGAGAGAGGACAACCTTGAATGACTCCAATAGTGCTAAAGATCTCCTTTGATTGTGTCGAGGTAAGTTTCACATAAACTCGTTCATAGAGTTTAGAAACCGCTGCCATCATGTCTTTAGGAACACCAATGGCAACAAGTCTGTCCCATAAGAGCTTCCTAGGCACCCTATCAAAAGCCTTTGTGTAGTCGATAAAAGCAGCATAGAGAGCTTTACCATTTCCTTTTGACTTCTCCCAAGCAACACGAAGACAAAGAATATGATCAATGGTGCTAAAGGTAGGATGAAAACCTGCTTGTGAACGAGCTCTCACATTGGATTCTTCTGCCCAAACACTGAGTTTTCTCTCTAGCAAGCTCCCATACAACTTGGCAAAGATGTTGCCCACCATGATAGTTCTATAGTTGGTAACATCATCCTTCTTGCCCAACTTGTGGATGGGAATCACTTTGCGCAAGAACGAACTCTTAGGGAAACCATGTACAACAGCATCATTCAGAAGCTTGGTAAGTATAGGAATGAGAGAATCACCTCTCCATTGTAGTAGCTCTACAGAAAGTCCTTCTAGATCCTCAGATTTTCCACTTGCAAGCCTACTGAGCTGATGTCGTACTTCGTCCATTGAAAAGGTCTGCGGTAGTCCTTCACTTTGTGGCATACATGGTGCATGTGGAGAGAAGTAAAGTTGCTCAACGTAGGACATCAAAGCTGAAGGATCAAGACTTGGTGAACTTGGACGAGATGCTAAACGTCTCCAAAAAGCTTTGGGATCCTTCTGAAAATCAAAAGCAAGTTCCAAGCCTTTCTTTCTCAAGAAAGCTCTCTTCTTACGTTTGATCAACTGCTTGTACAAGGTTGTTGCTTCCAAGTCACAAGCCTTGTCTAGAGCCTTTAACCGAGCAAGTTTGCACTCTTCATCAAACCAGCCATTGCAAGGGTTACCTTTGAGCTTTCTGCTTGAGTGTTGAGAGAAAAACCGAGTTGCAATTTTCTTCAAGACATCCGTCAATTGTGTATCTCGTTGATCAAGATTGGAGCTCCACTGTGTAATAGATATCAAATTCTCTAGAGCAGTTTGATAAAGATGTCTTTTCCGGTGATCAAGACGAAGTCTAGAGGTAGTGTTGCTCCCATCAAAACATTTCAACTTGTAAGGTGCAAATGAGCTAGACAAGGATAGTGAGAACAATAGAGGAGTGTGATCAGATTCAGGTTGTAGATCCAAAACTTCAAATGCTGAAATGAGTGAACTATCAAGAGATGAGGAGAGGAGGTAGTCTACTATGCTTGATCCAGAGGTAGAGACGTATGTTTTCATGTTAGAGCTAGGAAAACGGGATGTACCGTTCAGAATTTTCAAACTACAGATTGCTCCAAAAGTCAAGAAGTGTTCTTTCATGTCATTGGTGGATGTATCTAAGGAGGCACGGGACCATGTAGGATCATCATCTTCTTCAAGAATAGGGAAGTGGTCAAGAGCATAGAATTGTGTGAATTGGCAAGTGTGAACTCTAGCATTGAAATCTCCCACCACAAAGACCTTGCCCTTCTCTTGATATCTCAAAACATCAATAGAAAGACGATGGAAAGGTTGGCTCGTGCTACATGCTCTAGTCTGATAGATAGACATGTTCAAAGGTGCAAAATAGCAGATTGCGATATAACATGCAGATCTACTTTCTCCACCAACTCGAATCCAATGATATTGTCCACCCACATCCTGAAGAACCACTTCAACAAGCTGATGCAAATAAGATCTGACGTAAGTTGCAATACCTCCAAAACCACGTCCTTTATGTTGCTTGCGCTTGTTCCAAGTAGAGCCGATCAAAGTGAAACCATCCAACTCATGTACATTGTTTCCTTCATGTTCCCATGTCTCCACCAAGTTGATGATATCAGCCTTGTTCCAAATTGGTAAAGCGCTTGTGTACTTTGACTTAGTAAGCCCATGAATGTTCCACATCATAACTCTAAGGGTCGAAAATTGCTATTTGGAAGAATCTCGTCTCTTTTGTGTAACAACAGCACGTCCATCTCTTAAGAAAGCAATGAACCCTCCTTGTTGAACCTCTTTTATCTTCACAAGCTCCTTCCGCTTGGCTTCAGCTTGTAGCGGTGTGAGATCAGGATCCAACCAGATCTGTCTCCCCTTCAAGACAGCTTTGTTAGCCATCGCTGTATCTCGTTGTGTCTGATCTGCAAACTTAGCCAATATTGCTCGAGGTTGTGAGCCTTTTTGCCCTATGCGGTAAGCTTGAACTAGGACAGGCTTGTGAACATGTAACGTTGTCGTGTTGTGGATTGGCTAGGGTGTGAAACCACCACATATCCTTCGTACGTGTTTGGTGTTGAAGAGCCACTGGGACCTTATCGTGTCAAAAGATAAGGCTCCACGTGGACGATCCATGTACTCTTCGCTGAGTGGAGATAAGAGTAGTACTCTTGTCGTCACATGTGAGATTGATGTATAAGAAGAGAGGTGCGCGGAGCTTGAGAGATAGAGTGTAGAGTATCCAAGTCTAGTGGAGTGTGATCAGTAACATCGGATGAAGTAAGCGGTAGTGCGAGTGGTAGACATGAACGGAGAACCCTTTCGTGCTCCTGATCTTCCACTTGCGCATCCGTTCGTCATTAAGATCCATTGTCTGCCGCGAGATCACTTTCGAGTATTTATGGTAGCTCATTGGGGAGAGTCGTTTATGGCTGCGGTGATGGCTACTCCGGATCCTATCGTTCTTCCCATTGTCACTTACGACGCTGTTTGGGATCTTACTGTCTACATCTTGCTTTGATGTGGTATGGATCCTCCGTTGGATCTGAACTTCCCAGCGAGAGTTCCGTTCAACACCTGGGTCAAAATACGTTGTTACAGTCGACCAAAGGTGGTGCATCGAGAGTTTGTCGTGAGGAACTTTGGTGAGGATTATTACAACCAGATAATAGCTTCATCAGTTCCTTTTGTAGTGCCGTTTATTGTCAATCGTTTTAGAGTCGGGATTCTGACTCTCTATTGAGTGTAATTTGTACTTCGTGTTTACGTGCTTCGTGGCCGACGACATCGTCAACGGCACGTGTTTGTAGTTTGTTCAATATAAAATTTGAGGCCTAAATGGTACTCTTGGATAAAAATTCGTTCTTTGTGTGTTTGTCATGTGAGTGAAGACAAAAACTTTTTTGTCAACTTGTTTCTCATTGGTCGAAAGTTTGACCAATCACCTTCTACCAAGTTCTTTTCACGTTTTCGAGGGTAGAGGCACTTCCCGTGGTCCATTCGCGGAGTGTGAGCTATGGTTGGAAAGCTTGAGAGACGAGGATGCCCGTGGACTCAATAGTTGCTCGATTTGAAGCACGGATGAGAATGTTTCGATCAATTGAAGCTGAGGGGGTCAAATTCGTGACCAATTTTATTTCCGTGAGGTCTTTGTCACTTTCTGGGAGTTCTGTGAGGTTGCTGGAGATGAATTGACTGTTGCTGGAAAGCTCTTGAGACGGGCTTGCCGATGGACTCAGAGATCAATCGATTCCAAGCCAGAGTGAAAAAATTATGGCCGGTTGAAGTTGGGTGTCTCAAATCGGAGGCTATGATAGTAGGCGACTGTAAACATGAGACATTGAGAGAGATATGGAGAGTTTGAGGTCGAATTTCGATATGAAATCTTCCAGGGTCTGAGAAGGTACAGTCAGCTACCTACCTGTGAAATTTGAGACCATTTGGATTATTGGGTTGAAGGAAAACGTTGTTTTTGTGCACAAGGGTCTGCATATCGCCTTGTGTCATTGACGAAAAGGGCTTGGATCATTCCGAGAGTTTGGTTGAGGATCTGCTGGTGAAACTTTACAGAGTGGTAGTGATGGTGACTCATTAGCTTCCTGAGAAGTTTGAGCCGTTTTGATCGAGCGGTTTGTGAGAAATCGAACAGCAAAGTTCTGTCGAAATAGTATCATGTTATAAAAACAGCGATAAGGGCTTGATCGTTCCGAGAGTTTGGTTGAAGATCTGCTGGTGAAATTTTACAGAGTGGTAGTGATGGTGACACATTAGCTTCCTGAGAAGTTTGAGCTGTTTTGATCGAGTGGTTTGTGAGGAATCGAACAGCAAAGTTCTGTTGAAATAGTATCGTGTTATAGAAACAGCGAACTTTGGAAGGGCATAGATGCCAACTCAGAGATGATCTCTCTGCATGTAATACCTTAATAGAGAGATTATTCAACAGGCTATCTGCTGGCCTTGGTTTCATCTCATTCTGAGCTGTGGTTGAGGAGTGACAGCTAGTTAAAGTTGAGAGGTTCTTGCTCCGAAAGGCGCAAGAGTTAAGATTCTTTGGAGAACAGGTCGGCCTGGAGGTTTTGCCGGTGCTTCAGAGCACTTGATCATGGGTATGGAGAGTTGTTGACTGTATTTTCTGTGTTTGGATCCTCTCCATACTCGCATGCCTGTTTGTACGCCCAGTTGGTTTGGTTTGGATTTGTGTGCGGGCGTTGTGCTTAGTTTCTTTTTCTATTAGGAGTGCTGGTATTTCTCTTGTGGTGAGGCTGGAGTGATGACCAGCAGACCCAAGAGTGCTTGCGGTGATGGCAGGAACAGGTTGCCCGTGCTTGTTACCCCGGTTCTATTCCTAGTCGAGTAAGAGAGAGATCTGCCAAGAGGACGTGAAGATATCGTACCGAGATAAGTTTAGAGTGTACTTGGAGGTCAGAGAGAGGTTTGGGTGGTTGCTGGTTCTGAGCCACGGAGTGCGACACGTACTCTCTACAGCTAGATACCCGGTGTATTCCCAGATAAGAAAGCACGTCACACGACAACGTGTCAGCAAAGAAAGTGGTGGCTACTTCCTTGGTCTCTTCCTTCTCTAGCTCAGGTAAACCGGATATTCTCACATTTTTCACCCTTGAGAGTTGGTTCAACTTCTCATTCTCTTGCTCTTGAAAAAGAGAGACTTGAGCCGCCTTGGTAGCTTCAGCATAAGATTTCATCTTCATCTCCAACTTCTCCACTACTTCTTTGAAATTATCATTTACCACCGCAGATTTCTCCTCAGCAGAAACAGCAGATGCTGAGAGTGTAGAGGAAATCTCTTTGGTAGTTGTAGCAACAACGGTTTGCATGCTCTTCAAAGCATGAACATCGCACACAACAGAAACAAGCTCACTCTTATGTGCTATGAGCTCTCGATGCAGATCTGCTACTTCAACCGATACTTCTTCCACCGCTGTCAACACCTTATGAAGGAGTTGTTTAATCTCCTCCATCATCACCGAAGAACTAGTTTAACAAATCAGCGAGCTAAGAGCACACCTCAAAACCTCAATTCTCCTCAGATCGCAACAAGATTTGTCTCAATGGAAGCGTCTCGCCGAGACCTTTCCAATGGTACCAAGCTTGCTCAAATCCAACAACCACAGCTCCTTCGACGATCGATTTTGTCCACGGGTGTTAACTCCTCTCTCCAACAGGTCCGCGAAATAGAAACACAGATCATCATTCAGCACCACACTAGCTCTCATAGACTTGGCATTGAAGAAGGACGTTGGTTTAACATTGTTAGGAGTGAACGACTTTGTAGACTTTATGATTTAGATCAGATAGAGGATGAGGATCATGTATTCATTGTATGTCCCTTGTATGATGAGATTAGATGTAGACATAAGATAGTTGCTAGTGATTTCTATACACTTTTTCAGTTGTCATCTCTCCCACTAGGGCTTTATATTAGAGATATAGTTTCTTGTCGTACCAATGCTCTTTTGCATTGATACGATCTCCTAGGGTTTCTTAGGCTCACATGTTGACTTTGTATTGTTTTTTTCTGCCTTTTGACTCTTTGGGTCTTCCGGGCTTGATATTCATTCATATAATTCTCTGTCTCTGTCAATGCCCAAGTACTTGTAACTCTCAACTTGTTCCAATGTCTCTGAAAAGATCTTACACCGCTACAAGCTGAAGCCAAGCGCAAGGAGCTCGCTTAGTTAAAAGAAGCTCAACAAGGAGAGTTTGTTGCTTTTCTGAAAGATTGACGTGTTGTGATTACTCAAAGGAAATGAGATGCCTCCAAATATCAATTCTTGACTCTCAAAGTTATGACGTGGAACATTCATGGGTTTATTGAGTCAGAAGTGCAAGAAGAGAGCTTTTTTGAGGAAGAAAAACTTGGAGCTTGCTTTCAAGATCGCTTTGTTAGCATCACTGTATCTCGTTGTCCTTGATCAACAAACTTCACGAGTATGGATCAAGGTTGTGAGCCCTTCTGCCTGATGCGATAGGCTTGAAATAGTACATACTTGTGAACATGAAGCGTATCAGCAAAGAAAGTGGTAGCAGCTTCTTTGGTGTCTTCCTCCTCTATCTTCTATAAACTAGAAATTCTCACGTTCTTCATCTTGGAGAGTTGGTTATGCTTCTCATTCTCTAGTAGACTTTGTGATTTAGATTAGATAGAGATGAGAACCATGTATTCATTGTATTTCCCTTGTATGATGAGATTAGATGTAGACATAAGATAGTTGCTAATGATTTCTATACACTTTTACATATGTAAGCTCTCCCACTAAGGCTTTATATTAAAGATATGTTTTCTTGTCGTACCAATGCTATTTTGCATTGATACGATCTCCTAGGGTTTCCTAGGCTCACATGTTGACTTTGGTGAACCTTTCGAAGTCCAAGGTGATGGTGGTGGGTTCACAAGTTCTCCATTCTTTTCTCTACAAAGGTCAAGTTTTACAACAAGTGGAGGGTTACAAGTACTTGGGCATTGACTTCTATCACAACTACAGTAGGGTTTTGTGCATTCATAAGAGAGTTGAAGTTGGTTACAAAGCTTTTCACTCCTAACAATGTTTAACCAACGTCCTTCCTCAATGCTAAGTCTATGAGAGCTAGTGCGGTGCTGAGCGATGATATGTCGAAGAGAGATTGAAATAGATGCTTGGAGGTACTCTTGTTCCCAATACACCAACATGGGATTGACTTGCTGCTGATAGTAAGCCATCTAGGTCTTGGGTTGAGACCATATAGCATATAAAAATCTTTTCTGAATCAACTCCCGAAGAGCAATAGGTGGAAGGTCAAAATCACGCTCAAAAATTTTTCATTTTTCACACCAAGCCACCACATCAGCATACCAACCGAATGAGAATGTAGCTCTTAGAGCTTGACAAGGTAATCTGATCTCTCCAAGAGATCTCATTCTTAAGACATAAATGATAGTCAAGTAAAGAGCTTCAGCTTCTACGGATAAGCAAACAGATTCAGCAAGGAGCATAACATATGGTGTTTGGCATCTTACACCAAGTTCCACTTTTAAGAACACTTTTTGAACCTTCTCAATACGTTCCCAAGCTCCTTTCCTTGCACCAGGCCCCCACACTTGGACACCATAAAGTATTACAGGCACCAAACTCCTGAAGAGAAACTTTCTCAAATCTCATGCTAAGAGACGAGCACGTCGACAATGATTCAAAAGAGAGTACAAAGCTTTGTAACCAGCTCCAACTCTCTTATGAATGCACAAAACCCAACTGTAGTTGTGAGAAAAGTCAATGTCCAAGTACTTGTAACTCTCCACTTGTTGTAAAACTTAACCCTTGTAGAGAAAAGAATGGTGAACTTTTGAACCCACCACCATCACCTTGGACTTCGAAAGGTACACTTCCATCTGCTTGTTGTTGCAAAAGACCTCAATTGAGAGCATCCAAATGTCATTGTAAACTCACAACAACATTTGGATCACGTGATAGAAGAATGATATCATCAGCATAAATCAATGCTCGGATGATATAGATTCCCAACTTCACACCTTCTCCTCCAAATTCAGCAAGACATCTCTCCACGACATTTATCAACCTCAATGCCACAATGACCAGTTTAGTCTCAGTGTTCAGAAAATGAATTTTCTTGATTAGTGATTGACAATCTCCTGCATCATCTGCAAGAGCAAAAACTAATTCAAACAGATCCACAGAATAGAAATAGATCTCCTGATCTCAATTCTTCTCCAAATCATGCAAGCATGGACTTGTTGGAAGAGTCTCAGCGAGTGCTTTCCAATAGTACCAAGCATACATGAAACTATAAAACACAGCGTTCGCAATAACCGTTTCTGTCCAGTTCTTTAGGAAATGGATTTTCTTGAATAGCATGAATAGAAACAGCCTTCCCTCTGTCAGCTTTGCTTCAAATATTGCAATCCCCGTCTTGTTAAAAGTGCCTCAATGAGAGCTTTCCAATGGTACCAAACATGCACAAAACTATCAAACCCAACGTCCACAATGACCATTTTCGTCTTGCTGTTCTGAAAACAAGTTTTCTTGATCAGAGAGAATAGAAACAATCCTCCCAATGTCAACTGTAATTCAAATCTTGCAGTCTTGATCTTGTTGGAAGCGCCTCAACGAGTGCTTTCCAATAGTGCTAAGCTTGCATGATATTATCAACCACATGTCCTCAATGATCGTTTTCGTCCAGCTGTTCAAGAAACAGATTTTCTTGAACAGCAGAACAGAAACAACCCTCCTTGTGTCAATTATGCACGAGAGCTTTCCAATGATACCAAACTTGCATGAAACTATCAACCCCAACGTCCATAATGACTGGTTTTGTCTAGATGTTTAGAAAATGAGTTTTATTGATTATCGAGAACAAAAACACTCCTCCCAATGTCAATTCTACTTCAAATCTTACAATCCTGATCTTGTTTGAAGCGCCTCAATGAGTGCTTTGCAATGGTGCCAAGCTTGCACGAAACTATCAACCCCGACGTCCATAATGACCGGTTTTGTCTGGATGTTTAGAAAATGAGTTTTTTTATTACCGAGAATAGAAACACTCCTCTCAATGTCAATTCTACTTCAAATCTTACAATCCTGATCTTGTTTGAAGCGCCTCAATGAGTGCTTTGCAATGGTGCCAAGCTTGCACGAAACTATCAACCCCAACGTCCATAATGACCGGTTTTGTCTGGATGTTTAGAAAATGAGTTTTTTTTATTACCGAGAATAAAAACACTCCTCTCAGTGTCAATTCTACTTCAAATCTTGCAATCCTGATCTTGTTTGAAGCGCCTCAATGAGTGCTTTGCAATGGAGCCAAAGTTGCATGAAACTAACAACCACAGCGTCCACAATGACCATTTTTGTCTAGCTATTTAGAAAACAGATTTTCTTGAACAGCAAGAAAAGAAACAGCCCTCCCAGTGTTAATTCTGCTTGGAATCCTATAATCATCGTCTTGTTAGAAGCGCCTCAACCAGAGCTTTGCAATAGTACCAAGCATGCACGAAACCATTAACACCAACGTCCTCAGAGACCGTTTTCGTCCGACTGTTCAAAAAAACGTTTTCTTGATCAGCAAGAATAGAAACACTCCTCTCATTATCAATTCTGCTTCAAATCTTGCAATCCTGGTCTTGTTGGAAGCGTCTCAACGAGTGCTTTGCAATGGTATCAAGCTTGCATGAAACTATCAACCAAAGAGTCCGCAATGACCGTTTTCATCTGGTTGTTTAGAAAATAAGTTTTCTTTGATCAGCGAGAATAGAAACAGCCTTCCAGTGTCAATTTTGCTTAAAATTATTCAAGCTTTGTCTTGTTGGAAGTGCCTTGACGAGGGCTTTCCAACGACATCAAGTTCATCTCAAACAAGCCACCACATGCTTCACAATGTTCGATTCAACTCGGCGACTATTCCTTACTCTCAAACTTCACCATCGTACTAATACCATCGTACTAATAGAGAAACTAATAGAGAAAGAAAAGCTAGACGAGAGAAGTGAGAACAACAAATGAGTATGATCGGATCCAGGTTGGAGGTCCAATACTTCAAACGTAGAAATAGAAGAACTATTAGTAGCTGAGGCAAGGAGATAGTCTACTGTGTTTGTTCCAGACATAGAGACGTAAGTGTTTTGACTAGAATGATAAATGATAATAATCATGTCGAGAAGACCCAAAGAGTCAAAAGGTAAAAACAAAAACACAAACTAAAAATCAATAACTAATCAGTAAACTACGTCTCGCATATATAATCTTAGTGAAAGCGTCGGCATCTATAAGAGTGTATAAAAATCACTAGCGACTATCGTATGTGTACATTTGATATCCAAGTACAACGGACACACAATGAATACATGATCTTCATCTCAATCTGATCTAAATCACAAAGCTTACAAATACGTTCACTTCTATCAATATTTAACCAACGTCCTTCTTCAATACCAAGTCTATGAGAACTAGTATAATGTTGAGCTATCACATGTCGGAGAGAGGTTGATATAGATGTTTGGAGGTACTCTTGATAGGATTGACTTGCTGCTGATAATAAGTCATCTTGGTCTTGGGTTGAGATCATAGAGCATATAAAAATCTCATTTGTATCAACTCATGAAGAGCAATAGGTGAGAGGTTACAATCACACTCAGAGATGTTCCATCTCTCGCACCAAGCCACCACATCAGAGTACCAATCAAAAAAGAGTGTAGCTCTTAGAGCTTGACAAGGTAGTCTTGTCTCCCTGAGAGATCTCACCTGAGATACATAAATGATCGTCAAGTAAAGTACTTCAGCTTCCAAAGATAAACAACCACATTCAGCATCAGATATTTGGCACCGGACACCAAGCTCCATTTGTAAGAAGACCTTATGAACTCTTTCAATACGCTCCCATGCTCCTTTCTTTGCTCCAACGCTCCCATGCTCCTTTCTTTGTCCCAGCTGTAAATGATTATTATCATTTACCATTTACCAGTTATCATTTATCATACTTGAACATCATAGAGTAGCACAGGCAGAACCAAACTCCTGAAGAGAAACTTCTTAAGATCTCATGCTAGAAGATGAGCACGACGACAACGATTCAAAGAGAATAGAGAGCTTTGTCACCAACCACTCTCTTCTGAATGCATCTAGCCCAGCTGTACTTATCTGAGGAGTCAATGCCCAAATACTTGTAACTCTCAACTTGTTCCAAAGCTTGACCTTTGTAAAGAACAGAGTCACAAGCTCTAGAGCCTACCACCATCACCTTGGATTTCAGAAAGTTCACTTCCATTTGCGTGTTGGTGCAGAAAACCTCCAAAGCATCCAAATGTCGTTGCAAGCTCAAAGGATCACGCGATAGAAGAATGAGATCATCAGCATAAATCAACGCTTTGATGATATATACCCCAAGCTTCACACCTTCTCTTCCAAAATCAGCAAGATATCTCTCCACATCATCAATGAAGATTTCAAATAAGATAAGAGAGAGAGGACAACCTTGAATCACTCCAATGGTGCTGAGAATCTCTTCTGATTGTGCTGATGTAAGCTTGACATAAACACGTTCGTAGAGTTTTGAAACCGCTGTCATCATCTCCTTAGTAACACCTGTAACACACAAGAAAACCAAAAGATGCTCGAAAATAGTAATTTAAGGATTGAACCCACAGAGATGCAAGTAAATATCATCCAGAAGTAGTAAATATGTGACAAAGTTGATTCTTTATGATTGTCTTTTATTCTCACGGACAGATATCAGTCCCGATAGAGATCAAACTCAAGTCTATCCAACAAGATAGAGTTGATAATCCTGACAGAGAACATAACATGTACAAAACAGGTCAGAGACCTCAAGAAAAGATAAACAACAGAGTTACAAAGCCACAAATTGAAATGTCTCAACGGAGAAGTACTGCTGAAGTGTTACTAAGTAGCTTCTAACACCATAAACGCTAAGTATCTTAGCACTAAGTTATGTCTATTACTAGTGCCTTCGAAAAACTCTGGCGAAGAAGACTCTTCTTCCACCGAAGAAAAAAATTCAACTTCATCCAAAGTGTCTTCACCAAAGAACAACTCCCTCAGCTCTCCCACTAGGGCTTTATATTAGGGATATAGTTTCTTGTCGTACCAATGCTATTTTGCATTGATACGATCTCCTAGGGTTTCCTAGGCTCACCATGTTGACTTTGTATTGTTTTTTTTTCTGCCTTTTGACTCTTTGGGTCTTCCGGGCTTGATATTCATTCATTCAAAACTTAACTTCGCCCAAAAGCTTCTTCGTAGTAAACTAACTATGTAGATGCTGGTCTAATCTCAGGCTTCGGCTCAAACTCTCTACTCTGATTTCAATTATGAACATACGAGGCCTTCGTCTTCCAAACTAACTCCTACTACAACAAACTACAAGACTTCGTAGATAAATCCTCAAAGAAGACAAACAAACAATGGCTTCGTAAACTCAAGAAATAGAAAATATAAATAACAAAACACAAAGAGGTATTGAGCACGAACAACACAACGTTTATATACAGTTTCGTCCGAAGATGAGGGATCTTACTCCTTAGAAGTCGGATGTACATCGATACCGTCGGATGAAGGTCATGTGCTCGGAACGGCACCAGGCACAACATCGGATACTATCGCTAACTCCCAAGCTACCTCACTAACCGAGAACTCAACAGTCGCTCTAACCTCTCGGAGGTCTCTAACTACTCTCTGACCTAGTCTAGCTACTAGTTCTTTGCCGAAGAACCCTCTACATCTGCTGCACCTAACTCCTGTCTAATCTCTTGAAGAATATTCAGCTCCGAAGTATCTAAGTCGGTAGTGAAGTAGTTCTTCAGTGTCGGTTCTATTCTACTCCGAAGTTGCGCAACTTGTTCTTCGGCCGAAATACATCGCCGCTTCAGATCTGCAATCTCCTTGGTCATCTCCGCGACGATGTCCTGATTGCGATCGCTTTGTAGACGCATCTCATCCAACTCTTTCTTCGTCAGTAACATGACTTTCTCGTGCTCCTTCTCTTGTTCCACCTTTTGGCGAAGAACTTCCTCGCGCTCCTAAGTCAGATTTCGAACTTCCTCGGACTTCGTCGTACTTTCTTTCTTCGCTTCCAGGACTACAGCGTATAGATTATCTTTCTCCTGCATCTAATTCCTCGGCCGAAGTGCACTGTTTGCACCAACTCCGCCAAATTCAATTGTCGCTCAACGACTTCCTCATACGTTCTTCGATTACTCTCTAAGGCAAAGAGTAATGGTACGACAACCTCCTACAAATACTTCACCAAAGAACTAAGTCGATGTACTTTGCCGATTGTCGATGAAGCTATCTATACTGCATCGTCCTCTTCCTTCTTCTCCTCTTGTGGTGTTTCTTCATCCTTGACATCGATCTCTGCTGCTTCTTCGTCCTCGGCGCAGACCGTCCGCGTACACTTCTGTACAGACCTCGGCGTGTCATCCAAGGTCTTTCTTCGTTCACTCCGCCGGACTGGTGCTGGTACTTCAGCGACTTCTTCGTCCTCTTCTTCCAAGTATATGAGCTCAGGTTCCTTCTCGGTCGCCGTCTCTGTCGCATTTGTTGTCTTCGGTGCAGCTTCTTCGGTCGCTCCTTCTTCGCCTGCTACTTCATCGAAGAATTTCTCCAACTGTACATCTCGTACCGGGGTCGGCTCGACTTCGAACTCGTCGTCCTCGGCTGCTGCGGTGAAGCCTAACTTCTTCTTGTCTGCATCGAAGAGCAACCCCATTCTCATCCTCATGTAAAACACCGATATGAACGCTCCAATGTACACCATGTCTGTACATGTAGATGGATAATCCTCGCCCAATGTGCTCGTTTCTGACAAAGAGTTCCTCGATAAAATTGATCGGTCAATTCGACATGAATGAATGAATGAATGAATATCAAGCCCGGATGACCCAAAGAGTCAAAAGGCAGACAAAATACAATACAAAGTCAACATGTGAGCCTAGGAAACCCTAGGAGATCGTATCAATGCAAAAGAGCATTGGTACGACAAGAAACTATATCTCTAATATAAAGCCCTAGTGGGTGAGTGACATCTGTAAAAGTGTATAGAAATCACTAGCAACTATCTTATGTCTACATCTAATCTCATCATACAAGGGACATACAATGAATACATGATCCTCATCCTCTATCTGATCTAAATCACAAAGTCTACAAAGCCGTTCACTCCTAACAATGTTTAGCCAACGTCCTTTCTCAATGCCAAGTCTATGAGAGCTAGTGCGGTGCTGAGCGATGATATGTCGAAAAGAGATTGAAATAGGTGCCCGGAGGTACTCTTGTTCACAATACACCAACATGGGATTGACATGCTGCTGATAGTAAGCCATCTTGGTCTTGGGTTGAGACCATATAGCATGTAAAAACCTTTTCTGAATCAACTCCCGAAGAGCAATAGGTGGAAGGTCAAAATCACGCTCAAAAATGTTCATCTTCCGCACCAAGCCACCACATCAGCATACCAACCAAATGAGAATGTAGCTCTTAGAGCTTGACAAGGTAATCTCGTCTCTCCAAGAGATCTCACTCTTGAGACATAAATGATAGTCAAGTAAAGAGCTTCTGCTTCCACGGATAAGCAACCAGATTCAGCACGGAGCATAGCATATGGTGTTTGGCATCTTACACCAAGCTCCACTTGTAAGAACACTTTTTGAACCTTCTCGATACGTTCCCAAGCTCCTTTCCTTGCACTAGGCCCCCACACTTGAACACCATAAAGTATCACAGGCAAAACCAAACTCCTGAAGAGAAACTTTCTCAAATCCCATGCTAAGAGATGAGCACGTTGTCGTATTGTACATAGGTCTATACAGTGAAAAGTATTGCAGAGAGACTTTTTTCTATATTGTGTAAAGGAAGCTGTCCTGCAGCTTAACAAGCTAGGCAGGAGCTAAGCTGGGGCTATGCTTGACAAGCTGCCCCCAAGCTTGGGTTAGAATATCACCCCTAAAGGAGTCGAGAGACACCAGAATGCAAAGCTCGACGAGGAGAGCGACCTCATGCTTCTAGTTTTGACAAAAAGTGTTTTAAGCAATAGTTAGTACGAGTTTTAGGCTGTGAAATATGTGAAAGAGGGAAATCTGTCGATTCTGGTTCGTGACTCGAACTCAGAATCGGATAGCGTGAGCGTGTAGGTGTTCACAAATACTATAGTTTTGACTCCTTGTTCATTAAAAACGGAGTTGTATAGAGAAGTTAGTGTAGGAAAGACTAGTAAAGATCTTACAGAAAAATTTCTTCAGGTAAACATATGTACAAAAGTTTTTACCTTCTTGAACGGAACCAAAGGCCATCCCAGTGATAGGGCGCCTGCCTAGGAGGGAAGTGGTCTCAGGATCAATCCCCCCTGGCCTCTGGTTCCTATTCCGGCATGTTGGCCTCCTGGAAGGGAGTCTATGTTGGATATGCAGCCACGTCCTGCATATCTAGGGGCGGGAGACCGGTATCTCCCTTAATCGTGGGCTTCCTGGCCTAAGCCTCCGCATGCCATCCTGAATCTACTATGGGAGATACCTGGTGCGCATATGGGGGGGCTGTGAGCTCTGTGGGGCAGCCTCATAAGTGTTGGGGCTTCGGCCTACATTGGATGGCTTGTAGTATTTTCAGGGTGGCATCAAGATGGCATCGAGGGCACGGAAAACTTTTGCTGATTATTATGTACGCATAAGGACAGCAGAGGAACAGCTTTAGATGGGGCCTTAAAATTAAAGCAAAAGATTACAGTGGAAGCGGAAGGTTACAACGGAAAATTGAAGCGGAAGATTACAGCGGAAGCAGAAGATTGCCACGAAAGCGGAGAACTACAGCGGAAGCGGAAGATTACCGCGGAAGCTTGAAGCGGAAGATTACAGTGGAAGCGGAAGATTACAACAGAAGCTTGAAGCGGAAGATTACAGCGGAGGCGGAAGGAGGAGAATTAGAGTTTAAGAGGGGGGCAGCTTAGCTAAGGCCCTGCTTCTGATAAGTGACTGCGCTTATAAGGACAGCAGGGGGGCAGCTTAAGCTGGGGCCTTAACTTTTAGGTAAAATACCTGCGGCGACTTGGGATCGGAGGACAGTTTTTTTGGAAAAAGGAAGGTTTTCTGAGAGAGCGGAAGCGGAATATGCAGGAGAAGCTAAGAAGCTGGGGGAAGATCAAATTGCTGACAAATTGAATTGGGAGAGCATCGTAAGAGAGAGAGGCATGATCTTTAGGCTTGGACGTTGTTTAAATAAACTATTCTGGGGAGAAATTACTCTCAGGAGACAGTTCTATTGAGAGATCGTTTGGAAATCTACAGGGGACTTTTGATCGACGTTGGATCAGATTTCCGAGAGTTTCAGTTGGGGCAAGGAGAGGAATAAGATTCAGGGGTCCGAATTTCTCTATTAGGTTCAGATTGAGACGTACTGGGTAGACTTTTGGCTTGACGGGTGAAGACAGGTGCGCAGGAGAGGAAGAGAGAGATTTTCTGTACAGTTGGAGAAATTGGTGGTGCAGACGACACTGTAATAAAGTTAATTGAATCTTGAGAGACCTATGTGTGTACCCAGGGTGTGTTTGAGTGCTTGTTTTTGTAATTGGTGAGCACAAGGAGCAGTGTTTTGAGATCACATCGTCAGCAGCAACCTATTTTCTTTTCTGGTCATTTTTCTCTGATCAATCACAGTCAGGAGGTCCGCCCTCCCCAAGAAAGACTCTCAACTCGACAACGTCGACAACGATTCAAAAGAGAGTACAAAGCTTTGTAACCAGCTTCAACTCTCTTATGAATGCACAAAGCCCAACTGTAGTTATGAGAGAAGTCAATGCCCAAGTACTTGTAACTCTCCACTTGTTGTAAAACTTGGCCCTTGTAGAGAAAAGAATGACGCACTTTTGAACCCACCACCATCACCTTGGACTTCGAAAGGTTCACTTCCATCTGCATGTTGTTGCAAAAGACCTCAAGAGCATTCAAATGTCGTTGTAAACTCAAAGGATCACGTGATAGAAGAATGATATCATCAGCATAAATCAATGCTTGAATGATATAGATTCCCAACTTCACACCTTCTCCTCCAAATTCAGCAAGACATTTCTCCACGTCATCGATGAAGATACCAAATAGAGTAGGAGAGAGAGGACAACCTTGAATGACTCCAATAGTGCTAAAGATCTCCTTTGATTGTGAGGTAAGCTTCACATAAACTCGTTCATAGAGTTTAGAAACCGCTGCCATCATGTCTTTAGGAACACCAATGGCAACAAGTCTGTCCCATAAGAGCTTCCTAGGCACCCTATCAAAAGCTTTTGTGTAGTCGATAAAAGCAGCATAGAGAGATTTACCATTTCCTTTTGACTTCTCTCAAGCAACACGAAGACAAAGAATATGATCAATGGTGCTAAAGGTAGGACGAAAACCTGCTTGTGAACGAGCTCTCACATTGGATCCTTCTGCCCAAACATTGAGTTTTCTCTCTAGCAAGCTCCCATACAACTTGGCAAAGATGTTGCCCACCATGATAGTTCTATAGTTGGTAACATCATCCTTCTTGCCCGACTTGTGGATGGGAATCACTTTGCGCATGAACCAACTCTTAGGGAAACCATGTACAGCAGCATCATTCAGAAGCTTGGTAAGTATAGGAATGAGAGAATCACCTCCCCGTTGTAGTAGCTCTGCAGAAAGTCCTTCTAGATCCTCAGGTTTTCCACTTGCAAGCCTACTGAGCTGATGTCGTACTTCGTCCATTGAAAAGGTCTGCGGTAGTCCTTCACTTTGTGGCATACATTGTGCATGTGGAGAGAAGTAAAGTTGCTCAACGTAGGACATCAAAGCTGAAGGATCAAGACTTGGTGAACTTGGACGAGATGCTAAACGTCTCCAAAAAGCTTTGGGATCCTTCTGAAAATCAAAAGCAAGTTCCAAGCCTTTCTTTCTCAAGAAAGCTCTCTTCTTACGTTTGATCAACTGCTTGTACAAGGTTGTTGCTTCCAAGTCACAAGCCTTGTCTAGAGCCTTTAACCGAGCAAGTTTGCACTCTTCATCAAACCAGCCATTGCAAGGGTTACCTTTGAGCTTTCTGCTTGAGTGTTGAGAGAAAAACCGAGTTGCAATTTTCTTCAAGACATCCGTCAATTGTATCTCGTTGGTCAAGATTGTGGCTCCACTGTGTAATAGATATCAAATTCTCTAGAGCAGTTTGATAAAGATGTCTTTTCCGATGATCAAGACGAAGTCTAGAGGTAGTGTTGCTCCCATCAAAACCTTTCAACTTGTAAGATGCAAATGAGCTAGACAAGGATAGTGAGAACAGTAGAGGAGTGTGATCAGATTCAGGTTGTAGATCCAAAACTTCAAATGCTGAAATGAGTGAACTATCAGAGATGAGGAGAGGAGGTAGTCTACTATGCTTGATCTAGAGGTAGAGACGTATGTTTTCATGTTAGAGCTAGGAAAACGGGATGTACCGTTCAGAATTTTCAAACTACAGATTGCTCCAAAAGTCAAGAAGTGTTCTTTCATGTCATTGATGGATGTATCTAAAGAGGCACGAGACCATGTAGGATCATCATCTTCTTCAAGAATAGGGGAGTGGTCAAGAGCATAGAATTGTGTGAATTGACAAGTGTGAACTCTAGCATTGAAATCTCCCACCACAAAGACCTTGCCCTTCTCTTGATATCTCAAAACATCAATAGAAAGACGATGGAAAGGTTGGCTCGTGCTACATGCTCTAGTCTGATAGATAGACATGTTCAAAGGTGCAAAATAGCAGATTGCGATATAACATGAAGATCTACTTTCTTCACCAATTCGAATCCAATGATATTGTCCACCCACATCCTGAAGAACCACTTCAACAAGCTGATCAAAATGAGATCTGACATAAGTTGCAATACCTCCAAAACCACGTCCTTTATGTTGCTTGCGCTTGTTCCAAGTAGAGCCGATCAAAGTAAAACCATCCAACTCATGTACATTGTTTCCTTCATGTTCCCATGTCTCCACCAAGTTGATGATATCAGCCTTGTTCCAAATTGGTAAAGCGCTTGTGTACTTTGACTTAGTAAGCCCATGAATGTTCCACATCATAACTCTAAGGGTCGAAAATAAGATGATAGGATTTTGTGAACTGATGATACAAATGAACAAATGATAGGATGAACAAATGAACAAATGACAACAACAAATGAATCAACAAATGAACAAATGATAGGATTTAGTGAACTACACTAAGTAGTTATCCTCGGTCAAAAGATCACCATGATTGCATCGGCGATTTCTCTCTTCTTTGGGTTGCGATAGTCACCGGTGCAGTATCCATTCCTCTCTTGTGCTACTTCCTTGAAGAGCCGCGGGAAATTTCGTACTGCTTCGGCCGACGCCTGTACCAAAATATTGTCGAAGAGGAGGTCCCCCTCCTTCCTTGCATCGTCAATGTCTAAGACGAAGGACCAGTGTACTTCGGTCCAATTTGTAGGTTTCTCGTACCAGTCATCCGAAAGATGTTGTTTATACACTTTCAGTTCATGTACCAACTTGGCTGATACCATTCCCCACCAAGGTAGTAAGAGCAATGACAGTCTCATCTCCTCCAAGTCTTTTGCGTATCGACGAAGTCCAGCACGGTTAACATCTAACACCCGAAGCCGTGGCGGTTTGGATGTCTGCATCCCTCGCATACACTGAAGTCCTAAGTTACCGAAGTAGAAATGCTACGAAGAAGGAAGTGAGATATGAAGAAAGTGGCTTCTTCTTTATAACCTTACTTTGGCAAAGAAGAAGTACTTCGTAGGTCGGAGAGTGCAACACGCTCCGCTCTTGCTAACGCTCTTCAAATGATAAGACAAATAGCCTTAGTTATTCTACTTATATGTCGCGATCGTCTCTCTGCACGTGCCGAAGTTAAGGTTTCCTTAGTCTCACTGATGTTCTTCGGCATCCGCAGTACTACGAGGTCATTCCTCTTCAACTTCGCCACAACTTCAATCTTCTATAACTTTGTCATTCAGACTCCATTCGTCTCACACAACACATCATTAGAAGGTTCTTCGTCTGAGGAATTCAACTATGAGGAAATCCTATCCGAACTGTCTCTATAATTTTGATAGATTAGCAAAGAATAGAGATTCTTCACTAAACTTCTAATTAACACTATTCTACTTCTATCTTCTATCTTCTATTACATATTTTTTTTATTTACTTTACAACTAATCAATTAATTAACAAAAATGAAAAATCAAGGCTTCACAACACCAATGATAACAAGTCTATCCCGTAGAAGCTTTCTCGGCACCCTATCAAAAGCCTTCGTGTAATCGATAAAAGCAACAAATAGATACTTGCCAGAACCTTTGGACTTCTCCCAAGCAACCCGAAGACATAAGATATGATCAATGGTGGTAAAGGTCGGACAAAAATCAGCTTGTGATTGAGCTCTCACTTCAGAACCTTCTGCCCAAGCACTAAGTTTTGTCTCCAACAGCTACCATAGAGCTTGGTAAAAATATTACCAACCATGATAGTTCTATAGTTGGTAACATCATCCCTTGCCCGACTTGTGAAAAGACACCACCTTGCGCATGAGCCAGCTCTCAAGAAAGCCGTGGACAACAGCATTGTTCAAAAGCTTGGCAAGTATAAGAATGAGAGAATCACCTCCCCATTGTAATAGCTCAGCAGAAAGTCCTTTCAAATCCTCAGATCTATCCTTGTCTAGCTTTGTAAGTTGGGAACGCACCTGGTCCATTGAGAAGGTGTGTAGTAACCCTTCACCTTGTGGCATGCATGGTGCATGTAAAAAAGTAGAGTTTCTTGACATATGATCTCAAAACTGCAAGATCAAGGTGTGGTGAAGATGAATGTGTGGTGAATCGTCTCCAAAAAGCTTTGGGATTCTTCTGAAGATCAGAAGCAAGCTCCAAGCCTTTCTTCCTCAAAAAAGTTCTCTTCTTGCACTTCACCACCTTCTTGTACAAGGTTGTAACTTCCAACTCATAACATTTTTCTATAGTCTTTATCCTAGCAAACTTACACTCTTCATCAAACCAACCATTGCAAGGCTTGCCTCTGAACGTTTTGCTGGAGTGTTTAGCGAAACATTGGGTAGCAACCTTCTTCAAGATATCAGTCAATTGTGCATCACGATGGTCAAGATCATTGCTCCACTTTGTGATAAATATCAAGTCTTCAAGAGCAGCAAGATACAATGTCTTTTGTGGTGGTCAAGACGGAGCTTTGAGGTATTGATGCTATCAACAAATCCGTTTGGCTTGTAAGATAAAGAAAAGCTAGACGAGGGTAGTGAGAACAACAAAGGAGTATGATCTGATTCAGGTTGGAGGTCCAATACTTCAAACGTGGAAATAGAAGAGCTATCAATAGCTGAAACAAGGAGATAGTCTACTGTGCTTGTTCCTAACGTAGAGATATATGTGTCCTGACTAGAGTGAGGAAAATGAGATGTACCGTTCAAAAACTTCAAACTGTAGATTGCTCCAAAGGTTAGAAAGTGATCTTTCATATCATTTATATATGTCACCCTTTATTTAGCCCTGCAATTTATACAACATCCATTTCCTCTAGAAGGGCATGGAGTCAAACAAGTCCACATGTAGCGTTAGTGGCACCATTGTACTAAGCTTCAGTAGACAATAGTGGAACAGTGGGTTGCTTTTTTGACTACCAAGTAATTGCGGAGTTCTCAAGGTGGAACACAAAACCTAACATAGATCTTCTATCTTGGACACTTCTTGCCTAATCTACATCAATAAATCCTTGCCAAGCTGAAGCCAAGCGGAAGGAGCTTGTGAAGGTAAAAGAGGCTCAACAAGGAGGATTCATTGCTTTCTTAAGAGATGGACGTGTTGTTGTCACACAAAGGAGACGAGATGCTTCCAAATAGCAATTTTCAACCCTTAGAGTTATGATGTGGAACATTCATGGGCTTACTAAGTCAAAGTACACAAGCGCTTTACCAAATTGGAACAAGACTCATATCATCAACTTGGTGGAGACATGGGAACATGAAGGAAACATGAGTTGGATGGTTTTATTTTGATCGGCTCTACTTCGAACAAGCGCAAGCAACATAAAGGACGTGGTTTTGGAGGTATCGCAACTTACGTCAGATCTTATTTGCATCAACTTGTTGAAGTGGTTCTTCAGGATGTGGGTGGACAATATCATTGGATTCGAGTTGGTGGAGAAAGTAGATCTGCATGTTATATTGCAATCTGCTATTTTGCACCTTTGAACATGTCTATCTATCAGACTAGAGCATGTAGCACGAGCCAACCTTTCCATCGTCTTTCTATTGATGTTTTGAGATATCAAGAGAAGGGCAAGGTCTTTGTGGTGGGAGATTTCAATGCTAGAGTTCACACTTGCCAATTCACACAATTCTATGCTCTTGACCACTCCTCTATTCTTGAAGAAGATGATGATCCTACATGGTCCCGTGCCTCCTTAGATACATCCACCAATGACATGAAAGAACACTTCTTGACTTTTGGAGCAATCTGTAGTTTGAAAATTCTGAACGGTACATCCCGTTTTCTTAGCTCTAACATGAAAACATACGTCTCTACCTCTGGATCTCTACCTCTGGATCTCTACCGTAGACTACCTCCTCTCCTCATCTCTTGATAGTTCACTCATTTCAGCATTTGAAGTTTTGGATCTACAACCTGAATCTGATCACACTCCTCTACTGTTCTCACTATCCTTGTCTAGCTCATTTGCACCTTACAAGTTGAAAGGTTTTGATGGGAGCAACACTACCTCTAGACTTCGTCTTGATCATCGGAAAAGACATCTTTATCAAACTGCTCTAGAAAATTTGATATCTATTACACAGTGGAGCCACAATCTTGACCAACGAGATACACAATTGACGGATGTCTTGAAGAAAATTGCAACTCGATTTTTCTCTCAACACTCAAGCATAAAGCTCAAAGGTAACCCTTGCAATGGCTGGTTTGATGAAGAGTGCAAACTTGCTCGGTTAAAGGCTCTAGACAAGGCTTGTGACTTTGAAGCAACAACCTTGTACAAGCAGTTGATCAAACGTAAGAAGAGAGCTTTCTTGAGAAAGAAAGGCTTGGAACTTGCTTTTGATTTTCAGAAGGATCCCAAAGCTTTTTGGAGACGTTTAGCATCTCGTCCAAGTTCACCAAGTCTTGATCCTTCAGCTTTGATTTCCTACGTTGAGCAACTTTACTTCTCTCCACATGCACCATGTATGCCACAAAGTGAAGGACTACCGCAGACCTTTTCAATGGACGAAGTACGACATCAGCTCAGTAGGCTTGCAAGTGGAAAATCTGAGGATCTAGAAGGACTTTCTGCGGAGCTACTACAATGGGGAGGTGATTCTCTCATTCCTATACTTACCAAGCTTCTGAATGATGCTGCTGTACATGGTTTTCGTAAGAGTTGGTTCATGCGCAAAGTGATTCCCATCCACAAGTCGGGCAAGAAGGATGATGTTACCAACTATAGAACTATCATGGTGGGCAACATCTTTGCCAAGTTGTATGGGAGCTTGCTAGAGAGAAAACTCAGTGTTTGGGCAGAAGGATCCAATGTGAGAGCTCGTTCACAAGCAGGTTTTCGTCCTACCTTTAGCACCATTGATCATATTCTTTGTCTTCGTGTTGCTTGGGAGAAGTCAAAAGGAAATGATAAAGCTCTCTATGCTGCTTTTATCGACTACACAAAAGCTTTTGATAGGGTGCCTAAGAAGCTCTTATGGGACAGACTTGTTGCCATTGGTGTTCCTAAAGACATGATGGCAGTGGTTTCTAAACTCTATGAACGAGTTTATGTGAAGCTTACCTCGACACAATCAAAGGAGATCTTTAGCACTATTGGAGTCATTCAAGGTTGTCCTCTCTCCCCTACTCTATTTGGTATCTTCATCGATGACGTGGAGAAATGTCTTGCTGAATTTGGAGGAGAAAGTGTGAAGTTGGGAATCTATATCATTCAAGCATTGATTTATGCTGATGATATCATCCTTCTATCACGTGATCCTTTGAGTTTACAACGACATTTGGATGCTCTTGAGGTCTTTTGCAACAACATGCAGATGGAAGTGAACCTTTCGAAGTCCAAGGTGATGGTGGTGGGTTCAAAAGCCCGCCATTGTTTTCTCTACAAGGGCCAAGTTTTACAACAAGTGGAGAGTTACAAGTACTTGGGCATTGACTTCTCTCATAACTACAATTGGGCTTTGTGCATTCATAAGAGAGTTGAAGCTGGTTACAAAGCTTTGTACTCTCTTTTGAATCGTTGTCGACGTTGTCATGTTGTGGTTCGGCTCCTGTGTGAAATTCTTGTGTAACCTATGTTGTGTTTCTTTTCCGTGTTTCGTGAACCGTATCGCGTAACTCGCCGAACGGTGTGATGAGTGCCACGTTTGTGATTATCTGTTTAAGTGATCGCACGGTAGAGGAATGTGCCAAGTCATCGATCTGTGCGCGTTCACTTCAGTGGTCCTTGTCGCCGCGATTGTGTATAAAATGGGGGGTCGAAGGTTCATACGACATTCTCTCTCAGCGGGTGATTCGTAAGGGTTCTCGGTGGTCTGCATGGAGGAGTGAAGAACTGCAGGAGTGGTGGTTATGGACGGAGGTGTGTTACCGGTTCCAGATCTTCCTTTCCCGAATCCGTTTCACATCAAGCTTCATTGCATCCACCGCGATCACTTTCGACAGTGGTTAGTTGCGTACTTTGGTGATGAGTTCATGGGGAGGGTGATGGAGTTACAGCTTCCGGTGATCCTTCCAATCGTAACATACGGAGAGACTTGGGATATGACGGTGTACATTTTGTTGTGAAGAACGATGGATCTCAACTATCCATCGAACGTTCCTTTCAACCTTTGGGTCGATGTCCGGTGCCATTGCAGACCGAAGATCAATCATGGGGCTTGGATCGTGAGAAACTTCGGGCAAGAATATTACAATCGAGTGATAGCTTCACCGTTTCCTTTTGTCGTACCTTTTATTGTAGAACGTTTCCAGGTTGTAATATTGACGTTGTATTAGTCTGTGGTTCACTGGTTTCATTCTGGTTGAGCGCTTCTGTGTAGTTACGGACCGCGAAGAATCCATCGACATATCTGAAGGATTTTCTGAGGTCTTAGAGTGTTGTTGATGTCTTGTGTCTCCTTGGAGAGTAAAAATTCGTTCTAAGGGAAAAGTTAAGAGGAGAAAAGACAAAAAGTAAAGTTCTTTTTGCTCTTATTGGTCCACTTTTGGACCAATGGTGTTCTAGCTGATCCTCGCGACGTTTCTGTGGTTTCTGGAGGCTTCAGAGGTCCATTCGCGAAACGAAGGGTATGGTTGGAGAGCTCTCGACCGGGGCTACAATCTGGGCTGAAGAATCGATCGATTTGATGAAAGTATGAGCGCGTTATGATCGATTGAGTGGAGGGGGGTGAAATTCGTACCTACTGCTACGTTTCTGGTTGTTCCGAGAGACTCGTGAGGAGTTTTGAGGAGCTGTCTGTTGGGTTGGAGAGCTGACGACGTGCTGGTCGTTTTGATATCAATTTCATCAGTTTCTTGATCGAATTGGATTCTGAACCGACCGATTGAAGCTGAGAAGTGCAGACGGGATAAGGCGGGGACAGCGAACTGTGATAGCCATGGATAGGTTGCTATTGCTTAAATTCTGTCTCGAATTTCTGAGTGAAACTTTCCAGGATTGAAGCATGCCTTATCAGTAAGATACTTGGGAAGTTTCACCTCAAATGGTCGAGTAGTTTGTTCAGAATCTTGGATCAAATGTACCTGGGTCTGTAAAGCTCTGAAGTTAGCACAGATTACGGTTTGATCCATATCTGAGAATTGGTTTGAGATTTCGACCTGAAAATTGTTCAGGGTAGGAGTGAAGGGTCCAATCAAGCTTCCTGTGAAGTTTGATCATCATTGGTCGAGTGGTTTGGAAGGACTGAGATCTCAAAGTTCAAAAATACTTCTGTTATTAGCAGTTTCGGGTTTTTCGGTATCATCTATTGTCAATTTGATGATTTTCGAGCAATTTGGAGAGGAGTTTGTTGCTGAAACTGCCATACCTGCATACAACTCGACATTGGAAGGTGTGGGGCTGATTTCAGCTCTTGGTGATGAAGGAGAACGGAGCCACCATGAGTCTTAAGCCGCTGTTTGGGTTCTCGGAGCTGCCAGGTACTACCGCCGCTGGTGCTATATTGAGATCTGAATAGTGTTTTGGATTATGCATGTTTTACCTTGCTGGAATACTTGGTAGACCAGAGTGTATAGCAAGTTGTATCGATACTCTATCAAGTTGATTGAGTGATCTTAGTATCTTCTGATTGTACTATGAAGTTGTGATAGTTGGATTGATGGCCAGTTAGCGTCGCTGGGGAGCTATTCAGAAGTCAGGCTTCCAGTGATATAGATGAATAACTTCAGTTAGATAATACAGATCTGAGTATTTTTAGTTAGAATACAAAAGATCTGTTTGTAACACAAGTTTATGCAACCTATACGTAACTTTGGATCGTAGCAAGCTTTAAACTTGAGACGAGCGGATACAAGGTCACTCAGGCTAGAAGAGTAGATAGTGAAACATTTGAGTGGAAACATCCAGATCTAGATCCAACCTTGTCAATCCACATATCTCTGCACAGCCATATACCCCGTGTATTCCTAGACAGAAAAACACGTTATACGATAGCTGGTGAACTCGACGTGAAAAGTCTAGGGTGAGAGGTACGTGCGTGGTTTTGCCACCATGGACATTGAAGGGTTGGGTCATTACGTAGATGAGGCTTCTACATCTGGAGAGGCTCCAAAGGTGACCAAGCTTTCACGGTCTGATATGCGATTGCTTGAGGCATTTGCATTAGTAATGCAACAACAGCAAGCCACTGAACGGAAAGAAGCAATGGCTACTAAAGCCTTGCAATCTGTTGTGGGGTTGCTAGATCAGTTTGATGGGAAGAACATATCCAAGTACCTAAAGTACTATTCCCGAGAGATGGAGTTAAGCAAGGTGCCTGAAAGAGAGATGGTGAGTACATTTGCGCTTGCTGTCGTACCTGAACTACGAGAGCACATGAAGGACATCATCCGATCTCATGGTGCTACGTGGGAAGGATTTACTCTTCAGCTGAAAGAAGAGTATTCTTTAGAAGATGCAGACCGAGTGACTAAGAAGTCATTCATGGAGTGGGTAAACAAACCCAACAAAGGGCTTGTTGCCACAGAGCTATTTCGGGAGTATGAGAGACAATTCCTTCAGTTGTCTCGGATGGAGAAGCTCACATTGGAGAATGACAAGGTGGAGTTGTTTCTACAAGCAGCCAACAATGAATTACAAAGGGAGTTGGAGCTGCTTCTAGAAGATAGGATGGAAGACAACGGACTCACGACTGATTGGAGAAAAGTCTCTGAAGCAGTGAGTGTACTTGCCAAACGAGAGTACCGGAGAGGGAAGGTGGTGGTAAGACAAGAAGAGAGACCACCACCGATCATAGTACCTCGTAGGCAACCAATGGTACCCAATGTGCAAGCACCTATTGTGCATGTACCTCAAGTTCCACTTCCTGCTATTCCTGTCCCGAAAGTTGCACCGCAAAGAGATGCTATGGAAGAGTTGGTAAAAGGGATGAGGGACTTGCAGATCAAGTTAGCAAGGTTGGAAGAGAAGGGAGGAGCACATGATACCAGACTTGCTCCTAAGCAAGATTATGTACAGAGATGCATTTGGTGTGATAGTTCTGATCATGCTCGAAGAGAGTGTGGTGATTTTGCCAAAACTCTACGAGATGGAGTAGTCTATTGGAAGGAAGGAAAGATTGCTCTGAAGGATAATGGAGAGATTCTTAGAACCAACTTCGGGAAAGGAGGAATGAAGCAAGTACTGGAGGAGTATCTATCTCAACATGCTACTGCGTCGGTAGAAGCTGCTACTTATGGAGTTGAGGTAGTACGAGAAAGAAGTGCTTCTAAGAAGGATGGAGATACTCTTGATATGTGGAGCCATGCGGTAAGCACGAACAAAAGAGGGAAAATGGCAAGGGAGGAGTTGCTCAGAACAGCCACAGCAATCAGAGGTGCTACTGGATGGGATGATCCCGTGGATACAATGTCTGTACATGCTTATTTGGCGAAGAGTCAACATGAGGCTCTCATGGAGGAGAAGCGCAAACGAGATGAAGCAGGCCCTAGCGAAGAGAGAACAGCTCTCAAGAGGCAAACAAGAGGAGAAAAGTTCAGACCGGAGATGATGCCTCTACCAGAGGAGACTATGGAAGAGGTCATATCCTCTACTCCCGAGAATTCAGAGAAGAGCAAAGGTAAGGAGAAAGGTAAATCTCCTTCATACAAGCTTCAGTCTGATATTGAAGCTGCTACAGATCTGAAAGGAGTACTAGAAGAGAGAGTACTCAATGCCAGGATCGAGTTTACTTTGCGAGAGGTTCTAGGGATTGCCAAGAGGGAGTTTCATGATGTCATTATTGACACCATCAAACGAAAAAGGCAATTGGCAGGAGAAACCGCTGTGTCTAATGCATTAGACACAAGGATATCAAGAGAGGAAGAGTTAGAACTAGCTCAATGCTGCATCAACCGCAAGGTTCGGTTTGAGGATGATAACGATGACAAGGTCCCTAGTCATTACACTAGAGGACATTGGGCTAGAGCTACTACCGAAGCCTTAGTGAAGGTGGGAGAGATGACAGATCCGGTGGTTGCTCTCATTGATCATGGATCAGAGATCAATATTGTCTCTAAGGACATCTACAAGCAAGGTGGATGGCCTGTTGATATAGATCATGGTTGGATGATCAGAACGGCGAACAACACACGAGGAGAACTCTACGGAGCTTGTCCTGATGTGAAAGTGAAGGTGAGAGATGTAACTATAGAACAAAACTTCTTTGTTCAAGATAGTACATCATACCCGGTGATACTCGGTCAACCTTACATTACAGCTGTGAGGATGGAGACCAAGGTTTTGGATGATGGATCTGCTTATGCGCGGATCAGAAGTCAGGATGGCAAGAGAGCGGTACAGTTTCTAACTGTATCAGCAAACCACGAGCGGAACAGAGATTATCTGAGGGGTGGCTCCTTGCCTAAGGTCACGGAGGAGTTCAAGGATTTTTGACAAGTACTACTATAGAGCGAGGACATAGTGGTACACTTGAGAAGGTACTCTCGCTAGAGAAAGAAAGTGCTTTTTGTACAGGAGTTGTGAGATTTTCTGGGAGTGGATTTGCTACACATACACGACTTGCTGACTTGCAGAAGTGGGAGCAGAAAGTTGTGCAAAAAACTGAAAAAGATCTAAAGAGAGTTGGTGTGCTTGAAGAGGATGATAAGATAGAAGGTGTTTATTTGGAGTTAGGATTGGGAGATTTCATCGATGAACTTGCTATGCATGAGCAAGAAGATGAGGATCATGTGGTGGAAGTACACTCTAGGGAACTCTATACAGCTATAGAGTCATTCGTAGATCCTGAAGTTAGAGTTGATACTAGGTACAAAACGGTAGACAAGAAGGTAAAACCTGTTGCTCAGCCATTACCTAGTGATTCTAACCAGCGAGTCCAACAATCTTCGAAGGAGAAAAGCTTGAGAGATCTTAGCCGGGTCGGTCACAAGTTCACTGAAGCTACGCTCAAGGAGTTGAAGGTTGGTTCAGCAGATTTTCTTTTGTCTGTGGAGGAGAATAGGTTTAGGGAGATGTTAACTAGGCACGGGAAAGCTTTTGCTTTTGAAGCCTCAGAAATCGGATGTGTAGATCCTAGCATTGTGGCGCCAATGATCATATTCACAGTTCCACATGCTCCTTGGGATTTGAGGCCAATTCCTGTACCTAGAGCGCATCTACCGAAACTCATAGAGCTCTTGAAGGAGAAGATGCAGATGAAGATCTTGGAACCATCGTTTGCACCATACTCTAGTCGTTGGTTTACAGTACCAAAGAAGAGTGGTGCATTACGGTTCATCCAAGATATGCAACCTGTGAACCAAGTGACCATCAGAAATACAGGCATAGGACCTATCGTCGGAGAGTTTGCTGAAGCGTTTGCTGGGAGGGCTATTTACTCTATAGGAGATCTTTACTCTGGATACGATCAATTTCAACTTGCTGAACAGAGTAGAGATATCACCACCATGAGGACACCGTTGGGGTTGGTCAGAATGTGCACACTACCACAAGGAGCAACAAACTCGGTAGCGCACATGATGAACGGGATGAACAAGGTTCTCCGTGAGTTCATTCCTGAGAAGACCATGCCTTTCTTGGATGACATTCCAATTAAGGGATGCGTTGAGGAGGAGAAAGATGAGACAATGGATCAGAAGGGGTGTAGAAACTTTGTTGCTGATCACATTTCAGATTGTGATAAAATCTTATCACGACTTGAAGAGGCGCACTTGACACTATCAGGTGCCAAGTCTTCATTTGGAGTGCGAGAGGTTGTGATTGTGGGGCACTTATGTGGATGGTTTGGACGCAAGCCTGATCCTGGTAAAGTGGATGCTATACGGCGGATGAAGGATACTTGTGGTTCAACAACAGAGGTGAGAAGGTTTCTTGGAGCTTGTGTCTTCTATCATGTGTGGATTCCACATTTTGCACATGTGGCTGATCCTCTTTACGATCTGTTGAGAAAGCACAAGAGGTTTGCATGGGAGGAGAGACATACCGAGGCGATTCAGAGATTGAAGCAGTTGTTATCTTCTCCACCTGTACTTCGTCGTGTGAGCTACGAGGATAGCAAACCAGTGATACTTACTGTTGATACTAGTCCGATAGCCATTGGATGGGCAGTAGGACAAGATGATGAAGAAGAGAATCGGTTTGCAGTCAGATTTGGAGCAAAGGTGTTGAGTGAGCGACATAGAAACTATCCTCAAGTGAAGAGAGAGTTATGGGGAGTAGTTACAGCTATGAAAGCTGAAAAGGACTATTTGATTGGAGCGCCAGTAATAGTAGAAACAGATTGTTTACCACTATTAGGGATGATTACAAACTGTAACACTCCTGATATTGCTATGCTACGCTGGATTGCTTACATCAAGTCCTTAAATCCTGAGTTCCGACACATAGCGGGGAAGAACAATCCAGTAGCTGATATGTTATCTCGTGCGAGGTATGAGGATGAGGAGGAGATGATAGAAGATACAGAAGATGTTGGTACTACTGTTTTCTGTAGAGCTCAAGGAGGTGAGAGTGAGCATTCGAAACCATTCATGGAGGAGCTATATGAAGGAGAATGGATAGACATAGGACGCTATCTAAGCTTGTTGACTAGACAGCCAGGATGGAGTGATGCCCACTTTAAACAAATCAGGAGGAAGGCTTATAACTACTTGCTACAAGGTGGTTATTTGTGGAAACATGCTAAGCAAGGTGGTAAGATGCCACAAAGGGTTGTGTGCAAGGTTGACATGCAGAAGTTACTCATGCAGGAGTTTCATGAGAGCTTGTGGGCAGGACATAGAGGTATTTATGCCACCTTTACAAAGCTGAAGGAGAGATATTGGTGGCGTAACATGTACAGAGATGTAGTTCAATTTGTGGAGACATGCCAAACTTGTCAAGAGTATTCAGGAATTCGGCATCGAGATGGATTACATCCTACTTATCCACTTGCAATGCATTATAAGTGGGTAGTAGATCTTGTTATTATGCCAGTTGGTATATGGCAGATGCGATACTTAGTTTTGGCACGTGAGGATTTGTCCAACCAAGTGGAAGGGCGAGCCTTACGGACAAAATCCACAGAGGGAGTCTGCAAATTCTTGTTGGAAGATGTGATTTGTAGATATGGTTGTGTTGGGAAGATCACGGCTGATCGAGGGGAGCTGAACAATGATGAGGCTAAAGCGTTCTTCAAGAGGTGTGGTGTGAAGTTAGCTCTCACCACAGCCTACAATCCAGAAGGTAATGCGAAGAGTGAACGTGGTCATCCTCCTATTGTGAAAGCTATTGTGAAAGCTTGCAAGGGGAGGGCAAGAGAATGGCCAAGATTTCTTCCGTTTGCATTATGGGCTGATCGTTCGACTCATAGTTCAGTTACGGGATATATGCCGGCGGAGTTGATGCAGGGGCAGAAACCTATCATGCCCATTGAGGAGCACATACCTACTTGGAGTGTTCTACCTTGAGAGGATGGTATGTCTACAGAAGATCTTCTTGCTGTCCGAATCCGTCAACTAGAGAGAAGACCTGAAGATGTAGAGATTGCATTGGAGAAGCTGAAAGAGGCGCGCTTGAGAAACAAAGACAGATTCGATAAGCGTCATCGATTAAGGCCAAAGGAGATTAAAGAAGGAGATTGGGTGTTGGTCTACGATAGTAGCTTGGACAACCAACACAGTGCGCTTAGAAAATTCTCTAAGCGATGGTTCGGCCCGTATGTGGTTCTTGTCGTGCTTGACAATGCCACTTATTCACTAAGAGAGCTTGATGGGGCAGAGCTCAAGGTTCCCATTGCAGGCAAGCGTGTGAAACTCTTCAAGAAGCGAGATGAAGGGATAAGCATGGAGGAAGTCGGAGCAGAGTTTGATATCTTGGATGATGACGGAGAAGATTTGGATGACGAAGATATTGCCAACGACATCATTGAAGAAGATGAAGATATAGTGTGATGCCGACCACAACTTGTGAGTGTTGGCGCATACCAGAGGATGCGCAGGTTTAGAAGGGGTGGATGTCATGTTGTGGTTCGGCTCCTGTGTGAAATTCTTGTGTAACCTATGTTGTGTTTCTTTTCCGTGTTTCGTGAACCGTATCGCGTAACTCGCCGAACGGTGTGATGAGTGCCACGTTTGTGATTATCTGTTTAAGTGATCGCACGGTAGAGGAATGTGCCAAGTCATCGATCTGTGCGCGTTCACTTCAGTGGTCCTTGTCGCCGCGATTGTGTATAAAATGGGGGGTCGAAGGTTCATACGACATTCTCTCTCAGCGGGTGATTCGTAAGGGTTCTCGGTGGTCTGCATGGAGGAGTGAAGAACTGCAGGAGTGGTGGTTATGGACGGAGGTGTGTTACCGGTTCCAGATCTTCCTTTCCCGAATCCGTTTCACATCAAGCTTCATTGCATCCACCGCGATCACTTTCGACAGTGGTTAGTTGCGTACTTTGGTGATGAGTTCATGGGGAGGGTGATGGAGTTACAGCTTCCGGTGATCCTTCCAATCGTAACATACGGAGAGACTTGGGATATGACGGTGTACATTTTGTTGTGAAGAACGATGGATCTCAACTATCCATCGAACGTTCCTTTCAACCTTTGGGTCGATGTCCGGTGCCATTGCAGACCGAAGATCAATCATGGGGCTTGGATCGTGAGAAACTTCGGGCAAGAATATTACAATCGAGTGATAGCTTCACCGTTTCCTTTTGTCGTACCTTTTATTGTAGAACGTTTCCAGGTTGTAATATTGACGTTGTATTAGTCTGTGGTTCACTGGTTTCATTCTGGTTGAGCGCTTCTGTGTAGTTACGGACCGCGAAGAATCCATCGACATATCTGAAGGATTTTCTGAGGTCTTAGAGTGTTGTTGATGTCTTGTGTCTCCTTGGAGAGTAAAAATTCGTTCTAAGGGAAAAGTTAAGAGGAGAAAAGACAAAAAGTAAAGTTCTTTTTGCTCTTATTGGTCCACTTTTGGACCAATGGTGTTCTAGCTGATCCTCGCGACGTTTCTGTGGTTTCTGGAGGCTTCAGAGGTCCATTCGCGAAACGAAGGGTATGGTTGGAGAGCTCTCGACCGGGGCTACAATCTGGGCTGAAGAATCGATCGATTTGATGAAAGTATGAGCGCGTTATGATCGATTGAGTGGAGGGGGGTGAAATTCGTACCTACTGCTACGTTTCTGGTTGTTCCGAGAGACTCGTGAGGAGTTTTGAGGAGCTGTCTGTTGGGTTGGAGAGCTGACGACGTGCTGGTCGTTTTGATATCAATTTCATCAGTTTCTTGATCGAATTGGATTCTGAACCGACCGATTGAAGCTGAGAAGTGCAGACGGGATAAGGCGGGGACAGCGAACTGTGATAGCCATGGATAGGTTGCTATTGCTTAAATTCTGTCTCGAATTTCTGAGTGAAACTTTCCAGGATTGAAGCATGCCTTATCAGTAAGATACTTGGGAAGTTTCACCTCAAATGGTCGAGTAGTTTGTTCAGAATCTTGGATCAAATGTACCTGGGTCTGTAAAGCTCTGAAGTTAGCACAGATTACGGTTTGATCCATATCTGAGAATTGGTTTGAGATTTCGACCTGAAAATTGTTCAGGGTAGGAGTGAAGGGTCCAATCAAGCTTCCTGTGAAGTTTGATCATCATTGGTCGAGTGGTTTGGAAGGACTGAGATCTCAAAGTTCGAAAATACTTCTGTTATTAGCAGTTTCGGGTTTTTCGGTATCATCTATTGTCAATTTGATGATTTTCGAGCAATTTGGAGAAGAGTTTGTTGCTGAAACTGCCATACCTGCATACAACTCGACATTGGAAGGTGTGGGGCTGATTTCAGCTCTTGGTGATGAAGGAGAACGGAGCCACCATGAGTCTTAAGCCGCTGTTTGGGTTCTCGGAGCTGCCAGGTACTACCGCCGCTGGTGCTATATTGAGATCTGAATAGTGTTTTGGATTATGCATGTTTTACCTTGCTGGAATACTTGGTAGACCAGAGTGTATAGCAAGTTGTATCGATACTCTATCAAGTTGATTGAGTGATCTTAGTATCTTCTGATTGTACTATGAAGTTGTGATAGTTGGATTGATGGCCAGTTAGCGTCGCTGGGGAGCTATTCAGAAGTCAGGCTTCCAGTGATATAGATGAATAACTTCAGTTAGATAATACAGATCTGAGTATTTTTAGTTAGAATACAAAAGATCTGTTTGTAACACAAGTTTATGCAACCTATACGTAACTTTGGATCGTAGCAAGCTTTAAACTTGAGACGAGCGGATACAAGGTCACTCAGGCTAGAAGAGTAGATAGTGAAACATTTGAGTGGAAACATCCAGATCTAGATCCAACCTTGTCAATCCACATATCTCTGCACAGCCATATACCCCGTGTATTCCTAGACAGAAAAACACGTTATACGATAACGTGCTCATCTCTTAGCATGGGATTTGAGAAAGTTTCTCTTCAGGAGTTTGGTTTTGCCTGTGATACTTTATGGTGTTCAAGTGTGGGGGCCTGGTGCAAGGAAAGGAGCTACATTCTCATTTGGTTGGTCTGCTGATGTGGTGGCTTGGTGTGGAAGATGGAACATTTTTGCGCGTGATTTTGACCTTCCACTTATTGCTCTTCGGGAGTTGATTCAGAAAAGATTTTTACATGCTATATGGTCTCAACCCAAGACCAAGATGGCTTACTATCAGCAGCATGTCAACCCCATGTTGGTGTATTGTGAACAAGAGTACCTCCGGGCACCTATTTCAATATCTCTTCGACATATCATCGCTCAGCACCGCACTAGCTCTCATAGACTTGGCATTGAGGAAGGACGTTGGCTAAACATTGTTAGGAGTGAACGGCTTTTAGACTTTGTGATTTAGATCAGATAGAGGATGAGGATCATGTATTCATTGTATGTCCCTTGTATGATGAGATTAGATGTAGACATAAGATAGTTGCTAGTGATTTCTATACACTTTTACAGATGTCAGCTCTCCCACTAGGGCTTTATATTAGAGATATAGTTTCTTGTCGTACCAATGCTCTTTTGCATTGATACGATCTCTTAGGGTTTCCTAGGCTCACATGTTGACTTTGTATTGTATTTTTTTCTGCCTTTTGACTCTTTGGGTCTTCCGGGCTTGATATTCATTCATTCATTCATTCAACTATAGTTGGGCTTCGTGCATTCATAAGAGAGTTGAAGATGGTTACAAAGCTTTGTACTCTCTTTTGAATCGTTGTCTACGTGCTCATCTCTTAGCATGGGATTTGAGAAAGTTTCTCTTCAGGAGTTTGGTTTTGCCTGTGATACTTTATGGTGTTCAAGTGTGGGGGCCTGGTGCAAGAAAGGAGCTTGGGAACGTATTGAGAAGGTTCAAAAAGTGTTCTTACAAGTGGAGCTTGGTGTAAGATGTCGAACACCATATGCTATGCTCCATGTTGGTGTATTGAATGAATGAATATCAAGCCCGGAAGACCCAAAGAGTCAAAAGACAGAAAAAAACAATACAAAGTCAACATGTGAGCCTAGGAAACCCTAGGAGATCATATCAATGCAAAAGAGCATTGGTACGACAAGAAACTATATCTCTAATATGAAGCCCTAGTGGCAGAGCTGACATCTGTAAAAGTGTATAGAAATCACTAGCAACTATCTTATGTCTACATCTAATCTCATCATACAAGAGACATACAATGAATACATGATCCTCATCCTCTATCCGATCTAATCCACAAAGTCTACAAAGCCGTTCACTCCTAACAATGTTTAACCAACGTCCTTCCTCAATGCCAAGTCTATGAGAGCTAGTGCGATGCTGAGCGATGATATGTCGAATAGGTGCTCGGAGGTACTCTTGTTCACATACACCAACATGGGATTGACATGCTGCTGATAGTAAGCCATCTTGGTCTTGGATTGAGACCATAGCATGTAAAAACCCATGTTCCCATGTCTCCACCAAGTTTCATGATATCAGTCCGATTCCAAATTGGTAAAGCGCTTGTGTACTTTGACTTAGTAAGCCATGAATGTTCCACATCATAACTCTAAGGGTCGAAAATTGCTATTTGGAAGCATCTCGTCTCCTTTGTGTGACAACAGCACGTCCATCTCTTAAGAAAGCAATGAACTCTCCTTGTTGCGCCTCTTTTACCTTCACAAGCTCCTTCCGCTTGGCTTCAGCTTGTAGCGATGTGAGATCAAGATCCAACTAGATCTACCTCCCCTTCAAGACAACTTTGTTAGCCCTCGCTGTATCTCGTTGTGCATGATCTGCAAACTTAGCCAATATTGCACGAGGTTGTGAACATTTTTGTCTTATGCGGTAAGCTTGAACTAGGACAGGCTTGTGAACAGGTAACGTGTCAGCAAAAAAAGTGGTAGCTACTTCCTTGGTCTCCTCCTTCTCTAGCTCAGGTAAACCAGATATTCTCACATTCTTCACCCTTGAGAGTTGGTTCAACTTTTCATTTTCTTGCTCTTGAAAAAGAGAGACTTGAGCCGCCTTGGTAGCTTCAGCATAAGATTTCACCAAGTTTGCTGAAAACCAACAACCACAGTTTCTTCGACGATCGATTTTGTCCACGGGTGTCAACTCCTCTCTCCAACAGGTCCGCGGAATAGAAACACACCTCAATTCTCCTCAGATCGCAACAAGATTTGTCTCAATGGAAGCATCTCGTCGACACCTTTCCAATGGTACCAAGCTTGCTCAAAACCAACAACCACAGCTCCTTCGACGATCGATTTTGTCCACGGCTGTCAACTCCTCTTTCCAACAGGTCCGCGAAATAGAAACACACCTCAACACATCAATTCTCCTCAGATCGCAACAAGATTTATCTCAATGGAAGCGTCTCGCCGAGACCTTTCCAATGGTACCAAGCTTGCTCAAAATCAACAACCACAGCTCCTTCGACGATCGATTTTGTCCACGGGTGTCAACTCTTTTCTCCAACAGGTCCGCGAAAAATATTGTGAACAAGAGTATCTCTGAGCACCTATTTCAATCTCTCTTCGACATATCATCGCTCAGCACCGCACTAGCTCTCATAGACTTGGCATTGAGGAAGGACGTTGGTTAAACATTGTTAGGAGTGAACGGCTTTGTAGACTTTGTGATTTAGATCAGATAGAGGATGAGGATCATGTATTCATTGTATGTCCCTTGTATGATGAGATTAGATGTAGACATAAGATAGTTGCTAGTGATTTCTATACACTTTTACAGATGTCAGCTTCCCACTAGGGCTTTATATTAGAGATATAGTTTCTTGTCGTACCAATGCTCTTTTGCATTGATATGATCTCTTAGGGGTTCCTAGGCTCACATGTTGACTTTGTATTATTTTTTTCTGCTTTTTGACTCTTTAGGTCTTCCGGGCTTGATATTCATTCATTCATTCATTCATTTGTGGAAGTATTAAGAGATGCGAGACCAGAGAGGATCATCATCTTCTTCTAGAATAGAAGAGTGGTGAGGTTTCTCTTAATATTTCAGAACATCAATAGAAAGACGATGGTTCCTGTTCACAAGTCTGTACTAGTTCAGGTCTATCGCATCGGACAGAAGGGCTCACAACCTCGATCCATACTCGAGAAGTTTGCTGATCAAGGACAACGAGATACAGCGATGGCTAACAAAGCTGTCTTGAAAGAGAGGCAAATCTGATTGGATCCAGATCTTACACCGCTACAAGCTGAAGCCAAGCGTAAGGAGCTCACTAAGGTAAAAGAAGCTCAACAAGGAGGGTTTGTTGCTTATTTGAGAAATGGATGTGTTATGATTACTCAAAAGAAACGAGATGCCTCTAAATAGCAATTCTTGACCCTCAGAGTTATGATGTAGAACATTCATGGGCTTACCGAGTCAAAGTACACAAGTGGTTTACCAATTTCGGACAAAGTTGATATCATCAACATGGTGGAGACATGGGAGCATGATGAAAACAATGTACGTGAGTTGGCTGGTTTTACTTTGGTTGGATCTACTTCTAACAAGCACAAGAGACATGGAGGACGTGGCTTTGGAGGTACTTACGTCAGATCTCATTTGCATCAGCTTGTTGAGGTGGTGCTTCGTGATGTTGGGGGGCAATATCATTGGCTTCGAGTTCGTGAAGAGATTAGGTCTGCATGTTATATTGTAATATGTTATTTTGCATCTTTGAACATGCCCATTTATCACACTAAAGCCTGTAGTATGAGTCAATATCAGCAAAGAAAGTGCTAGCATCTTCCTTGGTGTCTTCTTTCTCTGTCTCTAGTAAACCAGAAATTCTCACGTTCTTCACCCTAGAGAGTTGGTTATGCTTTTCATTCTCTTGCTCATGGAAATAAGAGACTTGAGCCACCTTGGTAGCTTCTGCATAAGATTTCATCTTCATCTCCAACTTCTCCACAACCTCTTTGAAACCCTCGTTTACCACAACAGATTTCTCCTCAACAGAAACAGCAGACATTGAGAGTGTAGAAGAGATTTCTTTGGTGTGGTGACTACAATAGTTTGCATTTTCTTCAATGCATGAACATCTGCGATAATGTTCGTAAGCTCATTCTTGTGTGAAATAAACTCAAGATGCAAATCTGCAACTTCAACAGATATCTCTTCCATCGCAGCAAGTACCTTATGAAGGAGTTGTTTAATCTCCTCCATCATCTACAACAGCAAAAAACTACTTCAAACAGATCCGCGGAATAGAAATAGATCTCCTGATCTCAGTTCTTCTCCAAATCATGCAAAAATGGACTTGTTGGAAGAGTCTCAGCAAGAGCTTTCCAACGGTACCAAGCATGCATGAAACTATCAAACACAGCGGAAACAATGACCGTTTTCGTCAAGCTGTTCAGAAAATAGATTTTTTAGAACAGCGAGAATAGAAACCGCCCTCCCAATGTCAATTCTGCTTTAAATCCTGCACAATGACCATTTTCGTATTTCCAGAAAACAAGTTTTCTTGATGAGCGAGATCCTCCCAATGTCAAATCTGCTTGAAATCTTTTAATTCTGGTCTTTTTGGAAACGTCTCGATGAGTGCTTTCCAATGGTACCAAGCTTGCATGAAACTATCAACCACACCGTCTGCAATGACCGTTTTCGTCCAGCTGTTCAGGAAACGGATTTTCTTGAACATCAAGAAAAGAAACCGCTCTCCTAGTGTCAATTCCGCTTCAAATCCTCCAAGATTTTTCTTGTTGGAAGCGCCTCAATGAGGACTTTCCAATGATATCAAGCATGCACGAAACCATCAACCCCAACGTCCAGAATGACCATTTTTATCTGGCTGTTCAAAAAAATGAGTTTTCTTGATCAGCGAGAATAGAAACACTCCTCCCAATGTCAATTTTGCTTCACATCTTACATTTTTGGTCTTGTTGAAAGCATCTCAACGAGTGCTTTCCAATTGGTCCAAGCATGCACAAAACTATCAACCAGAACGTCCGCAATGATCGTTTTCATCCGACTGTTCAGAAAATAGATTTTCTTGATCAGCGAGAATAGAAACAGTCCTCTCAGTGTCAATTCTGCATCAAATCTTGCAAGCTTGGTCTTGTTGGAAGCGTCTCAACGAGAGCTTTCCAACGACACCAAGTTCTCCTCAAACAAGCAACCACAGACTTCACAATGTTCGATTCAACTCCACGATCATTTCAAACTTTCAAACTTCGCAAACCCTAAATCGAGCTCCTCCTCTCCATCCTCCCTCACAATCTCAACAAAGCTAGGTGAATGAAGAAAAATGAGATGTTCCGTTCAAAACTTTCAAACTGCAAATTGCTCCAAAGATTCGAGTGTCATTTGCGGAAGTATCTAAAAAGATACAAGACCAGAGAAGATCAGGTTGACTCATACTATAGGTTTTTGTGAGGTAAATAGGCATGTTCAAAGATGTAGAATAACATATTGCAATATTAACATGCAGATTTAATTTCTTCACCAACTCAAAGCATATGATATTGCCCCCCAACATCACGAAGCTCCACCTCAACAAGTTGTTGCAAATGTTATTTGATGCAAGTCACAATACCTCCAAAGTCACTTGGGACACGGATCTTAACCTACGGTCCTCTAAGAGAAAGGTCATGGGTTCAATCTTGGATATTAGATGTAGACATACGGTAGTCGCTAGTGATTTTTATACACTCTTACAGATGCCGACGCCTCACTATGATTATATATCCAAGACTTAGTTACTCATCGTATTAGTACTGATTCTTACATTAGTTATTGATTTTTAGTTTATGTTTTAGTTTTGTGTTTTTGCACTTTTGACTCTTTGGGTCTTCCGAGCATGATTATTATCATTTATCATTTACCATTTATCAGTCCCTTGTGGGCACGATTGGAGGTACATGCTGCTGCAAATTTTTAATGAAGCTTTTGGTCCGAGTCCTATTGTGATGGACTCACTTGGACAATCTCATGGTCCTCGAAGATCCCAAGGGACAGGTAATACCATTACCCATTTACCATTTTATCTCAACAAGCTGATGCAAACGAGATCCGACATAAGTCACAATACTCCAAAGCCACGTCCTCCATGTCTCTTGCGCTTGCAAGAAGTAGATCTAACCAAAGTAAAACAATCGACTCCCGTACATTATTTTCTTCATGCTCTCATGTCTTCATCATGTTGATGATATCAACTTTGTCCCAAACCAGTAAACCACTGTGTGTACTTTGACTCGGTAAGCCCATGAATGTTTCACATCATAACTTTGAGGGTCAAGAATTGCTATTTAGAGATATCTCGTTTTCTTTGAGTAATCACAGCATGTGCATCTCTCAAAAAGCAACAAATCTTCCTTGTTGAGCTTCTTGCGCTTAGCTTCAGCTTGTAGCGGTGTAAGATCTGGATCTAACCAGATTTGCCTCCCCTTCAAGACAACTTTGTTAGCCATCGTTGTATCTCGCTGTGCTTGATCAGCAAACTTCGTGAGTATGGATCGAGGTTGTGAGTCCTTCTGTCCGATGCGATAAGCTTGAACTAGTACAGGCTTGTGAACATGAAACGTATCAGCAAAGAAAGTGGTAGCAGCTTCCTTGATGTCTTCCTTCTTTGTCTCTGGTAAACTAGAAATTCTCACGTTCTTCACACTGGAGAGTTGGTTATGCTTCTCATTCTCTTGCTCTTGGAAATAAGAGACTTGAGCCACCTTGGTAGCTTATGCATAAGATTTCATCTTCATTTCCAACTTCTTCCCAGTCTCCTTGAAACCACTTTACAACAACAAATTTCTCCTCAGCAGAAACAGTAGACGCTGAGAGTGTAGAAGAGATTTCTTTGGTGGTGGTGGCTACAACAGTTTACATTTTCTTCAATGTATGAACATCTGTGATAACGGTGCTAAGCTCATTCTTGTGTGAAATAAACTCACGATGTGGATCTGCAACTTCAACAGATATCTCTTCCACCGCAGCAAGTATCTTATGAAGGAGTTGTTTAATCTCCTCCATCATCTTCAAGAGCTAAAATCTACTTCAAACAGATCCGCGGAATAGAAATAGATCTTCTGATCTCGATTCTTCTCCAAATCATGCAAGCATGGATCCAATTGTTTAGAAAATAAGTTTTCTTAACTATCAACCACAACCTTCGCGATGACCGTTTCACCTGGTTGTTCAGAAAATATATTTTCTTGATCAACGAGAATAGAAACAGCCTCCCAGTGTCAGTTCTGCTTCAAATCATTCAAGATTGGTCTTGTTGGAAGCGCCTCGACGAGAGCTTTCCAACGACACCAAGTTCATCTCAAACAAGCCACCACAAGCTTCACAATGTTTGATTCAACTCCATGACTATTCCAAACTCTCAAACTTCGTCATCATACTAATACCAATTGTACTAATAGAGAAACTAATAAAAAAAGAAAAGCAAGACGAGAGAAGTGAGAACAACAAAGGAGTATGATCTGATCCAAGTTGGAGGTCCAATACTTCAAACGTAAAAATAGAAGAACTATCAGTAGCTGAGGCAAGGAGATAGTCTATTGTGCTCGTTCCAGACGTAGAGACATAACTAACTGTTTTGACTAGAATGAAGAAAAATGAGATGTACCGTTCAAAACTTTCAAACTGCAGACTGCTCCAAAGGTTAGAATGTCATTTGTGGAAGTATGTAAGGAGATACAAGACCAGAGATGATGATCATCTTCTTCTAGAATAGAGGAATGATGAGGAGCATAAAATTATGTGAATTGGCACGTATGAATTCTGGCATTGAAGTCTTCGACTATAAAGACCTTGCCTTTCTCTTGATATTTCAAAACATCAACGGAGAGATGATGGAATGGTTGATACTACAAGTTTTGGTGAGGTAAATAGGCATGTTCAATGGTGCAAAATAGCATATTACAATATAACATGCAGATTTAATTTCTTCACCAACTCAAAATTTATGATATTGCCCCCCAACATCACGAAGCACCACCTCAACAAGCTGATGCAAATGTGATTTGACGTAAGTCACAATACCTCCAAAGCCACTTGGGACACTGATCTTAGCCTACAGTTCTCTAAAGAAAGATAGTGGGTTCAATCCCTTGCAGCACGATTGGAGGTACATGCTACTGCAAATTGTTGATGGTAAATGGTACATGATAAATGATAATAATCATGCACGGAAGCCCAAATGAAGCTTCTGATCCGAGTCCCGTTGTGGTGGACTTACATGGACAATCTCATGGTCCTCGAAGATCTCAAAGGACAAGTAATACCATTATTCATTTACCATTTTATCTCAACAAGCTGATGCAAACGAGATCCGACATAAGTCACAGTACTCCAAAGCCACGTCCTCCATGTCTCTTGCGCTCGCAAGAAGTAGATCTAACCGAAGTAAAACCAGTCAACTCACGTACATTGTTTTCTTCATGCTCCCATGTCTTCATCATGTTGATGATATCAGTTTTGTCCCAAACCAGTAAACCACTTGTGTACTTTGACTCGATAAGCCTATGAATGTTCCACATCTTAATTTTGAGGGTCAAGAATTGTTATTTAGAGGTTTCTTTTGAGTAATTACAGCACGTACATCTCTAAAAAAAGCAACAAATCCTCCTTGTTGAGCTTCTTTGGCTTCAGCTTGTAGTAGTGTAAGATCTGGATCCAACCAGATTTGCCTCCCTTTCAAGACAACTTTGTTAGCCATCGTTGTATCTCGTTGTACTTGATCAGCAAACTTGGCGAGTATGGATCGAGGTTTGATGCGATAAGCTTGAACTAGTACAGGCTTGTGACATGAAGCGCATCAGCAAAGAAAATGGTAACATCTTCCTTGGTGTCTTCCTTCTTTGTCTCTGATAAACTAGAAATTCTGACGTTCTTCACATTGGAGAGTTGGTTATGCTTCTCATTCTCTTGTTCTTGGAAATAAGAGACTTGAACCACCTTGTGGAGCAATCTGCAATTTGAAAGTTTTGAATGATACATCTTGTTTTCTTCATTCTAGTCAGAACACTTATGTCTCTACGTCTAGAACAAGCACAGTAGACTATCTCCTTGCCTGAGTTGATAGTTCTTATATTTCCACGCTTGAAGTATTGACCTCCAACCTGAATATCATCATGCTTGGTACCACTGGAAAGCACTCATTGAGCCGCTTCAAACAAGACCAGGATTGCAAGATTTGAAGCAGAGGTGACTTTGGAAAAAAGTTTCTTGATTTCGAGAAATTGGAGAATTTGTTGAAATGATCGAGGAGTCCAATCGATCATTGTGAGGCTTGTGGTTGCTTGTTCGAGGTGAACTTGGTGTCCTTGGAAATTACTTGTCGAGGCTTTTTCCTTAAGACCAATCTTGCCACGTTTGGAGTAGAATTGAGGTTGAGAAGGTTGTTTCTATCTCTGCTGGTCTAGAGAATTCAGTTTTCGAACAGGCAGTCAAAAATGGTGGTGGAAGATGTTTTGCTTGAGAGTTTTGTGCATGCTTGATACCGTTGGAAAGCTCTGGTTAAGGCGCTTCCAACAAGATGAGGATTGCAGGATTTGAAGCAGAATTGACACTGGGAGTTGTTTCTTTCATGCTGATCAAGCTATTTCTTTCAAGCTGTTTCTTTCACGCTGATCAAGAAAACTCATTTTTTGAGCAGTCGGACGAAAACGGTCATTGTTGGCACTGTGGTTGATAAATGGTAAATGGTAAAATGATAACTTGTGAAGTGAAAAAAGTAAGAATCTCAGGGACTACTCGATTAGTACCGTCTATTATAGCAACAAATCGTCAAGAAATAATTAATACGTTGGGAGTTGAGAGTTATAAGTACTTGGGCATTGACTTCTCAGATAATTACAGTTGGGCTAGATGCATTCAGAAGAGAGTGGAAGCTGGGAAGAAAGCTCTCTATTTTCTTTTGAATCGTTGTCGACGTGCTCATCTTCTAGCATGGGATCTTAAGAAGTTTCTCTTCAGGAGTTTGATTTTGCCTGTGCTACACTATGGGGTTCAAGTATGGGGTGTTGGAGCAAAGAAAGGAGCATGAGAGCGTATTGGAAGAGTTCAAAAGGTCTTCTTACAAATGGAGCTTGGTGTCCGATGCCAACACCATATGCTATGCTCCTTGCTGAAAGTGTTTATCTTTGGAAGCTGAAGCACTTTACTTGACGATCATTTATGTATCTAGTGTGAGATCTCTCGAGGAGACAAGACTACCTTGTCAAGCTCTAAGAGCTATACTCTCTTTTGGTTGATACGCTGATGTGGTGGCTTGGTGTGACTGATGGGTACGCTGATTCTTACGTTAGTTATTGATTTTCGGTTTGTATTGTTGTATTGTGTTTTTGTCTTTTGACTCTTTGGGTCTTCCAGGCATGATTATTATCATTTATCATTCTTGTGATGGTTGAGATTTTGAAAAATCAGAATGACGCACACCGCAATACCTTGTTCAACTATGTAATTCGGGGTAGACTTTGGCGTGTTCCACGTGGTTCATCTAGCCGACGATCTCGCCAATCGATGTAACACGAAGTATCACTGTTTTTGATAGTTGGCAAAGTACTTACGTTGTGATAAAAATTAAAATTTATAGCAATATAAAGCTGAAAAATGACCCTCAATGTTTCTTCAGCTTGGCCTCTTGTGGACAGTGTACTATATGAAATCGGATCGAAGTTTGAGCCACTCCGAATGATGTATATGCAGATATATAATAATTTCAAAGTCTAAGGTAATTTTTTGCCTGCCTGTTCTAGCAGCAATGAATTTATTAGTCAATGTTTTATTGCATGACCACTCTCAGAAATTTTTCATTCTACAAAATTAAGAACATTTGTCTTTGCGGAAGTACTGTTTTAAATCTTACAAACTTAGTCTTGTGTGTATTGTACACGAGAGTTTTCTAATAGTACCAAAGATGCACGAAAATAACAACCACTAGGTCTAACACTTAATTCACAATCGTGTGAGACTAGAAGACATCATCCACGTGTGAAGAATCTTACAATAAAAGAGAAAGAAAGAAAACAAAACTGTACATCATGTCTTATATTAAAATTGAATTGGCGCTCTTACAATGAAGGGGAAAGAAAAAAACAAAACTGTACATCATGTCCTATATTAAATATCGGGAGTCGTCGCAACAAGAAAGCAGCGCTCTATCAGGAGCCGTAGGATACAATCGAGAAAGAATTTTCCATGAGGCTCCACAAAAATAGTTACATGGGGCTCTAAATTAAGGCTTTAAACATGGCCCTTGAAATAAATTGTTATTTGCGTTTTTGTCAACAGAATGGGATATCAAGAGCCGTAGAGACAATAACAAATCATTAATATAGAGAGGAGGACCAATTGCTCGACACCTCTGAATAATTTGTTTCGTGAGTAAGTGAGCCTAGTTCGTATAAAGAAATGTTTAACAATTGATGGTTTAACAAAGACAAAGTTATACAACCATAATCATAAAAGTGAAGAAGACTGTTTAATTTACATATCTGAGAAAACGTAGAAAAGAAATACTGAAAAAAAACTGCACTAATAAAAGTAGAAGCAATGGTTGATTTAATTCTAGACATGAAAAAAAAATTATAAAATTATAGCATTAACAAAGTCGATGCAATACTAAAAGCAAAACAATAGATTTAATGAAGTTAAGTTCACAAGCTCAGTGTGGATGGTTTCAGGGGCCAAACACGATTGCAGTAAAACAATCGTCATAGCTCTATTCCAACTGGATTGAATAGAGCCGTACAGTAGTACCGTATATATAAAAATCTTGCTCATCGAGCTTCCCAGAGGTACAGAGCTGGCCATCTTCCAGATGAACTTGCGACCCACACTCATTTCAAGTGAGTGCTATCTGAAGATAATGAAGACCTAAATAAAATGAGGTGAGTTGTAGGTGTAGAGACTTGGTAATTCTCTAAACCTGTAATCACCATCCATTGTGTAAAACTGAAAATCATACAACTGAGTAGAGTCTCTGGCGTAGAAAGGAGTCAATGACCACTTTTCTGAACACAAACGGAGCTGCATACCCTATCCATCTCCCTCCCGCCATCAGCTGTCCTCAAAAGAATAAGAATATACCTATCCGACCTGAACCACAAACAAAACCTGTGCTGAAACTTGACCCAGCTTCAAGCTCGGTGAGATCACACACGGCTTCCGGTCCATTTAGGGCAGCAAGCTCTATGTAAAGCAAATCTGAGAACAAAGGACCAAGAAGTTAGTTCAATAATATAAAGCCACCTTTTGGCACAAATTGTTTCATGTAAAATCTCCTTACATTCACAAGTTCCTTGGAAAACAGCTTCCCCATCTTATTCATAGAAGAGAACCACTAACATACGGAAGCTTCGGACGTATTGGGCACAGACTAAGATAGACAATGGGGCCTTGTGTACAGGCCCCAGGCTGTACCATGTTGTGAGAACCAAGCTATGGGTACCGGAACGGTGAAGGACATGGAGCAAACAAAAAACACCTTTGTTGCACTTGTAAGATTATTTGCCATACATCGGACAAAAACCGCGAAAAGTTTTTGCATACCTGCACTTCAGTTTGGGTTATGAAGAGCTTTGTTTCAAGATCTTCGAATAAATGTCCCTCCTGCGTTGACTGGGTAGCCCAGAGTTTCTGCTGGGCATTTCCTCTGTTATTGCTGTTTTGAGTTTCCTTGCATCAGGCCTGGACATGTTCTCCTGACCTTCTCCGGATTCGTTGTCCTCTGTGTGCTGCTCAGTCGCCTCACCGTTCTCAGTTTGCTCTATGTTGTCCCCACTTTCACCGTCTTCTATGCTCTCCTTGTTTTCTTGGTTCTCCTCTGCCTTGGTTATGACTTCCCCATCATCTTTCCAACCTAGCTCTCTGGCCCGGTTTTCCCACAAATCGGAATTTTTCTTCTCGAGGACCAACGCAGCTTCCGCTTTTTCTCGGGCGCCCTCACTCGTCTCCATACCCTGATTGCACTTTTCGAACTCCTTCTGAAACTGCGAAGCGACCTTTTTAGCATCCAGAAACGCTGCCTCGGATCGCTGTTGGGCTTCTTCAGCAACTGCTTCTTGGAGCTTCAACTCTTCCTGTAACAGCTGGTATCTGCTCTTTCGCAACTCATCTTGCATGTCCGGGTCATCTCTGGCACAGTCTGTACATTGACAACAAGAACTCAGATTGTCAAGAACCATTGGCGATTTATAAAACTTCCCGGTTTGACATGACAATCCGAATAAGGAACAACATGTAATTCATAAGTTTAGAATCAGCAGGATTTTACACTGACTCATTTTCGCTTGAAAACTAGTACGCTTGTAAGTTTTATGAGGGTCCTTAAAATTTTTCCGCCAATGCGTGTTGAAGTCGTCGGTACCTTCTCAATTATCTGACCGGGTTCTGAGGATGGTAAGCATGTAAAAGGAAGTTCAAGTCATCCGAGCCAAACAATTCCACTTACTACAGAGAAAACAAGCACCTTCATTCACACCATGGAGTGAGTTCAGAGACACACCTGGCAGAGTCACGTTCGCCAGGTCTGCAAAAACAGTCAATGTGTCAAAGCCGACGTGGTTTGTTTAAGACATACGGCGAAATGGAATCAAGCTGTTATGACAAATAAAATACCCGACTACACAAGTCTATATTATAGATTGCACATACTACTAATAGCCACGAACTTCAATTTAAATGTGTAGGACTTCGCTTTCGTACACTCCAAGCACGCACATTGTAACATCCGATGAACCATTTTCAGAAGAAAATCTCGAGTGACTAACCTGCAAGTGCATTGCTGGTTAAACCGTCATTCGGACAATCACAGATACACAGCGGACATAATGTAAGGTGCTTTCCAGCCCCATCGCCAACGAAGTGCCAGTAGAGAGGAGGGCCACAAATGTAAACAACGAATCCAAGAGCAAGCGCCATTACCAACAATTTAACTCCAGAAGCGCCTCCCTGTTGTGCCATATCGCTAAGCTCGTTCGCTGTGTGCTGCACTTTGCGTAAACGTTCAGACCGTTCTTTCTCACGTTTCATTCACCCTCTCCCCGCATTCAGTGCAATTTCCCCGGATCTCAAGCCGTAGCTGCCGTGGACAGGATGCTCCACCGAAACCAGCTCAGAACTTATATCTAGCAAGTCATGAAGTCTTGACTCTGGCGCGGCAAAGAACTATCGACGCATTGGAGTCGCTGAACCAGATCAAGAGGGGAGCGCAGCGAGACTCGGAGGGCCGAAGACCGGAGAGCTTTCCGACGGGCGTTTTAGTATCAGCCCCGGCGGCAGCCAGGATAGCACTCGGGAATCCGCCTGCTAACCCCGAAACCTTCGACCGTGCGTTTCACTTCTCTTGTAGTCTCGTGCCCTCCAGGTCCTTCTTTCGGAAAGAGGTATCATGTCTGAAAGTGCGCACCTAAATTATAATCGTTATATATACATATACGACGAATCAATAAATTTAAATAACTCAGGTTAAATCCGGAAACTGAGAAAGTTTCCGGATTCTTTTAGTTACCTCTCCCTAAGGTCTCGATCCGAAGGATAAAAAAATAGGAATTGCAATATTTCAACACTTAAAAGGCGAATAATATAAAATTCTCATCATTAAGTTCCACTATGTACAAAGGGTTTTCAATAATCCGAGGTTTATCTGCAACAAGGTTTTCTCATTTTTATTTTCGGCCGAAATGCCATTTAAGATATAATCGGTATTACTTTTGTTTGATGATTTGGTCTCTCTATGCTGGACTATAACCCCTTTGGCTTTACAAGTTCCACGTACTTTTTGGGCCTCCGGGCTCTGTAAAGGTTATATTTTATTTTAAAATCTTCTTTTACGACAGCTTCTTATCATATCAACAACTTGGTGGAGACATGGAAACATGAAGGAAACAATGTACATGAGTTGGATGGTTTACTTTGATCAGCTCTACTTGGAACAAGCGCAAGCAACATAAAGGACGTGGTTTTGGAGGTATTGTTACTTACATCAGATCTTATTTGCATCAGCTTGTTGAAGTGGTTCTTCAAGATGTGGGTGGACAATATCATTGGATTCGAGTTGATGGAGAAAGTAGATCTGCATGTTATATTGCAATCTGCTATTTTGCACCTTTGAACATATCTATCTATCAAACTAGAGCATGTAGCACAAGCCAACCTTTCCATCATCTTTCTATTGATGTTTTGAGATATCAAGAGAAGGGCAAGGTCTTTGTGGTGGGAGATTTCAATGCTAGAGTTCACACTTGCCAATTCACACAATTCTATGCTCTTGACCACTCCACTATTCTTGAAGAAGATGATGATTCTTTCAATCTCTCTTCGACATATCATCGCTCAGGACCGCACTAGCTCTCATAGACTTGGCATTGAGGAAGGACGTTGGCTAAACATTGTTAGGAGTGAACGGCTTTGTAGACTTTGTGATTTAGATCAGATAGAGGATGAGGATCATGTATTCATTGTATGTCCCTTGTATGATGAGATTATATGTAGACATAAGATAGTTGCTAGTGATTTCTATACACTTTTACAGATGTCAGCTCTCCAACTAGAGCTTAATATTAGAGATATAGTTTCTTGTCGTACCAATGCTCTTTTGCATTGATATGATCTCCTAGGGTTTCCTAGGCTCTTATGTTGACTTTGTATTGTTTTTTTTCTGTCTTTTGACTCTTTGGGTCTTCCGGGCTTGATATTCATTCATCATAAGAGTGAGCTTGTTTCTGTTGTGTGCGATGTTGATACTTTGAAGAATGTACCATAACGAGATGTACCGTTCAAAATTTTAAAACTACAGATTGCTCCAAAAGTCAAGAAGTGTTCTTTCATGTCATTGGTGGATGTATCTAAAGAGACACGGGACCATGTAGGATCATCATCTTCTTCAAGAATAGAAGAGTGGTCAAGAGCATAGAATTGTGTGAATTGGTAAGTGTGAACTCTAGCATTGAAATCTCCCATCACAAAGACCTTGCCCTTCTCTTGATATCTCAAAACATCAATAGAAAGATGATGGAAAGGTTGGCTTGTGCTACATGCTCTAGTTTGATAGATAGATATGTTCAAAGGTGCAAAATAGCATATTGCAATATAACATGCAGATCTACTTTCTCCATCAACTCGAATCCAATGATATTGTCCACCCACATCTTGAAGAACCACCTCAACAAGTTGATGCAAATAAGATCTGACGTAAGTTGTAATACCTCCAAAACCACGTCCTTTATGTTGCTTGCGCTTGTTCCAAGTAGAGCCGATCAAAGTAAAACCATCCAACTCATGTACATAATTTCTTTCATGTTCCCATGTCTCCACCAAGTTGATGATATCAACCTTGTTCCAAATTGATAAAGCGCTTGTGTACTTTGACTTAGTAAGAATGAATGAATGAATATCAAGCCTGAAAGACCCAAAGAGTCAAAAGGCAGAAAAAAATACAATACAAAGTCAACATGTGAGCCCACGAATGTTCCACATAAGGGTCTAAAATTGCTATTTGGAAGCATCTCGTCTTCATTGTGTGACAACAGCACGTCCATCTCTTAAGAAAGCAATGAACCCTCCTTGTTGAGCCTCTTTTACTTTCACAAGCTCCTTCCGCTTAGCTTCAGCTTGTAGCGGTGTGAGATCAAGATCCAACCAGATCTGCCTCCCCTTCAAGACATCAGCTTTGTTAGCCATCGCTGTATCTCGTTGTGCTTGATCTGCAAACTTAGCTAATATAGCTCGAGGTTGTGAGCCTTTTTGTCTTATGCGATTATGATCTGGAACATTCATGGCTTACTAAGTCAAACTACACAAGCGCTTTACCGATTTGGAACAAGGTTGATATCATCAACTTGGTGGAGACACGAGAGCATGAAGGAAACAATGTACATGAGTTGGATGGTTTTACTTTGATCGGCTCTACTTGGAACAAGCGCAAGCAACAAAAAAGACGTGGTTTTGGAGGTATTGCAACTTACGTCAGATCTTATTTGCATAAGCTTGTTGAAATGATTCTTCAGGATGTGGATGAACAATATCATTAGATTCGTGTTGGTGGAGAAAGTAGATCTGCATTTTATAATATCTTGTTATCTTGTTATCTTGTTATAAAATCGTGTTGCGATCTGAGGAGAATTGAGGGGTTGAGGTGTGTTTCTATTTCACGGACCTGTTGGAAAGAGGAGTTGACACTCGTGGACAAATCGATGGTCGAAAGAGCTGTGGTTGTTAGTTTTGAGTAAGCTTAGTACCATTGAAAAGATTTCGTCGAGACGCTTCCATTCAGACAAATCTTGTTGCGATCTGAGGAGAATTGAGATGTTGAGGTGTGTTTCTATTCCACGGACCTGTTGGAAAGAGGAGTTGACACTTGTGGACAAAATAGATGGTCGAAAGAGCTGTGGTTGTTAGTTTTGAGTAAGCTTAGTACCATTGGAAAGGTCTCGACGAGACGCTTCCATTCAGACAAATCTTGTTGCGATCTGAGGAGAATTGAGATGTTGAGGTGTGTTTCTATTTCACGGACCTGTTGGAGAGAGGAGTTAACATCCATGGACAGAATCGATTGTTGAAGGAGCTATGGTTGTTGGTTTTGAGCAAGCTTGGTACCATTGGAAAGATATCAGCGAGACGCTTCTATTGAGACAAATCTTGGTGAGATCTGAGGAGAATTGAGGTGTTGAGGTGTGTTTCTATTTCGCGGACCTGTTAGAAAGAGGAGTTGACACCCGTGGACAAAATCGATCGTCGAAGGAGCTGTGGTTGCTGGTTTCAAGTAAGCTTGGTACCATTGGAAAGATCTCGGCGAGGCGCTTCTATTGAACCAAATCTTGTAGAGATCTGAGGAGAATTGACATGTTGAGATGTGTTTCTATTTCACGGACCTGTTGGAGAGAGGAGTTGACATCCATGGACAGAATCGATTGTCGAAGGAGCTATGGTTGTTGGTTTTGAGCAAGGTTGGTACCATTGGAAAGATCTCGGAGAGATGGTTCCATTGAGACAAATCTTGTAGCGATCTGAGGACACTTGGGGTGTAGAGGTGTGTTTCTATTTCGCGGACCTGTTAGAAAGAGGAGTTGACACCCGTGGACAAAATCGATCGTCGAAGGAGCTGTAGTTGCTAGTTTCGAGCAAGCTTGGTATCATTGGAAAGATCTCTGCGAGATGTTTCCATTGAGACAAATCTTGTAGCGATCTGAAGAGAATTGAGGTGTTGAGGTGTGTTTCTATTTCGCGGACCTGTTAGAAAGAGGAGTTGACACCCGTGGACAAAATCAATCGTCGAAGGAGCTGTGGTTGCTGGTTTCGAGCAAGCTTGGTACCATTGGAAAGATCTCGGCGAGACGCTTCTATTGAAATAAATCTTGTAGCGATCTGAGGAGAATTGAGGTGTTGAGGTGTGTTTCTATTTCGCGGACCTGTTGGAAAGAGGAATTGACACCCGTGGACAAAATCGATCGTCGAAAGAGCTGTGGTTGTTGGTTTTGAGCAAGCTTGGTACCATTGGAAAGATCTCGGCGAGATGTTTCCATTGAGACAAATCTTGTAGCGATCTGAGGAGAATTGAGGTGTTGAGGTGTGCACTCAACACCTCAATGTGATGTGTTGCTAAGGTGTCAACACTCTTAGCTCGCTGATCTGTGAATCTAGTTCTTCGATGATGATGGAGGAGATTAAACAACTCCTTTATAAGGTGTTGACAGCGGTGGAAGAAGTATCGGTTGAAGTAGGTGATCTGCATCGAGAACTCATAGCACATAAGAGTGAGCTTGTTTCTGTTGTGTGTGATGTTCATGCTTTGAAGAACATGCAAATCGTTGTTGCTACAACTACCAAAGAGATTTCCTGTACACTCTCAGCATCTGTTGTTTTTGCTGAGGAGAAATCTGCGGTGGTAAATGACAATTTCAAAGAAGTAGTGGAGAAGTTGGAGATGAAGATGAAATCTTATGCTGAAGCTACCAAGGCGACTCAAATCTCTCTTTTTCAAGAGCAAGAGAATGAAAAGTTGAACCAACTCTCAAGGGTGAAGAACGTGAGAATATCTGGTTTACCTGAGCTAGAGAAGGAGGAGATCAAGGAAGTAGCTACCACTTTTTTTGATGACACGTTACATGTTCACAAGCCTGTCCTAGTTCAAGCTTACCGCATAAGGTAAAAAGACTCACAACCTCGAGCAATATTGGCTAAGTTTGCAGATCAGGCACAACGAGATACAGCGATGGCTAACAATGCTGTCTTGAAGGGGAGGCAGATCTGGTTGGATCTTGATCTCACACCGCTACAAGCTGAAGCCAAGCGGAAGGAGCTTGTGAAGATAAAATAGGCTCAACAAGGAGGGTTCATTGCTTTCTTAAGAGATGGACGTGCTGTTGTCACACAAAGGAGACGAGATGCTTCCAAATAGCAATTTTTGACCCTTAGAGTTATGATGTGGAACATTCATGGGCTTACTAAGTCAAAGTACACAAGCGCTTTACCAATTTGGAACAAGGCTGATATCATCAACTTGGTGGAGACATGGAAACATGAAGGAAACAATGTACATGAGTTGGATGGTTTACTTTGATCAGCTCTACTTAGAACAAGCGCAAGCAACATAAAGGACGTGGTTTTGGAGGTATTGTTACTTACATCAGATCTTATTTGCATCATCTTTCACCATGGTTGAAGTGGTTCTTCAAGATGTGGGTGGACAATATCATTGGATTCGAGTTGATGGAGAAAGTAGATCTGCATGTTATATTGCAATCTGCTATTTTGCACCTCTGAACATATCTATCTATCAAACTAGAGCATGTAGCACAAGCCAACCTTTCCATCATCTTTCTATTGATGTTTTGAGATATCAAGAGAAGGGCAAGGTCTTTGTGGTGGGAGATTTCAATGCTAGAGTTCACACTTGCCAATTCACACAATTCTATGCTCTTGACCACTCCCCTATTCTTGAAGAAGATGATGATTCTTTCAATCTCTCTTCGACATATCATCGCTCAGGACCGCACTAGCTCTCATAGACTTGGCATTGAGGAAGGACGTTGGCTAAACATTGTTAGGAGTGAACGGCTTTGTAGACTTTGTGATTTAGATCAGATAGAGGATGAGGATCATGTATTCATTGTATGTCCCTTGTATGATGAGATTATATGTAGACATAAGATAGTTGCTAGTGATTTCTATACCCTTTTACAGATGTCAGCTCTCTCACTAGGGCTTAATATTAGAGATATAGTTTCTTGTCGTACCAATGCTCTTTTGCATTGATATGATCTCCTAGGGTTTCCTAGGCTCACATGTTGACTTTGTATTGTATTTTTTTCTGCCTTTTGACTCTTTGGGTCTTCCGGGTTTGATATTCATTCATTCATTCATTTGAAGTTTTGGATCTACAATCTGAATCTGATCACACTCCTCTACTGTTCTCACTATCCTTGTCTAGCTCATTTGCATCTTACAAGTTGAAAGGTTTTGATGAGAGCAACACTACCTCTAGACTTCGTCTTGATCATCGGAAAAGACATCTTTATCAAACTGCTCTAGAGAATTTGATATCTATTACACAATGGAGCCAAAATCTTGATCAACGAGATACATAACTGACGGATGTCTTGAAGAAAATTGCAACTCGGTTTTTCTCTCAACACTCAAGTAAAAAGCTCAAAGGTAACCCTTGCAATGGCTGGTTTGATGAAGAGTGCAAACTTGCTCGGTTAAAGACTCTAGACAAGGCTTGTGATTTGGAAGCAACAACCTTGTACAAGCAGTTAATCAAACGTAAGAAGAGAGCTTTCTTGAGAAAGAAAGGCTTGGAACTTGCTTTTGATTTTCAGAAGAATCCCAAAGCTTTTTGGAGACATTTAGCATCTCGTCCAAGTTCACCAAGTCTTGATCCTTCAGCTTTGATGTCGTACGTTGAGCAACTTTACTTCTCTCCACGTGCACCATGTATGCCACAAAGTGAAAGACTACCGCAGACCTTTTCAATAGACGAAGTACGACATCAACTCAGTAGCTTGCAAGTGGAAAATCTGAGGATCTAGAAGGACTTTCTGCGGAGCTACTACAATGGGGAGGTGATACACTTTTACAGATGTCAGCTCTCCCACTAGGGCTTATATTATCAGCTCATGCTGCTCCCCCACTAGGGCTTTATATGTCAGCTCTCCCACTCGGGCAAGAAGGATGATGTTACCAACTATAGAACTATCATGGTGGACAACATCTTTGCCAAGTTGTATGGGAGCTTGCTAGAGAGAAAACTCAGTGTTTCGGCAGAAGGATCCAATGTGAGAGTTTGTTCACAAGCAGGTTTTAATCCTACCTTTAGCACCATTGATCATATGCTTTGTCTTCGTGTTGCTTGGGAGAAGTAAAAAAGAAATGGTAAATCTCTCTATGCTGCTTTTATCGACTACACAAAAGCTTTTGATAGGGTGCCTAGGAAGCTCTTGTCGGACACACTTGTTGTCAGTGGTGTTCCTAAAGACATGATGACATCGGTTTCTAAACTCTATGAACGAGTTTATGTGAAGCTTACCTCGACACAATCAAAGGAGATCTTTAGCACTATTGGAGTCATTCAAGGTTGTCCTCTCTCCCCTACTCTATTTGGTATCTTCATCGATGACATGGAGAGATATCTTGCTGAATTTGGAGGAGAAGGTGTGAAGTTCGGAATCTATATCATTCAAGCATTGATTTATGCTGATGATATCATTCTTCTATCACGTGATCCTTTGAGTTTACAATGACATTTGGATGCTCTTGAGGTCTTTTGCAACAACATGCAGATGGAAGTGAACCTTTTGGAAGTCCAAAGTGATGGTGGTGGGTTCAAAAGTCCGTCATTCTTTTCTCTACAAGGGCCAAGTTTTACAACAAGTGGAGAGTTACAAGTACTTGGGCATTGACTTCTCTCATAACTACAGTTGGGCTTTGTGCATTCATAAGAGAGTTGAAGCTGGTTACAAAGCTTTGTACTCTCTTTTGAATCATTGTCGATGTGCTCATCTCTTAGCATGGGATTTGAGAAAGTTTTTCTTCAGGAGTTTGGTTTTGCCTTTGATACTTTTTTTTATTTGGTGTATTGGTGTGTTTCTATTTCGTGGACCTGTTGGAGAGAGGAGTTGACACCCGTGGACAAAATCGATCATCGAAGGAGCTGTGGTTGTTGATTTTGAGCAAGCTTGGTACCATTGGAAAGATCTCACCGAGACGCTTCTATTGAGACAAATCTTGTTGCGATCTGAGAAGAATTAAGGTGTTGAGGTGTGCTCTTAGCTCGCTGATTTCTGAAACTAGTTCTTCGATGATGATGGAGGAGATTAAACAACTCCTTCATAAGGTGATAACTACTTCCTTGGTCTCCTCCTTCTCTAGCTCAGGTAAACCAGATATTCTCACATTCTTCACCCTTGAGAGTTGGTTCAACTTTTCATTCTCTTGCTCTTGAAAAAGAGAGATTGAGCCGCCTTGGTAGCTTCAGCATAAGATTTCATCTTCATCTCCAACTTCTCCACTACTTCTTTGGAATTGTCATTTACCAACGCAGATTTCTCCTCAGCAGAAACAGCAGATGTTGAGAGTGTAGAGGAAATCTCTTTGGTAGTTGTAGCAACAACATTTTGCATGTTCTTCAAAACATGAACATCACACACAACAGAAACAAGTTCACTCTTATGTGCTATGAGCTCACGATGCAGAACTGCTACTTCAACCGATACTTCTTTCACCGCTGCCAACTCCTTATGAAGGAGTTGTTTAATCTCCTCCATCATCGCCGAAGAACTAGTTTCACAAATAGACGAACTAAGAGCACACCTCAACACCTCAATTCTCCTCAGATCGAAACAAGATTTGTCTCAATGTTGCAATTGCAACTTACGTCAGATCTTATTGCAAAATTCTCAAACTATAGATTGCTCCAAAAGTCAGGAAGTGTTCTTTCATATCATTGATGGATGTATCTAAGGAGGCACGGGACCATGTAAGGTCATCATCTTCTTCAAGACTAGGGGAGTGGAGGGAATAGCAATTTTCGACCCTTAGAGTTATGATATGGAACATTCATGGGCTTACTAAGTCAAAATACACAAGCGCTTTACCAATTTAGAACAAGGCTGATATCATCAACTTGGTAGAGACATGAGAACATGAAAGAAACAATGTACATGAGTTGGATGGTCTTACTTTGATCGGCTCTATTTGGAACAAGCGCAAGCAACATAAAGGAAGTGGTTTTGGAGGTATTGCAACTTACATCAGATCTTATTTGCACAGCTTGTTGAAGTGATTCTTCAGGATGTGGATGGACAATATCATTAGATTCGAGTTGGTGGAGAAAGTAGATCTGCATGTTATATCTCCTAGGGTTTCCTAGGCTCACATGTTGACTTTGTATTGTATTTTTTTCTGCCTTTTGACTCTTTGGGTCTTCCATGCTTGATATTCTTTCATTCATTCATTCATTCATATCGCAATCTGCTATTTTGCATCTTTGAACATGTCTATCTATCAGACTAGAGCATGTAGCATGAGCCAACCTTTCCATCGTCTTTCTGTTGATGTTTTGAGATATCAAGAGAAGGGCAAGGTCTTTGTGGTGGGAGATTTCAATGCTAGAGTTCACACTTGCCAATTCACACAATTCTATGCTCTTCACCACTCCCCTATTCTTGAAGAAGATGATGATCCTACATGGTCCCGTGTCTCCTTAGATACATCCATCAATGACATGAAAGAACACTTCTTGACTTTTGGAGCAATCTATAGTTTGAAAATTTTGAACGGTACATCTTGTTTTCCTAGCTCTAACATGAAAACATACGTTTCTATCTCTGGATCAAACATAGTAGACTACCTCCTCTCCTCATCTCTTGATAGTTCACTCATTTCAGCATTTGAAGTTTTGGATCTACAACCTGAATCTGATCACACTCCCCTACTGTTCTCACTATCCTTATCTAGCTCATTTGCATCTTACAAGTTGAAAGGTTTTGATGAGAGCATCACTACTTCTAGACTTCGTCTTGATCACCGGAAAAGACATCTTTATCAAACTGCTCTAGAGAATTTGATAGCTATTACACAGTGGAGCCACAATCTTGAGCAACGAGATACACAATTGACGGATGTCTTGAATAAAATTACAACTCGGTTTTTATCTCAACACTCAAGCAGAAAGCTCAAAGGTAATCCTTGCAATGGCTGGTTTGATGAAGAGTGCAAACTTGCTCGGTTAAAAGCTCTAGACAAGGCTTGTGACAAGGCTCTAGACAAGGCTTGTGACTTGTGACAAGCTCTAGACAAGACTTGTGACTTGTGACTCATTCATTCATTCATTCAACCTTGTACAAGTAGTTGATCAAACATAAGAAGAGAGCTTTCTTGAGAAAGAAAGGCTTGGAACTTGCTTTTGATTTTCAGAAGAATCCCAAAGCTTTTTGGAGACGTTTAGCATCTCGACCAAGTTCATCAAGTCTTGATCCTTCAGCTTTGATGTACTACGTTGAGCAACTTTACTTCTCTCCACATGCACCATGTATGCTACAAAGTGAAGGACTACGGGTGACCTTTTCAATGGATGAAGTACGACATCAGCTCAGTAGGCTTGCAAGTGGAAAATCTGAGGATCTAGAAGGACTTTTTGTGGAGCTACTACAATGGGGAGGTGATTCTCTCATTCCTATACTTACCAAGCTTCTGAATGATGCTGCTGTACATGGTACCATTGGAAAACACTCATTGAATAACTTTCAATAAGATTAATCTTGCTAAGTTTGGAGTAGAATTGAGGTTGAGAAGGTCATTTCTATCTCTGCTAGTCTAGAGAACTCAATTTCCGAACTGACAGAGAAAAATGGTGGTAGAAAACATTTTGGTTGAGAGTTTCATGCATGCTTGATATCGTTTGAAAGCTCTCATTGAGACACTTCTAACAAGACGAGGATTGCAAGACAAAATTGGAGCACAATTGACACTGGGAGGGTTGTTTCTTTCTCGCTGATCAAGAAAACTAATTTTTTTTAGCTATCATTGTGGGTCATTTTTGATGTTGTGGTTGATAGTTCCATGTATGCTTGATACCATTGGAAAACTCTTGTTGAGATGCTTCTAACAAGTCCATGCATGCATGATTTGGAGAAAATTGGAGATAAAGAGATCTATTTCTACTTCGTGGATCTATTTGAAGTAGTTTTCGCTCTTTGAGATGATGGAAGAGATTAGATAACTCATCCATAAGGTCCTTGCTGCGGTGAATGAGATATCTGTTGAATTTGCAGATCTGCATCGTGAGTTTATTTCACACAGAATGAGTTGCACTGTTATCACAAATATTCATGCATTGAAAGAAATCTCCTATACACGGTTACGTCTTCTGTTTCTGCTGAGGAGAAATCTGTTGTGGTAAATGATGGTTTCTATGAGGTTGTGGACAAGTTGGAAATGAAAATGAAATCTTATGCAGAAGCTTCCAAAACGGCTCATCTCTTATTTCCAAAAGCAAGAAAATAAGAAGCAGAACCAACTCTCCAAGGTGAAGAACGTGAGAATTTTGATATATCGGAGACAGAGAAGGAAGACACCAAAGAAACTGCTACCACTTTCTTTGCTGTTACTCTTCATGTTCACAAGCATGTATTAGTTCTGGTCTATCATATCAGACAGAAGGGCATACAACCTCGATCCTTACTCGTGAAGTTTGCTGATCAAGCACAACGAGATACATCGATGGCTAACAAAGCCATCTTGAAGAGGAGGCAGATCTGATTGGATCCAGATCTTACACCGTTACAAGTTGAAGCCAAGCGCAAGGAGCTCATTAAAATAAAAGATGCTCAACAAGAAAGGTTTGTTGCTATTTGAGAGATGGATGTGCTATGATTATTCAAAGAAAACGAGACATGGGAGTAAATGATAAATGATAAATGATAATAATCATGTCGGAAGATCCAAAGAGTCAAAAGGTAAAAAACATAATACAACAACACAAACCAAAATTCTATAACTAACGTTCTTAATATTAATTAATACTAATACTGTTAGTATTAGTACGATGGATAACTATGTCTCTCATAATATAATCTTAGTGAAAGCGTCGGCATATGTTCTTCATTCATTCATTCATGTAAGAGTGTAAAAATCACTAACGATTATTGTATGTCTACATCTGATGTCCAAGTACATGGACACATGATGAATACATGATATTCATCCTCAATTTGATATAAACATAAAGTCTACAAATAAGTTTATTCCTATTTAACCAACGCCTTTCCTCAATACCAAGTCTATCAGAGATAATATGATGTTGAGCAATCACATGTCGGAGAGAGGTTGATATAGATGCTTGGAGATACTATTGATCGCATACACCAACATGGGATTAACTTGCTGCTGATATAAACCATCTTGATCTTCGATTGGGACCATAGAGCATGTGGAAATCTCTTTTGTATCAACTCGTAAAGAAAATAGGTGGGAGGTTAAAATCACGCTCAGAGATGTTCCATCTCTCACACCAAGCCACCACATCAGCATACCAACCAAAAGAAAGTGTAGCTCTTAGAGCTTGATAAGGTAATCTTGTCTCCTCGAGAGATCTCACCCTAGATACATAAATCATCATCAAGTAAAGTGCTTCAGCTTCCAAAGATAAACAACCACATTCCGAGAGGAGTCTATTCTAAGAGCTGTTTCTATTCCCGCTGTTCAAGAAAATCCGTTTCTTGAATAGTTGTACAAAAATGGTAATTGCGACGTGTAAGCCGTCATGTCTCTCATGCAGGGGTACCTTAGATAATTAGGATTACTAGTGCATCATAATTAAAAAGATTCAGTTATACCCATGCTCACTTCACTCAACTCTCTGACCTTATGGTCACAGCGGTCTCACAGAGGTGTGTTTCTATTTCGCTGACCTGTTGGAGAGAGGAGTTGACACCCGTGGACAAAATCAATCGTCGAAGGAGCTTAGGTTGTTGGTTTTGAGTAAGCTTGGTACCATTGAAAAGGTTTCGGCGAGGCGCTTCCATTGAGACAAATCTTGTTGCGATCTGAGGAGAATTTAGGTGTGGAGGTGTGTTTCTATTTCGCGGACCTGTTGGAGGATCGTCGAAGGAGATGTGGTTGTTGGTTTTGAGCAAGCTTGGTACCACTGGAAAGGTCTCGGCGAGACGCTTCTATTGAGAAAAATCTTGTTGCGATCTGAGGAGAATTGAGGTGTGGAGGTGTGTTTCTATTTCGCGGACCTGTTGGAGAGAGGAGTTGACACCCGTGGACAAAATCGATCATCGAAAGAGCTGTGGTTGTTGGTTTTGAGCAAGCTTGATACCATTGGAAAGATCTCAGCGAGACACTTCCATTGAGACAAATCTTGTTGCGATCTGAGGAGAATTGAGGTGTGGAGGCGTGCTTTTAGCTCGCTGATTTGTGAAACTAGTTCTTCGGTGATGATGGAGGAGATTAAACAACTCCTTCATAAGGTGTTGGCAGCGGTGGAAGAAGTATCGGTTGAAGTAGCAGATCTGCATCGAGAGCTCATAGCACATAAGAGTGAGCTTGTTTCTGTTGTGTGCGATGTTCATGCTTTGAAGAACATGCAAACCGTTGTTGCTACAACTACCAAAGAGATTTCCTGTACACTCTCAGCATCTGTTGTTTTTGCTGAGGAGAAATCTGCGGTGGTAAATGACAATTTCAAAGAAGTAGTAGAGAAGTTGGAGATGAAGATGAAATCTTATGCTGAACCTACCAAGGCGGCTCAAGTCTCTCTTTTTCAAGAGCAAGAGAATGAAAAGTTGAACCAACTCTCAAGGGTGAAGAATGTGAGAATATCTGGTTTACCTGAGCTAGAGAAGGAGGAGACCAAGGAAGTAGCTACCACTTTTTTTGCTGACACGTTACATGTTCACAAGCCTGTTCTAGTTCAAGCTTATCGCATAGGCCTAAAAGGCTCACAACCTCGAGCAATATTGGCTAAGTTTGCAGATCAGGCACAACGAGATACAGCGATGGCTAACAAAGCTGTCTTGAAGGGGAGGCAGATCTGGTTGGATCCTGATCCCACACCGCTACAAGCTGAAGCCAAGCGGAAGGAGCTTGTGAAGGTAAAAGAGGCTCAACAAGGAGGGTTCATTGCTTTCTTAAGAGATGGACGTGCTGTTGTCACACAAAGGAGACGAGATGCTTCCAAATAGCAATTTTCGACCCTTGGAGTTATGATGTGGAACATTCATGGGCTTACCGAGTCAAAGTACACAAGCGCTTTACCAATTTGGAACAAGGCTGATATCATCAACTTGGTGGAGACTTGAGAACATGAAGGAAACAATGTACATGAGTTGGATGGTTTTACTTTGATCGGCTCTATTTGGAACAAGCGCAAGCAACATAAAGGACGTGGTTTTGGAGGTATTGCAACTTACGTCAAATCTTATTTGCATCAGCTTGTTGAAGTGATTCTTCAAGATGTGGGTGGACAATATCATTGGATTCGAGTTGGTGGGAAAAATAGATCTGCATGTTATATCGCAATCTGCTATTTTGCACCTTTGAACATGTCTATCTATCAGAGTAGAGCATGTAGCACGAGCCAACCTTTCCATCGTCTTTCTATTGATATTTTGAGATATCAAGGTGTGAAGTTGAGAATCTATATCATTCAAGCATTGATTTATGCTGATGATATCATTCTTCTATCACGTGATCCTTTGGGTTTACAACGACATTTGAGTGCTCTTGAGGTCTTTTACAACAACATGCAGATAAGTGAACCTTTCGAAATCCAAGGTGATGGTGGTGGGTTCAAAAGTCCACCATTCTTTTCTCTACAAGGGCCAAGTTTTACAACAAGTGGAGAGTTACAAGTATTTGGGCATTGACTTCTCTCATAACTACTGTTGGGCTTTGTGCATTCATAAGAGAGTTGAAGCTGGTTACAAAGCTTTATACTCTTTTGAATCATTGTCGACGTGCTCATCTCTTAGCATGGGATTTGAGAAAGTTTCTCTTCAGGAGTTTGGTTTTGCCTGTGATACTTTATTGTGTTCAAGTGTGGGGGCCTGGTGCAAGGAAAGGAGCTTGGGAACGTATCGAGAAGGTTCAAAAAGTGTTCTTACAAGTGGAGCTTGGTGTAAGATGCCAAACACCATATGCTATGCTCCTTGCTGAATCTGATTGCTTATCCGTGGAAGCAGAAGCTCTTTACTTGACTATCATTTATGTCCCAAGAGTGAGATCTCTTGGAGAGACGAGATTACCTTGTCAAGCTCTAAGAGCTACATTCTCATTTGGTTGGTATGCTGATGTGGTGGTTTGGTGTGGAAAATGGAACATTTTTTAGCGTGATTTTGACCTTCCACCTATTGCTCTTCGGCAGTTGATTCAAAAAAGGTTTTTACATGCTATATGGTCTCAACCCAAGACCAAGATGGCTTACTATCAGCAGCATGTCAATCCCATGTTGGTGTATTGTGAACAAGAGTACCTCCGAGCACCTATTTCAATCTCTCTTCGACATATCATCGCTCAACACCGCACTAGCTCTCATAGACTTGGCATTGAGGAAGGACGTTGGTTAAACATTGTTAGGAGTGAACGGCTTTGTAGACTTTGTGATTTAGATCAGATAGAGGATGAGGATCATGTATTTATTATATGTCCCTTGTATGATGAGATTAGATGTAGACATAAGATAGTTGCTAGTGATTTCTATACACTTTTACAGATGACAGCTCTCCCACTAGGGCTTTATATTAGAGATATAGTTTTTTGTCGTACCAATGCTCTTTTGCATTGATATGATCTCTTAGGGTTTCCTAGGCTCACATGTTGACTTTATATTGTTTTTTTTCTGCCTTTTGACTCTTTGGCTCTTCCGGGCTTGATATTCATTCATTAATTCATTCATAATAACGTTCTTGCAAACAAGTTCTAATCCCGCTATCAACATTACATCGCATAATATTCAAGGACTCCCAAGGTTTTCAATGCTCACTTTACTTAAAGACATGAAAATGAGAGTGTTTTTCACTCTCTCAACTTCTTCTTCTATACTCTAAAACTTCTTAGCGTGATGACTTTCACTAAGTTACGTTATTTCATGATAAGTTCGCAATCCAAAATAATAAAACTTTTAAAGGCTACTAAGACTTAAGAATAACACACATTCTCCTACCTCTGCCAACACCTTATGAAGGAGTTGTTTAATCTCTTCCATCATCGTCGAAGAACTTGCTTCACAAATCATCTAGTTAAGAGCACACCTCAGCACCTCATTTCTCCTCAGACCACAGCAAGATTTGTCTCAATGGAGACGTCTCTACTACTTCGTCTTCTGCGCTTTCCCTTTGGGAAAGAGGTGAAGGAACAGCTTCGCCAGAAGGCGCTTCTGTGGCTCTTCGATCTTCCATCCGTTTCTTCTCTGTCTATTTTCCAGGAAGAGACAAGTTGTGCTTCCAGGCACATGCCACTTCCCCGAGATCATGGGTAGGATCTTCTTCTCCAATTCGTACCCCTTGTTCTCTGCTTTTGACATGTGGAAAGCCCTACGCCACCAATCTGCTGTCCAGGAAGATGGTCTTCCCCGAGCTACTCTTGCTTTCGCAGGTACACGGTTGCGAGGCGGTAATGCGAGGCGGTTGCGAGGCTCTCATGATCTCAACCTTCTACATATCCATCATCCCAGATCTGCAACATCATCTCGAACAACCGTATCCATCTTCATCCTCGTTCGTGATTGTGTATCTCTTCTTCCAAGTTTCAACACACAAAAATCTCCACTCTTGACCTTCACGTCGAGTTCATCATCATTTTCGTATCGGATTTTGCGTGAAGGTTGTCTAGGAAAACGTAAGGTTCTTGGCTGTGGAGATATCGTGTGCTGAACAGAGACAAGAAAGAGAGAGACAAGCACGAGAACGAGCGTCGCAATATATACCAACTCCTAGTTTATACACACTCCCGATTCTTCTTCTCTAAGAATGTAAAACAGAGAAACAAACCTGAGCGGTCTGTAATCTACACCAACCTCTCTAAAAGGAGTCCCTGAATCTCAATCCAGATCCAAAACTATCGAAGCGTAGCTCAAAGCAAGAGAAACACCCCTTTGCTAACAAAAAGAGTTGCACCAGCATCACACGATTCAAACCCAAGTCCAAACAACATCCACGTACTAACCATTAGCTAAAGCTAGCTACCACAAGCTGTACATAACCAACTAGATCTCTAACAAACTCAAAAAGATGAGAACCGTAGCGAATGAACTGAAAAAAGTCGATCTGAGAAGTTCCTTCTTTGGCCAAACGGTCTTCAGATGTCCATAAGGTCTTCCTCCTTGACTCCGTTGGCCCTAAGAACTATCAGATCTGACTTCCGACAGCCGAGATATCATTGATTTTCGATCGCAGGTGATCGAACCTTCAAAAACTCCTCCTTACGGTTTAAAATCGTACACACCACCCAAACGGATCGCCTTATCTGAGATCCGTCTTCTCTGGTAGGTAGATCTAGCTACCCTGAACCCAACGAGACTCCAACCAGCCGTTTGGAGTTCCCTTCGCAAAACCACGCAAGAAGCAAAAAACTGACGTAAATCGACTCCCTATATATCAAACTCGCTCACAACACCCAAACCAACAATCCAATCCACATACAGTCTTCTCCTATGCATAGGTGAAGATTCCCATATCGCATAGGCACCAAGAACGAAGAGTTTGGCTCACCTTTCACGAAGAACAACCCAATCTCATATCGTAAGCGATAAAAACTTGACGTAAGCACTTCCCTGCGAGCCAATTTCACCTAGAACTCCCAATGGAACTTCGTATCGTCTTCAATTTCTTGAAGAATTCGACGTTTTGATCCCGATAGATCCAAGTACAGCAAGTTTGGACTCCGGAATGGTCTGAACTGTCCAACTCTCCTTCACATGTCATTGAAGCACTCCAATCTCTTCCATGCGTTCCAATTCCCTAGAACACACTCCTCGATCCGCCTCCTCATGAACCATCTTAACCAGTGCGTAGCCTGCATGGATCTGGACATAATGATGTCTAACATATTTGCAATGAACCTCCAAATCTCTCAAACCGTCCGCTGAAGGTCGCAAGTGCAAGCTAGCTCTTTATGCTACCCCCTTAAAACAGTCGTCGTATGTGAAGGTTTTCACATATAATGAACAAGCAAGCCCCTTTGCATCCTTAGTATAGCGCCAAGAACCGCAAATACCCATTCAACAATAGTAAGCTAGAGCTTAGCTTGATTTTCTCATCTTCTGAGTCTTATAACTTTACCACTAGGCGTCGAAATGAAGTAGACAAAGTGTCCATGGACAATTGACAAGGAGCTCTACCAGTTGATGTAATGAAAATAAAAATCCGAAGTTGTGTAAAAAGCTCATAAGCTAAGGCTTAGTTTGATTTTCCTACTTTTCAAGTCTTCTAACTTCATCACTAGGTGTCCAAATGAAGTAGACCATGAGACGAAGTGGCCATGAGAAGTTGACAACCAGCTCTACCTGTTGATGTAATGAAAATGAAGATCCGAAGTTATGTAAAAAAACTCATTTTTAGTCCTATAAGCATCTTTAGAGCGCTAATGATAAGTATCAAAAATAAATTTTCAAGTAAGAGCCGGTCCACAACACGACAACACCAGATATAGCAATGTTGTGTTGGATCACCTACATCAGAAGCTTGAATCCAAAGCTAAAGCACATCACGGATAAAGAGAATTTGGTTGCAAATATGTTATCAAGCGCAAGGTATGTAGATGAGGATGATATGTTTGTAGAAGCAGAGGAAGAAGAAAGAAAGGATGTTTGTGTCATGTTGATTGGCGAGCTACAAACTTAGAATCATTGTTGTTCGAAGAAGAATTCTACACATCTTTAGTTTCGTGACATACGTTACTACTTGAGCTCGTTGGAGAGAAAGATAAATAGTAAATGGTAAAAATCATGCTCAGAAGATCCAAAGAGTCAAAAGACAAAAACACAGTACAACATCTCAAACCGAAAATCAATGACAAACATAAAAATCAGTACTAAGACAAAAAATACTAGTACGATAAATAACTACGTATCTCATTTATAATCCTAGTGAAAGTGTTGGCATCTGTAAGAGTGTATAAAAATCACTAGTAACTATCGTATGTCTACATCTGATATCGACATCTGATACTGATACTTAAACACCATAAAGTAGTATAGACAAAACCAAACTCCTGAAGAGAAACTTCTTAAGGTCCCATGCTAGAAGATGAGCACGTTGACAACGATTCAAAAGAGAATATGAAGCATTGTTACCAGTTTCCACTCTCTTCTGAACGCATCTAATCCAACTGTAATTATATGAGAAGTCAATGCCAAAGTACTTGTAACTCTCAACTTGTACCAAACCTTGACCTTTGTAGAGAAGAGAGTGACGAGCTCTAGAGCCTACCACCGTCACCTGGACTTTAGAAGGTTCACTTCCATTTGCGTGTTGCTGCAAAAGACCTCCAAAGCATCCAAATTTTGTTGCAAGCTCAAAGATCACACGATAGAAGAATGATATCATCCGCATAAATCAACACTTTAATGATATATATCCCAAGCTTCATACCTTCTCCTCCAAATTCAGCAAGATATCTCTCCACATTATCAATGAATATACCAAATAGGATAGAAGAGAGAGGGCAGCCTTGAATCACTGCAATGGTGCTAAGATCTCCTCCGATTGTGCTAACGTAAGCTTGACTTACGTAAACACGTTCATAGAATTTTGAAACCGCTGCCATCATTTCTTTATGAACAGCAATGGTAACAAGTCTATCCCATAGAAGCTTTCTCGGCATCCTATCAAAAGCCTCCGTATAATCAATAAAAGCAACATATAAATACTTATCACTACCTTTTGATTTCTCTCATGATAGTTCTATAGTTGGTAACATCATCTTCTTGCTCAACTTGTGAACAGGCACCACCTTGCGCATGAACCAGCTCTCAAGAAAGCCGTGGACAACAGCATCGTTCAAAAGCTTGGTAAGTATAGGAATGAAAGAATCATCTCTCCATTGTAATAGCTCAGTAGAAACTCCTTCCAAATCCTCATATTTACCCATTGTTAGCTTTGTAAGCTGCGATCGTCCCTCTTCCACTGAGAAAGTATGTTGTAGCTATTCATTCTATGGCATACATGATGCATGTGAAAAAAAGTAGAGTTTCTCAACATATGATCTCTAAATTGCAGGATCAAGGTTGTAGAAAGATCGATACTTCGAGGACACTCCAAGAAGAGAGAGCGAGTAGTCAAGGAAGTAAAATAGGAAGGAGATGAGAGAGGCTTTGCCTCTCCATGTATATATATATAGTGAGGGTGATGGGTTAGCCCTCTAACTAACTGTAACTACGCTAACCACTCCGGTTAATGTTAGCCGTTGATCTACTAGAGCTTAGGATTATATCAACATTCTTCTTCAAGCTCGACTCTACATCTTGTACTCCTAGACAACGTCTGAAAGCATCAAACTTATCTCTAGGCAATGCCTTAGTGAAAATATCGGCAATCTAATCTCTTATACTCACATAACTGAGCTCAATCTCTCCTGCAAGGGCCTTCTCTTTAATGAAATGATAAATGCACCTCGATGTGCTTCGTCCTAGCATGGAAAATAAGATTACTAGTTAACTTCATGCTGCTAATGTTGTCTGTATATATAACAACAGGATCTGTACACTCCACACCAATATCAGATAGCAGACATCGAAGTCAAATTGATTTGCATGTTACATTCGTTGCTCCTCGGTACTCTGTTTCTTAGAAGCCCATCTTATAACAGCACTTCCAAGTCCAAAAGCGTAACCTGACGTGGATCTCATGTCAACACTTCTTACACAATCAGCATCTGTGTAGCCATGTTACAACAATGGTCAACCATATTGATAGCGAAGTTCGTACTGCATCGAGATCTTCGCTATCTCCAAATGTGATCTCCGTGGTGATTGCATGAACTGACTAATCAGACCGACGGCATAGCTCAAGTCTGGTCTGGTGATCTGTCTGGTCTGGTGATCAAGTAGATAAGACTCTCAACCATCTGTCTGTACATGCGTGGATCATCAAATAACTCACCATCCTCTACTCCTAACTTTATCCCTCTAATGGCATAGCAACGGGTTTGCAATCAAGCATACCAAATCTCTCAAGCATACCGAGAGCATTCTGTTGCTTTACAAGCCAAACATCCTTCCCATATCTAATGAACTCCACAGCAAGGAAGTACTTGAGTTCTCCTAAGTCCATCATCTCGAACTCGATTTCAAGCAATCCTTTATCTGGGAAATAAGCTCCTCATAGTTACCGGTAATGATCAAGTCATCAACATAGATGATGATCACAACAATTCAACCTCGTATTCTTAACGAATACAAGGTGGAGTTTGAACTACAAAAGTGGAAACCAAAAGACTGCAAGTAAGAATTGATCTTTGCATATCATGCTCTTGGTGCTTGTTTAAGATCATAGAGAGCTTTCTGTAACTTACACACACGAGAAGAGAACTGATGATCTTCATAACCTAGAGGTTGCTGCATGTAGACCTCCTCCTCAAGATCACCGTTGAGGAAGACATTCTTGAAGTCCATCTGGTGCATCTTTCAACCTTTCTGAGTTGCGACTGCAACTACGGTTCAACTTGTCGTCATCTTTGCAACTGGAGCAAAGGTCTCTTCAAAATCCACTCCATGTTGTTCTGCGTAGCCCTTAGCTATCAATCTTGCCTTGTACCGACACACGGTATCATCCGAGTTGCGCTTGACCTGAAGACCCACCTACAACCAATCGCTTTCTTATCCTCAGGTAAGTCCACCAACTCCCAAGTTTGTTGATGATGAAGCACCGCAAGTTCAGCTTCCATAGCATTTACCCATTAGGCTTTGTGCATCGTCTCCTCAAGTGAACTCGGTTCTTGTTCTTGAAGAACATTGGTCATATATGCATGATGCATAGAATGAATGAATGAATGAATATCAAGCCCGGAAGACCCAAAGAGTCAAAAGGCAGAAAAAAAACAATACAAAGTCAACATGTGAGCCTAGGAAATCCTAGGAGATCGTATCAATGCAAAAGAGCATTGGTACGACAAGAAACTATATCTCTAATATAAAGCCCTAGTGGGAGAGCTAACATCTGTAAAAGTGTATAGAAATCACTAGCAACTATCTTATGTCTACATCTAATCTCATCATACAAGGGACATACAATGAATACATGATCCTCATCCTCTATCTGATCTAAATCACAAAGTCTACAAAGCCGTTCACTCCTAACAATGTTTAGCCAACGTCCTTCCTCAATGCCAAGTCTATGAGAGCTAGTGCGGTGCTGAGCGATGATATGACGAAGGGAGATTGAAATAGGTGCCCGGAGGTACTCTTGTTCACAACACACCAACTGGGGTTGACATGCTGCTGATAGTAAGCCATCTTGGTCTTGGGTTGAGACCATATAGCATGTAAAAACCTTTTCTGAATCAACTCCCGAAGAGCAATAGGTGGAAGGTCAAAATCACGCTCAAAAATGTTCCATCTTCCACACCAAGCCACCACATCAGCATACCAACCAAATGAGAATGTAGCTCTTAGAGCTTGACAAGATAATCTCGTCTCTCCAAGAGATCTCACTCTTGAGACATAAATGATAGTCAAGTAAAGAGCTTCTGCTTCCACGGATAAGCAACCAGATTCAGCAAGGAGCATAGCATATGGTGTTTGGCATCTTACACCAAGCTCCACTTGTAAGAACACTTTTTGAACCTTCTCGATACGTTCCCAAGCTCCTTTCCTTGCACCAGCCCCCCATACTTGAACACCATAAAGTATCACAGGCAAAACCAAACTCCTGAAGAGAAACTTTCTCAAATCCCATGCTAAGAGATGAGCACGTCGACAATGATTCAAAAGAGTATAAAGCTTTGTAACCAGCTTCAACTCTCTTATGAATGCACAAAGCTCAACTGTAGTTATGAGAGAAGTCAATGCCCAAGTACTTGTAACTCTCCACTTGTTGTAAAACTTGGTCCTTGTAAAGAAAAGAATGGCGCACTTTTGAACCCACCACCATCACCTTGGACTTCGAAAGGTTCACTTCCATCTGCATGTTGTTGCAAAAGACCTCAAGAGCATTCAGATGTCGTTGTAAACTCAAAGGATCACGTGATAGAAGAATGATATCATCAGCATAAATCAATGCTTGAATGATATAGATTCCCAACTTAACACCTTCTCCTCCAAATTCAGCAAGACATTTCTCCACGTCATCGATGAAGATACCAAATAGAGTAGAGGAGAGAGGACAACCTTGAATGACTCCAATAGTGCTAAAGATCTCCTTTGATTGTGTCGAGGTAAGCTTCACATAAACTCGTTCATAGAGTTTAGAAACCGCTGCCATCATGTCTTTAGGAACACCAATGGCAACAAGTCTGTCCCATAAGAGCTTCCTAGGCACCCTATCAAAAGCTTTTGTGTAGTCGATAAAAGCAGCATAGAGAGCTTTACCATTTCCTTTTGACTTCTCCCAAGCAACACGAAGACAAAGAATATGATCAATGGTGCTAAAGGTAGGACGAAAACCTGCTTGTGAACGAGCTCTCACATTGGATTCTTCTGCCCAAACACATAGTTTTCTCTCTAGCAAGCTCCCATACAACTTGGCAAAGATGTTGCCCACCATGATAGTTCTATAGTTGGTAACATCATCCTTCTTGCTCGACTTGTGGATGGGAATCACTTTGCGCATGAACCAACTCTTAGGGAAACCATGTACAGCAGCATCATTCAGAAGCTTGGTAAGTATAGGAATGAGAGAATCACCTCCCCATTGTAGTAGCTCTACAGAAAGTCCTTCTAGATCTTCAGATTTTCCACTTGCAAGCCTACTGAGCTGATGTCGTACTTCGTCCATTGAAAAGGTCTGCGGTAGTCCTTCACTTTGTGGCATACATGGTGCATGTGGAGAGAAGTAAAGTTGCTCAACGTAGGACATCAAAGCTGAAGAATCAAGACTTGGTGAACTTGGACGAGATGCTAAACGTCTCCAAAAAGCTTTGGGATCCTTCTGAAAATCAAAAGCAAGTTCCAAGCCTTTCTTTCTCAAGAAAGCTCTCTTCTTACGTTTGATCAACTGCTTGTACAAGGTTGTTGCTTCCAAGTCACAAGCCTTGTCTAGAGCCTTTAACCGAGCAAGTTTGCACTCTTCATCAAACCAGCCATTGCAAGGGTTACCTTTGAGCTTTCTGCTTGAGTGTTGAGAGAAAAACCGAGTTGCAATTTTCTTCAAGACATCTGTCAATTGTGTATCTCGTTGGTCAAGATTGTGGCTCCACTATGTAATAGATATCAAATTCTCTAGAGCAGTTTGATAAAGATGTCTTTTCCGGTGATCAAGACGAAGTCTAGAGGTAGTGTTGCTCCCATCAAAACCTTTCAACTTGTAAGGTGCAAATGAGTTAGACAAGGATAGTGAGAACAGTAGAGGAGTGTGATCAGATTCAGGTTGTAGATCCAAAACTTCAAATGCTGAAATGAGTGAACTATCAAGAGATGAGGAGAGGAGGTAGTCTACTACGCTTGATCTAGAGGTAGAGACGTATGTTTTCATGTTAGAGCTAGGAAAACGGGATGTACCGTTCAGAATTTTCAAACTACAGATTGCTTCAAAAGTCAAGAAGTGTTCTTTCATGTCATTGGTGGATGTATCTAAGGAGGCACGGTACCATGTAGGATCATCATCTTCTTCAAGAATAGGAGAGTGGTCAAGAGCATAGAATTGTGTGAATTGGCAAGTGTGAACTCTAGCATTGAAATCTCCCACCACAAAGACCTTGCCCTTCTCTTGATATCTCAAAACATCAATAGAAAGACGATGGAAAGGTTGGCTCGTGCTACATGCTCTAGTCTGATAGATAGACATGTTCAAAGGTGCAAAATAGCAGATTGCGATATAACATGCAGATCTACTTTCTCCACCAACTCGAATCCGATGATATTGTCCATCCACATCCTGAAGAACCACTTCAACAACCTGATGCAAATAAGATCTGACGTAAGTTGCAATACCTCCAAAACCACGTCCTTTATGTTGCTTGCGCTTGTTCCAAGTAGAGCCGATCAAAGTAAAACCATCCAACTCATGTACATTGTTTCCTTCATGTTCCCATGTCTCCACCAAGTTGATGATATCAGCCTTGTTCCAAATTGGTAAAGCGGTTGTGTACTTTGACTTAGTAAGCCCATGAATGTTCCACATCATAACTCTAAGGGTCGAAAATTGCTATTTGGAAGCATCTCGTCTCTTTTGTGTAACAACAGCACGTCCGTCTCTTAAGAAAGCAATGAACCCTCCTTGTTGAGCCTCTTTTACCTTCACAAGCTCCTTCCGCTTGGCTTCAGCTTGTAGCGGTGTGAGATCAGGATCCAACCAGATCTGTCTCCCCTTCAAGACAGCTTTGTTAGCCATCGTTGTATCTCGTTGTGCCTGATCTGCAAACTTAGCCAATATTGCTCGAGGTTGTGAGCCTTTTTGCCCTATGCGGTAAGCTTGAACAAGGACATGCTTGTGAACATGTAACGTGTCAACGAAGAAAGTGGTAGCTACTTCCCTGGTCTCTTCCTTCTCTAGCTCAGGTAAACCAGATATTTTCACATTTTTCACCCTTGAGAGTTGGTTCAACTTTTCATTCTCTTGCTCTTGAAAAAGAGAGACTTGAGCCGCCTTGGTAGCTTCAGCATAAGATTTCATCTTCATCTCCAACTTCTCCACTACTTCTTTGAAACTATCATTTACCACCGCAGATTTCTCCTCAGCAGAAACAGCAGATGCTGAGAGTGTAGAGGAAATCTCTTTGGTAGTTGTAGCAACAACGGTTTGCATGTTCTTCAAAGCATGAACATCGCACACAACAGAAACAAGCTCACTCTTATGTGCTATGAGCACTCGATGCAGATCTGCTACTTCAGCCGATACTTCTTCCACCGCTGCCAACACCTTATGAAGGAGTTGTTTAATCTCCTCCATCATCACCGAAGAACTAGTTTAACAAATCAGCGAGCTAAGAGCACACCTCAAAACCTCAATTCTCCTCAGATCGCAACAAGATTTATCTCAATGGAAGCGTCTCGCCGAGATCTTTCCAATGGTACCAAGCTTGCTCAAAACCAACAACCACAGCTCCTTCGACGATTGATTTTGTCCACGGGTGTCAACTCCTCTCTCCAACAGGTCCGCGAAATAGAAACACACCTCAACGTCTCAATTCTCCTCAGATCGCAACAAGATTTGTCTCAATGGAAGCGTCTCGCCGAGACCTATCCAATGGTACCAAGCTTGCTCAAAACCAACAACCACATCTCCTTCGACGATCGATTTTGTCCACGGGTGTCAACTCCTCTCTCCAACAGGTCCGCGAAATAGAAACACACCTCAACGCCTCAATTCTCCTCAGATCGCAACAAGATTTGTCTCAATGGAAGCGTCTCGCCGAGACCTATCCGATGGTTACAAGCTTGCTCAAAACCAACAACCACAGCTCTTTCGACGATCGATTTTGTCCACGGGTGTCAACTCCTCTCTCCAACAGGTCCGCGAAATAGAAACACACCTCAACGCCTCAATTCTCCTCAGATCGCAACAAGATTTGTCTCAATGGAAGCGTCTCGTCGAGACCTATCCAATGATACCAAGCTTGCTCAAAACCAACAACCACAGCTCTTTCGACGATCGATTTTGTCCACGAGTGTCAACTCCTCTCTCCAACAGGTCCGCGAAATAGAAACACAACTCAACGCCTCAATTCTCCTCAGATCGAAACAAGATTTGTCTCAATGGAAGCGTCTCGCCGAGACCTTTCCAATGGTACCAAGCTTGCTCAAAACCAACAACCACAGCTCCTTCGACGATCGATTTTGTCCACGGGTGTCAACTCCTCTCTCCAACAGGTCCGCGAAATAGAAACACACCTCAACGCCTCAATTCTCCTTAGATCGCAACAAGAGCAAGAAATAGGGTTTAGGATCGTAACAATAGCAAGAAAACTTTCATGCATATATTTACTCATTGGATGTTTTGCCTGTTCAGATCTGCGAGAGGTAATCCGTGCACTAGTCACCTTCCCTTGCATCCGATTTGACGTAGATGTCAAAACTCACCTCCTCCATCAGATCTCAGACAGAGGATAGATGCTCCAGATTGTTTCTCTACCAACTTGCGGAAAGTCTAGAATGCTGACAGTACTTCGGTAGAAGACTTGTTTCTCAACAAATAGATCTAAGTACAACACGAATGCTCATCAATGAACGACACAAAGTATTAGAAACCGGTCATACTTGGTTGAGAAGCAGTTCATACATCAGTGTGAACAAGCTCCAGAAGCTTGTTCGCTCTGCTACCTGATCCTTTAAAGGGCTATCTAGCTTGTTTGCTTGCCGAATTGGCATGTTGCACAGACTTCAGTGGGTTCACTGGATTTGAATTTGGGTAGATCTGTAACCAGGTCAGAACTCGGAAGACTTTTCAACCTCTGAAAGTTCATGTGCCCAATTTGTTTGTGCTAGATGTCAATATCATACACTATTGGACCACTATGTCCATACATGACAACTTGTAATTTAAACGCAGAGACATCTAGCTTAAACAACCTATCACTCTTGCTACCTCGAGTATGACAGTGGTATTCGAATCTTCAATAAAGCATCCATCTTTATTGAAGCATACTTGCATACCTTACTCTATCAACATGTTTCTAGTCAACATGGGTACATATAAGACATTTTGTATATCAATAAACGTTGAAGCAGGAATGTCAAGTGGAATATTATTCTTGTGTTCGATCTTGTGCTTGGTGTCATCTCCTGTCATCATAAACTGAGGAGTCTCCATATGCTCGAGTGAACTGAACCACTCTCGATGGAGAGTCATGTGACTGGTGACGTTATATTGATCACCCAGTCAGTCTGTGACTCAAAAGCCGCATAACTCTGATGCGTTGTAATCAGCAACTGCTTCGAATAGACTTGCTCAGTGACTGCATAGTCTTGCTGGTTGCTCTTATCTTGCTGGAGATTGTTGTCGTGCAAACTTGCTCAGTTAAAGGCTCTAGACAAGGCTTGTGACTTGGAAGCAACAACCTTGTACAAGCAATTAATCAAACATAAGAAGAGAGCTTTCTTGAGAAAGAAAGGCTTAGAACTTGCTTTTGATTTTCAGAAGAATCCCAAAGCTTTTTGGAGACGTTTAGCATCTCGTCCAAGTTCACCAAGTCTTGATCCTTCAGCTTTGATGTCCTACGTTGAGCAACTTTACTTCTCTCCACATGCACCATGTATGCCACAAAGTGAAGGACTACCGCAGATCTTTTCAATGGACGAAGTACGACATCAGCTCAGTAGGCTTGAAAGTGGAAAATCTGAGGATCTAGAAGGACTTTCTGCAGAGCTACTACAATGGGGAGGTGATTCTCTCATTCCTATACTTACCAAGCTTCTGAATGATGCTGCTGTACATGGTTTCCCTAAGAGTTGGTTCATGCGCAAAGTGATTCACATCCACAAGTCGGGCAGGAAGGATGATGTTACCAACTATAGAACTATCATGGTGGGCAACATCTTTGCCAAGTTGCATGGGAGCTTGCTAGAGAGAAAACTGAGTGTTTGGGCAGAAGGATCCAATGTGAGAGCTCGTTCACAAGCAGGTTTTCGTCCTATCTATAGCACCATTGATCATATTCTTTGTCTTCGTGTTGCTTGGGAGAAGTCAAAAGGAAATGGTAAATCTCTCTATGCTGCTTTTATCGACTACACAAAAGCTTTTGATAGGGTGCCTAGGAAGCTCTTATGGGACAGACTTGTTGCCATTGGTGTTCCTAAAGACATGATGGCAGCGGTTTCTAAACTCTATGAACGAGTTTATGTGAAGCTTACCTCGACACAATCAAAGGAGATCTTTAGCACTATTGGAGTCATTCAAGGTTGTCCTCTCTCTCCTACTCTATTTGGTATCTTCATTGATGACGTGGAGAGATGTCTTGCTGAATTTGGAGGAGAAGGTATGAAGTTGAGAATCTATATTATTCAAGCACTGATTTATGCTGATGATATCATTCTTCTATCAAGTGATCCTTTGAGTTTATAACGACATTTGGATGCTATTGAGGTCTTTTGCAACAACATGCAGATGGAAGTGAACCTTTCAAAATCCAAGGTGATGGTGGTGGGTTCAAAAGTCCGCCATTCTTTTCTCTACAAGGGCCAAGTTTTACAACAAGTGGTGAGTTACAAGTACTTGGGCATTGACTTCTCTCATAACTACTGTTGGGCTTTGTGCATTCATAAGAGAGTTGAAGCTGGTTACAAAGCTTTGTACTCTCTTTTGAATCATTGTCGACGTGCTCATCTCTTAGCATGGGATTTGAGAAAGTTTCTCTTCAGGAGTTTGGTTTTGCTTGTGATACTTGATGGTGTTCAAGTGTGGGGGCCTGGTGCAAGGAAAGGAGCTAGGGAACGTATTGAGAAGGTTCAAAAAGTGTTCTTACAAGTGGAGCTTGGTGTAAGATGCCAAACACCATATGCTATGCTCCTTGCTGAATCTGATTGCTTATCCGTGGAAGCAGAAGCTCTTTACTTGACTATCATTTATGTCTCAAGAGTGAGATCCCTTGGAGAGACGAGATTACCTTGTCAAGCTCTAAGAGCTACATTCTCATTTGGTTGGTATGCTGATGTGGTGGCTTGGTGTGAAAAATAGAACATTTTTAGCGTGATTTTGACCTTCCACCTATTGGTCTTCGGGAGTTGATTCAGAAAAGGTTTTTACATGCTATATGGTCTCAACCCAAGACCAAGATGGCTTACTATCAGCAGCATGTCAATCCCATGTTGGTGTATTGTGAACAAGAGTACCTCCGAGCACCTATTTCAATCTCTCTTCGACATATCATCGCTCAGCACCGCACTAGCTCTCATAGCTTTCTTAAGAGATGGACGTGCTGTTGTTACACAAAAGAGACAAGATGCTTCCAAATAGCAATTTTTGACCCTTAGAGTTATGATGTGGAACATTCATGGGCTTACTAAGTCAAAGTACACAAACGCTTTACCAATTTGGAACAAGGCTGATATCATCAACTTGGTGGAGACATGGGAACATGAAAGAAACAATGTACATGAGTTGGATGGTTTTACTTTGATCGGCTCTACCTGGAACAAGCGCAAGCAACATAAAGGACGTGGTTTTGGAGGTACTGCAACTTACGTCAGATCTTATTTGCATGAGCTTGTTGAAGTGGTTCTTCAGGATGTGGGTGGACAATATTATTGGATTCGAGTTGGTGGAAATAGTAGATCTGCATGTTATATCGCAATCTGCTATTTTGCACCTTTGAACATGTCTATCTATCAGACTAGAGCATGTAGCACGAGCCAACCTTTCCATCGTCTTTCTATTGATGTTTTGAGATATCAAGAGAAGGGCAAGGTCTTTGTGGTGGGAGATTTCAATGCTAGAGTTCACACTTGCCAATTCACACAATTCTATGCTCTTGACCACTCTCCTATTCTTGAAGAAGATGATGATCCTACATGGTCCCGTGCCTCCTTAGATACATCCACCAATGACATGAAAGAACACTTCTTGACTTTTGGAGCAATCTGTAGTTTGAAAATTCTGAACGGTACATCCCGTTTTCCTAGCTCTAACATGAAAACATACGTCTCTACCTCTGGATCAAGAATAGTAGACTACCTCCTCTCCTCATCTCTTGATAGTTCACTCATTTCAGCATTTGAAGTTTTGGATCTACAACCTGAATCTGATCACACTCCTCTACTGTTCTCACTATCCTTGTCTAGCTCATTTGCACCTAACAAGTTGAAAGGTTTTGATGGGAGCAACACTACCTCTAGACTTCGTCTTGATCACCGGAAAAGACATCTTTATCAAACTGCTCTAGAGAATTTGATATCTATTACACAGTGGAGCCACAATCTTGACCAACGAGATACACAATTGACGGATGTCTTGAAGAAAATTGCAACTCGGTTTTTCTCTCAACGCTCAAGCAGAAAGCTCAAAGGTAACCCTTGCAATGGCTGGTTTGATGAAGAGTGCAAACTTGCTCGGTTAAAAGCTCTAGACAAGGCTTGTGACTTGGAAGCAACAACCTTGTACAAGCAGTTGATCAAACATAAGAAGAGAGCTTTCTTGAGAAAGAAAGGCTTTGAACTTGCTTTTGATTTTCAGAAGGATCCCAAAGCTTTTTGGAGACGTTTAGCATCTCGTCCAAGTTCACCAAGTCTTGATCCTTCAGCTTTGATGTCCTACGTTGAGCAACTTTACTTCTCTCCACATGCACCATGTATGCCACAAAGTGAAGGACTACCGCAGACCTTTTCAATGGACGAAGTACGACATCAGCTCAGTAGGCTTGGAAGTGGAAAATCTGAGGATCTAGAAGGACTTTCTGCAGAGCTACTACAATGGGGAGGTGATTCTCTCATTCCTATACTTACCAAGCTTCTGAATGATGCTGTTGTACATGGTTTCCCTAAGAGTTGGTTCATGCGCAAAGTGATTCCCATCCACAAGTCGGGCAAGAAGGATGATGTTACCAACTATAGAACTATCATGGTGGGCAACATCTTTGCCAAGTTGTATGGGAGCTTGCTAGAGAGAAAACTCAGTGTTTGGGCAGAAGAATCCAATGTGAGAGCTCGTTCACAAGCAGGTTTTCGTCCTACCTTTAGCACCATTGATCATATTCTTTGTCTTCGTGTTGCTTGGGAGAAGTCAAAAGGAAATGGTAAAGCTCTCTATGTTGCTTTTATCGACTACACAAAAGCTTTTGATAGGGTGCCTAAGAAGCTCTTATGGGACAGACTTGTTGCCATTAGTGTTCCTAAAGACATGATGGCAGCGGTTTCTAAACTCTATGAACGAGTTTATGTGAAGCTTACCTCGACACAATCAAAGGAGATCTTTAGCACTATTGGAGTCATTCAAGGTTGTCCTCTCTCTCCTACTCTATTTGGTATCTTCATCGATGACGTGGAGAAATGTCTTGCTGAATTTAGAGGAGAAGGTGTGAAGTTGGGAATCTATATCATTCAAGCATTGATTTATGCTGATGATATCATCCTTCTATCAAGTGATCCTTTGAGTTTACAACGACATTTGGATGCTTTTGAGGTCTTTTGCAACAACATGCAGATGGAAGTGAACCTTTCGAAGTCCAAGGTGATGGTGGTGGGTTCAAAAGTGCGCCATTCTTTTCTCTACAAGGGCCAAGTTTTACAACAAGTGGAGAGTTACAAGTACTTGGGCATTGACTTCTCTCATAACTACAGTTGGGCTTTGTGCATTCATAAGAGAGTTGAAGCTGGTTACAAAGCTTTGTACTCTCTTTTGAATCGTTGTCGACGTGCTCATCTCTTAGCATGGGATTTGAGAAAGTTTCTCTTCAGGAGTTTGGTTTTGCCTGTGATACTTGATGGTGTTCAAGTGTGGGGGCCTGGTGCAAGGAAAGAAGCTTGGGAACGTATCGAGAAGGTTCAAAAAGTGTTCTTACAAGTGGAGCTTGGTGTAAGATGCCAAACACCATATGCTATGCTCCTTGCTGAATCTGGTTGCTTATCCGTGGAAGCAGAAGCTCTTTACTTGACTATCATTTATGTCCCAAGAGTGAGATCTCTTGGAGAGACGAGATTACCTTGTCAAGCTCTAAGAGCTACATTCTCATTTGGTTGGTATGCTGATGTGGTGGCTTGGTGTGGAAGATGGAACATTTTTGAGCGTGATTTTGACCTTCCACCTATTGCTCTTCGGGAGTTGATTCAGAAAAGGTTTTTACATGCTATATGGTCTCAACCCAAGACTAAGATGGCTTACTATCAGCAGCATGTCAACCCCATGTTGGTGTATTGTGAACAAGAGTACCTCCGGGCACCTATTTCAATCTCTCTTCGACATATCATCGCTCAGCACCGCACTAGCTCTCATAGACTTGGCATTGAGGAAGGACGTTGGCTAAACATTGTTAGGAGTGAACGGCTTTGTAGACTTTGTGATTTAGATCAGATAGAGAATGAGGATCATGTATTCATTGTATGTCCCTTGTATGATGAGATTAGATGTAGACATAAGATAGTTGCTAGTGATTTCTTTACACTTTTACAGATGTCAGCTCTCCCACTAGGGCTTTATATTAGAGATATAGTTTATTGTCGTACCAATGCTCTTTTGCATTGATACGATCTCCTAGGGTTTCCTAGGCTCACATGTTGACTTTGTATTGTATTTTTTTCTGCCTTTTGACTCTTTGGGTCTTCCGGGCTTGATATTCATTCATTCATTCATTCATTCTCTTGCTCTTGAAAAAGAGAGATTGAGCCGCCTTGGTAGCTTCAGCATAAGATTTCATCTTCATCTCCAACTTCTCCACTACTTCTTTGGAATTATCATTTACCAACGCAGATTTCTCCTCAGCAGAAACAACAGATGTTGAGAGTGTAGAGGAAATCTCTTTGGTAGTTGTAGCTCCATCATCACCGAAGAACTAGTTTCACAAATAGGCGAACTAAGAGCACACCTCAACACCTCAATTCTCCTCAGATCGAAACAAGATTTGTCTCAATGTTGCAATTGCAACTTACGTCATAACTTATTGCAAAATTCTCAAACTATAGATTGCTCCAAAAGTCAAGAAGTGTTCTTTCATATCATTGATGGATGTATCTAAGGAGGCACGGGACCATGTAAGGTCATCATCTTCTTCAAGGACAGGGGAGTGGGGGGAATAGCAATTTTCGACCCTTAGAGTTATGATATGGAACATTCATGGGCTTACTAAGTCAAAATACACAAGCGCTTTACCAATTTAGAACAAGGCTGATATCATCAACTTGGTAGAGACATGAGAACATGAAAGAAACAATGTACATGAGTTGGATGGTCTTACTTTGATCGGCTCTATTTGGAACAAGCGCAAGCAACATAAAGGACGTGGTTTTGGAGGTATTGCAACTTACATCAGATCTTATATGCACAGCTTGTTGAAGTGGTTCTTCAGGATGTGGATGGACAATATCATTAGATTCGAGTTGGTGGAGAAAGTAGATCTGCATGTTATATCTCCTAGGGTTTCCTAGGCTCACATGTTGACTTTGTATTGTATTTTTTTCTGCCTTTTGACTCTTTGGGTCTTCCGGGCTTGGCCCTTGTAAAGAAAAGAATGGCGCATTTTTGAACCCACCACCATCACCTTGGACTTCGAAAGGTTCACTTCCATCTGCATGTTGTTGCAAAAGACCTCAAGAGCATTCAGATGTCGTTGTAAACTCAAAGGATCACGTGATAGAAGAATGATATCATCAGCATAAATCAATGCTTGAATGATATAGATTCCCAACTTCACACCTTCTCCTCCAAATTCAGCAAGACATTTCTCCACGTCATCGATGAAGATACCAAATAGAGTAGGGGAGAGAGGACAACCTTGAATGACTCCAATAGTGCTAAAGATCTCCTTTGATTGTGTCGAGGTAAGCTTCACATAAACTCGTTCATAGAGTTTAGAAACCGCTGCCATCATGTCTTTAGGAACACCAATGGCAACAAGTCTGTCCCATAAGAGCTTCCTAGGCACCCTATCAAAAGCTTTTGTGTAGTCGATAAAAGCAGCATAGAGAGCTTTACCATTTCCTTTTGACTTCTCCCAAGCAACACGAAGACAAAGAATATGATCAATGGTGCTAAAGGTAGGACGAAAACCTGCTTGTGAACGAGCTCTCACATTGGATTCTTCTGCCCAAACACTGAGTTTTCTCTCTAGCAAGCTCCCATACAACTTGGCAAAGATGTTGCCCACCATGATAGTTCTATAGTTGGTAACATCATCCTTCTTGCCCGACTTGTGGATGGGAATCACTTTGCGCATGAACCAACTCTTAGGGAAACCATGTACAACAGCATCATTCAGAAGCTTGGTAAGTATAGGAATGAGAGAATCACCTCCCCATTGTAGTAGCTCTACAGAAAGTCCTTCTAGATCTTCAGATTTTCCACTTGCAAGCCTACTGAGCTGATGTCGTACTTCGTCCATTGAAAAGGTCTGCGGTAGTCCTTCACTTTGTGGCATACATGGTGCATGTGGAGAGAAGTATAGTTGCTCAACGTAGGACATCAAAGCTGAAGGATCAAGACTTGGTGAACTTGGACGAGATGCTAAACGTCTCCAAAAAGCTTTGGGATCCTTCTGAAAATCAAAAGCAAGTTCCAAGCCTTTCTTTCTCAAGAAAGCTCTCTTCTTACGTTTGATCAACTGCTTGTACAAGGTTGTTGCTTCCAAGTCACAAGCCTTGTCTAGAGCCTTTAACTGAGCAAGTTTGCACTCTTCATCAAACCAGCCATTGCAAGGGTTACCTTTGAGCTTTCTGCTTGAGTGTTGAGAGAAAAACCGAGTTGCAATTTTCTTCAAGACATCTGTCAATTGTGTATCTCGTTGGTCAAGATTGTGGCTCCACTGTGTAATAGATATCAAATTCTCTAGAGCAGTTTGATAAAGATATCTCTTCTTACGTTTGATCAACTGCTTGTACAAGGTTGTTGCTTCCAAGTCACAAGCCTTGTCTAGAGCCTTTAACCGAGCAAGTTTGCACTCTTCATCAAACCAGCCATTGCAAGGGTTACCTTTGAGCTTTCTGCTTGAGTGTTGAGAGAAAAACCGAGTTGCAATTTTCTTCAAGACATCCGTCAATTGTGTATCTCGTTGGTCAAGATTGTGGCTCCACTGTGTAATAGATATCAAATTCTCTAGAGCAGTTTGATAAAGATGTCTTTTCTGGTGATCAAGACGAAGTCTAGAGGTAGTGTTGCTCCCATCAAAACCTTTCAACTTGTAAGGTGCAGATGAGCTAGACAAGGATAGTGAGAACAGTAGAGGAGTGTGATCAGATTCAGGTTGTAGATCCAAAACTTCAAATGCTGAAATGAGTGAACTATCAAGAGATGAGGAGAGGAGGTAGTCTACTATGCTTGATCCAGAGGTAGAGACGTATATTTTCATGTTAGAGCTAGGAAAACGGGATGTACCATTCAGAATTTTCAAACTACAGATTGCTCCAAAAGTCAAGAAGTGTTCTTTCATGTCATTGGTGGATGTATCTAAGGAGGCACGGGACCATGTAGGATCATCATCTTCTTCAAGAATAGGAGAGTGGTCAAGAGCATAGAATTGTGTGAATTGGCAAGTGTGAACTCTAGCATTGAAATCTTCCACCACAAAGACCTTGCCCTTCTCTTGATATCTCAAAACATCAATAGAAAGACGATGGAAAGGTTGGCTCGTGCTACATGCTCTAGTCTGATAGATAGACATGTTCAAAGGTGCAAAATAGCAGATTGCGATATAACATGCAGATCTACTTTCTCCACCAACTCGAATCCAATGATATTGTCCACCCACATCCTGAAGAACCACTTCAACAAGCTGATGCAAATAAGATCTGACGTAAGTTGCAATAACTCCAAAACCACGTCCCTTATGTTGCTTGCGCTTGTTCCAAGTAGAGCCGATCAAAGTAAAACCATCCAACTCATGTACATTGTTTCCTTCATGTTCCCATGTCTCCACCAAGTTGATGATATCAGCCTTGTTCCAAATTGGTAAAGCGCTTGTGTACTTTGACTTAGTAAGCCCATGAATGTTCCACATCATAACTCTAAGGGTCGAAAATTGCTATTTGGAAGCATCTCGTCTCTTTTGTGTAACAACAGCACGTCCATCTCTTAAGAAAGCAATGAACCCTCCTTGTTGAGCCTCTTTTACCTTCACAAGCTCCTTCCTCTTGGCTTCAGCTTGTAGCGGTGTGAGATCAGGATCCAACCAGATCTGTCTCCTCTTCAAGACAGCTTTGTTAGCCATCGCTGTATCTCGTTGTGCCTGATCTGCAAACTTAGCCAATATTGCTCGAGGTTGTGAGCCTTTTTGCCCTATGCGGTAAGCTTGAACTAGGACAGGCTTGTGAACATGTAACGTGTCAGCACATCGCTGTCGAAGAGAGATTGAAATAGGTGCCCGGAGGTACTCTTGTTCACAATACACCAACATGGGGTTGACATGCTGCTGATAGTAAGCCATCTTGGTCTTGGGTTGAGACCATATAGCATGTAAAAACCTTTTATGAATCAACTGCCGAAGAGCAATAGGTGGAAGGTCAAAATCACGCTCAAAAATGTTCCATCTTCCACACCAAGCCACCACATCAGCATACCAACCAAATGAGAATGTAGCTCTTAGTGTTTCCATGTGGTAGCTCATGTTTGCAAATGCTGAAATGAGTGAACTATCAAGAGATGAGGGGAGGAGGTAGTCTACTATGCTTGATCCAGAGGTAGAGACGTATATTTTCATGTTAGAGCTAGGAAAACGAGATGTACCGTTCAAAATTTTAAAACTACAGATTGCTCCAAAAGTCAAGAAGTGTTCTTTCATGTCATTGGTGGATGTATCTAAAGAGACACGGGATCATGTAGGATCATCATCTTCTTCAAGAATAGGAGAGTGGTCAAGAGCATAGAATTGTGTGAATTAGTAAGTGTGAACTCTAGCATTGAAATCTCTCACCACAAAGACCTTGCCCTTCTCTTGATATCTCAAAACATCAATAGAAAGATGATGGAAAGGTTGGCTTGTGCTACATGCTCTAGTCTGATAGATAGATATGTTCAAAGGTGCAAAATAGCAGATTGCAATATAACATGCAGATCTACTTTCTCCATCAACTCGAATCCAATGATATTGTCCACCCACATCCTGAAGAACCACTTCAACAAGCTGATGCAAATAAGATCTGACGTAAGTAACAATACCTCCAAAACCACGTCCTTTATGTTGCTTGCGCTTGTTCCAAGTAGAGCTGATCAAAGTAAACCATCCAACTCATGTACATTGTTTCCTTCATGTTTCCATGTCTCCACCAAGTTGATGATATCAGCCTGGTTCCAAATTGGTAAAGCGCTTGTGTACTTTGACTTAGTAAGCCCATGAATGTTCCACATCATAACTCTAAGGGTCAAAAATTGCTATTTGGAAGCATCTCGTCTCCTTTGTGTGACAACAGCACGTCCATCTCTTGATAGGGTGCTTAGGAAGCTCTTATGGGAGAGACTTGTTTCCATTGGTGTTCCTAAAGACATGATGGCAGCGGTTTCTAAACTCTATGAACGAGTTCATGTGAAGCTTACCTCGACACAATCAAAGGAGATTTTTAGCACTATTGAAGTCATTCAAGGTTGTCCTCTCTCTCCTACTCTATTTGGTATCTTCATTGATGACATGGAGAGATGTCGCTGCTATCATGTCTTCAGGAACACCAATGGCAACAAGTCTGTCTCATAAGAGCTTCCTAGGCACCTTATCAACAGCTTTTGTGTAGTCGATAAAAGCAACATAGAGAGATTTACCATTGTCTTTTGATTTCTCCCAAGCAACACGAAGACAAAAGATATGATCAATGGTGCTAAAGGTAGGACAAAAACCTGCTTGTGACCGAGCTCTCACATTGGATCCTTCTGTCCAAACACTGAGTTTTCTCTCTAGCAGTCTCCCATACAACTTGGCAAAGATGTTGCCCACCATGGTAGCTCTATAGTTAATAACATCATCCTTCTTGCCTGACTTGTGGATGGGAACCACTTTGCACATAAACCAACTCTTAGGGAAACCATGTACAGCAACATCATTCAGAAGCTTGGTAAGGAATGAGAGAATCACCTCTCCATTGTAGTAGCTCCGCTGAAAGTCCTTCTAGATCATCAGATTTTCCACTTGCAAGTTTCCTGAGCTGATGTCGTACTTCGTCCATTGAAAAATCTGCGGTAGTCCTTCACTTTGTGGCATACATGGTGCATGTGGAGAGAAGTAAAGTTACTCAACGTAAGACATCAAAGCTGAAGGGTCAAGACTTGGTGAACTTATACACTCTTACTCTTACAGATGCTAACACTTTCACTAGGATTATATATGCAAGACGTAGTTACTCATCGTACTAATACTCTTCAAATTAGTACTGCTTCTTATGTTAGTTATTGATTTTTAGTTTATGTTTTTGGATTGTGTTTTGTGTCTTTTGACTCTTTGGGTCTTCCGGGTATGATTATTATCATTTATCATAAAGCCTTTGTCTTTCTCTTGATATTTCATAACATCAACAGAAATACGATGGAATGGTTGACTCATACTACAGGCTCTGGTGAGATAAATGGGCATGTTCAAAGGTGTAAAATAGCATATTCTAATATAACATGCAGATCTAGTCTCTTCACCAACTCAAAGCTAATGATATTGCCCCCCAACATCACGAAGCACCACCTCAACAAGCTGATATAAATGAGAACATCGAGAGTGATGGTTCTCCATAGTATTCTTGGGGCTTCTCGCGTGAGAAGACTCTCCGGTGTCTCTTCCTGGCGCCTGATCTCTCATCACTGCTGCTACTGCTGCTTGAACCATTGCCTCCGGGACCTCCTGAACTGCTCGAGGTCCCTCCCGGCCTTCCTCCGTCGGGGCCATCCACACCATTGCCCGTTGGCGTGGGTGCTGGTGCTGGTGGGTTCACGGACGGCTACGGGTTGGCTGCAGCTGGGACGGATTCACGGTTGGGACGACGTTGTCGTGTGACGTGCTTTCTTATCTGGGAATACACCGGGTATCTAGCTGTAGAGAGTACGTGTCGCACTCCGTGGCTCAGAACCAGCAACCACCCAAACCTCTCTCTGACCTCCAAGTACACTCTAAACCTATCTCGGTACGATATCCTCACGTCCTCTTGGCAGATCTCTCTCTTACTCGACTAGGAATAGAACCGGGGTAACAAGCACGGGCAACCTGTTCCTGCCATCACCGCAAGCACTCTTGGGTCTGCTGGTCATCACTCCAGCCTCACCACAAGAGAAATACCAGCACTCCTAATAGAAAAAGAAACTAAGCGCAACGCCCGCACACAAATCCAAACCAAACCAACTGGGCGTACAAACAGGCATGCGAGTATGGAGAGGATCCAAACACAGGAAATACAATCAACAACTCTCCATACCCATGATCAAGTGCTCTGAAGCACCGGCAAAACCTCCAGGCCGACCTGTTCTCCAAAGAATCTTAACTCTTGCGCCTTTCGGAGCAAGAACCTCTCAACTTTAACTAGCTGTCACTCCTCAACCACAGCTCAGAATGAGATGAAACCAAGACCAGCAGATAGCCTGTTGAATAATCTCTCTATTAAGGTATTACATGCAGAGAGATCATCTCTGAGTTGGCATCTATGCCCTTCCAAAGTTCGCTGTTTCTATAACACGATACTATTTCAACAGAACTTTGCTGTTCGATTCCTCACAAACCACTCGATCAAAACAGCTCAAACTTCTCAGGAAGCTAATGTGTCAACATCACTACCACTCTGTACAATTTCACCAGCAGATCTTCAACCAAACTCTCGGAACGATCAAGCCCTTATCGCTGTTTTTATAACATGATACTATTTCGACAGAACTTTGCTGTTCGATTCCTCACAAACCGCTCAATCAAAACGGCTCAAACTTCTCAGGAAGCTAATGAGTCACCATCACTACCACTCTGTAAAGTTTCACCAGCAGATCCTCAACCAAACTCTCGGAATGATCCAAGCCCTTTTCGTCAATGACACAAGGCGATATGCAGACCCTTGTGCACAAAAATAACGTTTCCCTTCAACCCAATAATCCAAATGGTCTCAAATTTCACAGGTAGGTAGCTGACTGTACCTTCTCAGACCCTGGAAGGTTTCATATCGAAATTCAACCTCAAACTCTCCATATCTCTCTCAATGTCTCATGTTTACAGTCGCCTACTATCATAGCCTCCGATTTGAGACACCCAACTTCAACCGGCCATAACTTTTTCACTCCGGCTTGGAATCGATTGATCTCTGAGTCCATCGGCAAGCCCGTCTCAAGAGCTTTCCAGCAACAGTCAATTCATCTCCAGCAACCTCACAGAACTCCCAGAAAGTGACAAAGACCTCACGGAAATAAAATTGGTCACGAATTTGACCCCCTCAGCTTCAATTGATCGAAACATTCTCATCCGTGCTTCAAATCGAGCAACTATTGAGTCCACGGGCATCCTCGTCTCCCAAGCTTTCCAACCATAGCTCACACTCCGCGAATGGACCACGGGAAGTGCCTCTACCCTCGAAAACGTGAAAGGAACTTGGTAGAAGGTGATTGGTCAAACTTTCGACCAATGAGAAACAAGTTGACAAAAAGGTTTTTGTCTTCACTCACATGACAAACACACAAAGAACGAATTTTTATCCAAGAGTACCATTTAGGCCTCAAATTTTATATTGAACAAACTACAAACACGTGCCGTTGACGATGTCGTCGGCCACGAAGCACGTAAACACGAAGTACAAATTACGCTCAATAGAGAGTCAGAATCCCGACTCTAAAACGGTTGACAATAAACGGAACTACAAAGGGAACAGATGAAGCTATTATCTGGTTGTAATAATCCTCACCGAAGTTCCTCACGACAAACTCACGATGCGCCACCTTTGGTCGACTGTAACATCGTATTTCGACCCAAGTGTTGAACAGAACTCTCGCTGGGAAGTTCAGATCCAACGGAGGATCCATACCACATCAGAGCAAGATGTAGACAGTAAGATCCCAAACAGCGTCGTACGTGACAATGGGCAGAACGATAGGATCCGGAGTAGCCATCACCGCAGCCATAAACGACTCTCCCCAATGAGCTACCATAAATACTCGAAAGTGATCTCGCGGCAGACAATGGATTTTAATGACGAACGGATGCGCAAGTGGAAGATCAGGAGCACGAAAGGGTTCTCCGTTCATGCCTACCACTCGCACTGCCGCTTACTTCATCCGATGATACTGATCACACCTCACTAGACTTGGATACTCTACACTCCATATCTCAAGCTCCGCGCACCTCTCTTCTTATACATCAATCTCACATGTGACGACAAGAGTACTACTCTTATCTCCACTCAGCGAAGAGTACACGGATCGTCCACGTGGAGCCTTATCTTTTGACACGATAAGGTCCCAATGGCTCCTCAACACCAAACACGTACGAAGGATATGTGGTGGTTTCACACCCTAGCCAATCCACAACACGACAACGTGTCTGTCCTACCATCCCAAAGCGGTTGCAGAGGCTCTACAGAAATGCCTCCACGTCCTTCATTGGATCGCAGATCTCTGAGTTGTTGTACTGACTCGCAGATGTGCCTCCAGTCGAGAAGTCACAATACCTCCAAAGCCATGTCCTCTGTGTCTCTTGCGCTTGTAAGAAGTAGATCCAACCAAAGTAAAATCAACCAACTCACGTACATTGTTTCTTTCATGCTCCCATGTCATGTCTCACCATGTTGATGATATCAGCTTTACCCCAAACCGATAAATGATAAATGATAAATGATAATAATCATGTCCGGAAGACCCAAAGAGTCAAAAGGTAAAAACACAATACAAAAACACAAACTAAAAATCAAAAACTAATGGCTGAATCATACTAATACGAAGATTATTAGTATGATGAGTAACTACGTCTCGCATATATAATCCTGTTGAAAGCATCGACATATGTAAGAGTGAATAAAAATCGCTAGCGACTATCGTATGTCTACATCTGATATCCAAGTACAATGGACACATGATGAATACATGATCTTCATCTTCAGTCTGATGTAAATCACAAAGTTTACAAATACGTTCACTCCTATCAATATTTAACCAACGTCCTTTCTGAATACCAAGTCTATGAGAACTAGTACGCTGTTGAACTATCACATGTCGGAGAGAGGTTGATATAGATGCTTGGAGGTACTTCTGATCGCAATACACCAGCATGGAATTGACTTGCTGCTGATAATAAGTCATCTTGGTCTTAGGTTGAGTCCATAGAGCATGTAGAAATCTTCTTTGTATCAAGTCACGAAGAGCAATAGGTGGGAGGTTAAAATCACGTTCAGATATGTTCCATCTCCCACACCAAGCCACCACATGAGCGTACCAACCAAAAGAGAGTGTAGCTCTTAGAGCTTGACAAGGTAGTCTTGTCTCTCCGAGGGATCTCACCCTAGATACATAGATGATCGTCAAGTAAGGCTTCGAGGAGCAGAGGTGCGTGAGTGCGAAGGCATGAGAGCGGAGTGAGAGAGTGTGGAGGCGGAGCGGAGCCTGAGCCTGAGCCCGAGCCCGCCGCAAGCCAGCTTGCTGGCGTGCGTGAGAGAGGTATCCAAGTTCCAATTGTGTGGGAAGTGTAAAACCAGCTGGTCACCCATCTCAACACTATTTTTGGACTTGGACTCTTAACTCTGTAGTCTTAGCTTTGGCTTTACCACTAGACCAATAGCTCTTGGTGTCCTACAGGGATGCGTGCAAGTACTTATGGACTTGTATAAGGTAGTATGAGACCTTCTCGCACGTCCCTAGAGGAGTGATAAGACGACCCCACAATATTAGGGTGAAGCTATAGTTGTGGTAGTGTTTGCCTATACCGTAGAGATGCGTGTGGATGCAGTTGTCTTGGGTGAGCTAGTAGAGCTATCACATGGATAGTTTTGGAGCTACTAGAGATGTAGACATCTAGTTAGTGATCTCAAGTATCAGTTACGACAGTTGGTGATCATATATTGTGCATGTGGTCAGGACGAGGAGTCAGTCCGGGTGGGGTTGGGTTTCTTTTTATGTGAATGTTTGAGTGTGGAGGGTTATCGTTTGGACTTCTTTGGTTGGAACCCCTCCATATTCTACTTCCTGTTTGTGCGCCGCGTTTGCTTGTGTTGGGGCTTGATTTCCAGAGTGAATTCACTCCAGTGTGCTGTCGATAGTGAGGCTGGAGTTGCGGATCAGTCATACTATCTTTGTCTCTCTCACGGTACGGTTGGAGTGACGACCAACAGACCGTGAACGACTGCTTGTGGTGATGGCAAGTACAAGTTGCCCTTACCTTGACCGTCCTAGTAGGGGATAGATGAGCTCAGTAGGAGCGGGGTTAGGCAAGTGGTGGTTATGATGGTGACGGAGATTGCGACATTCCGGTTAGGAGTGTGTTAGCGGGATTCTCTCATCATGGAGTTCTCGAGAGATTCTGGTGGGGACTTCTCGGACAGTAGGTATACACGGAGTGGGGTGAGATATCGACTACTTACACCATTGCCGTCAGTTGTTTCAGAGGACGAGTTAGACGTAGACAGCGCATTTTCTGATGGTGAATCTAGTGTCGTCACACCGTTGTTGTGAGACATGGACGAGAACTATGGGGCCACGAAGGGGTCTCGACGTTACTCGGGTACAGTTGATACCATTGAGCTGGATGACTTCATCCAAGAGTTCGACAATTGGTGCGATCTGCAGCAGATGCGAAACCCATAGCTGTTTACACTCTTCATGGCGTGGAAGGGTTTGTTCCAACACTTGGAGGGACCGCCGATGGATGATTATCATGAGTTCAGACGAGATTACAGTATTGAGATCGAGTTGTGGAGACAACATTGGTCTCTCAACTACGTTTCTATCACTACTGGCGCAGTTTTGGGAGACATAGCACCTGCGAGTTCGGGTGCCAGTAGCAATGATACATCCACAGGTGGCGGAGTATCTACTACCAGCGGTGCGTCCACAAGTAGTAGAGCAAGTGATAGTGTGAGCGGGATACCACCAGGGTTTAACTTTGTGATTCAGTTCTTCTAATGTTTGAGGAAGAACTATCAAGGTGTGCGGACCGACAAGTTGAGGAGTCTGCAGGAGTTCTAGCGAAAGACTGGAGAGAGCCTACGCAAAGCGTTTACTCGCATGAGGCGGTTGATCAACGTTATCCAAGGGATGACGGAAGCACAGGCAATCCAGTTCTGGTATAGGATATTAGACCGGGAGCTGCGTGGGAGAGTTAGAGATGCTACTCTCCTTATAGATACCGCTCCGACATTAGCGGTTGTTTTTGGTCTGGCTGAGTGGATTGAATTCAACATGGTGGAGGAGAGGGTGGTGGTTGCCGGGTTCGACAAGGAGACACCACATGAAGCGACCACCTCTTCTCGAGGATCACAGGCTACGCATTAGCGTGGTGGTGGTCGTGGTCGTGCAGAGCAGTCGTGATCTCAAGGAGATGTTAGACGATCTGGTGGACAGAAGCCCATGCCGTCCTTCTCTAGTCAGCAGCAAGCGGGTCCTTGTTGGACATGTGATGGTCTTCATCAGCAGAAGGACTGTTTCACGCACTTACCGCCTTGTTGCGCCAACGGAAGCTCTTGCTCAGTAGGTCCTGAAATTCAAACCGCTAACCTGCAAACACAATCACAAGTTAGCGTCCATGCACCACTTACCTTAGTTCTGTTTGGTCCGGACCGGAGGCGGACCGTCTCCCTATTCATCAAGCTCAGCAGTTCTTGAGTCTCGACCTAGACCCGCCTAGGTCGGTCCCAAACATGAGCAAGTCACAAGATGACTTGGGACGGACTTCCCATGAAGTCTAGGGTCTTAAACGGTGTCTCCAGCACACCTAGCGGCCCAACCGCCCGTGATGTCCGTCTGGATCTAGACTCCCGAACGGTGGTCTAACTCGCCGACTCGTTTCCTAGTCTTGCCCCAACCCTTACAGCGTTCTTAAGTCCAGACGTCCAGGTCTGGACGAGAACGTGCCTTGGAACCCGCCCAACCATCACCTCATGTCCCCAGAGTCCGCTCGCCGACCTGGGGTCGGGTAACTCGTCCTGGCCCACCCAGGCATCGAGCCCCTCTCATATATACTTCTGGGGATCGGCAGTCCCGCCCTCCTCTTTGGTCCCTGAAAATTATACCACAACTCGATTGTGGTTCGGCCATAACTTCCAGCTCGGAGGTCAGATCGAGGAATGTTATATATCACTGGAAAGCTCTCGACTAGACCTTTCCAATGATATCTCACTCGCATCGAGATCTTACGTGGAACTCCGTCCACGACTTAAAACGTCCCTGGAACTCCAACACTTAGCTATTTTTCCGAGAATCTGTGGTCCAGACCCAGACTCGAACCCTGTGGTTCGTCTGCGTCTCGGATCCACGTCTCGGTCTCACGTCTCAGACCTATGTCTGAGACTCATGTTTCTGTCTTTTTCCAGACTCGGCCTCTTAGGTCAGCGTTCGTCTGGGGCCCTCTTGGGGTAGGCCCTTATGTCCTAACCCAAGGTTCCAACCTTGCTTCAAAGAACCACTCAGGGTTCATCTGATCCCAACTTCTCGGCCAAGCCGTTAAGTTCTACTCGCAGCGTTCACAACCTAGCGCAAGTCCGCTAGGGTTCTGTTGTTCGCGTCTACGCTCGATCTTGAGAACGAGGGTCGCGACACTCACCCCCACTTTGGAGGTTGATGTCTTCATCAACAATGATCCTTTAATTAACACCAAGTTCAAAATGGGTAGCCAATCCCTTGGCGTCAGAATTGCGTTCTGGTAGCTAACCCGCAATTCTCTTCTTGGCTTGAGTCTTAAGTTGTCGTTAGAACACTTAGAAAATTTCAACTAGTCTCGGGAAAAGCCTTACCTTTTTGGCTTACCCTAAAAAAAACTAGTTGACAACTTTTAAACATTCTACTTAAGACTCTAACTTGCTAATTATAAGTATTCACACCTACTTACAAGGTCCCCCGAAACTCACTTTCCGGTCGCAATCTGATTTGACTTAGACGCGCGACTAAGTTTACTTTGCAGTTAGAAAACCGCAAAGCAAGATCACCCCAAGCCCCAAGACAAGTATAAAATTTCATACTTGCTTTGCCAACGCTACGGCAAACCTAAGTCTTGACATCAAGACTTAGTCTTGATTTAGATGCTTATCCAAACCAGCTCGCTTCCTTTGAGTGTGCTTCGTTCCTCCTCTTGACAACATCCTAGGCATCTGATCAGAACTAGTCATAGCCATGCACTACCAATACACTTAGACAATTTTTCAAGAAACAAAATCTTTATTTCCAAACACAAGTCAAAGCTACAAAGTCCATCGGCCCAAATCGCCTCAAGTTGCTACTCGTATGGTTCGTCGTTTCTTCACCCCTCATTGGAAAGAGATGTCCTCATCTTGCTAACGCCCTTGTTGTCCTTGTCTCCGTTGGAATAAGTCCAATACTTTGCTTGCATGTGCGAGATCGCCCTCTGGCACCCAAGTTGCTTCCTTCAAATGGTAACCACGCCATTTGACGAAGTACTCCATCCGGTTTGATTTACGCCGAGACCGCAAAATGGACTCCACCTCATATTCTGCTTCGCCTTGCACGACATCAGGTTGAGGCCTAAGTACTTGTTTGCGCTCCGGCCGCAAATCATCCTTGAAGTATTTCTTTAATAAAGAAACATGGAAAGTCGGATGCAACTGCCACTCGCGAGGGAGGTCTAATGTATAGACATCTTCATGCGGATTCTTGACAATGACAAAAGGTCCCGCGAACTTCGATGAAAACTTCGCCGATATTTCCTTCGGGAGTGTGAAGTTTTTCGTACTTATCCATACTTCTTCGCCCACTTGAAACTTCACTTGCCGCCGATGTTTGTTTACATGCTTCGTGTATCGTTGCTGTGCCTTTTCGAGGTTCTTCTTTACTTGCTCCTCGCGCCGCTGCATTGCCGCCACCAACTCTTCAGCTGATATTTGTCGTGTTCTTGGTCGTGCCGATGTAGAATTCCCTGCAAGAGGCAAGTCAAGAGGTGATTCGCCGGTTGCCGAATGCTTCGTGGAATTGTAGCAATACTCCGCAAGATTGAGCCACTTTGCCCAATCACTCTGGTCCGCGCTCACATAAATCGAGTTAACTCATAACCGAGTTAACCGAGTTAACCGTTCTGTTTGCCCATCTGTTTCCGGATGAAAGGCGATACTAAATTTTAATTTAGTCCTCAATTTTTGGAACAAGTGTTTCCAAAAGGCACTTGTGAACTTAGAGTCTCGATCTGAAATAATACTTCGAGGCAATCCATGTGAACGCCACCAAGTATCTAGGAACAATCGAGAAGTCGTGAACGCTGTTGCAGTATCCAAGGTCGGAGCAAACTTCGCTAGTTTGCTAAACCGATCAACTATCACAAAAATCGCATTGTATCCATTCGAGTCAGGCAGAGAAGTAATGAAGTCCATGCTAATGCTTTCCCAAGGTTTGGCTGGAATCGGAAGAGGATGAAGCAACCCTTGTTTCTTCTCATAAGAAACGCGGTTCGCTTGACAGGTTACACATGTTTTCACAAAGTGGGCAACATCGTCTTTCATGTGGGTCAATAAAACTTTTTAGCTATCACTGCTAAGGTGGACTTTTCTCCTTTATGGCTTGATAAGGGCACATCGTGACATTCTTTGAGTAACTTCGTCCTAAGTTTTCTTTGTCCCACATAAATCCGACTTTGTTTGAACATGAGTAAACCATGTCTTAGCTGCATGTTCTGCAACTTCACTCCTCGCTTGGTCATCGCCCTAAAGGCCTTTCACGTATTCGCCTCTCCAAGTCTGACTCCTTAGGATACATAACTTGCAAAATCTGTGTTGACGATGGAAGATATTCCTCCTTGCGACTCAAGGCGTCAAGAACCACATTGTCCTTTCCTACTTTGCGGATTAATTCCACGTTCATGAGTGCCAAGGTATCATGCCACCGCAGTTGCTTTGGCGTCACCCGATCTTGTGTCTCAAAGTACTTGAGTGAAATATTATCAGTATACACTTGGGTTTTGTGAAGTCCCAAGTAATGTCGTCATTTCCTCAAGCAATGAACCACCACAAACAGTTTCTTCTCGTGAATCGGCCATCGACTCTCCGTCCCAGATAACTTCTTGCTTTCGTACGCTACAGGTTTTCCATCCTGCACCAACACTCCGCCAATCGCATAGTCGCTTGCGTCCGTGTGCACCTCGAATGATTTGTCGAACTCCGGCAGCTTCAAAACTGGCGCCTTTGACAAAATAGCTTTGATCGTCTGAAACGCATCATCCACCTCTTTGGTCCAATTTACATGTGCGTCTTTGCCTGTCCAGTCCGTCAGCAGCTTCGTAATCTTTGAAAACCCCTTCACATACTTGCGATAGAACTGCGTCAATCCTAAAAATCGTCGCATCACCTTCACTGTAGTCGGAGGCTCCCAAGTCACAATCGCGTCCACCTTCTGCATATCCGGGCCGACTCCTTCTGCACTAATTACATGTCTCAAGAAGTTAATGCGCTCCAAACCAAAGTCACTCTTGTCAATGTTGGCAAACATCTTATGCTCCCGCAGCTTCGTCAACACCACCCTTAGCTGCTCTGCGTGCGACTCCAAGGTTTTGGAGTAGATCAAGATGTCGTCGATGTAAACGATGACAAACTCATCCATCTCCTCGCGAAAAATTATGTTCATCAATGTAGTGAACGTCGAAGGGGCGTTGCAGAGTCCAAATGGCATCACCACGAATTCAAACGATCCGTATCTGGTTCGACAAGCGGTCTTCTCAACATCTGGGTCAGCTATCCGGATTTGGTAATATCTTGACTTCAAGTCTATCTTGCTGAAGTACTTTGCGCCCGCTAACTTATCAAAGAGGTCGTCTATCCTTGGCAAGGGATAATTATTCTTCACCGTCACCTTATTGAGTGCACGATAATCTACGCAGAGTCGTAACTTCCCATCCTTCTTCTTTGCGAAAAGAACAGGGGCTCCATAAGATGACTTGTTGATTCGAATATATCCCCGCGTTAATAGCTCGTCGAGTTGTCTTTTCAACTCAAGGAGTTCCACCTGATTGAGTCGGTAAGGTGCTTTGGAAGGTGGTTCTGAGGCAAGACTTCGATCTTGTGATCCACCACCCGCCTTGGAGGTAACTCAGCAGGTAACTCATCCGTCAAGACATCCTCGAACTCTTTAATCACTTCGCGAAGCACCTTCGGAAGTTTAGTCGCGTCTCTTGATGTTTTCTCTTGTCTATCACCCGCCATCAAATCTGCAACCCGCATCAAACATATGACCCCGTCGTTGAAGTCCATCTGTTTGCATCTGAAGTGATCAAATTCACCGCAAAGTCGTCAATTTTCCGCGCCTTCCGGATCAGCCTCACTCCCAGCTTCCGCCCTTTAACTCTAACGTTTAACCTTAAAGGTTTCCGCCTAAGTTCCACTTCAAACCTGTCCAAGAAAGTGTTCTCCAAAATCGCATGGATATCATCCATCTTGCACACCGTGAAGTTCTCTGTGAACTCCAACTTCCCACACACAAATCGTACGTCCAAGGTCACTTCAGAAGTTTGGTACGTCTTGCCCTTGGCAAAGCGCATCTGAATAGGCTTGTCTGCCTTGGAGGTAGACAAGCCCAACTTCTTCACCAACTTTGGACTTATGAAGGAGTGAGTCGCTCCTGTGTCCACAAGAAAAGTAACATCACGGTTAGCAACCTTGGCTTGTAGAAACATCAATCTTGACGTCTTCTTCGTGGTTCTCAAGGTCACAGTCATCTGGCCCTCCAACAAGTCCTTTGCAACAAACGCATTCATGCTACAGTTACTAACATTAAGTTTCGTACACCCCTTAGCAATATGGCCCGCCTCGCCACAGTTGTAACAAGTAAACTTAGCGCCATTGTCCTTCTGAGGTGTTTGCCCTTTAGGTTTTACTCCTGTTTGCTGCCGCTTTGCTGCCGGGGCAAAAGAATCCTTCCGATCCTTCTCACCCCCATCCCATTGTCGCTTGAAGCCCTTGTTCTTCTTCTGGAACTTGTCCGTGCTGTGTGGTTCAAAGAGTTTCTGTTGTTGGACTTCGTCGTCTTCAATTCACTCCGCTAGCTTCAAAAGTTCGGCACTTGTTGCAGGTAGCTCCGGCATCCGAAAGAGAGCCTTCTCCGAGCTTGACTTGAGTCCCCCGATAAATATATACATATTTTGGTCTCCTCAGTCCACTTGGAGAACGAATCCAGCTGGGCACTGAACTCGCGCCATAAGCACTTAAGGTCCCCGTCTGCTTCAACCTAACTAGCTCGACACCATCTCGAATCCTTTGATATTCTGGAGTGAATCATCCGGCGAACAACACCTTGAACTCATTCCAACCAAGCGCCGAGACAGTCAAGGCATGCTCATCCTTGTATGCAGTCCACCAGAGAAGCGCATGATCCTTCAAGAACGTAACCGCCGCTCTCACTTTGTCTGACTCTTGAGTCTGATGCGCTTCAAAGTATAGGTCCAACTCAGTTAAGAAATCCTTAACCTTGCGAGCCCGTCCTGTACCTGTAACGGGGTTGGAAAATTCGTCTTACAAAGCTTCTTGGTAGACGAGGAACTTCCTTGGCCTGCCTCAAGCTCAGCGATACGTTTATCCTTGGAAACCATACCCTCCTGCATGATCTTCATCATCTTGATGAGTTCCGCATACAAGGCTCCTTGACTTCCCGCGCTTACATCGATGGGCACCGTTGGCAAGACTCCATCTTGTTGCAGCGGTGCCATAGCTGGAACTGGGCTTCCTTGACATTGGGGCGAAGGTTGTCGGTTATCGTCCTCTGATTGTGCCTCGGGGTTAGCTCGAGTCGATCTGCTCCGGTTAGCAGCTCCTCATTTCTTGATCTTCCTCTTGGAACTCTGTCTTTCTTCGGTCATCGCTCCAAGTGCTCACCTAGAAACGCTGATCCGCTTCGTGTCTCGTGTCTCTCCTCAAGCGTCTAGCCTTCAGCCGCTACCTCAAGTTCTCGCTCACCGAAGCGTCGGCTCTGATATCACTTTTTGCACACTTGGTTCGTCTGCGTCGTTCGAAGAAAGACAGAGTTCCAAGAGGAAGATCAAGAAACGAGGAGCGGTTAACGGGAGCAGATCGACTCGAGCTAACCCCGAGGCACAATCAGGAGACGATAACCGACAACCTTCGTCCCAACGTCAAGGAAGCCGAGTGAAGCGCAAAAAGTGAAGCGTGAAAGAAGCAGACGCAGACGCTGACGAACCACAGCGTTCGGTCCTCTTGGGGTAGGCCCTTATGTCCTAACCCAAGGTTCCAACCTTGGTTCAGAGAACCACTTAGGGTTCATCTGATCCCAACTTCCCGGCCAAGCCGTTAAGTCCTACTCGCAGCGTTCACAACCTAGCGCAAGTCCGCTAGGGTTCTGTTGTTCGCGTCTGCGCCCGATCTTGAGAACGAGGGTCGCGACAGACTGTCCACAGAGGAGAGAATTATGAGACGTCGAGGACGTCTCAAGCAATACTTAGGTAATGTGAGCATTGCGGACGACCTGGTCACAGTAGTGATTGTTGTTTTGATCTCCATCTCGAGTTGTGGCAAGGGAAGGCTGATCGTGGACGAGGTAGAAGAGCTCAGGGAGGCCGTGGTGGTCGAGCTGGAGGTAGAGGTCCAGCACCTGGGAGAGGACCGGTCGGTCCACCGCCTGCTACGACGTCAGAAGCTGGTATAGCTGCTCGGATTGAGCAGTTGGAGCAGAGGATAGCTAGTATGGCTATGGCTCAGCGGAGATCAGGTGGAACGAGGCTTCCACGTCTTACGGAGGAGAAGGAGGTGACTTCGACTTCATGGCTGGCGTGGCGCAGATTGAGGCATCTGCGGCAGTGACTAGAGGTGCAGTACGTGTCTTCGAGCCACGAGGTGCGTCAATGGAGTTGGATCCACAACGCGAGGAGGCTGGTAGACAGACCAGGCTTTCTCAATCGTTCACGTTACCGGAGGATCACATCTATGATTCCTAAATGATCTACCGATGATGCAGTAGAGTTGGAGGTATCGACATCCAGGAGTGGGTGTGATGCGAGTCCACCTTCGAAGTCTGTGGATGCGACGTCGAACTCGATGTTGGGGGCGACTACAGCAGTTTTGCGAGCCTCACTATTCTCAACCACGGATATGACGGCATTGGGAGTCAACTTGGCTCCAGTGTTCCAATTGGCGGGCACGCTCAGTGAGAGCGAAGATGTAGTTACCTCTAGTGCTGAAGTAGTTCAGCGAGAGACGATAGACGTGTCCATGGGGTCGAGGATCATGACAGCTACCAGTGGTATTTGACAAGCGACGGTTGCTAGGTTAGATGAGTTACCAGCTAGGCCGGCGATTGACCGTGTTGGTTTGGCACCAGGTGTGGTGTTGTTGGATAACAGAAGTGGTATCTTCTGTTTGGTGGCACCTTCAAGGAAATTGTATCGACCCCAGAAGGTCTTGTTAAACTCTAGAGCCCAACCATTGATGTTGGAAAAGACGGCGTGTATTGATTTGGGTCTAAAAAAGTCCGAGGTGGAGAGATATCCATTCCAGTTGCAAACATCTCTAGGGGGATCAAGAGGTACCGCTCTACACATGACACGTGACATGTTGACGGTGAGAGTTCGACCAGATCACCCCACAGATAGCTCTATGGTGAGGGCCAAGGCCATCGTTACAGCCGCAGAGTCTTATGATGTATTGGTTGGAGGTGCTGTGTTGTACCTTATGGTGTTCGTGATCGATTATTGGACGGAGACAACATCTTACAGACCAGGTTGGCAGTCCGGTGAGAGACGAGTGAGCCGCTTACCAGTGCAGTTCAGTGCTAGAGTTGGGACGACGGAGTCTACACCAGGGCTGATGGCATCCGTTGCAGGGTTCAGTTCGGTCATCACTTGACCGGGCGAGTTGTTGGAGGACAATGCCCATGCGGAGGATGCTCTGGTCTTTGAGGAGGTGGAGGACATGCCTAGCATGTCTACGTTAGTACCATCTGCCTTGGATGTTCCACTTTGGAGTTCGAGTGGAGAGTTGCAGCAGTATGCTGATCAGTTGGTGCAGCAGGCTTGGAGTGAAACCTTTATACCACCAGTAGAGGAACAAATGGTTGTTCCTGCTACTGACTCTGTGACCTTATCACCGTTGGATACGACTCCTATTGTATGATAGTATCCAGAGGAGGGTGTGTGTGTGCTGGAGCTGTTTGGAGAGATCAACATGAATTTGGCTGCGGTATTACATGCAGGCATACATGGGTCTTCTGAGCTTGATATTCATTCATTCATTCATTCATTCATGCTTTCTTAAGAGATGGACGTGCTGTTGTTACACAAAGGAGATGAGATGCTTCCAAATAGCAATTTTCGACCCTTAGAGTTATGATGTGGAACATTCATGGGCTTACTAAGTCAAAGTACACAAGCGCTTTACCAATTTGGAACAAGGCTGATATCATCAACTTGGTAGAGACATGGGAACATGAAGGAAACAATGTACATGAGTTGGATGGTTTTACTTTGATCGGCTCTACTTGGAACAAGCGCAAGCAACATAAAGGACGTGGTTTTGGAGGCATTGCAACTTACGTCAGATCTCATTTGGATCAGCTTGTTGAAGTGGTTCTTCAGGATGTGGGTGGACAATATCATTGGATTCAAGTTGGTGGAAAAAGTAGACCTGCATGTTATATCGCAATCTGCTATTTTGCACCTTTGAACATGTCTATCTATCGGACTAGAGCATGTAGCACGAGTCAACCTTTCCATCGTCTTTCTATTGATGTTTTGAGATATCAAGAGAAGGGCAAGGTCTTTGTGGTGGGAGATTTCAATGCTAGAGTTCACACTTGCCAATTCACAGAATTCTATGCTCTTGACCACTCCCCTATTCTTGAAGAAGATGATGATCCTACATGGTCCCGTGCCTCCTTAGATACATCCACCAATGACATGAAAGAACACTTCTTGACTTTTGGAGCAATCTGTAGTTTGAAAATTCTGAACGGTACATCCCGTTTTCCTAGCTCTGACATGAAAACATACGTCTCTACCTCTGGATCAAGCATAGTAGACTACCTCCTCTCCTCATCTCTTGATAGTTCACTCATTTCAGCATTTGAAGTTTTGGATCTACAACCTGAATCTGATCACACTCCTCTACTGTTCTCACTATCCTTGTCTATCCTTGTCTAGCTCCTTGTCAAGTTGAAAGGTTTTGATGGGAGCAACACTACCTCTAGACTTCATCTTGATCACCGGAAAAGACATCTTTATCAAACTGCTCTAGAGAATTTGATATCTATTACACAATGGAGCCACAATCTTGACCAACGAGATACACAGTTGACGGATGTCTTGAAGAAAATTGCAACTCGATTTTTCTCTCAACATTCAAGCAAAAAGCTCAAAGGTAACCCTTGCAATGGCTGGTTTGATGAAGAGTGAAAACTTGCTCGGTTAAAGGCTCTAGACAAGGCTTGTGACTTGGAAGCAACAACCTTGTACAAGCAGTTGATCAAACATAAGAAGAGAGCTTTCTTGAGAAAGAAAGGCTTGAAACTTGCTTTTGATTTTCAGAAGAATCCCAAAGCTTTTTGGAGACGTTTAGCATCTCGTCCAAGTTCACCAAGTCTTGATCTTTCAGCTTTGATGTCCTACGTTGAGCAACTTTACTTCTCTCCACATGCACCATGTATGCCACAAAGTGAAGGACTACCGCAGACCTTTTCAATGGACGAAGTACGACATCAGCTCAGTAGGCTTGCAAGTGGAAAATCTGAGGATCTAGAAGGACTTTCTGCAGAGCTACTACAATGGGGAGGTGATTCTCTCATTCCTATACTTACCAAGCTTCTGAATGATGCTGCTGTACATGGTTTCCCTAAGAGTTGGTTCATGCGCAAAGTGATTCCCATCCACAAGTCGGGCAAGAAGGATGATGTTACCAACTATAGAACTATCATGGTGGGCAACATCTTTGCCAAGTTGTATGGGAGCTTGCTAGAGAGAAAACTCAGTGTTTGGGCAGAAGAATCCAATGTGAGAGCTCGTTCACAAGCAGATTTTCGTCCTACCTTTAGCACCATTGATCATATTCTCCGCCTTCGTGTTGCTTGGGAGAAGTCAAAAGGAAATGGTAAAGCTCTCTATGCTGCTTTTATCGACTACACAAAAGCTTTTGATAGGGTGCCTATGAAGCTCTTATGGGACAGACTTGTTGCCATTGGTGTTCCTAAAGACATGATGGCAGCGGTTTCTAAACTCTATGAACGAGTTTATGTGAAGCTTACCTCGACACAATCAAAGGAGATCTTTAGCACTATTGGAGTCATTCAAGGTTGTCCTCTCTCCCCTACTCTATTTGGTATCTTCATCGATGACGTGGAGAAATGTCTTGCTGAATTTGGAGGAGAAGGTGTGAAGTTGGGAATCTATATCATTCAAGCATTGATTTATGTTGATGATATCATCCTTCTATCACGTGATCCTTTGAGTTTACAACGACATTTGGATGCTCTTGAGATCTTTTGCAACAACATGCAGATGGAAGTGAACCTTTCGAAGTCCAAGGTGATGGTGGTGGGTTCAAAAGTGCGTCATTCTTTTCTCTACAAGGGCCAAGTTTTACAACAAGTGGAGAGTTACAAGTACTTGGGCATTGACTTCTCTCATAACTACAGTTGGGCTTTGTGCATTCATAAGAGAGTTGAAGCTGGTTACAAAGCTTTGTACTCTCTTTTGAATCGTTGTCGACGTGCTCATCTCTTAGCATGGGATTTGAGAAAGTTTCTCTTCAGGAGTTTGGTTTTGCCTGTGATACTTTATGGTGTTCAAGTGTGGGGGCCTGGTGCAAGGAAAGGAGCTTGGGAACGTATCGAGAAGGTTCAAAAAGTGTTCTTACAAGTGGAGCTTGGTGTAAGATGCCAAACACCATATGCTATGCTCCTTGCTGAATCTGGTTGCTTATCCGTGGAAGCAGAAGCTCTTTACTTGACTATCATTTATGTCTCAAGAGTGAGATCCCTTGGAGAGACGAGATTACCTTGTCAAGCTCTAAGAGCTACATTCTCATTTGGTTGGTATGCTGATGTGGTGGCTTGGTGTGGAAGATGGAACATTTTTTAGCGTGATTTTGACCTTCCACCTATTGCTCTTCGGGAGTTGATTCAGAAAAGGTTTGGACATGCTATATGGTCTCAACCCAAGACCAAGATGGCTTACTATCAGCAGCATGTCAACCCCATGTTGGTGTATTGTGAACAAGAGTACCTCCGGGCACCTATTTCAATCTCTCTTCGACATATCATCGCTCAACACCGCACTAGCTCTTATAGACTTGGCATTGAGGAAGGACGTTGGCTAAACATTGTTAGGAGTGAACGGCTTTGTAGACTTTGTGATTTAGATCAGATAGAGGATGAGGGATCATGTATTCATTGTATATCCCTTGTATGATGAGATTAGATGTAGACATAAGATAGTTGCTAGTGATTTCTATACACTTTTACAGATGTCAGCTCTCCGACTAGAGCTTTATATTAGAGATATAGTTTCTTGTCGTACCAATGCTCTTTTGCATTGATACGATCTCCTAGGGTTTCCTAGGCTCACATGTTGACTTTGTATTGTATTTTTTTCTGCCTTTTGACTCTTTGGGTCTTCCATGCTTGATATTCATTCATTCATTCATCTGCATGTTGTTGCAAAAGACCTCAAGAGCATCCAAATGTGGTTGTAAACTCAAAGGATCACGTGAAAGAATAATGATATCACCAGCATAAATCAATGCTTGAATGATATACATTCTCAACTTCACACTTTTTCCTCCAAATTCAGCAAGACATTTCTCCACGTCATCAATGAAGATACCAAATAGAGTAGGGGAGAGAGGACAACCTTGAATGACTCCAATGGTGCTAAAGATCTCCTTTGATTGTGTCGAGGTGAGCTTCACATAAACTCGTTCATAGAGTTTAGAAACCGCTGCTATTATGTCTTCAGGAACACCAGTGGCAACAAATCTGTCTCATAAGAGCTTCCTAGGCACCTTATAAAAAATTTTGGTGCGATATGATATGTCGAAGAGAGATTGAAATAGGTGCTCGGAGGTACTCTTGTTCACAATACACTAACATGGGATTGACATGCTGCTGATAGTAAGCCATCTTGGTCTTGGGTTGAGACCATATAGCATGTAAAAACCTTTTTTGAATCAACTGCCGAAGAGCAATAGGTGGAAGGTCAAAATCACGCTCAAAAATGTTCCATTTTCCACACCAAACCACCACATCAGCATACCAACCAAATGAGAATGTAGCTCTTAGAGCTTGACAAGGTAATCTCGTCTCTCCACGGGATCTCACTCTTGAGACATAAATGATAGTCAAGTAAAGAGCTTCTGCTTCCACGGATAAGCAACAAGATTCAGCAAGGAGCATAGCATATGGTGTTTGGCATCTTACACCAAGCTCCACTTGTAAAACACTTTTTGAACTTTCTCAATACGTTCCCAAGCTCCTTTCCTTGCACCCGGCCCCCACACTTGAACACAATAAAATATCACAGGCAAAACCAAACTCCTGAAGAGAAACTTTCTCAAATCCCATGTTAAGAGATGAGCACGTCGACAATGATTCAAAGAGAGTATAAAGCTTTGTAACCAGCTTCAACTCTCTTATGAATGCACAAAGCCCAACAGTAGTTATGAGAGAAGTCAATGCCCAAATACTTGTAACTGTCCACTTGTTGTAAAACTTGGCCCTTGTAGAGAAAAGAATGACGGACTTTTGAACCCACCACCATCACCTTGGATTTCGAAAGGTTCACTTATCTGCATGTTGTTGTAAAAGACCTCAAGAGCATCCAAATGTCGTTGTAAACCCAAAGGATCACGTGATAGAAGAATGATATCATCAGCATAAATCAATGCTTGAATGATATAGATTCTCAACTTCACACCTTGATATCTCAAAACCTCGAATAGAAAGAAGATTGGAAAGGTTGGCTCGTGCTACATGCTCTAGTCTGATAGATAGACATGTTCAAAGGTGGAAAATAGCAGATTGCGATATAACATGCAGATCTTGAGCCGCTTTGGTAGCTTCAGCATAAGATTTCATCTTCATCTCCAACTTCTCCACTACTTCTTTGAAATTGTCATTTACCACCGCAGATTTCTCCTCAGCAGAAACAGCAGATGCTGAGAGTGTAGAGGAAATCTCTTTGGTAGTTGTAACAACAACGGTTTGCATGTTCTTCAAAGCATGAACATCGCACACAACAGAAACAAGCTCACTCTTATGTGCTATGAGCTCTCGATGCAGATCTGCTACTTCAACCGATACTTCTTCCACCGCTGGCAACACCTTATGAAGGAGTTGTTTAATCTCCGCCATCATCACCGAAGAACTAGTTTCACAAATCAGCGAGCTAAAAGCACGCCTCCACACCTCAATTCTCCTCAGATCGCAACAAGATTTGTCTCAATGGAAGCGTCTCGCTGAGACCTTTCCAATGGTATCAAGCTTGCTCAAAACCAACAACCACAGCTCTTTCGATGATCGATTTTGTCCACGGGTGTCAACTCCTCTCTCCAACAGGTCCGCGAAATAGAAACACACCTCCACACCTCAATTCTCCTCAGATCGCAACAAGATTTTTCTCAATAGAAGCGTCTCGCCGAGACCTTTCCAGTGGTACCAAGCTTGCTCAAAACCAACAACCATATCTCCTTCGATGATCCTCCAACAGGTCCGCGAAATAGAAACACACCTCCACACCTCAATTCTCCTCAGATCGCAACAAGATTTGTCTCAATAGAAGCGCCTCGCAGAAACCTTTCCAATGGTACCAAGCTTACTCAAAACCAACAACCACAGCTCCTTCGACGATCGATTTTGTCCACGGGTGTCAACTCCTCTCTCCAACAGGTCAGCGAAATAGAAACACACCTCTGTGAGACCGCTGTGACCATAAGGTCAGAGAGTTGAGTGAAGTGAGCATGGGTATAACTGAATCTTTTTAATTATGATGCACTAGTAATCCTAATTATCTAAGGTACCCCTGCATGAGAGACATGACGGCTTACACGTCGCAATTACCATTTTTGTACAACTATTCAAGAAACGGATTTTCTTGAACAGCGGGAATAGAAACAGCTCTTAGAATAGGCTCCTCTCGGAATGTGGTTGTTTATCTTTGGAAGCTGAAGCACTTTACTTGATGATGATTTATGTATCTAGGGTGAGATCTCTCGAGGAGACAAGATTACCTTATCAAGCTCTAAGAGCTACACTTTCTTTTGGTTGGTATGCTGATGTGGTGGCTTGGTGTGAGAGATGGAACATCTCTGAGCGTGATTTTAACCTCCCACCTATTTTCTTTACGAGTTGATACAAAAGAGATTTCCACATGCTCTATGGTCCCAATCGAAGATCAAGATGGTTTATTATCAGCAGCAAGTCAATCCCATGTTGGTGTATTGCGATCAAGAGTATCTCCAAGCATCTATATCAACCTCTCTCCGACATTTGATTGCTCAACATCGTATTAGCTCTGATAGACTTGGTATTGAGGAAAGGCGTTGGTTAAATAGGAATAAACTTATTTGTAGACTTTATGTTTATATCAAATTGAGGATGAATATCATGTATTCATCATGTGTCCATGTACTTGGACATCAGATGTAGACATACAATAATCGTTAGTGATTTTTATTCTTACATGAATGAATGAATGAAGAACATATGCCGACGCTTTCACTAAGATTATATTATGAGAGACGTAGTTATCCATCGTACTAATACTAAGAGTATTAGTATTAATTAATATTAAGAACGTTAGTTTTAGATTTTCGGTTTGTGTTGTTGTATTATGTTTTTTACCTTTTGACTCTTTGGATCTTCCGACATTATCATTTATCATTTATCATTTACTCCCATGTCTCGTTTTCTTTGAATAATCATAGCACATCCATCTCTCAAATAGCAACAAACCTTTCTTGTTGAGCATCTTTTATTTTAATGAGCTCCTTGCGCTTGGCTTCAACTTGTAACGGTGTAAGATCTGGATCCAATCAGATCTGCCTCCTCTTCAAGATGGCTTTGTTAGCCATCGATGTATCTCGTTGTGCTTGATCAGCAAACTTCACGAGTAAGGATCGAGGTTGTATGCCCTTCTGTCTGATATGATAGACCAGAACTAATACATGCTTGTGAACATGAAGAGTAACAGCAAAGAAAGTGGTAGCAGTTTCTTTGGTGTCTTCCTTCTCTGTCTCCGATATATCAAAATTCTCACGTTCTTCACCTTGGAGAGTTGGTTCTGCTTCTTATTCTCTTGCTTTTGGAAATAAGAGATGAGCCGCTTTGGAAGCTTCTGCATAAGATTTCATTTTCATTTCCAACTTGTCCACAACCTCATAGAAACCATCATTTACCACAACAGATTTCTCCTCAGCAGAAACTGAAGACGTAACCGTGTATAGGAGATTTCTTTCAATGCATGAATATTTGTGATAACAGTGCAACTCATTCTGTGTGAAATAAACTCACGATGCAGATCTGCAACTTCAACAGATATCTCATTCACCGCAGCAAGGACCTTATGGATGAGTTGTCTAATCTCTTCCATCATCTCAAAGAGCGAAAACTACTTCAAATAGATCCACGAAGTAGAAATAGATCTCTTTATCTCCAATTTTCTCCAAATCATGCATGCATGGACTTGTTAGAAGCGTCTCAACAAGAGTTTTCCAATGGTATCAAGCATACATGGAACTATCAACCACAACGTCAAAAATGACCCACAATGATAGCTCAAAAAAATTAGTTTTCTTGATCAGCGAGAAAGAAACAACCCTCCCAGTGTCAATTGTGCTCCAATTTTGTCTTGCAATCCTCGTCTTGTTAGAAGTGTCTTAATGAGAGCTTTCAAACGATATCAAGCATGCATGAAACTCTCAACCAAAATGTTTTCTACCACCATTTTTCTCTGTCAGTTTGGAAATTGAGTTCTCTAGACTAGCAGAGATAGAAACGACCTTCTCAACCTCAATTCTACTCCAAACTTAACAAGATTAATCTTATTGAAAGTTATTCAATGAGTGTTTTCCAATGGTACCATGTACAGTAGCATCATTCAGAAGCTTGGTAAAGTATAGGAATGAGAGAATCACCTCTCCATTGTAGTAGCTCCACAAAAAGTTCTTCTAGATCCTCAGATTTTCCACTTGCAAGCCTACTGAGCTGATGTCGTACTTCATCCATTGAAAATGTCACCCGTAGTCCTTCACTTTGTAGCATACATGGTGCATGTGGAGAGAAGTAAAGTTGCTCAACGTAGTACATCAAAGCTGAAGGATCAAGACTTGATGAACTTGGTCGAGATGCTAAACGTCTCCAAAAAGCTTTGGGATTCTTCTGAAAATCAAAAGCAAGTTCCAAGCCTTTCTTTTCAAGAAAGCTCTCTTCTTACGTTTGATCAACTGCTTGTACAAGGTTGAATGAATGAATGAATGAATGAGTCACAAGTCACAAGTCTTGTCTAGAGCTTGTCACAAGTCACAAGCCTTGTCTCGAGCCTTGTCACAAGCCTTGTCTAGAGCTTTTAACCGAGCAAGTTTGCACTCTTCATCAAACCAGCCATTGCAAGGGTTACCTTTGAGCTTTCTGCTTGAGTGTTGAGAGAAAAACCGAGTTGTAATTTTATTCAAGACATCCGTCAATTGTGTATCTCGTTGCTCAAGATTGTGGCTTCATTGTGTAATAGCTATCAAATTCTCTAGAGCATTTTGATAAAGATGTCTTTTCCGGTGATCAAGACGAAGTCTAGAAGTAGTGTTGCTCTCATCAAAACCTTTCAACTTGTAAGATGCAAATGAGCTAGACAAGGATAGTGAGCACAGTAGGGGAGTGTGATCAGATTCAGGTTGTAGATCCAAAACTTCAAATGCTGAAATGAGTGAACTATCAAGAGATGAGGAGAGGAGGTAGTCTACTATGTTTGATCCAGAGATAGAAACGTATGTTTTCATGTTAGAGCTAGGAAAACAAGATGTACCGTTCAAAATTTTCAAACTATAGATTGCTCCAAAAGTCAAGAAGTGTTCTTTCATGTCATTGATGGATGTATCTAAGGAGGCACGGGACCATGTAGGATCATCATCTTCTTCAAGAATAGGGGAGTGGTGAAGAGCATAGAATTGTGTGAATTGGCAAGTGTGAACTCTAGCATTGAAATCACCCCACAAAGACCTTGCCCTTCTCTTGATATCTCAAAACATCAACAGAAAGACGATGGAAAGGTTGGCTCATGCTACATGCTCTAGTCTGATAGATAGACATGTTCAAAGATGCAAAATAGCAGATTGCGATATGAATGAATGAATGAATGAATGAATATCAAGCCCGGAAGACCCAAAGAGTCAAAAGGCAGAAAAAAATACAATACAAAGTCAACATGTGAGCCTAGGAAACCCTAGGAGATATAACATGCAGATCTACTTTCTCCACCAACTCGAATCTAATGATATTGTCCATCCACATCCTGAAGAACCACTTCAACAAGCTGTGCATATAAGATCTGATGTAAGTTGCAATACCTCCAAAACCACGTCCTTTATGTTGCTTGCGCTTGTTCCAAATAGAGCCGATCAAAGTAAGACCATCCAACTCATGTACATTGTTTCTTTCATGTTCTCATGTCTCTACCAAGTTGATGATATCAGCCTTGTTCTAAATTGGTAAAGCGCTTGTGTATTTTGACTTAGTAAGCCCATGAATGTTCCATATCATAACTCTAAGGGTCGAAAATTGCTATTCCCCCCACTCCCCTATCCTTGAAGAAGATGATGACCTTACATGGTCCCGTGCCTCCTTAGATACATCCATCAATGATATGAAAGAACACTTCTTGACTTTTGGAGCAATCTATAGTTTGAGAATTTTGCAATAAGATCTGACGTAAGTTGCAATTGCAACATTGAGACAAATCTTGTTTCGATCTGAGGAGAATTGAGGTGTTGAGGTGTGCTCTTAGTTCGCCTATTTGTGAAACTAGTTCTTCGGTGATGATGGAGGAGATTAAACAACTCCTTCATAAGGTGTTGGCAGCGGTGAAAGAAGTATCGGCTGAAGTAGCAGTTCTGCATCGAGAGCTCATAGCACATAAGAGTGAACTTGTTTCTGTTGTGTGTGATGTTCATGTTTTGAAGAACATGCAAAATGTTGTTGCTACAACTACCAAAGAGATTTCCTCTACACTCTCAACATCTGCTGTTTCTGCTGAGGAGAAATCTGCGTTGGTAAATGATAATCCCAAAGAAGTAGTGGAGAAGTTGGAGATGAAGATGAAATCTTATGCTGAAGCTACCAAGGCGGCTCAATCTCTCTTTTTCAAGAGCAAGAGAATGAATAAATGAATGAATGAATGAATGAATATCAAGCCCGGAAGACCCAAAGAGTCAAAAGGCAGAAAAAAATACAATACAAAGTCAACATGTGAGCCTAGGAAACCCTAGGAGATCGTATCAATGCAAAAGAGCATTGGTACGACAAGAAACTATATCTCTAATATAAAGCCCTAGTGGGAGAGCTGACATCTGTAAAAGTGTAAAGAAATCACTAGCAACTATCTTATGTCTACATCTAATCTCATCATACAAGGGACATACAATGAATACATGATCCTCATCCTCTATCTGATCTAAATCACAAAGTCTACAAAGCCGTTCACTCCTAACAATGTTTAGCCAACGTCCTTCCTCAATGCCAAGTCTATGAGAGCTAGTGCGGTGCTGAGCGATGATATGTCGAAGAGAGATTGAAATAGGTGCCCGGAGGTACTCTTGTTCACAATACACCAACATGGGGTTGACATGCTGCTGATAGTAAGCCATCTTGGTCTTGGGTTGAGACCATATAGCATGTAAAAACCTTTTCTGAATCATCTCCCGAAGAGCAATAGGTGGAAGGTCAAAATCACGCTAAAAAATGTTCCATCTTCCACACCAAGCCACCACATCAGCATACCAACCAAATGAGAATGTAGCTCTTAGAGCTTGACAAGGTAATCTCGTCTCTCCAAGAGATCTCACTCTTGAGACATAAATGATAGTCAAGTAAAGAGCTTCTGCTTCCACGGATAAGCAACGAGATTCAGCAAGGAGCATAGCATATGGTGTTTGGCATCTTACACCAAGCTCCACTTGTAAGAACACTTTTTGAACCTTCTCGATACGTTCCCAAGCTCCTTTCCTTGCACCAGGCCCCCACACTTGAACACCATAAAGTATCACAGGCAAAACCAAACTCCTGAAGAGAAACTTTCTCAAATCCCATGCTAAGAGATGAGCACGTTGTCGAGTTGAGAGTCTTTCTTGGGGAGGGCGGACCTCCTGACTGTGATCGATCAGAGAAAAATGACCAGAAAAGAAAATAGGTTGCTGCTGACGATGTGATCTCAAAACACTGCTCCTTGTGCTCACCAATTACAAAAACAAGCACTCAAAAACACCCTGGGTACACACATAGGTCTCTCAAGATTCAATTAACTTTATTACAGTGTCGTCTGTACCACCAATTTCTCCAACTGTACAGAAAATCTCTCTCTTCCTCTCCTGCGCACCTGTCTTCACCCGTCAAGCCAAAAGTCTACCCAGTACGTCTCAATCTGAACCTAATAGAGAAATTCGGACCCCTGAATCTTATTCCTCTCCTTGCCCCAACTGAAACTCTCAGAAATCTGATCCAACGTCGATCAAAAGTCCCCTGTAGATTTCCAAACGATCTCTCAATAGAACTGTCTCCTGAGAGTAATTTCTCCCCAGAATAGTTTATTTAAACAATGTCCAAGCCTAAAACTCATGCCTCTCTCTCTTACGATGCTCTCCCAATTCAATCTGCTAGCAATTTGATCTTCCCCCAGCTTCTTAGCTTCTCCTGCGTATTCCGCTTCTGCCCTCTCAGAAAACCTTCCTTTTCCCAAAAAAACTGTCCCCCGATCCCAAGTCGCCGCAGGTATTTTACCTAAAAGTTAAGGCCCCAGCTTAAGCTGCCCCCCCTGCTGTCCTTATAAGCGCAGTCACTTATCAGAAGCAGGGCCTTAGCTAAGCTGCCCCCCTCTTAACTCTAATTCTCCTCCTTCCGCCTCCGCTGTAATCTTCCGCTTCAAGCTTCTGTTGTAATCTTCCGCTTCCGCTGTAGTTTTCCGCTTCCGCTGTAATATTCCGCTTCAAGCTTCCGCGGTAATCTTCCGCTTCCGCTGTAGTTTTCCGCTTCTGCTGTAATCTTCTGCTTCAAGCTTCCGCGGTAATCTTCCGCTTTCGCTGTAGTTTTCCGCTTCCACTGTAATATTCCGCTTCAAGCTTCCGCGGTAATCTTCCGCTTCCGCTGTAGTTTTCCGCTTCAAGCTTCCGCGGTAATCTTCCGCTTCCGCTGTAGTTTTCCGCTTCCGCTGTAATCTTCCGCTTCAAGCTTCCGCGGTAATCTTCCGCTTCAGTTTTCCGTTGTAACCTTCCGCTTCCACTGTAATCGTTCGCTTTAATTTTAAGGCCCCATCTAAAGCTGTTCCTCTGCTGTCCTTATGCGTACATAATAATCAGCAAAAGTTTCCCGTGCCCTCGATGCCATCTTGATGCCACCCTGAATATACTACAAGCCATCCAATGTAGGCCGAAGCCCCAACACTTATGAGGCTGCCCCACAGGGCTCACAGCCCCCCCATATGCGCACCAGGTATCTCCCATAGTATATTCAGGATGGCATGCGGAGGCTTAGGCCAGGAAGCCCACGATTAAGGGAGATACCGGTCTCCCGCCCCTAGATATGCAGGACGTGGCTGCACACTTCCAGGAGGCCAACATGCCGGAATAGGAACCAGAGGCCAGGGGGGATTGATCCTGAGACCACTTCCCTCCTAGGCAGGCGCCCTATCACTGGGATGGCCTTTGGTTCCGTTCAAGAAGGTAAAAACTTTTGTACATATGTTTACCTGAAGAAATTTTTCTGTAAGATCTTTACTAGTCTTTCCTACACTAACTTCTCTATACAACTCCGTTTTTAATGAACAAGGAGTCAAAACTATAGTATTTGTGAACACCTACACGCTCACGCTATCCGATTCTGAGTTCGAGTCACGAACCAGAATCGACAGATTTCTCTCTTTCACATATTTCACAGCCTAAAACTCGTACTAACTATTGCTTAAAACACTTTCTGTCAAAACTAGAAGCATGAGGTCGCTCTCCTCGTCGAGCTTTGCATTCTGGTGTCTCTCGACTCCTTTAGGGGTGATATTCTAACCCAAGCTTGGGGGCAGCTTGTCAAGCATAGCCCCAGCTTAGCTCCCGCCTAGCTTGTTAAGCTGCAGGGCAGCTTCCTTTACACAATATAGAAAAAAATCTCTCTGCAATACTTTTCACTGTATAGACCTATGTACAATACGACATTCACCCCCTCCAAACCTGCACATCCTCTGGTATGTGCCAATCCGTCACCGATCCTCGTGGTCCTCCGAATCGTCCTCGCTCTCTTCGACCGTCTCAGAAAAGTCTTCATTTGCTCCTGTCTGCTCTGAACCTAAGAACTCAGCTAGCTCCACAGTCTCCCCTCTCTTCTTGAATAACTTCACTCGTTTCCCTGCAACTGGAAGCCTTAAAGGCATGCCATCTAGCTCTTGCAAGGAATAGGTAGCATTCTGATGTACATCAGAGACAAGGTACGGGCCAAACCACCTTCTCGAAAACTTTCAAATTGTAGAGTGTTGGTTCTCCAATGTACTGTCGTATACCAACACCCAGTCTCCAACTTGTATCGGGTTTGGTCGAAGTCTATGAGTCTTATCAAACCTCTCCTTGTTCCCAAGTCGAGCCGCCTTCAGCCGTTGCTGCGCTTCAGCGAGATCCTCCTCTCTGCATTCTAGCTGTCTGATTCGCAGTGAGAGAAGCTGCACACGGTTCACATTGTCCTCCCATGACAAGATAGCCCAGGTAGGAAAGTCCTCTTCTGCTGGCATCATCGGTTTCTGTCCTAGCATTAACTCAACAGGCATGTACCCTGTAGTAGAACAATGAGTTGTTCTATCTGCCCATAAAGCAAAAGGGAGTAACCTAGGCCACTCTCTATGCTTACCATCACATGCTTTCACCAAAGCCTGAACTATTGATGGATGTCCTCGTTCGCTCTTGCCAATCCCCTCTGGATTCATCGCAGTAGTAAGCTTGAGCTTCACACCATATCGAGCAAAAAACTCTTTCGCTTCCGTACCACGTAGTTCTCCCCTATCTGCACGTAACCTTCCTACAGACCCATATCTACAAATAATATCTTCAAGAACAAACTTACATATCCCCTCTGTGGTCTTCGTCCTCAAGGCTCGCCCTTCTACAAAGTTGGAGAGATCCTCACGAGCCAGAACCAAATATCGCATGCCTCATAACCCCAGAGGCATTACCACCAAGTCGAGAACCCACTGGAAGTGAATGCAAGGCGGATAAGTTGGCACGAGACCGTCCCTATACCGGATCTTTGAGTAGAACTGACAATGCAAGCAAGAACTGACGTAGTTCATCACATCCTGATACAGACCTTTCCACCAATATCTTTCCTTCAGCTTGACGTAGGTAGCCCAAATCCCTCGATGTCCGGCCCATAAGGTATCATGGAACTCTTTCATTAGTTGCCGCTTAGTCTGCAGATCGTCCACTACTCGTATGAACATTCCATCTCTCCTCTGTGGCCGTCTCCAAAGATACCCATCATGCAGAAGATAGTTGTAAGCTTGTTTCCTTATCTCTCTGAACTCTACTTTACTCCATCTCTCTTGCCTCTCCAACAAGCTCAGATAATACCCTATGTCACGAAGTCTACCTGTGTAAAGCTCCTCTCTAAACATCAACGGCTCCAAGTTCGTAGCCCGTCGATTAACCTGACACTGAGCATCCTTTCTCTCCTCTTCCTCAGCTTCTGAAATCATGACATCCTCGTCTACAAATCGAGCTCTTGATAACATGTCTGCGACCATATTCTCCTTTCCTTTTATATGCTTCAGCTCTGGATTCAAACTTCTAATATAGGCAATCCAACGTAACATCGCTATGTCTGGCGTGCTACAGTTGGATATCATGCCTAGTAGAGGTAGACAATCTGTCTCTAGGACTACATGAGCACCAATCAGAAACTCACGGTCTGTCTTCATCGCTGTCACCGCTCCCCACAATTCACGCTTCACCTGAGGATAATCTCGTTGCCTGTCTGTCAAGATCCTAGCTCCAAACCTAGAGGTAAACCGCATACCATCCCCATCATCTTGACCTATTGCCCAGCCAATCGTCTTTGGACTAGTATCTACTGTGACCATGACAGGTCTCCTACATCCGTAGTCTACTCTTCTTAGAACAGGTGGAGACTGTAGAGCCTCCTTCAGCCTATTCATAGCTTCTCGATGGACTGAGGTCCATACAAACCTCTTACCCTTCCTCAATAATGCATACAAAGGCTCAGCAACATGAGCATAATGAGGAATGGATAAGCGATAAAATACACAAGCACCTAGAAAGCGTCGAACCTCCGTGATGTTCTTACAGTCTGCCATCCTAGCTATAGCTTCAACCTTCTCGGGGTTTGGTCGCCTTCCAAAAGCACCACACAGATGTCCAACCACTAAAATCTCAGACACACCAAACTTGGACTTAGCTCCTGACAGGGTGAGATGCACCTCCTCCAGTCGAGTCAAGATACCTTCTACATCCCTGATATGATCTGCAACAAACCTCCTACATCCATTCGCAAGTACTGCTCCATCCTTATCTTCAACCGCGCAACCTTTTATAGGAATATCATCTAGAAACGGAATGGTAACATCAGGCACAAACTCCCTTAGTACCTTATGCATCGCATTCTGCATATGAGCCACCGAGTTTGTCGCTCCTTGTGGAAGAGTACACATCCGCATCAACCCCAGGGGCGTACGCATAGTAGTTAAATCTCTACTCTCCACAGCCAGCTGGAACTGATCATAACCAGAATATAGATCTCCTATCGAATAAATAGCTCTCCTTGCAAATACCTCTGCTACCTCTTCAATCACAGGACCCGTCCCAACGTTACGTATGGTTACGTTATTCGCAGGCTGTAAGTCTTGAATAAAACGCAAAGCTCCTGACTTCTTGGGTACAGTGAACCACCTGCTAGAATATGGCCCCATAGACGGCTCAAGTATCCCCATCTGTACCTTCTCTTTCAACAACTCGATGAGCTTAGGCAACAAAGCACGAGGAACTGGGATCGGTTTCAAGTCCCAAGGCACATGAGGGATTGTGAATATAACCATAGGCGCTATAACCTTTGGGTCCACACAACCTATCTCCTCTGCTGAAAAAGAGAATGCTTTACCATGCTTCACTATCATCTGCTCAAACACGGTCTTCTCGTCCTCAGTCAAGAAATCACCCCCTCCTATCTGGAGCTCCTTCAATGTCTTCTCAGTAAACTGGTGTCCTACTCGTCTATGATCACGCAATATAGGCTCAGTCCCCACTAACTGTACTTGCTGTTGGGAGTTAGCAGGTAGCTGAGCTGCTACCGGTCTTACCTTTCTCAGTACAGATTTGTACTTCGCATGGACATCTGCTTCTTGAGGGAGTGCACACCAACAACTTGCTTCTCTCCCTTCATTATTCTGCATCGGATGAGGAAAGAACTGCATGTATGTAGCAATCTCCTCATATATGCATCGAGAGTGGATAGGGATCACCGCCACACTATTTTTCCCTTCCATCAATCTACTCACATTGTCTAACCAACCAATAACTGACTGTACAGACATAAACTCTTCAAACAAGCCAGAAACTACTTCGTCTTCAGGTAGAACTCCTAGACGCCACAACTCTGATACCTGGTTCACCATCCATCTTTTTGTATTTTTCTCCATATCTTCAACTCTTGTAAATCGACTCCACCCATCTGCCTCAAACATCATCAATCCAGACTGCCAACTCTGTACACCACACTTGTCTCCAGACCTCTGTACATGTCTCGCTTCCAACTCTGACGGGACCTCAACAGTAGGTTCTACACCCCTGTCTTCCCGCTCTACAGGAGTGGACTGTGAAAACCCTTACATCTCTTCGTCTGAGAATCTCTAAGGGTTTGTCGGTTCCGTTCATGTCTTGAACGAACCGTTAAAAACTGTACTGAGTACTTGTCATCAGGACTCCGAACTCTGGCATAATGAGACCCATCGTTCATCACCTTTGTCTCCATTCGAACAGCGGTGATGTATGGTTGGCCCAGTATGACAGGATAGGAGGCAGACGACTGTACAAAGAAATGCTGATCAACCTCTACATCTCCAATCTTCACACGCATATTAGGACAAGCTCCGTATAACTCACCCTTCTGATTATTTGCTGCACGGAGTATCCAACCATGATTCCTTTCGATTGGCCACTGCCCCTTCTCATACACCTCCTTGGAAATGATGTTGATCTCCGACCCGTGATCCACAAGTGCAGGTACTGGCTCAGAAAGTCCCCCAAGTCGAACCTACGTCTCTGTTGTCGCTCTTGCCCAGTGCTTCTCCTTGAAATCGCTGTCTGCGCCTGACCTTTCCTCTTCAAACTCCTCATCTTCATTCTCAATAACAGCAGGACCAGCAACCCATGCCTCATACTTATCATCTCTGAACTGATCAACACCAATAGCATCTACTGCTCCAACCATCTGACTACTTACTTGTTCAGTCAATATCTGTCTCTTTCTCTTCATGATGTCTATATCAACTCATGAAACTCTCTCTTTGCGATACCAAGCACTTCACGAAGAGTAAACTCAACTCTAGCATCCAAAATGCGTTGCTCCAAAACAGCACGCAAGTCTGTTGTTGTTTCGATGTCTGCCGCTAACTTGTAAGCTGGAGCTTTCCCCTTTTCCTGTGCTGTAAACCTTTTCCCCCGCACTCTATCCGCAGCAGTAGGCTCCTGTGGTAAATCATGTACACCTTCCATAGGGTCTACTGTAGGTGGTGGGGCTGTAGAGGTAGAAGGTATATCCTCTGCAGCAGGAAATCTACCAGCTGGTACAGTTGGTGATGGTTCTGCTGCTCTCCTCCTCGTAACCCTCCTACGGTCACTGTCCTCTGGTACCCCTGCATCTAAATCAGAAGCATCCCGTCTTCTCTTGTCTTCCACCATGGCATCCTGTTCACCACTTGTCTCTAAAAACGCTCGAATAGAAATTGCATCTACTGGGTCCCTCCATCCAGTAGCTCTCCTAATGCTTTCTGCACCTCTCTTCATCATTTCAACTGAAACCTCATTAGCCTGCTCAACCATAGTTGGATTAGAGCGCACCTCAACCTTCCCAGTATACACATCAGCCTCTGCAGAACCCGCAGTCATCGCTGTAGTATTCACGCCAGTAAGTGCTGGAAGAGAACTCCTCATTCCTCCTCTCCCAAAATATGTGTTCAGAGGCTGCCCCGTGGCAGTTAAATACAACCTGTTATTCTGATAGTTGACTACGCCCTCTCGCAAGGCAACCGCCAAGTCTTGACAGTCTCCTCTGAGATGATCTGGACTGTCGCACCAAATACATCTCCTTGTAAAGGTTCCTCCTACAGGTCGAGCACCTGGCGCAACTGGTCGTTGGTCTCTCTCGGAGATCAAGTCTCAAGTCTCAGGAGACAGATCCACCTCCAGACACAACAGATAGGAGAATACTGAACTCACGATGCTTTATTTCTCTTCCAAGCACACCCAATAGTCCTCCACATATATCAATTTACAACCTATCTCTACTCAGCTCCTTACGTTGATCACCGCAGATGCAAAACGGCCAATTCCCACTCAACTGGTCTTTTCTCCAGCAGATTTCTCTCCAGAACCTTCAACTGATGAAGATCTGAAACTCCAACGCCTTGTATCCCCTCCAACGACAGCTTCAACACTGAAATTTCTCAGAAAAACCTGACCTTCTCAGTCTCAGTCCTCCTCCTCCGTTCAAATAATGCTCTCTTTCCACCAGATTCACCTCAACTCAAGCCTAATAGGTGAAATTCGGACACCAAACTCTTAATCTCCTCTCTGCGTCAACCTCTCAACTGAAAATTATCAAGAATTTAATCCAACGTCACTCAAGAGTCCCTTGCAGATTATCAAAACGATCTCCTGAATAAAACTGCCTCCTGTCCGATGAGAAGAAATTCTGCCTCCAAACTGCTCTCAGTCCCCCAAATACTTGTCCGTCCCTCTGTCACGATCACCCAAATCCTCAATTCAGTTCTCTCCGGAAAAATTGATCTCCCTCAGCCTTCAAGCTTCCCCTTGCGCTTCAGCTCCCAGCTCTCTGTAAAAAAAATCTCCTCAGAAAAGTGTCCCCCCGATCTTCAGCTGTCGCAGGTACTTGACCTAAAGGCTAAGGGCCCAGCTTAAGCTGCCCCCTGCTGTCCTTATAAGCACAGTCGCTTATCACAAGCAGGCCCCCAGCTTAAGCTGCCCCCCTACTGTCCTTACGTACAAAACTCTTCTTTCAGAACTGACTCTTTTTTAAATAAAAGTACACAGCTACCTCTGTAAAGCAGACTCCTTCACTGTAAAACATCACACTGCTTCCTTCGCCATTGCTAAACCGACTCGATGGATAAATAACAGATTGACAAAAGTTTCCCGTGCCCTTGATGCCATCTTGATGCCACCCTGAATATACTACAAGCCATCCAATGTAGGCCGAAGCCCTAACACTTATGGGGCTGCCCCACATGGCTTACAACCCCCCCATATGCGCACCAGGTATCTCCCATAGTATATTCAGGATGGCATGCGGAGGCTTAGGCCAGGAAGCCCACGATTAAGGGAGATATCGGTCTCCCGCCCCTAGATATGCAGGACATGGCTGCACACCCAACATAGACTCCCATCCGGGAGGCCAACATGCCGGAATAGAAACCAGAGGCCAGGAGGGATTGATCCTGAGACCACTTCCCTCCTAGGCAGGCGCCCTATCACTGGGATGGCCTTTGGTTCCGTTCAAAACAGTAAAATTCTCTGTACAAATGCTTTTACTAAGAAATTTCTCTGTAAAGTCTTTACTAGCCTTTCCTACGCTAACTTCACTATACAACTCCGTTTTTAATGAATAAAGAGTCAAAATTATAGTACTTGTGAACACCTACACGCTCCCGCTATCAGATTCTGAGTTTGAGCCACGAGCTAAAATCGACAGATTTCCCTCTTTCATACATTTCTCAGTCTAAAACCCGCACTAACTACTGCTTAAAACACTTTCTGTCGAAACTAGAAGCACGAAGTCGCTCTTCTCGCCGAGCTCTGCATTCTAATGCTCTTCGACCTCTTTCAATGTGATATTTCAGTCTAAGCTAGGGGGCAGCTTGTCAAGCATGGCCCCAGCTTAGCTCCTGCCCAGCTTGATAAGCTAGGGTGCAGCTTCTCGAACAAACGCAGGCCGAGTGTCTTCTGAAGTTCCATTTCCGCACCTTGAAACGTCATGCACTACGACATTCATCCCCTCCAAACCTGCACATCCTCCGGTATGTGCCAACTTTTTCAGTAGTCTCCAAGGTTCTCTAAATCGTCGTCGTCTTCTTCAACGTCCCCTTTGTCTTCTTCGGATAGCAGATCTGTTTTGGCATCCATCATCTGATCTGACTCTAGAAATTCACCTAGCTCAACGGATCCTCCCCTTCTTCTGAACAACTTGATCCGCTTGCCAGCAACAGGAAGTCTTAGATGTGTACCATCAAGCTCCTTTAAAGAATAAGTAGCATTCTGATACACTTCTAAGACAACATACGGACCAAACCACCTCCTAGAAAATTTCCGAACTGTAGAGTGCTGATTCTCTAATGTGCTGTCATACACCAAAACCCAATCTCAAGCATGTATGGGCTTCGGCCGGAGTTTATGGGTCTTGTCAAACCTGTCTTTGTTCTTGAGACGGGCCTCTTTCAGCTTCTGTTGTGCCTCTATAAGATCCTCCTCCCTATGTTCTAACTGTCTGATTCGAAGTGTCAGAAGTTGTACACGATCCATTTCTTCCTCCCATGGTAAAGTAGCCCATGTAGGAAAGTCCTCTTCTGCTGGCATAATCGGCTTCTGACCCAGCATCAGTTCAGTGGGCATGTACCCAGTAGTAGTGCAATGAGTCGACCTGTCAGCCCACAGAGCAAAAGGAAGCAACCTAGGCCACTGTCTATGCCTACCATCACATGCCTTTACCAGAGCTTGAACAATCGACGGATGCCCTCTCTCGCTCTTACCAATCCCTTCCGGATTCATAGCAGTAGTGAGTTTTAGTTTCACTCCGTGTTGGGCGAAGAACTCCTTTGCTTCCGTACCACGCAACTCTCCTCTGTCTGCACGCAATCTTCCTATAGATCCGTACCTACAGATAATATCTTCAAGAACAAACCTACATATTCCTTCTGTGGTCTTCGTCCTCAGGGCTCGTCCTTCCACAAAATTGGAGAGGTCTTCTCGAGCCAACACCAAGTACCTCATACCCCATAACCCAGGAGGCATTGCTACTAAATCAAGAACCCATTGAAAATGGATACTGGGCGGATAAGTTGGTACCAGGCCATCCCTGTAACGTACCTTTGAATAAAATTGACAGTGTAGGCATGAGCTTACAAAGTCCACCACATCCTTATAAAGTCCTCTCCACCAATATCTCTCCTTCAGTTTTGTATAGGTAGCCCAAGCTCCTCGATGTCCGGCCCACAAGGTGTCATGAAACTCCTTCATCAACCGTTGCTTGGTCTGCTGATCGTCTATAACTCGCAAAAGCATTCCATCTCTTCTCTTTGGACGTTTCCAAAGATATCCATCTCGCAACAAGTAATCGTATGCCTTCCTCTTTATCTCTCTGAACTCTACATCACTCAAACCCTCATGTCTGTTCAAAGAACTCAGATAAAGTCCAATGTCACGTAACCTTCCCGTGTAGAACTCCTCTTTGAATGGCAGTGGCTCCAAATCCGAAGTTTGCTGACTACACCAAACATCTCTCTTCTCTTCATTCTCCACCTCTGCAAACATCTCATCCTCATCTGTGTAGCGAGCCCTAGACAGCATGTCTGCAACTGGATTCTCTTTCCCGGCAATGTGTTTCAGCTCAGGGTTCAAACTCCGGATGTAAGCAATCCATCTCAACATTGCTATGTCTGGAGTACTGCAGTTTGCTATCATACCGAGCAAGGGCAAACAATCTATTTCTAAAATTACATGAGCACCTATCAAGAACTCCCGATCTACCTTCATAGCAGTAACAGCTCCCCATAGCTCACGCTTTACTTGAGGATAGTTACGTTGTCTGTCTGTCAAAATCCGGGCTCCAAATCTAGAAACAAACCGCACACCATCTGCATCTTCTTGACCAACTGCCCATCCAATCGCCTTTGGACTCGTGTCTACAGTTAGTATCACAGGTCTTCCTCTCTGATAGTTAAGTCTCCTTAGTATGGGTGGAGACTTCAGAATCTCCTTCAGCCGTTCCATTGTCTCATGATGTTCTTGCCGCCAAGTAAACCTCTTCCCTTTTCTCAGAAGCGCATACAAAGGCTCGGCAATGTGTGCATAATGAGGAATACTCACACGAAAGAACACACAAGCTCCCAAAAAACGTCGAATCTCAGTGATATTCGTACAGTCTGCTATCCTTGCTATAGCATCTACCTTCTCTGGGTTCTGTCTTCTTCCAAATGTGCCACACAAATGACCAACCACCATAACCTCTGACATCCCAAAACGAGACTTAGTACCTGATAGAGTGAGGTGTACCTCCTCCAGACGTGTTAGAATCCTACTCACGTCATGAATATGATCAGCAATAAACTTCCTGCAACCATTGGAAGTCACAGTCTCATCTTTGTCTTCCACCGGACAGCCCTTCATGGGAATGTCATCCAGAAATGGGATAGTGATCTCAGGTACAAATTCTCGCAACACCTTATGCATCGCATTCTGCATATGTGCTACAGAGTTTGTAGCTCCCTGAGGAAGAGTGCACATCCGCATCAATCCCAAGGGCGTGCGCATGGTAGTCAAGTCTCTACTCTCCAAGGCAAGTTGAAACTGATCATAACCCGAAAACAAATCTCCAATAGAATAGACAGACCTCCCAGCAAACGCCTCAGCTACCTCATCAACCACAGGTCCCGTTCCCACGTTCCGAATCGTGATGTTGTTGGCAGGCTGCAAGTCTTGGATAAAATGCAAAGCTCCTGACTTCTTAGGCACCGTGAACCATCGACTGGAATACGGAGCCATGGAAGGCTCGAGGATACTCATCTGCATCTTCTCCTTCAGTAGCTCAATGAGCTTTGGCAGCAAGGCACGAGGGACTGGAATCGGCTTCAAGTCCCAAGGCACATGAGGTACAGTGAAGATAACCATCGGAGCTATCACATTAGGATCCACACAACCAATCTCTTCAGCTGAAAAAGAAAATGCTCTACCATGACTGACAATCATCTGTTCAAAAATCTTCTTCTCTACTTCAGTCAAGAAATCACCCCCTCCTATCTGGAGTTGTTCGAGTGTTTCCTGAGTAAACTGATGCTCTATTCGTCCAGGATTTCTGAGTACAGGCTCAGTGGCGGCTGACTCCATCTGCTGTTGCGAATCAACAGGCAATTGGGTCGCCACAGGCTTCACCTTCCTTGCTACAGCTTTATATTTGGCGTGTACTTCTGCTTCCTGACGAGAGCCGCACCAGCAGACTGCATCCTTCCATTCATTCTCCAGTCTCGGATGAGGACGATATCGCAAGTACGAGACAATCTCCTCATAGACTTCAAGAGAATGGATGGGGATCACCACCCTACCTCCCAACTGTTCTTCCATCTTACCCACTTCATCTAGCCAACGAACAAAAGATTGTACACCGATAAACTCTTGATATACACCAGAAATCATTTCATTTTCTTCCAGAGCTCCTATACAGCGCAGATCAGTTATACGTTTCTCCACCTGCCTCCTACTCCTTTCAGTAAGATCTTCTACTCTTGTAAATTCACTCCAATCCTCACAACTCAAACTCAACAAACCAGATCTCCAACTTGGTACTCTATATACATTCTCAGAACCTCGAGCAGCCTCCTCATTAGTCTCTTGTGATCCCTTGGGCTGCTCAAGCGGGATCATAGTAGTCTTTGATCCTTCACTCTTGTCTTCTCGCTCTACAAGAGTGGGTTCTAAAAACCCTTACCTCTACAAATAGGGGAGTCCCTCAAGGTCTGTCTGTTTCGCTCGTGGTTTGACCGAACAGTCAGAAATTGAACAGAATGTTTGTCATCAGGACTACGGATCCTAGCAAAGTGTGACCCATCGTCCATCACTTTGGTCTCCATGCGCTCTGCAGTGATATAGGGTTGACCAAGAATGACTGGATACGAAGCAGAAGATTGCACAAAAAAGTGCTGATCTACTTCTACATCACCTATCCTCACTCTCACGTTAGGACAAGCTCCATACAACTCTCCCTTCTGGTTGTTAGCAGCACGCAGCACCCATCCATGATTCAGCTCGATAGGCCACAGTCTTCTCTCATATATCTCTCGTGACATGATATTGATTTCTGACCCGTGGTCAACTAAAGCAGCAATAGGTTCAGGCAAACTCCCAAGACGTACCCGTGTCGCAGTTGTAGCACGAGCCCAATGCCTCTTCTTGAAGTCACTGTCAACCGTTGGACTCTCTCCATCAGCTTCATCATCATCAGCTTCAATAGTGCTAGTTCCAGCAACTAATGCCTCCTGCTGGTACCTCTTGTCTCCAGTCTCCTGAAAATGCACCTTCCCAAACTCCACATCATTTACAGAAGCCCCTATCACATCTATCATTTGGCTCTCTACCTGCTCAGATATGACTTGCCTCTTTCGCTTGATGACATCAATAATCAGCTCATGAAACTCTCTCTTTGCGATACCAAGAACTTCTCGAAGCGAAAACTCAACCCGTGCATCTAATATCCTCTGCTCCAGAATGCTTTTAAGATCGGTGGAGGTCTCAATATCTGCAGCCAGCTTGTAAGCAGGCCCTTTCCCCTTCTCTTGAGCAGTGAACCTTCTGCCAGCAGTCGTTGGTTCCTGCTGTTGTCTCTGTACGTCCTCCATTGGACCTGGAGCAGGTGGTGGAGTCTGTGAGGTAGACGGAACATCCTCTGGAGGAGCTGCACGTCTTCTAGTGACCCTCCGTCCCTGTCCCTCTCTAGTCTCCTCTGGATTCCCAGTTTCAAGCTCAGAGGCATCTCGTCGCCTCTTCTCCTCTACAGAAGCGTCCTGCCAATGAACATGCTTATCTACGTCCAAGAAAGCTTTAATGGACGCTGTATCTACGGGATCTTTCCACCCTGTGACTCTACGGATAGTTTCTGCTCCTCTTTTCAACACCTCAGAAGGAACCTCAGTACTGTTCTTATCAAGAGACCTATCCAGCAAAGTAGGGCTAGAAGAAACTTCAATATGCCCAGCATACACATCAAGATTCATCGGCGGTACTGTTACTGTAGTTACTGTTGCAGTTGCAACGACTTGAGGTAGACTCCTCATACCTCCTCGTCCAAACTGCGTGTTTAATGGCTCTCCGGTAGAAACAAGGTGCAGTCTACCATTTTGATAGCGAACCACACCATCTCGTAGAGCAGCTGTAAGCTCTTGGCAATCTCCTCGAAGATGATCTGGACTGTCACACCAGATACACCTACGGATAGGAGCACCCCTGGACGAGCAGCACCAGGCGTTGGTGGGAGCTCCCTATGTAAACCAGCCAGCTCTACTTTCAATTCACGCATCTGTCGGATCAACTCCTCAATTTGATTGTGCTGACCCTGGTTCTCAACCACCCTCTGAACAGGTACCCTCTGTGCAGGAACTGGCACAACTGGCACTGGAGGCGCTTCTACAGGAATAACAGGTCTAGGAGCAAGAGCCGGGGGCTGTTGTACCTGAGGAGCATAAGGTTGATGGATCACCTCTGCAAGCGGTCGTCCTCCTACGGCCACTCTCCCTCGCCGCTGTCTTGTTAAAACGGCCACAGCATCTTCCACTCTTCCCCAATCCATAGTAACACCTCCTTCAGCTGATCGATATGCTAACATGAAGCATAATCGATCTGCTGTAGCCTCATCGGTGGCTTGCAAGAAGAGCTCTGTCCTTCTAGCATCCAAAGTTATCCGTTCGAGCGTCGAAAGCTGTCGGTATCTTCGATCGAACTCTCTTAGCAACTCATTCAACCCCATCCTATGGCCAGGTTGCTGCTCAATCCAATCCAAAAAAGTCCTCCTAGTAACTCTCTCAGAATCCTCCTCCAGGAATTCCTCTCGGAGAGCTCGCTCAAAACTTGCCCAAACCCCAAGATTTCTCCTCTGTACATCTCTGACTTGATCTCTCAACTTAGGAATCACAGCCAACTCAAAACTTCCAATCATCTCTGCATCGGTCACCCTCACAAGCTCCATCTCTCCTCTGTACTCACGAAGATATCTGGAAATATCCCTGCCTTCAAATCTTCCACACCTATTTACAATCGCCTGCAAAGCTTTTGTAGATTTCAACTCACCCCCTCCGATGATCGGATGTTGTTAAACCAAAGCTGCAAGCGTCTTCAGTATCTCAGTAGTATCCAAGCCTGATGCTGCAGTGGCTGCTGAAGACATAGGCGTAGCCGAAGGTGCAGCAGTAGACGTCGATGCAGTAGACGTCGATGCTCCAGCCGTAGAGGCAGTAGCACCACTCCCGCTCTTGCGATCCATCTTCCCTTGTATGCAAATCTCAACCTCAGCAACCTCAACGATTAATCACCCCAAGATGACTCTCAGTGGAAGCACCAGATTTATGTCGAGGAGAGTCCTTCTCAGGAAGGGCGAGCCTTCTGGCTGTGATAGATCGCGAGATAGAAGCAGAGATTGTATACCAAGACAAGAGCCAAGCAAGAGATCGCAACAGCTGGAGACGCTCACAGTGACTATGAACTTGAGGAGCTACTCTCTGCTGCTCTGGTAAGGTTTCTAGCTGTAACACCATCCTACCACGACGTTGCCTAGCAAGGGTAGATACTGCTTCTTCCACTCTCCTCCAATCAGATGTAACTCCCCCTTCAGTCCCTCGATCAGCCAACATGAAACAAAGCCTATCTGCTGTGAACTCATCCAGAGCCCCCAAGAACAACTCCGTCTTCATAGCATCCAGCGTCAACTTCTCTAGACCAGAAAGCTGAGAGTACCTCTTCTCAAACTCACGAATTACCTCATTCAATCCCATGGAACGTCCAGGCTGACGCTCTATCCAGTCCATGAGAGTTCTTCTGGTGACTCTTTCAGAGTCCTCTTCTAGAAATTGTTCTCTCAATGCACGCTCAAACAAAGTCCACCCACCTAGATGTCTTCTCTGTAAATTTCTCACCTTCTCTCTCAGTTCAGGGACAACAGTCAACTCAAAGCTCAGAATTACCTCAACTTCAGGTGCCCTGACCAACTCCATCTCACCCACATACTCCCGTAGGTACCTAGTAACATCTCTTCCATCAAATCGTCCACACCGACCAACAATTGCTTGTAATGCTCTTGTGGACTTCTGCTCAGCTCCCCCAATTGCAGGTTGCTGCTGAATCAAGGCAGCCAACGCCTGAAGAATCTGAGACGTGTCTACAGCAGGCTGTGTTGTTGCTGTTGGAACTGCTGTAGGCCCTCCTTGAGAGCCAATTCCATCTTGACCAAGAGTCCCTTGAACAGGAGCACCTTGAGCAGCAGCTACACCTTGTACGGCAGCACTGTGATCCATCTTCTCAATTCAGTCAATTCTCCAAATCAATCACCCCAATAGCTCTCAGTGGAAGCACCAGATGTCGAGTTGAGAGTCTTTCTTGGGGAGGGCGGACCTCCTGACTGTGATCGATCAGAGAAAAATGACCAGAAAAGAAAATAGGTTGCTGCTGACGATGTGATCTCAAAACACTGCTCCTTGTGCTCACCAATTACAAAAACAAGCACTCAAAAACACCCTGGGTACACACATAGGTCTCTCAAGATTCAATTAACTTTATTACAGTGTCGTCTGCACCACCAATTTCTCCAACTGTACAGAAAATCTCTCTCTTCCTCTCCTGCGCACCTGTCTTCACCCGTCAAGCCAAAAGTCTACCCAGTACGTCTCAATCTGAACCTAATAGAGAAATTTGGACCCCTGAATCTTATTCCTCTCCTTGCCCCAACTGAAACTCTCAGAAATCTGATCCAACGTCGATCAAAAGTCCCCTGTAGATTTCCAAACGATCTCTCAATAGAACTGTCTCCTGAGAGTAATTTCTCCCCAGAATAGTTTATTTAAACAATGTCCAAGCCTAAAACTCATGCCTCTCTCTCTTACGATGCTCTCCCAATTCAATCTGCCAGCAATTTGATCTTCCCCCAGCTTCTTAGCTTCTCCTGCGTATTCCGCTTCCGCCCTCTCAGAAAACCTTCCTTTTCCCAAAAAAACTGTCCCCCGATCCCAAGTCGCCGCAGGTATTTTACCTAAAAGTTAAGGCCCCAGCTTAAGCTGCCCCCCCTGCTGTCCTTATAAGCGCAGTCACTTATCAGAAGCAGGGCCTTAGCTAAGCTGCCCCCCTCTTAACTCTAATTCTCCTCCTTCCGCCTCCGCTGTAATCTTCCGCTTCAAGCTTCTGTTGTAATCTTCCGCTTCCGCTGTAGTTTTCCGCTTCAAGCTTCCGCGGTAATCTTTCGCTTTCGCTGTAGTTTTCCGCTTCCACTGTAATATTCCGCTTCAAGCTTCCGCGGTAATCTTCCGCTTCCGCTGTAGTTTTCCGCTTCAAGCTTCCGCGGTAATCTTCCGCTTCCGCTGTAATATTCCGCTTCAAGCTTCCGCGGTAATCTTCCGCTTCCGCTGTAGTTTTCCGCTTCTGCTGTAATCTTCTGCTTCAAGCTTCCGCGGTAATCTTCCGCTTTCGCTGTAGTTTTCCGCTTCCACTGTAATATTCCGCTTCAAGCTTCCGCGGTAATCTTCCGCTTCCGCTGTAGTTTTCCGCTTCCGCTGTCTAGGAGAGTCCTTCTCAGGAAGGGCGAGCCTTCTGGCTGTGATAGATCGCGAGATAGAAGCAGAGATTGTATACCAAGACAAGAGCCAAGCAAGAGATCGCAACAGCTGGAGACGCTCACAGTGACTATGACTATAGATCACTTACTAATCAACAGATCAAGTCTCAAGTCTCAGGAGACAGATCCACCTTCAGACACAACAGATAGGAGAATACTGAACTCACGATGCTTTATTTCTCTTCCAAGCACACCCAATAGTCCTCCACATATATCAATTTACAACCTATCTCTACTCAGCTCCTTACGTTGATCACCGCAGATGCAAAACGGCCAATTCCCACTCAACTGGTCTTTTCTCCAGCAGATTTCTCTCCAGAACCTTCAACTGATGAAGATCTGAAACTCCAACGCCTTGTATCCCCTCCAACGACAGCTTCAACACTGAAATTTCTCAGAAAAACCTGACCTTCTCAGTCTCAGTCCTCCTCCTCCGCTCAAATAATGCTCTCTTTCCACCAAATTCACCTCAACTCAAGCCTAATAGGTGAAATTCGGACACCAAACTCTTAATCTCCTCTCTGCGTCAACCTCTCAACTGAAAATTATCAAGAATTTAATCCAACGTCACTCAAGAGTCCCTTGCAGATTATCAAAACGATCTCCTGAATAAAACTGCCTCCTGTCCGATGAGAAGAAATTCTGCCTCCAAACTGCTCTCAGTCCCCCAAATACTTGTCCGTCCCTCTGTCACGATCACCCAAATCCTCAATTCAGTTCTCTCCGGAAAAATTGATCTCCCTCAGCCTTCAAGCTTCCCCTTGCGCTTCAGCTCCCAGCTCTCTGTAAAAAAAATCTCCTCAGAAAAGTGTCCCCCCGATCTTCAGCTGTCGCAGGTACTTGACCTAAAGGCTAAGGGCCCAGCTTAAGCTCCCCCCCTGCTGTCCTTATAAGCACAGTCGCTTATCACAAGCAGGCCCCCAGCTTAAGCTGCCCCCCTACTGTCCTTACGTACAAAACTCTTCTTTCAGAACTGACTCTTTTTTAAATAAAAGTACACAGCTACCTCTGTAAAGCAGACTCCTTCACTGTAAAACATCACACTGCTTCCTTCGCCATTGCTAAACCGACTCGATGGATAAATAACAGATTGACAAAAGTTTCCCGTGCCCTTGATGCCATCTTGATGCCACCCTGAATATACTACAAGCCATCCAATGGCCACCCTGAATATACTACAAGCCATCCAATGTAGGCCGAAGCCCTAACACTTATGGGGCTGCCCCACAGGGCTTACAGCCCCCCCATATGCGCACCAGGTATCTCCCATAGTATATTCAAGATGGCATGCGGAGGCTTAGGCCAGGAAGCCCACGATTAAGGGAGATACCGGTCTCCCGCCCCTAGATATGCAGGACATGGCTGCACACCCAACATAGACTCCCATCCGGGAGGTCAACATGCCGGAATAGAAACCAGAGGCCAGGAGGGATTGATCCTGAGACCACTTCCCTCCTAGGCAGGCGCCCTATCACTGGGATGGCCTTTGGTTCCGTTCAAAACAGTAAAATTCTCTGTACAAATGCTTTTACTAAGAAATTTCTCTGTAAAGTCTTTACTAGCCTTTCCTACGCTAACTTCACTATACAACTCCGTTTTTAATGAATAAAGAGTCAAAATTATAGTACTTGTGAACACCTACACGCTCCCGCTATCAGATTCTGAGTTTGAGCCACGAGCTAAAATCGACAGATTTCCCTCTTTCATACATTTCTCAGTCTAAAACCCGCACTAACTACTGCTTAAAACACTTTCTGTCGAAACTGGAAGCACGAAGTCGCTCTTCTCGCCGAGCTCTGCATTCTAATGCTCTTCGACCTCTTTCAATGTGATATTTCAGTCTAAGCTAGGGGGCAGCTTGTCAAGCATGGCCCCAGCTTAGCTCCTGCCCAGCTTGATAAGCTAGGGTGCAGCTTCTCGAACAAACGCAGGCCGAGTGTCTTCTGAAGTTCCATTTCCGCACCTTGAAACGTCATGCACTACGACACCGCTGTAATATTCCGCTTCCGCTGTAATCTTCCGCTTCAAGCTTCCGCGGTAATCTTCCGCTTCCGCTGTAATCTTCCGCTTCAGTTTTCCGTTGTAACCTTCGCTTCCACTGTAATCTTTCGCTTTAATTTTAAGGCCCCATCTAAAGCTGTTCCTCTGCTGTCCTTATGCGTACATAATAATCAGCAAAAGTTTCCCGTGCCCTCGATGCCATCTTGATGCCACCCTGAATATACTAGAAGCCATCCAATGTAGGCTGAAGCCCCAACACTTATGAGGCTGCCCCACAGGGCTCACAGCCCCCCCATATGCGCACCAGGTATCTCCCATAGTATATTCAGGATGGCATGCGGAGGCTTAGGCCAGGAAGCCCACGATTAAGGGAGATACCGGTCTCCCGCCCCTAGATATGCAGGACGTGGCTACATATCCAACATAGACTCCCTTCAAGGAGGCCAACATGCCGGAATAGGAACCAGAGGCCAGGGGGGATTGATCCTGAGACCACTTCCCTCCTAGGCAGGCGCCCTATCACTGGGATGGCCTTTGGTTCCGTTCAAGAAGGTAAAAACTTTTGTACATATGTTTACCTGAAGAAATTTTTCTGTAAGATCTTTACTAGTCTTTCCTACACTAACTTCTCTATACAACTCCGTTTTTAATGAACAAGGAGTCAAAACTATAGTATTTGTGAACACCTACACGCTCACGCTATCCGATTCTGAGTTCAAGTCACGAACCAGAATCGACAGATTTCCCTCTTTCACATATTTCACAGCCTAAAACTCGTACTAACTATTGCTTAAAACACTTTCTGTCAAAACTAGAAGCATGACGCCGCTCTCCTCGTCGAGCTTTGCATTCTGGTGTCTCTCGACTCCTTTAGGGGTGATATTCTAACCCAAGCTTGGGGGCAGCTTGTCAAGCATAGCCCCAGCTTAGCTCCCGCCTAGCTTGTTAAGCTGCAGGGCAGCTTCCTTTACACAATATAGAAAAAAGTCTCTCTGCAATACTTTTCACTGTATAGACCTATGTACAATACGACAACGTCGACAACGATTCAAAAGGGAGTACAAAGCTTTGTAACCAGCTTCAACTCTCTTATGAATGCACAAAGCCCAATTGTAGTTATGAGAGAAGTCAATGCCCAAGTACTTGTAACTCTCCACTTGTTGTAAAACTTGGCCCTTGTAGAGAAAAGAATGGCGCACTTTTGAACCCACCACCATCACCTTGGACTTCGAAAGGTTCACTTCCATCTGCATGTTGTTGCAAAAGATCTCAAGAGCATCCAAATGTCGTTGTAAACTCAAAGGATCATGTGATAGAAGGATGATATCATCAGCATAAATCAATGCTTGAATGATATAGATTCCCAACTTCACACCTTCTCCTCCAAATTCAGCAAGACATTTCTCCACGTCATCGATGAAGATACCAAATAGAGTAGGGGAGAGAGGACAACCTTGAATGACTCCAATAGTGCTAAAGATCTCCTTTGATTGTGTCGAGGTAAGCTTCACATAAACTCGTTCATAGAGTTTAGAAACCGCTGCCATCATGTCTTTAGGAACACCAATGGCAACAAGTCTGTCCCATAAGAGCTTCATAGGCACCCTATCAAAAGCTTTTGTGTAGTCGATAAAAGCAGCATAGAGAGCTTTACCATTTCCTTTTGACTTCTCCCAAGCAACACGAAGACAAAGAATATGATCAATGGTGCTAAAGGTAGGACGAAAACCTGCTTGTGAACGAGCTCTCACATTGGATTCTTCTGCCCAAACACTGAGTTTTCTCTCTAGCAAGCTCCCATACAACTTGGCAAAGATAATGCCCACCATGATAGTTCTATAGCTGGTAACATCATCCTTCTTGCCCGACTTGTGGATGGGAATCACTTTGCGCATGAACCAACTCTTAGGGAAACCATGTACAGCAGCATCATTCAGAAGCTTGGTAAGTATAGGAATGAGAGAATCACCTCCCCATTGTAGTAGCTCTGCAGAAAGTCCTTCTAGATCCTCAGATTTTCCACTTGCAAGCCTACTGAGCTGATGTCGTACTTCGTCCATTGAAAAGGTCTGCGGTAGTCCTTCACTTTGTGGCATACATGGTGCATGTGGAGAGAAGTAAAGTTGCTCAACGTAGGACATCAAAGCTGAAGGATCAAGACTTGGTGAACTTGGACGAGATGCTAAACGTCTCCAAAAAGCTTTGGGATCCTTCTGAAAATCAAAAGCAAGTTCCAAGCCTTTCTTTCTCAAGAAAGCTCTCTTCTTACGTTTGATCAACTGCTTGTACAAGGTTGTTGCTTCCAAGTCACAAGCCTTGTCTAGAGCCTTTAACCGAGCAAGTTTGCACTCTTCATCAAACCAGCCATTGCAAGGGTTACCTTTGAGCTTTCTGCTTGAGTGTTGAGAGAAAAACCGAGTTGCAATTTTCTTCAAGACATCCGTCAATTGTGTATCTCGTTGGTCAAGATTGTGGCTCCACTGTGTAATAGATATCAAATTCTCTAGAGCAGTTTGATAAAGATGTCTTTTCTGGTGATCAAGACGAAGTCTAGAGGTAGTGTTGCTCCCATCAAAACCTTTCAACTTGTAAGGTGCAGATGAGCTAGACAAGGATAGTGAGAACAGTAGAGGAGTGTGATCAGATTCAGGTTGTAGATCCAAAACTTCAAATGCTGAAATGAGTGAACTATCAAGAGATGAGGAGAGGAGGTAGTCTACTATGCTTGATCCAGAGGTAGAGACGTATGTTTTCATGTTAGAGCTAGGAAAACGGGATGTACCGTTCAGAATTTTCAAACTACAGATTGCTCCAAAAGTCAAGAAGTGTTCTTTCATGTCATTGGTGGATGAGTCAAGTAAAGAGCTTCTACTTCCACGGATAAGCAACCAGATTCAGCAAGGAGCATAGCATACGGTGTTTGACATCTTACACCAAGCTCCACTTGTAAGAACACTTTTTGAACCTTCTCAATACCTTCCCAAGCTCCTTTCCTTGCACCAGGCCCCCACACTTGAACACCATAAAGTATCACAGGCAAATCCAAACTCCTGAAGGAAACTTTCTCAAATCCCATGCTAAGAGATGAGCACGTCGACAACGATTCAAAAGAGAGTACAAAGCTTTGTAACCAGCTTCAACTCTCTTATGAATGCACAGAACCCAACTGTAGTTCTAAGAGAAGTCAATGCCCAAGTACTTGTAACTCTCCACTTGTTGTAAAACTTGGCCCTTGTAGAGAAAAGAATGGCGCACTTTTGAACCCACCACCATCACCTTGGACTTCGAAAGGTTCACTTCCATCTGCATGTTGTTGCAAAAGATCTCAAGAGCATCCAAATGTCGTTGTAAACTCAAAGGATCATGTGATAGAAGGATGATATCATCAGCATAAATCAATGCTTGAATGATATAGATTCCAAACTTCACACCTTCTCCTCCAAATTCAGCAAGACATTTCTCCACGTCATCAATGAAGATATCAAATAGAGTAGGGGAGAGAGGACAAAATTGAATGACTCCAATGGTGCTAAAGATCTCCTTTGATTGTGTCGAGGTGAGCTTCACATAAACTCGTTCATAGAGTTTAGAAATCGCTGCTATCATGTCTTCAGGAACACCAATGGCAACAAGTCTGTCTCATAAGAGCTTCCTAGGCACCTTATCAACAGCTTTTGTGTAGTCGATAAAAGCAACATAGAGAGATTTACCATTGTCTTTTGATTTCTCCCAAGCAACACGAAGACAAAAGATATGATCAATGGTGCTAAAGGTAGGACAAAAACCTGCTTGTGACCGAGCTCTCACATTGGATCCTTCTGTCCAAACAATGAGTTTTCTCTCTAGCAGTCTCCCATACAACTTGGCAAAGATGTTGCCCACCATGGTAGCTCTATAGTTAATAACATCATCCTTCTTGCCTGACTTGTGGATGGGAACCACTTTGCGCATAAACCAACTCTTAGGGAAACCATGTATTACAACATCATTCAGAAGCTTGGTAAGGAATGAGAGAATCACCTGTCCATTGTAGTAGCTCCGCTGAAAGTCCTTCTAGATCATCAGATTTTCCACTTGCAAGTTTCCTGAGCTGATGTCGTACTTCGTCCATTGAAAAATCTGCGGCAGTCCTTCACTTTGTGGCATACATGGTGCATGTGGAGAGAAGTAAAGTTACTCAACGTAAGACATCAAAGCTGAAGGGTCAAGACTTGGTGAACTTATACACTCTTACTCTTACAGATGCTAACACTTTCACTAGGATTATATATGCAAGACGTAGTTACTCATCGTACTAATACTCTTCATATTAGTACTGCTTCTTATGTTAGTTATTGGTTTTTAGTTTATGTTTTTGGATTGTGTTTTGTGTCTTTTGACTCTTTGGGTCTTCCGGGTATGATTATTATCATTTATCATAAAGCCTTTGTCTTTCTCTTGATATTTCATAACATCAACAGAAATACGATGGAATGGTTGACTCATACTACAGGCTCTGGTGAGATAAATGAGCATGTTCAAAGGTGCAAAATAGCATATTCTAATATAACATGCAGATCTAGTCTCTTCACCAACTCAAAGCTAATGATATTGCCCCCCAACATCACGAAGCACCACCTCAACAAGCTGATATAAATGAGAACATCGAGAGTGATGGTTCTCCATAGTATTCTTGGGGCTTCTCGCGTGAGAAGACTCTCCAGTGTCTCTTCCTGGCGCCTGATCTCTCATCACTGCTGCTACTGCTGCTTGAACCACTGCCTCCGGGACCTCCTGAACTGCTCGAGGTCCCTCCCGGCCTTCCTCCGTCGGGGCCATCCACACCATTGCCCGTTGGCGTGGGTGCTGGTGCTGGTGGGTTCACGGACGGCTACGTGTTGGCTGCAGCTAGGACGGATTCACGGTTGGGACGACGGGTCTGTCCTACCATCCCAAAGCGGTTGCAGAGGCTCTACAGAAATGCCTCCACGTCCTTCATTGGGTCGCAGATCTCTGAGTTGCTGTACTGACTCGCAGATGTGCCTCCAGTCGAGAAGTCACAATACCTCCAAAGCCATGTCCTCTGTGTCTCTTGCGCTTATAAGAAGTAGATCCAACCAAAGTAAAATCAACCAACTCACGTACATTATTTCTTTCATGCTCCCATGTCATGTCTCACCATGTTGATGATATCAGCTTTACCCCAAATCGATAAATGATAAATGGTAAATGATAATAATCATGTCCGAAAGACCCAAAGAGTCAAAAGGTAAAAACACAATACAAAAACACAAACTAAAAATCAAAAACTAATGGCTGAATCAGTACTAATACGAAGATTATTAGTATGATGAGTAACTACGTCTCGCATATATAATCCTGTTGAAAGCATCGGCATATGTAAGAGTGAATAAAAATCGCTAGCGACTATCGTATGTCTACATCTGATATCCAAGTACAATGGACACATGATGAATACATAGATCTTCATCTTCAGTCTGATGTAAATCACAAAGTTTACAAATACGTTCACTCCTATCAATATTTAACCAACGTCCTTTCTTAATACCAAGTCTATGAGAACTAGTACGCTGTTGAACTATCACATGTCGGAGAGAGGTTGATATAGATGCTTGGAGGTACTCCTGATCGCAATACACCAGCATGGAATTGACTTGCTGCTGATAATAAGTCATCTTGGTCTTAGGTTGAGTCCATAGAGCATGTAGAAATCTTCTTTGTATCAAGTCACGAAGAGCAATAGGTGGGAGGCTAAAATCACGTTCAGATATGTTCCATCTCCCACACCAAGCCACCACATGAGCGTACCAACCAAAAGAGAGTGTAGCTCTTAGAGCTTGACAAGGTAGTCTTGTCTCTCCGAGGGATCTCACCCTAGATACATAGATGATCGTCAAGTAAGGCTTCGAGGAGCAGAGGTGCGTGAGTGCGAAGGCATGAGAGCGGAGTGAGAGAGTGTGGAGGCGGAGCGGAGCCTGAGCCCGAGCCCGAGCCCGCCGCAAGTCAGCTTGCTGGCGTGCGTGAGAGAGATATCCAAGTTCCAATTGTGTGGGAAGTGTAAAAGGCCAGGACGAGGAGTCAGTCTGGGTGGGGTTGGGTTTCTTTTTATGTGAATGTTTGAGTGTGGAAGGTTATCGTTTGGACTTCTTTGGTTGGAACCCCTCTATATTCTACTTCCTGTTTGTGCGCCGTGTTTGCTTGTGTTGAGGCTTGATTTCCAGCGTGAATTCACTCCAGTGTGCTGTCGATAGTGAGGCTGGAGTTGCGGATCAGTCATACTATCTTTGTCTCTCTCACGGTACGGTTGGAGTGACGACCAACAGACCGTGAACGACTGCTTGTGGTGATGGCAAGTACAGGTTGCCCTTACCTTGACCGTCCTAGTAGGGGATAGATGAGCTCAGTAGGAGCGGGGTTAGGCAAGTGGTGGTTATGGTGGTGACGGAGATTGAGACATTCCGGTTAGGAGTGTGTTAGCGGGATTTTCTCATCATGGAGTTCTCGGGAGGTTCTTGTGAGGACTTCTCGGACAGTAGGTATACACGGAGTGGGGTGAGGTATCGACTACTTACACCATTGCCGTCAGTTGTTTCAGAGGACGAGTTAGACATAGACAGCGCATTTTCTGATGGTGAATCTAGTGTCGTCACACCGTTGTTGTGAGACATGGACGAGAACTATGGGGCCACGAAGGGGTCTCGACGTTACTCGGGTACAGTTGATACCATTGAGCTGGATGACTTCATCCAAGAGTTCGACAATTGGTGCGATCTGCAGCAGATGCGAAACCCACAGCTGTTTACACTCTTCATGGCGTGGAAGGGTTTGTTCCAACACTTGGAGGGACCGCCGATGGATGATTATCATGAGTTCAGGCGAGATTACAGTATTGAGATCGAGTTGTGGAGACAACATTGGTCTCTCAACTACGTTTCTATCACTACTGGCGCAGTTTTGGGAGACATAGCACCTGCGAGTTCGGGTGCCAGTAGCAATGATACATCCACAGGTGACGGAGTATCTACTACCAGCGGTGCGTCCACAAGTAGTAGAGCAAGTGACAGTGTGAGCGGGATACCACCATGGTTTAACTTTGTGATTCAGTTCTTCTAATGTTTGAGGAAGAACTATCAAGGTGTGCGGACCGACAAGTTGAGGAGTCTGCAGGAGTTCTAGCGAAAGACTGGAGAGAGCCTACGCGAGGCGTTTACTCGCATGAGGCGGTTGATCAACGTTATTCAAGGGGTGACGGAAGCACAAGCAATCCAGTTCTGGTATAGGATATTAGATCGGGAGCTGCGTGGGAGAGTTAGAGATGCTACTCTCCTTATAGATACCGCTCTGACATTAGCGGTTGTTTTTGGTCTGGCTGAGTGGATTGAATTCAACATGGTGGAGGAGAGGGTGGTGGTTGTCGGGTTCGACAAGGAGACACCACATGAAGCGACCACCTCTTCTCGAGGATCACAGGCTACGCATTAGCGTGGTGGTGATGGTGGTCGTGCAGAGCAGTCATGATCTCAAGGAGATGTTAGACGATCTGGTGGGCAGAAGCCCATGCCGTCCTTCTCTAGTCAGCAGCAAGCGGGTCCTTGTTGGACATGTGATGGTCTTCATCAGCAGAAGGACTGTTTCACGCACTTACCGCCTTGTTGCGTCAGCGGAAGCTCTTGCTCAATAGGTCCTGAAATTCAAACCGCTAACCTGCAAACACAATCACAAATTAGCGTCCATGCACCACTTACTTTAGTTCTATTTGGTCCGGACCGGAGCCGGACCGTCTCCCTATTCATCAAGCTCAGCAGTTCTTGAGTCTCGACCTAGACCCGCCTAGGTCGGTCCCAAACATGAGCAAGTCACAAGATGACTTGGGACGGACTTCCCATGAAGTCCAGGGTCCTAAACGGTGTCTCCAGCACACCTAGCGGCCCAACCGCCCGTGGTGTCCGTCTGGGTCTAGACTCCCGAACGGTGGTCTAACTCGCCGACTCGTTTCCTAGTCTTGTCCCAACCCTTACAGTGTTCTTAAGTCCAGACGTCCAAGTCTGGACGAGAACGTGCCTTGGAACCCACCCAACCATCACCTCATGTCCCCAGAGTCCGCTGGCCGAACCCTGGGGTCGGGTAACTCGTCCTGGCCCACCCAGGCATCGAGCCCCCTCATATATACTTCTGGGGATCGACGACCCCGCCCTCCTCTTTGGTCCCTGAAAATTATACCACAACTCGATTGTGGTTCGGCCATAACTTCCAGCTCGGAGGTCAAATCGAGAAATGTTATATATCACTGGAAAGCTCTCGACTAGACCTTTTCAATGATACCTCACTCGCATCGAGATCTTACGTGGAACTCCGTCCATGATTTAAAACGTCCCTGGAACTCCAACACTTAGCTATTTTTCCGAGAATCTGTGGTCTAGACCCAGACTCGAACCCTGTGGTTCGTCTGCGTCTCGGATCCACGTCTCGGTCTCACGTCTCAGACCTATGTCTGAGACTCATGTTTCAGTCTTTTCCCAGACTCGCCCTCTTAGATCAGCGTTCGTCTGGGGCCCTCTTGGGGTAGGCCCTTATGTCCTAACCCAAGGTTCCAACCTTGCTTCAAAAAACCACTTAGGGTTCATCTGATCCCAACTTCTCGGCCAAGCCGTTAAGTTCTACTCGCAGCGTTCACAACCTAGCGCAAGTCCGCTAGGGTTCTGTTGTTCGCGTCTACGCTCGATCTTGAGAACGAGGGTCGCGACACTCACCCCCACTTTGGAAGTTGATGTCTTCATCAACAATGATCCTTTAAGTTAACACCAAGTTCAAAATGGGTAGCCAACCCCTTGGCGTCAGAATTGCGTTCTGGTAGCTAACCCGCAATTCTCTTCTTGGCTTGAGTCTTAAGTTGTCGCTAGAACACTTAGAAAATTTCAACTAGTCTCGGGAAAAGCCTTACCTTTTTGGTTTACCCTAAACAAAACTAGTTGACAACTTCTAAACATTCTATTTAAGACTCTAACTTGCTAATTATAAGTATTCACACCTACTTACAAGGTCCCCCGAAACTCACTTTCCGGTCGCAATCTGACTTGACTTAGACGCGCGACTAAGTTTACTTTGCAGTTAGAAAACCGCAAAGCAAGATCACCCCAAGCCCCAAGACAAGTATAAAATTTCATACTTGCTTTGCCAACGCTACGGCAAACCTAAGTCTTGACATCAAGACTTAGTCTTGATTTAGATGCTTATCCAAACCAGCTCGCTTCCTTTGAGTGCGCTTCGTTCCTCCTCTTGACAACATCCTAGGCATCTGATCAGAACTAGTCATAGCCATGCACTACCAATACACTTAGACAATTTTTCAAGAAACAAAATCTTTATTTCCAAACACAAGTCAAAGCTACAAAGTCCATCGGCCCAAATCGCCTCAAGTTGCTACTCGTATGGTTCGTCGTCTTCACCTCTCATTGGAAAGAGATGTCCTCATCTTGCTAACGCCCTTGTTGTCCTTGTCTCCGTTGGAATAGGTCCAATACTTTGCTTGCATGTGCGAGATCGTCCTTTGGCACCCAAGTTGCTTCCTTCAAATGGTAACCACGCCATTTGACGAAGTACTCCATCCGGTTTGATTTACGCCGAGACCGCAAAATGGACTCCACCTCATATTCTGCTTCGCCTTGCACGACATCAGGTTGAGGCCTAAGTACTTGTTTGCGCTCCGGCCGCAAATCATCCTTGAAGTATTTCTTTAATAAAGAAACATGGAAAGTCGGATGCAAATGCCACTCGCGAGGGAGGTCTAATGTATAGACATCTTCATGCGGATTCTTGACAATGACAAAAGGTCCCGCGAACTTCGATGAAAACTTCGCCGATATTTCCTTCGGGAGTGTGAAATTTTTCGTACTTATCCATACTTCTTCGCCCACTTGAAACTTCACTTGCCGCCGATGTTTGTTTACCTGCTTCGTGTATCGTTGCTGCGCCTTCTCGAGGTTCTTCTTTACTTGCTCCTCGCGCCGCTGCATTGCCGCCACCAACTCTTCAGCTGATGTTTGTCGTGTTCTTGGTCGTGCCGATGTAGAATTCCCTGCAAGAGTCAAGTCAAGAGGCCCTTCTGGCTCACGTCCGTAAGCCAGCAAGAAAGGTGATTCGCCGGTTGCCGAATGCTTCGTGGAATTGTAGCAATACTCCGCAAGATTGAGCCACTCTGCCCAATCACTCTGGTCCGCGCTCACATAAATCGAGTTAACTCATAACCGAGTTAACTCGTTCTGTTTGCCCATCTGTTTCCGGATGAAAGGCGATACTAAATTTTAATTTAGTCCTCAATTTTTGGAACAAGTGTTTCCAAAAGGCACTTGTGAACTTAGAGTCTCGATCTGAAATAATACTTCGAGGCAATCCATGTGAACGCCACCAAGTATCTAGGAACAATCGAGAAGTCGTGAACGCTGTTGCAGTATCCAAGGTCGGAGCAAACTTCGCTAGTTTGCTAAACCGATCAACTATCACAAAAATCGCATTGTATCCATTCGAGTCAGGCAGAGAAGTAATGAAGTCCATGCTAATGCTTTCCCAAGGTTTGGCTGGAATCGGAAGAGGATGAAGCAACCCTTGTTTCTTCTCATAAGAAACGCGGTTCGCTTGACAGGTTACACATGTTTTCACAAAGTGGGCAACATCGTCTTTCATGTGGGCCAATAAAACTTTTTAGCTATCACTGCTAAGGTGGACTTTTCTCCTTTATGGCTTGATAAGGGCACATCGTGACATTCTTTGAGTAACTTCGTCCTAAGTTTTCTTTGTCCCACATAAATCCGACTTTGTTTGAACATGAGTAAACCATGTCTTAGCTGCATGTTCTGCAACTTCACTCCTCGCTTGGTCATCGCCCTAAAGGCCTTTCACGTATTCGCCTCTCCAAGTCTGACTCCTTAGGATACATAACTTGCAAAATCTGTGTTGACGAAGGAAGATATTCCTCCTTGAGACTCAAGGCGTCAGGAACCACATTGTCCTTTCCTACTTTGCAGATTAATTCCACGTTCATGAGTGCCAAGGTATCATGCCACCGCAGTTGCTTTGGCGTCACCCGATCTTGTGTCTCAAAGTACTTGAGTGAAATATTATCAGTATACACTTGGGTTTTGTGAAGTCCCAAGTAATGCCGTCATTTCCTCAAGCAATGAACCACCACAAACAGTTTCTTCTCGTGAATCGGCCATCGACTCTCCGTCCCAGATAACTTCTTGCTTTCGTACGCTACAGGTTTTCCATCCTGCACCAACACTCCGCCAATCGCATAGTCGCTCGCGTCCGTGTGCACCTCGAATGATTTGTCGAACTCCGGCAGCTTCAAAACTGGCGCCTTTGACAAAATAGCTTTGATCGTCTGAAACGCATCATCCACCTCTTTGGTCCAATTTACATGTGCGTCTTTGCCTGTCCAGTCCGTCAGCGGCTTCGCAATCTTTGAAAACCCCTTCACATACTTGCGATAGAACTGCGTCAATCCTAAAAATCGTCGCATCACCTTCACTGTAGTCGGAGGCTCCCAAGTCACAATCGCGTCCACCTTCTGCATATCCGGGCCGACTCCTTCTGCACTAATTACATGTCTCAAGAAGTTAATGCGTTCCAAACCAAAGTCACTCTTGTCAATGTTGGCAAACATCTTATGCTCCCGCAGCTTCGTCAACACCACCCTTAGCTGCTCTGCGTGCGACTCCAAGGTTTTGGAGTAGATCAAGTATCGTCGATGTAAACGATGACAAACTCATCCATCTCCTCGCGAAAAATTATGTTCATCAATGTAGTGAACGTCGAAGGGGCGTTGCTGAGTCCAAATGGCATCACCACGAATTCAAACGATCCGTATCTGGTTCGACAAGCGGTCTTCTCAACATCTGGGTCAGCTATCCGGATTTGGTAATATCTTGACTTCAAGTCTATCTTGCTGAAGTACTTTGCGCCCGCTAACTTATCAAAGAGGTCGTCTATCCTTGGCAAGGGATAATTATTCTTCACCGTCACCTTATTGAGTGCACGATAATCTACGCAGAGTCGTAACTTCCCATCCTTCTTCTTTGCGAAAAGAACAGGGGCTCCATAAGATGACTTGCTGATTCGAATATATCCCCGCGCTAATAGCTCGCCGAGTTGTCTTTTCAACTCAAGGAGTTCCACCTGATTGAGTCGGTAAGGTGCTTTGGAAGGTGGTTCTGATCTTGGCAAGACTTCGATCTTGTGATCCACCACCCGCCTTGGAGGTAACTCAGCAGGTAACTCATCCGTCAAGACATCCTCAAACTCTTTAATCACTTCGCGAAGCACCTTCGGAAGTTTAGTCGCGTCTCTTGATGTTTTCTCTTGTCTGTCACCCGCCATCAAATCTGCAACCCGCATCAAACACATGACCCCGTCGTTGAAGTCCATCTGTTTGCATCTGAAGTGATCAAATTCACCGCAAAGTCGTCAATTTTCTACGCCTTTTGGATCAGCCTCACTCCCAGCTTCCGCCCTTTAACTCTAACGTTTAACCTTAAAGGTTTCCGCCTAAGTTCCACTTCAAACTTGTCCAAGAAAATGTTCTCCAAAATCGCATGGATATCATCCATCTTGCACACCGTGAATTTCTCTGTGAACTCCAACTTCCCACACACAAATCGTACGTCCAAAGTCACTTCAGAAGTTTGGTACGTCTTGCCCTTGGCAAAGCGCATCTGAATAGACTTGTCTGCCTTGGAGGTAGACAAGCCCAACTTCTTCACCAACTTTGGACTTATGAAGGAGTGAGTCGCTCCTGTGTCCACAAGAAAAGTAACATCACGGTTAGCAACCTTGGCTTGTAGAAACATCAATCTTGACGTCTTCTTCGTGGTTCTCAAGGTCACAGTCATCTGGCCCTCCAACAAGTCCTTTGCAACAAACGCATTCATGCTACAGTTACTAACATTAAGTTTCGTACACCCCTTAGCAATATGGCCCGCCTCGCCACAATTGTAACAAATAAACTTAGCGCCATTGCCCTTCTGAGGTGTTTGCCCTTTAGGTTTTACTCCTGTTTGCTGCCGCTTTGCTGCCGGGGCAGAAGAATCCTTCCGATCCTTCTCACCCCCATCCCATTGTCGCTTGAAGCCCTTGTTCTTCTTCAAGAACTTGTCCGTGCTGTGTGGTTCAAAGAGTTTCTGTTGTTGGACTTCGTCGTCTTCAATTCGCTCCGCTAGCTTCAAAAGTTCGGCACTTGTCGCAGGTAGCTCCGGCATCCGAAAGAGAGCCTTCTCCGAGCTTGACTTGAGTCCCCTGATAAATATATACATATTTTGGTCTCCTCAGTCCACTTGGAGAACGAATCCAGCTTGGCACTGAACTCGCGCCATAAGCACTTAAGGTCCCCGTCTGCTTCAACCTAACTAGCTCGACACCATCTCGAATCCTTTGATACTCTGGAGTGAATCATCCGGTGAGCAACACCTTGAACTCATTCCAACCAAGCGCCGAGACAGTCAAGGTATGCTCATCCTTGTATGCAGTCCACCAGAGAAGCGCATGATCCTTCAAGAACGTAACCGCCGCTCTCACTTTGTCTGACTCTTGAGCTTGATGCGCTTCAAAGTATAGGTCCAACTCAGTTAAGAAATCCTTAACCTTGCGAGCCCGTCCTATACCTGTAAACGGGGTCGGAAAATTCATCGTACAAAGCTTCTTGGTAGACGAGGAACTTCCTTGGCCTGCCTCAAGCTCAACGATACGTTTATCCTTGGAAACCATACCCTCCTGCATGGTCTTCATCATCTTGATAAGTTCCGCATACAAGGCTCCTTGACTTCCCGCGCTTACATCGATGGGCACCGTTGGCAAGACTCCATCTTGTTGCAGTGGTGCCATTGCTGGAACTGGGCTTCCTTGACGTTGGGGCGAAGGTTGTCGGTTATCGTCCTCTGATTGTGCCTCGGGGTTAGCTCGAGTCGATCTGCTCCGGTTAGCAGCTCCTCATTTCTTGGTCTTCCTCTTGGAACTCTGTCTTTCTTCGGTCATCGCTCCAAGTGCTCACCTAGAAACGCTGATCCGCTTCGTGTCTCGTGTCCCTCCTCAAGCGTCCAGCTTTCAGCCGTTACCTCAAGTTCTCGCTCACCGAAGCGTCGGCTCTGATATCACTTTTTGCACACTTGGTTCGTCTGCGTCGTTCGAAGAAAGACAGAGTTCCAAGAGGAAGACCAAGAAACGAGGAGCGGTTAACGGGAGCAGATCGACTCGAGCTAACCCCGAGGCACAATCAGGAGACAATAACCGACAACCTTCGTCCCAACGTCAAGGAAGCCCAGTGAAGCGCAAAAAGTGAAGCGTGAAAGAAGCAGACGCAGACGCAGACGAACCACAGCGTTCGGCCCTCTTGGGGTAGGCCCTTATGTCCTAACCCAAGGTTCCAACCTTGGTTCAGAGAACCACTTGGGGTTCATCTGATCCCAACTTCTCGGCCAAGCCGTTAAGTCCTACTCGCAGCGTTCACAACCTAGCGCAAGTCCGCTAGGGTTCTGTTGTTCGCGTCTGCGCCCGATCTTGAGAACGAGGGTCGCGACAGACTGTCCACAGAGGAGAGATTATGAGACGTCGAGGACGTCTCAAGCAATACTTAGGTAATGTGAGCATTGCGGACAACCTGGTCACAGTAGTGACCGTTGTTTTGATCTCCATCTCGAGTTGTGGCAAGGGAAGGCTGATCGTGGACGAGGCAGAGGAGCTCAAGGAGGCCATGGTGGTCGAGCTGGAGGTAGAGGTCCACCACCTGGGAGAGGACCGGTCGGTCCATCGTCTGCTACGACGTCAGAAGCTGGTATAGCTGCTCGGATTGAGCAATTGGAGCAGAGGATAGCTAGTATGGCTATGGCTCAGCGGAGATCAGGTGGAACGAGGCTTCCACGTCTTACGGAGGAGAAGGAGGTGACTTCGACTTCATGGCTGGCGTGGCGCAGATTGAGGCATCTGCGGCAGTGACTAGAGGTGCAGTACGTGTCTTCGAGCCACGAGGTGCGTCAATGGAGTTGGATCCACAATGCGAGGAGGCTGGTAGACAGACCAGGCTTTCTCAATCGTTCACGTTACCGGAGGATCACATCTATGGTTCCTAAATGATCTACCGATGATGCAGTAGAGTTGGAGGTATCGACATCCAAGAGTGGGTGTGATGCGAGTCCACCTTCGACGTCCGTGGATGCGACGTCGAACTCGATGTTAGGGGCGACTAAAGCAGTTTTGCGAGCCTCACTATTCTCAACCACGGATATGACGGCATTGGGAGTCAACTTGGCTCCAGTGTTCCAATTGGCGGCCACGCTCAATGAGAGCGAAGATGTAGTTACCTCTAGTGCTGAAGTAGTTCAGCGAGAGACGATAGACGTGTCCATGGGGTCGAGGATCATGACAGCTACCAGTGGTACTTGGCAAGCGGCGGTTGCTAGGTTAGATGAGTTACCAGCTAGACCGGCGATTGACCGTGTTGGTTTGGCACCAGGTGTGGTGTTGTTGGATAACAGAAGTGGTATCTTCTGTTTGGTGGCACCTTCAGGGAAATTGTATCGACCCCAGAAGGTCTTGTTAAACTCTAGAGCCCAACCGTTGATGTTGGAAAAGACGGCGTGTATTGATTTGGGTCTAAAAAAGTCCGAGGTGGAGAGATATCCATTCCAGTTGCAAACATCTCTAGGGGGATCAAGAGGTACCGCTCTACACATGACACGTGAGATGTTGACGATGAGAGTTCGACCAGATCACCCCACAGATAGCTCTATGGTGAGGACCAAGGCCATCGTTACAGCCGCAGAGTCTTATGATGTATTGGTTGGAGGTGATGTGTTGTACCCTATGGTGTTCGTGATCGATTATTGGACGGAGACAACATCTTACAGACCAGGTTGGCAGTCCGGTGAGAGACGAGTGAGCCGCTTACCAATGCGGTTTAGTGCTAGAGTTGGGACGACGGAGTCTACACCAGGGCTGATGGCATCCGTTGCAGGGTTCAGTTCGGTCATCACTTGACCGGGCAAGTTGTTGGAGGACAATGCCCATGCGGAGGATGCTCTGGTCTTTGAGGAGGTGGAGGACATGCCTAGCATGTCTACGTTAGTACCATCTGCCTTGGATGTTCCACTTTGGAGTTCGAGTGGAGAGTTGCAGCAGTATGCTGATCAGTTGGTGCAGCAGGCTTGGAGTGAAGCCTTTATACCACCAGTAGAGGAACAAATGGTTGTTCCTGCTACTGACTCTGTGACCTTATCACCGTTGGATACGACTCCTATCGTATGATAGTATCCAGAGGAGGGTGTGTGTGTGCTGGAGCTGTTTGGAGAGATCAACATAAATTTGGCTGCGGTATTACATGCAGGCATACATGGGTCTTCTGGGCTTGATATTCATTCATTCATTCATTCATGCTTTCTTAAGAGATGGACGTGCTGTTGTTACACAAAGGAGACGAGATGCTTCCAAATAGCAATTTTCGACCCTTAGAGTTATGATGTGGAACATTCATGGGCTTACTAAGTCAAAGTACACAAGTGCTTTACCAATTTGGAACAAGGTTGATATCATCAACTTGGTGGAGACATGGGAACATGAAGGAAACAATGTACATGAGTTGGATGGTTTTACTTTGATCGGCTCTACTTGGAACAAGCGCAAGCAACATAAAGGACGTGGTTTTGGAGGTATTGCAACTTACGTCAGATCTCATTTGGATCAGCTTGTTGAAGTGGTTCTTCAGGATGTGGGTGGACAATATCATTGGATTCAAGTTGGTGGAAAAAGTAGACCTGTATGTTATATCGCAATCTGCTATTTTGCACCTTTGAACATGTCTATCTATCGGACTAGAGCATGTAGCACGAGTCAACCTTTCCATCGTCTTTCTATTGATGTTTTGAGATATCAAGAGAAGGGCAAGGTCTTTGTGGTGGGAGATTTCAATGCTAGAGTTCACACTTGCCAGTTCACATAATTCTATGCTCTTGACCACTCCCCTATTCTTGAAGAAGATGATGATCCTACATGGTCTCGTGCCTCCTTAGATACATCCACCAATGACATGAAAGAACACTTCTTGACTTTTGGAGCAATCTGTAGTTTGAAAATTCTGAACGGTACATCCCGTTTTCCTAGCTCTAACATGAAAACATACGTCTCTACCTCTGGATCCAGCATAGTAGACTACCTCCTCTCCTCATCTCTTGATAGTTCACTCATTTCAGCATTTGAAGTTTTGGATCTACAACCTGAATCTGATCTAAGTAAACCTGATCTAAGTTTTGGATCTACAACCTGAATCTGATCACACTCCTCTACTGTTCTCACTATCCTTGTCTAGCTCATTTGCACCTTACAAGTTGAAAGGTTTTGATGGGAGCAACACTACCTCTAGACTTCGTCTTGGTCATCGGAAAAGACATCTTTATCAAACTGCTCTAGAGAATTTGATATCTATTACACAATGGAACCACAATCTTGACCAACGAGATACACAGTTGACGGATGTCTTGAAGAAAATTGCAACTCGATTTTTCTCTCAACATTCAAGCAAAAAGCTCAAAGGTAACCCTTGCAATGGCTGGTTTGATGAAGAGTGAAAACTTGCTCGGTTAAAGGCTCTTAGACAAGGCTTGTGACTTGGAAGCAACAACCTTGTACAAGCAGTTGATCAAACGTAAGAAGAGAGCTTTCTTGAGAAAGAAAGGCTTGGAACTTGCTTTTGATTTTCAGAAGAATCCCAAAGCTTTTTGGAGACGTTTAGCATCTCGTCCAAGTTCACCAAGTCTTGATCTTTCAGCTTTGATGTCCTACGTTGAGCAACTTTACTTCTCTCCACATGCACCATGTATGCCACAAAGTGAAGGACTACCGCAGACCTTTTCAATGGACGAAGTACGACATCAGCTCAGTAGGCTTGCAAGTGGAAAATCTGAGGATCTAGAAGGACTTTCTGCAGAGCTACTACAATGGGGAGGTGATTCTCTCATTCCTATACTTACCAAGCTTCTGAATGATGCTGCTGTACATGGTTTCCCTAAGAGTTGGTTCATGCGCAAAGTGATTCCCATCCACAAGTCGGGCAAGAAGGATGATGTTACCAACTATAGAACTATCATGGTGGACAATATCTTTGCCAAGTTGTAGGGGAGCTTGCTAGAGAGAAAACTCAGTGTTTGGACAGAAGAATCCAATGTGAGAGCTCGTTCACAAGCAGGTTTTCGTCCTACCTTTAGCACCATTGATCATATTCTTTGTCTTCGTGTTGCTTGGGAGAAGTCAAAAGGAAATGGTAAAGCTCTCTATGCTGCTTTTATCGACTACACAAAAGCTTTTGATAGGGTGCCTAGGAAGCTCTTATGGGACAGACTTGTTGCCATTGGTGTTCCTAAAGACATGATGACAGCGATTTCTAAACTCTATGAACGAGTTTATGTGAAGCTTACCTCGACACAATCAAAGGAGATCTTTAGCACTATTGGAGTCATTCAAGGTTGTCCTCTCTCCTCTACTCTATTTGGTATCTTCATCGATGACGTGGAGAAATGTCTTGCTGAATTTGGAGAAGAAGGTGTGAAGTTGGGAATCTATATCATTCAATCATTGATTTATGCTGATGAGATCATCCTCCTATCACTTGATCCTTTGAGTTTACAACGACATTTGGATCCTATTGAGGTCTTTTGCAACAACATGCAGATGGAAGTGAACCTTTCGAAGTCCAAGGTGATGGTGGTGGGTTCAAAAGTGCGCCATTCTTTTCTCTACAAAGGCCAAGTTTTACAACAAGTGGAGAGTTACAAGTACTTGGGCATTGACTTCTCCCATAAAATTTTGATCACTTTGAGATCAAATTGAGACAAATCTTGTTGCGATCTGAGGAGAATTGAGGCGTTGAGGTGTGTTTCTATTTCACGGACCTGTTGGAGAGAGGAGTTGACACCCGTGGACAAAATCGATCGTCGAAGGAACTGTGGTTGTTGATTTTGAGTAAGCTTGGTATCATTGGAAAGGTCTCGGCGAGACGCTTCCATTGAGACAAATCTTGTTGAGATCTGAGGAGAATTGAGGCGTTGAGGTGTGTTTCTATTTCACGGACCTGTTGGAAAGAGGAGTTGACACCCGTGGACAAAATCGATCGTCGAAGGAGCTGTGGTTGTTGGTTTTGAGCAAGCTTGGTACCATTGGAAAGGTCTCTGCGAGACGCTTCCATTGAGACAAATCTTGTTGCGATCTGAGGAGAATTGAGGTTTTGAGCTGTGCTCTTAGCTCGCTGATTTGTTAAACTAGTTCTTCGGTGATGATGGAGGAGATTAAACAACTCCTTCATAAGGTGTTGGCAGCGGTGGAAGAAGTATCGGTTGAAGTAGCAGATCTGCATCGAGAGCTCATAGCACATAAGAATGAGCTTGTTTCTGTTGTGTGCGATGTTCATGCTTTGAAGAACATGCAAACCGTTGTTGCTACAACTACCAAAGAGATTTCCTCTACACTCTCATCATCTGCTGTTTCTGCTGAGGAGAAATCTGCGGTGGTAAATGATAATTTCAAAGAAGTAGTGGAGAAGTTGGAGATGAAGATGAAATCTTATGCTGAAGCTACCAAGGCGGCTCAAGTCTCTCTTTTTCAAGAGCAAGAGAATGAAAAGTTGAACCAACTCTCAAGGGTGAAAAATGTGAGAATATCCGGTTTACCTGAGCTAGAGAAGGAAGAGACCAAGGAAGTAGCTACCACTTTCTTTGCTGACACGTTACATGTTCACAAGCCTGTCCTAGTTCAAGCTTATCGCATAGGGCAAAAAGGCTCACAACCTCGAGCAATATTGGCTAAGTTTGCAGATCAGGCACAACGAGATACAGCGATGGCTAACAAAGCTGTCTTGAAGGGGAGACAGATCTGGTTGGATCTTGATCTCACACCCGCTACAAGCTGAAGCCAAGCGGAAGGAGCTTGTGAAGGTAAAAGAGGCTCAACAAGGAGGGTTCATTGCTTTCTTAAGAGATGGACGTGCTGTTGTTACACAAAAGAGACGAGATGCTTCCAAATAGCAATTTTCGACCCTTAGAGTTATGATGTGGAACATTCATGGGCTTACTAAGTCAAAGTACACAAGCGCTTTACCAATTTGCAACAAGGCTGATATCATCAACTTGGTGGAGACATGGGAACATGAAGGAAACAATGTACATGAGTTGGATGGTTTTACTTTGATCGGCTCTACTTGGAACAAGCGCAAGCAACATAAAGGACGTGGTTTTGGAGGTATTGCAACTTACGTCAGATCTTATTTGCATCAGCTTGTTGAAGTGGTTCTTCAGGATGTGGGTGGACAATATCATTGGATTCGAGTTGGTGGAGAAAGTAGATTTGCATGTTATATCGCAATCTGCTATTTTGCACCTTTGAACATGTCTATCTATCATGTCTATCTATCATGTACCGCAGACCTTTTCAATGGACGAAGTACGACATCAGCTCAGTATGCTTGCAAGTGGAAAATCTGAGGATCTAGAAGGACTTTCTGCAGAGCTACTACAATGGGGAGGTGATTCTCTCATTCCTATACTTACCAAGCTTCTGAATGATGCTGCTGTACATGGTTTCCCTAAGAGTTGGTTCATGCGCAAAGTGATTCCCATCCACAAGTCGGGCAAGAAGGATGATGTTACCAACTATAGAACTATCATGGTGGGCAACATCTTTGCCAAGTTGTATGGGAGCTTGCTAGAGAGAAAACTCAGTGTTTGGGCAGAAGAATCCAATTTGAGAGCTCGTTCACAAGCAGGTTTTCGTCCTACCTTTAGCACCATTGATCATATTCTTTGTCTTCGTGTTGCTTGGGAGAAGTCAAAAGGAAATGGTAAAGCTCTCTATGCTGCTTTTATCGACTACACAAAAGCTTTTGATAGGGTGCCTATGAAGCTCTTATGGGACAGACTTGTTGCCATTGGTGTTCCTAAAGACATGATGGCAGCGGTTTCTAAACTCTATGAACGAGTTTATGTGAAGCTTACCTCGACACAATCAAAGGAGATCTTTAGCACTATTGGAGTCATTCAAGGTTGTCCTCTCTCCCCTACTCTATTTGGTATCTTCATCGATGACGTGGAGAAATGTCTTGCTGAATTTGGAGGAGAAGGTGTGAAGTTGGGAATCTATATCATTCAAGCATTGATTTATGCTGATGATATCATCCTTCTATCACGTGATCCTTTGAGTTTACAACGACATTTGGATGCTCTTGAGATCTTTTGCAACAACATGCAGATGGAAGTGAACCTTTCGAAGTCCAAGGTGATGGTGGTGGGTTCAAAAGTGCGCCATTCTTTTCTCTACAAGGGCCAAGTTTTACAACAAGTGGAGAGTTACAAGTACTTGGGCATTGACTTCTCTCATAACTACAGTTGGGCTTTGTGCATTCATAAGAGAGTTGAAGCTGGTTACAAAGCTTTGTACTCTCTTTTGAATCGTTGTCGACGTGCTCATCTCTTAGCATGGGATTTGAGAAAGTTTCTCTTCAGGAGTTTGGTTTTGCCTGTGATACTTTATGGTGTTCAAGTGTGGGGGCCTGGTGCAAGGAAAGGAGCTTGGGAACGTATCGAGAAGGTTCAAAAAGTGTTCTTACAAGTGGAGCTTGGTGTAAGATGCCAAACACCATATGCTATGCTCCTTGCTGAATCTGGTTGCTTATCCGTGGAAGCAGAAGCTCTTTACTTGACTATCATTTATGTCTCAAGAGTGAGATCTCTTGGAGAGACGAGATTACCTTGTCAAGCTCTAAGAGCTACATTCTCATTTGGTTGGTATGCTGATGTGGTGGCTTGGTGTGGAAGATGGAACATTTTTGAGCGTGATTTTGACCTTCCACCTATTGCTCTTCGGGAGTTGATTCAGAAAAGGTTTTTACATGCTATATGGTCTCAACCCAAGACCAAGATGGCTTACTATCAGCAGCATGTCAACCCCACGTTGGTGTATTGTGAACAAGAGTACCTCCGGGCACCTATTTCAATCTCTCTTCGACATATCATCGCTCAACACCGCACTAGCTCTCATAGACTTGGCATTGAGGAAGGACGTTGGCTAAACATTGTTAGGAGTGAACGGCTTTGTAGACTTTGTGATTTAGATCAGATAGAGGATGAGGGATCATGTATTCATTGTATGTCCCTTGTATGATGAGATTAGATGTAGACATAAGATAGTTGCTAGTGATTTCTATACACTTTTACAGATGTCAGCTCTCCGACTAGAGCTTTATATTAGAGATATAGTTTCTTGTCGTACCAATGCTCTTTTGCATTGATACGATCTCCTAGGGTCTTCCAGGCTTGATATTCATTCATTCATTCATCTGCATGTTGTTGCAAAAGACCTCAAGAGCATCCAAATGTCGTTGTAAACTCAAAGGATCACGTGAAAGAATAATGATATCACCAGCATAAATCAATGCTTGAATGATATACATTCTCAACTTCACACTTTTTCCTCCAAATTCAGCAAGACATTTCTCCACGTCATCAATGAAGATACCAAATAGAGTAGGGGAGAGAGGACAACCTTGAATGACTCCAATGGTGCTAAAGATCTCCTTTGATTGTGTCGAGGTGAGCTTCACATAAACTCGTTCATAGAGTTTAGAAACCGCTGCTATTATGTCTTCAGGAACACCAGTGGCAACAAATCTGTCTCATAAGAGCTTCCTAGGCACCTTATAAAAAATTTTGGTGCGATATGATATGTCGAAGAGAGATTGAAATAGGTGCTCGGAGGTACTCTTGTTCACAATACACCAACATGGGATTGACATGCTGCTGATAGTAAGCCATCTTGGTCTTGGGTTGAGACCATATAGCATGTAAAAACCTTTTTTGAATCAACTGCCGAAGAGCAATAGGTGGAAGGTCAAAATCACGCTCAAAAATGTTCCATTTTCCACACCAAACCACCACATCAGCATACCAACCAAATGAGAATGTAGCTCTTAGAGCTTGACAAGGTAATCTCGTCTCTCCAAGAGATCTCACTCTTGAGACATAAATGATAGTCAAGTAAAGAGCTTCTGCTTCCACGGATAAGCAACAAGATTCAGCAAGGAGCATAGCATATGGTGTTTGGCATCTTACACCAAGCTCCACTTGTAAGAACACTTTTTGAACTTTCTCAATACGTTCCCAAGCTCCTTTCCTTGCACCCGGCCCCCACACTTGAACACAATAAAATATCACAGGCAAAACCAAACTCCTGAAGAGAAACTTTCTCAAATCCCATGCTAAGAGATGAGCACGTCGACAATGATTCAAAGAGAGTATAAAGCTTTGTAACCAGCTTCAACTCTCTTATGAATGCACAAAGCCCAACAGTAGTTATGAGAGAAGTCAATGCCCAAATACTTGTAACTGTCCACTTGTTGTAAAACTTGGCCCTTGTAGAGAAAAGAATGGCGGACTTTTGAACCCACCACCATCACCTTGGATTTCGAAAGGTTCACTTATCTGCATGTTGTTGTAAAAGACCTCAAGAGCATCCAAATGTCGTTGTAAACCCAAAGGATCACGTGATAGAAGAATGATATCATCAGCATAAATCAATGCTTGAATGATATAGATTCTCAACTTCACACCTTGATATCTCAAAACCTCGAATAGAAAGACGATTGGAAAGGTTGGCTCGTGCTACATGCTCTAGTCTGATAGATAGACATGTTCAAAGGTGGAAAATAGCAGATTGCGATATAACATGCAGATCTACTTTCTCCACCAACTCGAATCCAATGATATTGTCCACCCACATCTTGAAGAATCACTTCAACAAGCTGATGCAAATAAGATCTGACGTAAGTTGTAATACCTCCAAAACCACGTCCTTTATGTTGGTTGCGCTTGTTCCAAATAGAGCCGATCAAAGTAAAACCATCCAACTCATGTACATTGTTTCCTTCATGTTCCCAAGTCTCCACCAAGTTGATGATATCAGCCTTGTTCCAAATTGGTAAAGCGCTTGTGTACTTTGACTCGGTAAGCCCATGAATGTTCCACATCATAACTCCAAGGGTCGAAAATTGCTATTTGGAAGCATCTCGTCTCCTTTGTGTGACAACAGCACGTCCATCTCTTAAGAAAGCGATGAACCCTCCTTGTTGAGCCTCTTTTACCTTCACAAGCTCATTCCGCTTGGCTTCAGCTTGTAGCGGTGTGAGATCAGGATCCAACCAGATCTGCCTCCCCTTCAAGACAGCTTTGATAGCCATCGCTGTATCTCGTTGTGCCTGATCTGCAAACTTAGCCAATATTGCTCGAGGTTGTGAGCCTTTTTGGCCTATGCGATAAGCTTGAACTAGAACAGGCTTGTGAACATGTAATGTGTCAGCAAAAAAAGTGGTAGCTACTTCCTTGGTCTCCTCCTTCTCTAGCTCAGGTAAACCAGATATTCTCACATTCTTCACCCTTGAGAGCTGGTTCAACTTTTCATTCTCTTGCTCTTGAAAAAGAGAGACTTGAGCCGCCTTGGTAGCTTCAGCATAAGATTTCATCTTCATCTCCAACTTCTCCACTACTTCTTTGAAATTGTCATTTACCACCGCAGATTTCTCCTCAGCAGAAACAGCAGATGCTGAGAGTGTAGAGGAAATCTCTTTGGTAGTTGTAACAACAACGGTTTGCATGTTCTTCAAAGCATGAACATCGCACACAACAGAAACAAGCTCACTCTTATGTGCTATGAGCTCTCGATGCAGATCTGCTACTTCTTCCACCGCTGGCAACACCTTATGAAGGAGTTGTGTAATCTCCGCCATCATCACCGAAGAACTAGTTTCACAAATCAGCGAGCTAAAAGCACGCCTCCACACCTCAATTCTCCTCAGATCGCAACAAGATTTGTCTCAATGGAAGCGTCTCGCTGAGACCTTTCCAATGGTATCAAGTTTGCTCAAAACCAACAACCACAGCTCTTTCGATGATCGATTTTGTCCACGGGTGTCAACTCCTCTCTCCAACAGGTCCGCGAAATAGAAACACACCTCCACACCTCAATTCTCCTCAGATCGCAACAAGATTTTTCTCTATAGAAGCGTCTCGCCGAGACCTTTCCAGTGGTACCAAGCTTGCTCAAAACCAACAACCACATCTCCTTCGACGATCATCCAACAGGTCCGCGAAATAGAAACACACCTCCACATCTCAATTCTCCTCAGATCGCAACAAGATTTGTCTCAATGGAAGCGCCTCGCAGAAACCTTTCCAATGGTACCAAGCTTACTCAAAACCAACAACCACAGCTCCTTCGACGATCGATTTTGTCCACGGGTGTCAACTCCTCTCTCCAACAGGTCAGCGAAATAGAAACACACCTCTGTGAGACCGCTGTGACCATAAGGTCAGAGAGTTGAGTGAAGTGAGCATGGGTATAACTGAATCTTTTTAATTATGATGCACTAGTAATCCTAATTATCTAAGGTACCCCTGCATGAGAGACATGACGGCTTACACGTCGCAATTACCATTTTTGTACAACTATTCAAGAAACGGATTTTCTTGAACAGCGGGAATAGAAACAGCTCTTAGAATAGGCTCCTCTCGGAATGTGGTTGTTTATCTTTGGAAGCTGAAACACTTTACTTGATGATGATTTATGTATCTAGGGTGAGATCTCTCGAGGAGACAAGATTACCTTATCAAGCTCTAAGAGCTACACTTTCTTTTGGTTGGTATGCTGATGTGGTGGCTTGGTGTGAGAGGTGGAACATCTCTGAGCGTGATTTTAACCTCCCACCTATTTTCTTTACGAGTTGATACAAAAGAGATTTTCACATGCTCTATGGTCCCAATCGAAGATCAAGATGGTTTATTATCAGCAGCAAGTCAATCCCATGTTGGTGTATTGCGATCAAGAGTATCTCCAAGCATCTATATCAACCTCTCTCTGACATGTGATTGCTCAACATCGTATTAGCTCTGATAGACTTGGTATTGAGGAAAGGCGTTGGTTAAATAGGAATAAACTTATTTGTAGACTTTATGTTTATATCAAATTGAGGATGAATATCATGTATTCATCATGTGTCCATGTACTTGGACATCAGATGTAGACATACAATAATCGTTAGTGATTTTTACTCTCTTACATGAATGAATGAATGAAGAACATATGCCGACGCTTTCACTAAGATTATATTATGAGAGACATAGTTATCCATCGTACTAATACTAAGAGTATTAGTATTAATTAATATTAAGAACGTTAGTTTTAGATTTTTGGTTTGTGTTGTTGTATTATGTTTTTTACCTTTTGACTCTTTGGATCTTCCGACATTATCATTTATCATTTATCATTTACTCCCATGTCTCGTTTTCTTTGAATAATCATAGCACATCCATCTCTCAAATAGCAACAAACCTTTCTTGTTGAGCATCTTTTATTTTAATGAGCTCCTTGCGCTTGGCTTCAACTTGTAACGGTGTAAGATCTGGATCCAATCAGATCTGCCTCCTCTTCAAGATGGCTTTGTTAGCCATCGATGTATCTCGTTGTGCTTGATCAGCAAACTTCACGAGTAAGGATCGAGGTTGTATGCCCTTCTGTCTGATATGATAGACCAGAACTAATACATGCTTGTGAACATGAAGAGTAACAGCAAAGAAAGTGGTAGCAGTTTCTTTGGTGTCTTCCTTCTCTGTCTCCGATATATCAAAATTCTCACGTTCTTCACCTTGGAGAGTTGGTTCTGCTTCTTATTCTCTTGCTTTTGGAAATAAGAGATGAGCCGCTTTGGAAGCTTCTGCATAAGATTTCATTTTCATTTCCAACTTGTCCACAACCTCATAGAAACCATCATTTACCACAACAGATTTCTCCTCAGCAGAAACTGAAGACGTAACCGTGTATAGGAGATTTCTTTCAATGCATGAATATTTGTGATAACAGTGCAACTCATTCTGTGTGAAATAAACTCACGATGCAGATCTGCAACTTCAACAGATATCTCATTCACCGCAGCAAGGACCTTATGGATGAGTTGTCTAATCTCTTCCATCATCTCAAAGAGCGAAAACTACTTCAAATAGATCCACGAAGTAGAAATAGATCTCTTTATCTCCAATTTTCTCCAAATCATGCATGCATGGACTTGTTAGAAGCGTCTCAACAAGAGTTTTCCAATGGTATCAAGCATACATGGAACTATCAACCACAACGTCAAAAATGACCCACAATGATAGCTCAAAAAAATTAGTTTTCTTGATCAGCGAGAAAGAAACAACCCTCCCAGTGTCAATTGTGCTCCAATTTTGTCTTGCAATCCTCGTCTTGTTAGAAGTGTCTTAATGAGAGCTTTCAAACGATATCAAGCATGCATGAAACTCTCAACCAAAATGTTTTCTACCACCATTTTTCTCTGTCAGTTTGGAAATTGAGTTCTCTAGACTAGCAGAGATAGAAACGACCTTCTCAACCTCAATTCTACTCCAAACTTAACAAGATTAATCTTATTGAAAGTTATTCAATGAGTGTTTTCCAATGGTACCATGTACAGTAGCATCATTCAGAAGCTTGGTAAAGTATAGGAATGAGAGAATCACCTCTCCATTGTAGTAGCTCCACAAAAAGTTCTTCTAGATCCTCAGATTTTCCACTTGCAAGCCTACTGAGCTGATGTCGTACTTCATCCATTGAAAATGTCACCCGTAGTCCTTCACTTTGTAGCATACATGGTGCATGTGGAGAGAAGTAAAGTTGCTCAACGTAGTACATCAAAGCTGAAGGATCAAGACTTGATGAACTTGGTCGAGATGCTAAACGTCTCCAAAAAGCTTTGGGATTCTTCTGAAAATCAAAAGCAAGTTCCAAGCCTTTCTTTTCAAGAAAGCTCTCTTCTTACGTTTGATCAACTGCTTGTACAAGGTTGAATGAAAGGTTGAATGAATGAGTCACAAGTCACAAGTCTTGTCTAGAGCTTGTCACAAGTCACAAGCCTTGTCTAGAACCTTGTCACAAGCCTTGTCTAGAGCTTTTAACCGAGCAAGTTTGCACTCTTCATCAAACCAGCCATTGCAAGGGTTACCTTTGAGCTTTCTGCTTGAGTGTTGAGAGAAAAACCGAGTTGTAATTTTATTCAAGACATCCGTCAATTGTGTATCTCGTTGTTCAAGATTGTGGCTCCATTGTGTAATAGCTATCAAATTCTCTAGAGCATTTTGATAAAGATGTCTTTTCCGGTGATCAAGACGAAGTCTAGAAGTAGTGTTGCTCTCATCAAAACCTTTCAACTTGTAAGATGCAAATGAGCTAGACAAGGATAGTGAGCACAGTAGGGGAGTGTGATCAGATTCAGGTTGTAGATCCAAAACTTCAAATGCTGAAATGAGTGAACTATCAAGAGATGAGGAGAGGAGGTAGTCTACTATGTTTGATCTAGAGATAGAAACGTATGTTTTCATGTTAGAGCTAGGAAAACAAGATGTACCGTTCAAAATTTTCAAACTATAGATTGCTCCAAAAGTCAAGAAGTGTTCTTTCATGTCATTGATGGATGTATCTAAGGAGGCACGGGACCATGTAGGATCATCATCTTCTTCAAGAATAGGGGAGTGGTGAAGAGCATAGAATTGTGTGAATTGGCAAGTGTGAACTCTAGCACTGAAATCTCCCACCACAAAGACCCTTACCCTTCTCTTGATATCTCAAAACATCAACAGAAAGACGATGGAAAGGTTGGCTCATGCTACATGCTCTAGTCTGATAGATAGACATGTTCAAAGATGCAAAATAGCAGATTGCGATATGAATGAATGAATGAATGAATATCAAGCCCGGAAGACCCAAAGAGTCAAAAGGCAGAAAAAAATACAATACAAAGTCAACATGTGAGCCTAGGAAACCCTAGGAGATATAACATGCAGATCTACTTTCTCCACCAACTCGAATCTAATGATATTGTCCATCCACATCCTGAAGAACCACTTCAACAAGCTGTGCATATAAGATCTGATGTAAGTTGCAATACCTCCAAAACCACGTCCTTTATGTTGCTTGCGCTTGTTCCAAATAGAGCCGATCAAAGTAAGACCATCCAACTCATGTACATTGTTTCTTTCATGTTCTCATGTCTCTACCAAGTTGATGATATCAGCCTTGTTCTAAATTGGTAAAGCGCTTGTGTATTTTGACTTAGTAAGCCCATGAATGTTCCATATCATAACTCTAAGGGTCGAAAATTGCTATTCCTCCCACTCCCCTATCCTTGAAGAAGATGATGACCTTACATGGTCCCGTGCCTCCTTAGATACATCCATCAATGATATGAAAGAACACTTCTTGACTTTTGGAGCAATCTATAGTTTGAGAATTTTGCAATAAGATCTGACGTAAGTTGCAATTGCAACATTGAGACAAATCTTGTTTCGATCTGAGGAGAATTGAGGTGTTGAGGTGTGCTCTTAGTTCGCCTATTTGTGAAACTAGTTCTTCGGTGATGATGGAGGAGATTAAACAACTCCTTCATAAGGTGTTGGCAGCGGTGAAAGAAGTATCGGCTGAAGTAGCAGTTCTGCATCGAGAGCTCATAGCACATAAGAGTGAACTTGTTTCTGTTGTGTGTGATGTTCATGTTTTGAAGAACATGCAAAATGTTGTTGCTACAACTACCAAAGAGATTTCCTCTACACTCTCAACATCTGCTGTTTCTGCTGAGGAGAAATCTGCGTTGGTAAATGATAATTCCAAAGAAGTAGTGGAGAAGTTGGAGATGAAGATGAAATCTTATGCTGAAGCTACCAAGGCGGCTCAATCTCTCTTTTTCAAGAGCAAGAGAATGATGAATGAATGAATGAATGAATATCAAGTCCGGAAGACCCAAAGAGTCAAAAGGCAGAAAAAAATACAATACAAAGTCAACATGTGAGCCTAGGAAACCCTAGGAGATCGTATCAATGCAAAAGAGCATTGGTACGACAAGAAACTATATCTCTAATATAAAGCCCTAGTGGGAGAGCTGACATCTGTAAAAGTGTAAAGAAATCACTAGCAACTATCTTATGTCTACATCTAATCTCATCATACAAGGGACATACAATGAATACATGATCCTCATCCTCTATCTGATCTAAATCACAAAGTCTACAAAGCCGTTCACTCCTAACAATGTTTAGCCAATGTCCTTCCTCAATGCCAAGTCTATGAGAGCTAGTGCGGTGCTGAGCGATGATATGTCGAAGAGAGATTGAAATAGGTGCCCGGAGGTACTCTTGTTCACAATACACCAACATGGGGTTGACATGCTGCTGATAGTAAGCCATCTTGGTCTTGGGTTGAGACCATATAGCATGTAAAAACCTTTTCTGAATCAACTCCCGAAGAGCAATAGGTGGAAAGTCAAAATCACGCTCAAAAATGTTCCATCTTCCACACCAAGCCACCACATCAGCATACCAACCAAATGAGAATGTAGCTCTTAGAGCTTGACAAGGTAATATCGTCTCTCCAAGAGATCTCACTCTTGAGACATAAATGATAGTCAAGTAAAGAGCTTCTGCTTCCACGGATAAGCAACCAGATTCAGCAAGGAGCATAGCATATGGTGTTTGGCATCTTACACCAAGCTCCACTTGTAAGAACACTTTTTGAACCTTCTCGATACGTTCCCAAGCTCCTTTCCTTGCACCAGGCCCCCACACTTGAACACCATAAAGTATCACAGGCAAAACCAAACTCCTGAAGAGAAACTTTCTCAAATCCCATGCTAAGAGATGAGCACGTCGACAACGATTCAAAAGAGAGTACAAAGCTTTGTAACCAGCTTCAACTCTCTTATGAATGCACAAAGCCCAACAGTAGTTATGAGAGAAGTCAATGCCCAAGTACTTGTAACTCTCCACTTGTTGTAAAACTTGGCCCTTGTAGAGAAAAGAATGGCGCACTTTTGAACCCACCACCATCACCTTGGACTTCGGAAGGTTCACTTCCATCTGCATGTTGTTGCAAAAGATCTCAAGAGCATCCAAATGTCGTTGTAAACTCAAAGGATCACGTGATAGAAGGATGATATCATCAGCATAAATCAATGCTTGAATGATATAGATTCCCAACTTCACACCTTCTTCTCCAAATTCAGCAAGACATTTCTCCACGTCATCGATGAAGATACCAAATAGAGTAGGAGAGAGAGGACAACCTTGAATAACTCCAATAGTGCTAAAGATCTCCTTTGATTGTGTCGAGGTAAGCTTCACATAAACTCGTTCATAGAGTTTAGAAACCGCTGCCATCATGTCTTTAGGAACACCAATGGCAACAAGTCTGTCCCATAAGAGCTTCATAGGCACCCTATCAAAAGCTTTTGTGTAGTCGATAAAAGCAGCATAAAGAGCTTTACCATTTTCTTTTGACTTCTCCCAAGCAACACGAAGACAAAGAATATGATCAATGGTGCTAAAGGTAGGACGAAAACCTGCTTGTGAACGAGCTCTCACATTGGATTCTTCTGTCCAAACACTGAGTTTTCTCTCTAGCAAGCTCCCATACAACTTGGCAAAGATGTTGCCCACCATGATAGTTCTATAGTTGGTAACATCATCCTTCTTGCCCGACTTGTGGATGGGAATCACTTTGCGCATGAACCAACTCTTAGGGAAACCATGTACAGCAGCATCATTCAGAAGCTTGGTAAGTATAGGAATGAGAGAATCACCTCCCCATTGTAGTAGCTCTGCAGAAAGTCCTTCTAGATCCTCAGATTTTCCACTTGCAAGCCTACTGAGCTGATGTCGTACTTCGTCCATTGAAAAGGTCTGCGGTAGTCCTTCACTTTGTGGCATACATGGTGCATGTGGAGAGAAGTAAAGTTGCTCAACGTAGGACATCAAAGCTGAAGGATCAAGACTTGGTGAACTTGGACGAGATGCTAAACGTCTCCAAAAAGCTTTGGATCCTTCTGAAAATCAAAAGCAAGTTCCAAGCCTTTCTTTCTCAAGAAAGCTCTCTTCTTACGTTTGATCAACTGCTTGTACAAGGTTGTTGCTTCCAAGTCACAAGCCTTGTCTAGAGCCTTTAATCGAGCAAGTTTGCACTCTTCATCAAACCAGCCATTGCAAGGGTTACCTTTGAGCTTTCTGCTTGAGTGATGAGAGAAAAACCGAGTTGCAATTTTCTTCAAGACATCCGTCAATTGTGTATCTCGTTGGTCAAGATTGTGGCTCCACTGTGTAATAGATATCAAATTCTCTAGAGCAGTTTGATAAAGATGTCTTTTCTGGTGATCAAGACGAAGTCTAGAGGTAGTGTTGCTCCCATCAAAACCTTTCAACTTGTAAGGTGCAGATGAGCTAGACAAGGATAGTGAGAACAGTAGAGGAGTGTGATCAGATTCAGGTTGTAGATCCAAAAATTCAAATGCTGAAATGAGTGAACTATCAAGAGATAGGAGAGGAGGTAGTCTACTATGCTTCATCCAGAGGTAGAGACGTATGTTTTCATGTTAGAGCTAGGAAAACGGGATGTACCGTTCAGAATTTTCAAACTACAGATTGCCTTAAAAGTCAAGAAGTGTTCTTTCATGTCATTGGTGGATGAGTCAAGTAAAGAGCTTCTACTTCCACGGATAAGCAACCAGATTCAGCAAGGAGCATAGCATACGGTGTTTGACATCTTACACCAAGCTCCACTTGTAAGAACACTTTTTGAACCTTCTCAATACCTTCCCAAGCTCCTTTCCTTGCACCAGGCCCCCACACTTGAACACCATAAAGTATAACAGGCAAATCCAAACTCCTGAAGGAAACTTTCTCAAATCCCATGCTAAGAGATGAGCACGTCGACAACGATTCAAAAGAGAGTACAAAGCTTTGTAACCAGCTTCAACTCTCTTATGAATGCACAGAACCCAACTGTAGTTCTAAGAGAAGTCAATGCCCAAGTACTTTAACTCTCCACTTGTTGTAGAACTTGACCCTTGTAGAGAAAAGAATGACGAACTTTTGAACCCACCACCATCACCTTGGATTTCGAGATGTTCACTTACATCTGCATGTTGTTGCAAAAGACCTCAAGAGCATCCAAATGTCGTTGTAAACTCAAAAGATTACGTGAAAGAAGAATGATATCACCAGCATAAATCAATGCTTGAATGATATACATTCCCAACTTCACACCTTTTGCTCCAAATTCAGCAAGACATTTCTCCACGTCATCAATGAAGATATCAAATAGAGTAGGGGAGAGAGGACAAAATTGAATGACTCCAATGGTGCTAAAGATCTCCTTTGATTGTGTCGAGGTGAGCTTCACATAAACTCGTTCATAGAGTTTAGAAATCGCTGCTATCATGTCTTCAGGAACACCAATGACAACAAGTCTGTCTCATAAGAGCTTCCTAGGCACCTTATCAACAGCTTTTGTGTAGTCGATAAAAGCAACATAGAGAGATTACCATTGTCTTTTGATTTCTCCCAAGCAACACGAAGACACAAGATATGATCAATGGTGCTAAAGGTAGGACAAAAACCTGCTTGTGACCGAGCTCTCACATTGGATCCTTCTGTCCAAACACTGAGTTTTCTCTCTAGCAGTCTCCCATACAACTTGGCAAAGATGTTGCCCACCATGGTAGCTCTATAGTTAATAACATCATCCTTCTTGCCTGACTTGTGGATGGAAACCACTTTGCGCATAAACCAACTCTTAGGGAAACCATGTACAGCAACATCATTCAGAAGCTTGGTAAGGAATGAGAGAATCACCTCTCCATTGTAGTAGCTCCGCTGAAAGTCCTTCTAGATCATCAGATTTTCCACTTGCAAGTTTCCTGAGCTGATGTCGTACTTCGTCCATTGAAAAATCTGCGGTAGTCCTTCACTTTGTGGCATACATGGTGCATGTGGAGAGAAGTAAAGTTACTCAACGTAAGACATCAAAGCTGAAGGGTCAAGACTTGGTGAACTTATACACTCTTACTCTTACAGATGCTAACACTTTCACTAGGATTATATATGCAAGACGTAGTTACTCATCGTACTAATACTCTTCATATTAGTACTGCTTCTTATGTTAGTTATTGATTTTTAGTTTATGTTTTTGGATTGTGTTTTGTGTCTTTTGACTCTTTGGGTCTTCCGGGTATGATTATTATCATTTATCATAAAGCCTTTGTCTTTCTCTTGATATTTCATAACATCAACAGAAATACGATGGAATGGTTGACTCTTACTACAGGCTCTGGTGAGATAAATGAGCATGTTCAAAGGTGCAAAATAGCATATTCTAATATAACATGCAGATCTAGTCTCTTCACCAACTCAAAGCTAATGATATTGCCCCCCAACATCACGAAGCACCACCTCAACAAGCTGATATAAATGAGAACATCGAGAGTGATGGTTCTCCATAGTATTCTTGGGACTTCTCGCGTGAGAAGACTCTCCGGTGTCTCTTCCTGGCGCCTGATCTCTCATCACTGCTGCTACTGCTGCTTGAACCACTGCCTCCGGGACCTCCTGAACTGCTCGAGGTCCCTCCCGGCCTTCCTCCGTCGGGGCCATCCACACCATTGCCCGTTGGCGTGGGTGCTGGTGCTGGTGGGTTCACGGACGGCTACAGGTTGGCTGCAGCTGGGACGGATTCACGGTTGGGACGACGGGTCTGTCCTACCATCCCAAAGCGGTTGCAGAGGCTCTACAGAAATGCCTCCACGTCCTTCATTGGGTCGCAGATCTCTGAGTTGCTGTACTGACTCGCAGATGTGCCTCCAGTCGAGAAGTCACAATACCTCCAAAGCCATGTCCTCTGTGTCTCTTGCGCTTGTAAGAAGTAGATCCAACCAAAGTAAAATCAACCAACTCACGTACATTGTTTCTTTCATGCTCCCATGTCATGTCTCACCATGTTGATGATATCAGCTTTACCCCAAACCGATAAATGATAAATGGTAAATGATAATAATCATGTCCGAAAGACCCAAAGAGTCAAAAGGTAAAAACACAATACAAAAACACAAACTAAAAATCAAAAACTAATGGCTGAATCAGTACTAATACGAAGATTATTAGTATGATGAGTAACTACGTCTCGCATATATAATCCTGTTGAAAGCATCGGCATATGTAAGAGTGAATAAAAATCGCTAGCGACTATCGTATGTCTACATCTGATATCCAAGTACAATGGACACATGATGAATACATGATCTTCATCTTCAGTCTGATGTAAATCACAAAGTTTACAAATACGTTCACTCCTATCAATATTTAACCAACGTCCTTCCTTAATACCAAGTCTATGAGAACTAGTACGCTGTTGAACTATCACATGTCGGAGAGAGGTTGATATAGATACTTGGAGGTACTCCTGATCGCAATACACCAGCATGGAATTGACTTGCTGCTGATAATAAGTCATCTTGGTCTTAGGTTGAGTCCATAGAGCATGTAGAAATCTTCTTTGTATCAAGTCACGAAGAGCAATAGGTCGGAGGTTAAAATCACGTTCAGATATGTTCCATCTCCCACACCAAGCCACCACATGAGCGTACCAACCAAAAGAGAGTGTAGCTCTTAGAGCTTGACAAGGTAGTCTTGTCTCTCCGAGAGATCTCACCCTAGATACATAGATGATCGTCAAGTAAGGCTTCGAGGAGCAGAGGTGCGTGAGTGCGAAGGCATGAGAGCAGAGTGAGAGAGTGTGGAGGCGGAGCGGAGCCTGAGCCCGAGCCCGAGCCCGCCGCAAGCCAGCTTCAATTGTGTGGGAAGTGTAAAAGGACAGGACGAGGAGTCAGTCTCGGTGGGATTGGGTTTCTTTTTATGTGAATGTTTGAGTGTGGAGGGTTATCGTTTGAACTTCTTTGGTTGGAACCCCTCTATATTCTACTTCCTGTTTGTGCGCCGTGTTTGCTTGTGTTGGGGCTTGATTTCCAGAGTGAATTCACTCCAGTGTGCTGTCGATAGTGAGGCTGGAGTTGCGGATCAGTCATACTATCTTTGTCTCTCTCACGGTACGGTTGGAGTGACGACCAACAGACCGTGAACGACTGCTTGTGGTGATGGCAAGTACAGGTTGCCCTTACCTTGACCGTCCTAGTAGGGGATAGATGAGCTCAGTAGGAGCAGGGTTAGACAAGTGGTGGTTATGGTGGTGACGGAGATTGCGACATTCCGGTTAGGAGTGTGTTAGCGGGATTCTCTCATCATGGAGTTCTCAGGAGGTTCTGGTGGGGACTTCTCGGAGTGGGGTGAGGTATCGACTACTTACACCATTGCCGTCAGTTGTTTTAGAGGACGAGTTAGACGTAGACAACGTATTTTCTGATGGTGAATCTAGTGTCGTCACACCGTTATTGTGAGACATGGACGAGAACTATGGGGCCACGAAGGGGTCTCGACGTTACTCGGGTACAGTTGATACCATTGAGCTGGATGACTTCATCCAGGAGTTCGACAATTGGTGCGATCTGCAGCAGATGCGAAACCCACAGCTGTTTACACTCTTCATGGCGTGGAAGGGTTTGTTCCAACACTTGGAGGGACCGCCGATGGATGATTATCATGAGTTCAGGCGAGATTACAATATTGAGATCGAGTTGTGGAAACCCTAAACATTAGTCTCTCAACTACGTTTCTATCACTACTGGCGCAGTTTTGGGAGACATAGCACCTGCGAGTTCAGGTGTCAGTAGCAATGATACATCCACAGGTGGCGGAGTATCTACTACCAGCGGTGCGTCCACAAGTAGTAGAGCAAGTGATAGTGTGAGCGGGATACCACCAGGGTTTAACTTTGTGATTCAGTTCTTCTAATGTTTGAGGAAGAACTACCAAGGTGTGCGGACCGACAAGTTGAGGAGTCTGCAGGAGTTCTAGCGAAAGACTGGAGAGAGCCTACGCGAGGCGTTTACTCGCATGAGGCGATTGATCAACGTTACCCAAGGGGTGACGGTATCGTATAACGTGTTTTTCTGTCTAGGAATACACGGGGTATATGGTTGTGCAGAGGTATGTGGATTGACAAGGTTGGATCTAGATCTGGATGTTTCCACTCAAATGTTTCACTATCTACTCTTCTAGCCTGAGTGACCTTGTATCCGCTCGTCTCAAGTTTAAAGCTTGCTACGATCCAAGGTTACGTATAGGTTGCATAAACTTGTGTTACAAACAGATCTTTTGTATTCTAACTAAAAATACTCAGATCTGTATTATCTAACTGAAGTTATTCCTCTATATCACTGGAAGCCTGACTTCTAAATAGCTCCCCAGCGACGCTAACTGCCCATCAATCCAACTATCACAACTTCATAGTACAACCAGAAGACGCTATAAGATCACTCAATCAACTTGATAGAGTATCGATACAACTTGTTGTACACCCTGGTCTACCAAGCATTCCAGCAAGGTAAAGCATGCATACTCCAAAACACTATTCAGATCTCAATATAGCACCAACGGCGGTAGTACCTGGCAGCTCCGAGAACCCAAACAGCGGCTTAAGACTCATGGCGACTCCGTTCTCCTTCATCACCAAGAGCTGAAATCAGCCCCATACCCTCCAATGTCGAATTGCATGCAGGCATGGCAGTTTCAGCAACAAACTCCTCTCCAAATTGATCGAAAATGACCAAAATGATCATAGATGATACCGAAAAACCCGAAATAGCTAATAACAGAAGTATTTTCGAACTTTGAGACCTCAGTCCTTCCAAACCACTCGACCAATGATGATCAAACTTCACAGGAAGCTTGATTGGACCCTTCACTCCTACCCTGAACAATTTTCAGGTCGAAATCTCAAACCAATTCTCAGATATGGATCAAACCGTAATCTGTGCTAACTTCAGAGCTTTACAGACCCAGGTACATTTGATCCAAGATTCTGAACAAACTACTCGACCATTTGAGGTGAAACTTCCCAAGTATCTTACTGATAAGACATTCTTCAATCCTGGAAAGTTTCACTCAGAAATTCGACTCATATCTTAAGCAATAGCAAACTATCCATGGCTATCACAGTTCGCTGTCCCGCCTTATCCCATCTGCACTTCTCAACTTCAATCGGTCGGTTCAGAATCCAAATCGATCAAGAAACTGATGAAATTGATATCAAAACGACCAGCACGTCGTCAGCTCTCCAACCCAACAGACAGCTCCTCAAAACTCCTCGCGAGTCTCTCGGAACAACCAGAAACGTAGCAGTAGATACAAATTTCACCCCCCTCCACTCAATCGATCATAACGCGCTCATACTTTCATCAAATCGATCGATTCTTCAGCCCAGATTGTAGCCCCGGTCGAGAGCTCTCCAACCATACCCTTCGTTTCGCGAATGGTCCTCTGAAGCCTCCAGAAACCACAGAAACGTCGCGAGGATCAGCTAGAACACCATTGGTCCAAAAGTGGACCAATAAGAGCAAAAAGAACTTTACTTTTTGTCTTTTCTCCTCTTAACTTTTCCCTTAGAACGAATTTTTACTCTCCAAGGAGACACAAGACATCAACAACACTCTAAGACCTCAGAAAATCCTTCAGATATGTCGATGGATTCTTCGCGGTCCGTAACTACACAGAAGCGCTCAACCAGAATGAAACCAGTGAACCACAGACTAATACAACGTCAATATTACAACCTGGAAACGTTCTACAATAAAAGGTACGACAAAAGGAAACGGTGAAGCTATCACTCGATTGTAATATTCTTGCCCGAAGTTTCTCACGATCCAAGCCCCATGATTGATCTTCGGTCTGCAATGGCACCGGACATCGACCCAAAGGTTGAAAGGAACGTTCGATGGATAGTTGAGATCCATCGTTCTTCACAACAAAATGTACACCGTCATATCCCAAGTCTCTCCGTATGTTACGATTGGAAGGATCACCGGAAGCTGTAACTCCATCACCCTCCCCATGAACTCATCACCAAAGTACGCAACTAACCACTGTCGAAAGTGATCGCGGTGGATGCAATGAAGCTTGATGTGAAACGGATTCGGGAAAGGAAGATCTGGAACCGGTAACACACCTCCGTCCATAACCACCACTCCTGCAGTTCTTCACTCCTCCATGCAGACCACCGAGAACCCTTACGAATCACCCGCTGAGAGAGAATGTCGTATGAACCTTCGACCCCCCATTTTATACACAATCGCGGCGACAAGGACCACTGAAGTGAACGCGCACAGATCGATGACTTGGCACATTCCTCTACCGTGCGATCACTTAAACAGATAATCACAAACGTGGCACTCATCACACCGTTCGGCGAGTTACGCGATACGGTTCACGAAACACGGAAAAGAAACACAACATAGGTTACACAAGAATTTCACACAGGAGCCGAACCACAACATGACATCCACCCCTTCTAAACCTGCGCATCCTCTGGTATGCGCCAACACTCACAAGTTGTGGTCGGCATCACACTATATCTTCATCTTCTTCAATGATGTCGTTGGCAATATCTTCGTCATCCAAATCTTCTCCGTCATCATCCAAGATATCAAACTCTGCTCCGACTTCCTCCATGCTTATCCCTTCATCTCGCTTCTTGAAGAGTTTCACACGCTTGCCTGCAATGGGAACCTTGAGCTCTGCCCCATCAAGCTCTCTTAGTGAATAAGTGGCATTGTCAAGCACGACAAGAACCACATACGGGCCGAACCATCGCTTAGAGAATTTTCTAAGCGCACTGTGTTGGTTGTCCAAGCTACTATCGTAGACCAACACCCAATCTCCTTCTTTAATCTCCTTTGGCCTTAATCGATGACGCTTATCGAATCTGTCTTTGTTTCTCAAGCGCGCCTCTTTCAGCTTTGTAAAGGTGACATAAATACCTCTATGTCCTGCCCACAAGCTCTCATGAAACTCCTGCATGAGTAACTTCTGCATGTCAACCTTGCACACAACCCTTTGTGGCATCTTACCACCTTGCTTAGCATGTTTCCACAAATAACCACCTTGTAGCAAGTAGTTATAAGCCTTCCTCCTGATTTGTTTAAAGTGGGCATCACTCCATCCTGGCTGTCTAGTCAACATGCTTAGATAGCGTCCTATGTCTATCCATTCTCCTTCATATATCTCTTCCATGAACGGTTTCGAATGCTCACTCTCACCTCCTTGAGCTCTACAGAAAACAGTAGTACCAACGTCTTCTGTATCTTCTATCATCTCCTCCTCATCCTCATACCTCGCACGAGATAACATATCAGCTACTGGATTGTTCTTCCCCGCTATGTGTCGAAACTCAGGATTTAAGGACTTGATGTAAGCAATCCAGCGTAGCATAGCAATATCAGGGGTGTTACAATTTGTAATCATCCCTAATAGTGGTAAACAATCTGTTTCTACTATTACTGGCGCTCCAATCAAATAGTCCTTTTCAGCTTTCATAGCTGTAACTACTCCCCATAACTCTCTCTTCACTTGAGGATAGTTTCTATGTCGCTCACTCAACACCTTTGCTCCAAATCTGACTGCAAAGCGATTCTCTTCTTCATCATCCTGTCCTACTGCCCATCCAATGGCTATCGGACTAGTATCAACAGTAAGTATCACTGGTTTGCTATCCTCATAGCTCACACGACGAAGTACAGGTGGAGAAGATAACAATTGCTTTAATCTCTGAATCGCCTCAGTATGTCTCTCCTCCCATGCAAACCTCTTGTGCTTTCTCAACAGATCGTAAAGAGGATCTGCCACATGTGCAAAATGTGGAATCCACACATGATAGAAGACACAAGCTCCAAGAAACCTTCTCACCTCTGTTGTTGAACCACAAGTATCCTTCATCCGCCGTATAGCATCCACTTTACCAGGATCAGGCTTGCGTCCAAACCATCCACATAAGTGCCCCACAATCACAACCTCTCGCACTCCAAATGAAGACTTGGCACCTGATAGTGTCAAATGCGCCTCTTCAAGTCGTGATAAGATTTTATCACAATCTGAAATGTGATCAGCAACAAAGTTTCTACACCCCTTCTGATCCATTGTCTCATCTTTCTCCTCCTCAACGCATCCTTTAATTGGAATGTCATCCAAGAAAGGCATGGTCTTCTCAGGAATGAACTCACGGAGAACCTTGTTCATCCCGTTCATCATGTGCGCTACCGAGTTTGTTGCTCCTTGTGGTAGTGTGCACATTCTGACCAACCCCAACGGTGTCCTCATGGTGGTGATATCTCTACTCTGTTCAGCAAGTTGAAACTGATCGTATCCAGAGTAAAGATCTCCTATAGAGTAAATAGCCCTCCCAGCAAACGCTTCAGCAAACTCTCCGACGATAGGTCCTATGCCTGTATTTCTGATGGTCACTTGGTTCACAGGTTGCATATCTTGGATGAACCGTAATGCACCACTCTTCTTTGGTACTGTAAACCAACGACTAGAGTATGGTGCAAATGATGGTTCCAAGATCTTCATCTGCATCTTCTCCTTCAAGAGCTCTATGAGTTTTGGTAAATGCGCTCTAGGTACAGGAATTGGCCTCAAGTCCCAAGGAGCATGTGGAACTGTGAATATGATCATTGGCGCCACAATGCTAGGATCTACACATCCGATTTCTGAGGCTTCAAAAGCAAAAGCTTTCCCGTGCCTAGTTAACATCTCCCTAAACCTATTCTCCTCCACAGACAAAAGAAAATCTGTTGAACCAACCTTCAACTCCTTGAGCGTAGTTTCAGTGAACTTGTGACCGACCCGGCTAAGATCTCTCAAGCTTTTCTCCTTCGAAGATTGCTGGACTCGCTGGTTAGAATCACTAGGTAATGGCTGAGCAACAGGTTTTACCTTCTTGTCTACCGTTTTGTACCTAGTATCAACTCTAACTTCAGGATCTACGAATGACTCTATAGCTGTATAGAGCTCCCTAGAGTGTACTTCCACCACATGATCCTCATCTTCTTGCTCATGCATAGCAAGTTCATCGATGAAATCTCCCAACCCTAACTCCAAATAAACACCTTCTATCTTATCATCCTCTTCAAGCACACCAACTCTCTTTAGATCTTTTTCAGTTTTTCGCACAACTTTCTGCTCCCACTTCTGCAAGTCAGCAAGTCGTGTATGTGTAGCAAATCCACTCCCAGAAAATCTCACAACTCCTGTACAAAAAGCACTTTCTTTCTCTAGCGAGAGTACCTTCTCCAGTGTACCACTATGTCCTCGCTCTATAGCAGTACTTGTCAAAAATCCTTGAACTCTTCCGTGACCTTAGGCAAGGAACCACCCCTCAGATAATCTCTGCTCCGCTCGTGGTTTGCTGATACAGTTAGAAACTGTACCGCTCTCTTGCCATCCTGACTTCTGATCCGCGCATAAGCAGATCCATCATCCAAAACCTTGGTCTCCATCCTCACAGCTGTAATGTAAGGTTGACCGAGTATCACCGGGTATGATGTACTATCTTGAACAAAGAAGTTTTGTTCTATAGTTACATCTCCCACCTTCACTTTCACATCAGGACAAGCTCCGTAGAGTTCTCCTCGTGTGTTGTTCGCCGTTCTGATCATCCAACCATGATCTATATCAACAGGCCATCCACCTTGCTTGTAGATGTCCTTAGAGACAATATTGATCTCTGATCCATGATCAATGAGAGCAACCACCGGATCTGTCATCTCTCCCACCTTCACTAAGGCTTCGGTAGTAGCTCTAGCCCAATGTCCTCTAGTGTAATGACTAGGGACCTTGTCATCGTTATCATCCTCAAACCGAACCTTGCGGTTGATGCAGCATTGAGCTAGTTCTAACTCTTCCTCTCTTGATATCCTTGTGTCTAATGCATTAGACACAGCGGTTTCTCCTGCCAATTGCCTTTTTCGTTTGATGGTGTCAATAATGACATCATGAAACTCCCTCTTGGCAATCCCTAGAACCTCTCGCAAAGTAAACTCGATCCTGGCATTGAGTACTCTCTCTTCTAGTACTCCTTTCAGATCTGTAGCAGCTTCAATATCAGACTGAAGCTTGTATGAAGGAGATTTACCTTTCTCCTTACCTTTGCTCTTCTCTGAATTCTCGGGAGTAGAGGATATGACCTCTTCCATAGTCTCCTCTGGTAGAGGCATCATCTCCGGTCTGAACTTTTCTCCTCTTGTTTGCCTCTTGAGAGCTGTTCTCTCTTCGCTAGGGCCTGCTTCATCTCGTTTGCGCTTCTCCTCCATGAGAGCCTCATGTTGACTCTTCGCCAAATAAGCATGTACAGACATTGTATCCACGGGATCATCCCATCCAGTAGCACCTCTGATTGCTGTGGCTGTTCTGAGCAACTCCTCCCTTGCCATTTTCCCTCTTTTGTTCGTGCTTACCGCATGGCTCCACATATCAAGAGTATCTCCATCCTTCTTAGAAGCACTTCTTTCTCGTACTACCTCAACTCCATAAGTAGCAGCTTCTACCGACGCAGTAGCATGTTGAGATAGATACTCCTCCAGTACTTGCTTCATTCCTCCTTTCCCGAAGTTGGTTCTAAGAATCTCTCCATTATCCTTCAGAGCAATCTTTCCTTCCTTCCAATAGACTACTCCATCTCGTAGAGTTTTGGCAAAATCACCACACTCTCTTCGAGCATGATCAGAACTATCACACCAAATGCATCTCTGTACATAATCTTGCTTAGGAGCAAGTCTGGTATCATGTGCTCCTCCCTTCTCTTCCAACCTTGCTAACTTGATCTGCAAGTCCCTCATCCCTTTTACCAACTCTTCCATAGCATCTCTTTGCGGTGCAACTTTCGGGACAGGAATAGCAGGAAGTGGAACTTGAGGTACATGCACAATAGGTGCTTGCACATTGGGTACCATTGGTTGCCTACGAGGTACTATGATCGGTGGTGGTCTCTCTTCTTGTCTTACCACCACCTTCCCTCTCCGGTACTCTCGTTTGGCAAGTACACTCACTGCTTCAGAGACTTTTCTCCAATCAGTCGTGAGTCCGTTGTCTTCCATCCTATCTTCTAGAAGCAGCTCCAACTCCCTTTGTAATTCATTGTTGGCTGCTTGTAGAAACAACTCCACCTTGTCATTCTCCAATGTGAGCTTCTCCATCCGAGACAACTGAAGGAATTGTCTCTCATACTCCCGAAATAGCTCTGTGGCAACAAGCCCTTTGTTGGGTTTGTTTACCCACTCCATGAATGACTTCTTAGTCACTCGGTCTGCATCTTCTAAAGAATACTCTTCTTTCAGCTGAAGAGTAAATCCTTCCCACGTAGCACCATGAGATCGGATGATGTCCTTCATGTGCTCTCGTAGTTCAGGTACGACAGCAAACGCAAATGTACTCACCATCTCTCTTTCAGGCACCTTGCTCAACTCCATCTCTCGGGAATAGTACTTTAGGTACTTGGATATGTTCTTCCCGTCAAACTGATCTAGCAACCCCACAACAGATTGCAAGGCTTTAGTAGCCATTGCTTCTTTCCGTTCAGTGGCTTGCTGTTGTTGCATTACCAACGCGAATGCCTCAAGCAATCGCATATCAGACCGTGAAAGCTTGGTCACCTTTGGTGCCTCTCCAGATGTAGAAGCCTCATCTACGTAATGACCCAACCCTTCAATGTCCATGGTGGCAAAACCACGCACGTACCTCTCACCCTAGACTTTTCACGTCGAGTTCACCAGCTATCGTATAACGTGTTTTTCTGTCTAGGAATACACGGGGTATATGGTTGTGCAGAGGTATGTGGATTGACAAGGTTGGATCTAGATCTGGATGTTTCCACTCAAATGTTTCACTATCTACTCTTCTAGCCTGAGTGACCTTGTATCCGCTCGTCTCAAGTTTAAAGCTTGCTACGATCCAAGGTTACGTATAGGTTGCATAAACTTGTGTTACAAACAGATCTTTTGTATTCTAACTAAAAATACTCAGATCTGTATTATCTAACTGAAGTTATTCCTCTATATCACTGGAAGCCTGACTTCTAAATAGCTCCCCAGCGACGCTAACTGCCCATCAATCCAACTATCACAACTTCATAGTACAACCAGAAGACGCTATAAGATCACTCAATCAACTTGATAGAGTATCGATACAACTTGTTGTACACCCTGGTCTACCAAGCATTCCAGCAAGGTAAAGCATGCATACTCCAAAACACTATTCAGATCTCAATATAGCACCAACGGCGGTAGTACCTGGCAGCTCCGAGAACCCAAACAGCGGCTTAAGACTCATGGTGACTCCGTTCTCCTTCATCACCAAGAGCTGAAATCAGCCCCATACCCTCCAATGTCGAATTGCATGCAGGCATGGCAGTTTCAGCAACAAACTCCTCTCCAAATTGATCGAAAATGACCAAAATGATCATAGATGATACCGAAAAACCCGAAATAGCTAATAACAGAAGTATTTTCGAACTTTGAGACCTCAGTCCTTCCAAACCACTCGACCAATGATGATCAAACTTCACAGGAAGCTTGATTGGACCCTTCACTCCTACCCTGAACAATTTTCAGGTCGAAATCTCAAACCAATTCTCAGATATGGATCAAACCGTAATCTGTGCTAACTTCAGAGCTTTACAGACCCAGGTACATTTGATCCAAGATTCTGAACAAACTACTCGACCATTTGAGGTGAAACTTCCCAAGTATCTTACTGATAAGACATTCTTCAATCCTGGAAAGTTTCACTCAGAAATTCGACTCATATCTTAAGCAATAGCAAACTATCCATGGCTATCACAGTTCGCTGTCCCGCCTTATCCCATCTGCACTTCTCAACTTCAATCGGTCGGTTCAGAATCCAAATCGATCAAGAAACTGATGAAATTGATATCAAAACGACCAGCACGTCGTCAGCTCTCCAACCCAACAGACAGCTCCTCAAAACTCCTCGCGAGTCTCTCGGAACAACCAGAAACGTAGCAGTAGATACAAATTTCACCCCCCTCCACTCAATCGATCATAACGCGCTCATACTTTCATCAAATCGATCGATTCTTCAGCCCAGATTGTAGCCCCGGTCGAGAGCTCTCCAACCATACCCTTCGTTTCGCTAATGGTCCTCTGAAGCCTCCAGAAACCACAGAAACGTCGCGAGGATCAGCTAGAACACCATTGGTCCAAAAGTGGACCAATAAGAGCAAAAAGAACTTTACTTTTTGTCTTTTCTCCTCTTAACTTTTCCCTTAGAACGAATTTTTACTCTCCAAGGAGACACAAGACATCAACAACACTCTAAGACCTCAGAAAATCCTTCAGATATGTCGATGGATTCTTCGCGGTCCGTAACTACACAGAAGCGCTCAACCAGAATGAAACCAGTGAACCACAGACTAATACAACGTCAATATTACAACCTGGAAACGTTCTACAATAAAAGGTACGACAAAAGGAAACGGTGAAGCTATCACTCGATTGTAATATTCTTGCCCGAAGTTTCTCACGATCCAAGCCCCATGATTGATCTTCGGTCTGCAATGGCACCGGACATCGACCCAAAGGTTGAAAGGAACGTTCGATGGATAGTTGAGATCCATCGTTCTTCACAACAAAATGTACACCGTCATATCCCAAGTCTCTCCGTATGTTACGATTGGAAGGATCACCGGAAGCTGTAACTCCATCACCCTCCCCATGAACTCATCACCAAAGTACGCAACTAACCACTGTCGAAAGTGATCGCGGTGGATGCAATGAAGCTTGATGTGAAACGGATTCGGGAAAGGAAGATCTGGAACCGGTAACACACCTCCGTCCATAACCACCACTCCTGCAGTTCTTCACTCCTCCATGCAGACCACCGAGAACCCTTACGAATCACCCGCTGAGAGAGAATGTCGTATGAACCTTCGACCCCCCATTTTATACACAATCGCGGCGACAAGGACCACTGAAGTGAACGCGCACAGATCGATGACTTGGCACATTCCTCTACCGTGCGATCACTTAAACAGATAATCACAAACGTGGCACTCATCACACCGTTCGGCGAGTTACGCGATACGGTTCACGAAACACGGAAAAGAAACACAACATAGGTTACACAAGAATTTCACACAGGAGCCGAACCACAACATGACAACGGAAGCACAGGCAATCCAGTTCTGGTATAGGATATTAGACCGGGAGCTGCGTGGGAGAGTTAGAGATGCTACTCTCCTTATAGATACCGCTCCGACATTAGCGGTTGTTTTTGGTCTGGCTGAGTGGATTGAATTCAACATGGTGGAGGAGAGGGTGGTGGTTGCCAGGTTCGACAAGGAGACAGCACATGAAGCGACCACCTCTTCTCGAGGATCACAGGCTACGCATTAGCGTGGTGGTGGTGGTGGTCGTGCAGAGCAGTCATGATCTCAAGGAGATGTTAGACGATCTGGTGGGCAGAAGCCCATGCCGTCCTTCTCTAGTCAGCAGCAAGCGGGTCCTTGTTGGACATGTGATGGTCTTCATCAGCAGAAGGACTGTTTCACGCACTTACCGCCTTGTTGCGCCAGCGGAAGCTCTTGCTCAGTAGGTCCTGAAATTCAAACCGCTAACCTGCAAACACAATCACAAGTTAGCGTCCATGCACCACTTACCTTAGTTCTGTTTGGTCCGGACCGGAGCCGGACCGTCTCCTTATTCATCAAGCTCAGCAGTTCTTGAGTCTCGACCTAGACCCGCCTAGGTCGGTCCCAAACATGAGCAAGTCACAAGATGACTTGGGACGGACTTCCCATGAAGTCCAGGGTCCTAAACGGTGTCTCCAGCACACCTAACGGCCCAACCGCCCGTGGTGTCCGTCTGGGTCTAGACTCCCGAACGGTGGTCTAACTCGCCGACTCGTTTCCTAGTCTTGCCCCAACCCTTACAGTGTTCTTAAGTCCAGACGTCCAAGTCTGGACGAGAACGTGTCTTGGAACCCACCCAACCATCACCTCATGTCCCCAGAGTCCGCTCGCCGAACCCTGGGGTCGGGTACTCGTCCTGGCCCACCCAGACATCGAGCCCCCCTCATATATACTTCTGGGGATCGGCGGCCCCGCCCTCCTCTTTGGTCCCTGAAAATTATACCACAACTCGATTGTGGTTCGGTCATAACTTCCAGCTCGGAGGTCAGATCGAGGAATGTTATATATCATTGGAAAGCTCTCGACTAGACCTTCCCAATGATACCTCACTCACATCGAGATCTTACGTGGAACTCCGTCCACGATTTAAAACGTCCCTGGAACTCCAACACTTAGCTATTTTTCCGAGAATCTGTGGTCCAGACCCAGACTCGAACCCTGTGGTTCGTCTGCGTCTCGGATCCACGTCTCGGTCTCACGTCTCAGACCTATGTCTGAGACTCATTTTTCAGTCTTTTCTCAGACTCGCCCTCTTAGATCAGCGTTCGTCTGGGGCCCTCTTGGGGTAGGCCCTTATGTCCTAACCCAAGGTTCCAACCTTGCTTCAAAAAACCACTTAGGGTTCATCTGATCCCAACTTCTCGGCCAAGCCGTTAAGTTCTACTCGCAGCATTCACAACCTAGCGCAAGTCCGCTAGGGTTCTGTTGTTCGCGTCTACGCTCGATCTTGAGAACGAGGGTCGCGACACTCACCCCCACTTTGGAAGTTGATGTCTTCATCAACAATGATCCTTTAAGTTAACACCAAGTTCAAAATGGGTAGTCAACCCCTTGGCGTCAGAATTGCGTTCTGGTAGCTAACCCGCAATTCTCTTCTTGGCTTGAGTCTTAAGTTGTCGCTAGAACACTTAGAAAATTTCAACTAGTCTCAGGAAAAGCCTTACCTTTTTGGTTTATCCTAAACAAAACTAGTTGACAACTTCTAAACATTCTACTTAAGACTCTAACTTGCTAATTATAAGTATTCACACCTACTTACAAGGTCCCCCGAAACTCACTTTCCGGTCGCAATCTGATTTGACTTAGACGCGCGACTAAGTTTACTTTGCAGTTAGAAAACCGCAAAGCAAGATCACCCCAAGCCCCAAGACAAGTATAAAATTTCATACTTGCTTTGCCAACGCTACGGCAAACCTAAGTCTTGACATCAAGACTTAGTCTTGATTTAGATGCTTATCCAAACCAGCTCGTTTCCTTTGAGTGTGCTTCGTTCCTCCTCTTGACAACATCCTAGGCATCTGATCAGAACTAGTCATAGCCATGCACTACCAATACACTTAGACAATTTTTCAAGAAACAAATCTTTATTTCCAAACACAAGTCAAAGCTACAAAGTCCATCGGCCCAAATCGCCTCAAGTTGCTACTCGTATGGTTCGTCGTTTCTTCACCTCTCATTGGAAAAAGATGTCCTCATCTTGCTAACGCCCTTGTTGTCCTTGTCTCCGTTGGAATAGGTCCAATACTTTGCTTGCATGTGCGAGATCGTCCTTTGGCACCCAAGTTGCTTCCTTCAAATGGTAACCACGCCATTTGACGAAGTACTCCATCCGGTTTGATTTACGCCGAGACCGCAAAATGGACTCCACCTCATATTCTGCTTCGCCTTGCACGACATCAGGTTGAGGCCTAAGTACTTGTTTGCGCTCCGGCCGCAAATCATCCTTGAAGTATTTCTTTAATAAAGAAACATGGAAAGTCGGATGCAACTGCCACTCGCGAGGGAGGTCTAATGTATAGACATCTTCATGCGGATTCTTGACAATGACAAAAGGTCCCACGAACTTCGATGAAAACTTCGCCGATATTTCCTTCGGGAGTGTGAAATTTTTCGTACTTATCCATACTTCTTCGCCCACTTGAAACTTCACTTGCCGCCGATGTTTGTTTACCTGCTTCGTGTATCGTTGCTACGCCTTCTCGAGGTTCTTCTTTACTTGCTCCTCGCGCCGCTGCATTGCCGCCACCAACTCTTCAGCTGATGTTTGTCGTGTTCTTGGTCGTGCCGATGTAGAATTCCCTGCAAGAGTCAAGTCAAGAGGCCCTTCTGGCTCACGTCCGTAAGCCAGCATGAAAGGTGATTCGCCGGTTGCCGAATGCTTCGTGGAATTGTAGCAATACTCCGCAAGATTGAGCCACTCTGCCCAATCACTCTGGTCCGCGCTCACATAAATCGAGTTAACTCATAACCGAGTTAACTCGTTCTGTTTGCCCATCTGTTTCCGGATCAAAGGCGATACTAAATTTTAATTTAGTCCTCAATTTTTGGAAAAAATGTTTCCAAAAGGCACTTGTGAACTTAGAGTCTCGATCTGAAATAATACTTCGAGGCAATCCATGTGAACGCCACCAAGTATCTAGGAACAATCGAGAAGTCGTGAACGCTGTTGCAGTATCCAAGGTCGGAGCAAACTTCGCTAGTTTGCTAAACCGATCAACTATCACAAAAATCGCATTGTATCCATTCGAGTCAGGCAGAGAAGTAATGAAGTCCATGCTAATGCTTTCCCAAGGTTTGGCTGGAATCGGCAGAGGATGAAGCAACCCTTGTTTCTTCTCATAAGAAACGCGGTTCGCTTGACAGGTTACACATGTTTTCACAAAGTGGACAACATCGTCTTTCATGTGGGCCAATAAAACTTTTTAGCTATCGCTGCTAAGGTGGACTTTTCTCCTTTATGGCTTGATAAGGACACATCGTTACATTCTTTGAGTAACTTCGTCCTAAGTTTTCTTTGTCCCACATAAATCCGACTTTGTTTGAACATTAGTAAACCATGTCTTAGCTGCATGTTCTGCAACTTCACTCCTCGCTTGGTCATCGCCCTAAAGGCCTTTCACGTATTCGCCTCTCCAAGTCTGACTCCTTAGGATACATAACTTGCAAAATCTGTGTTGACGATGGAAGATATTCCTCCTTGCGACTCAAGGCGTCAGGAACCACATTGTCCTTTCCTACTTTGTGGATTAATTCCACGTTCATGAGCGCCAAGGTATCATGCCACCGTAGTTGCTTTGGCGTCACCCGATCTTGTGTCTCAAAGTACTTGAGTGAAATATTATCAGTATACACTTGGGTTTTGTGAAGTCCCAAGTAATGCCGTCATTTCCTCAAGCAATGAACCACCGCAAACAGTTCCTTCTCGTGAATCGGCCATCGACTCTCCGTCCCAGATAACTTCTTGCTTTCGTACGCTACAGGTTTTCCATCCTGCACCAACACTCCGCCAATCGCAAAGTCGCTCGCGTCCGTGTGCACCTCGAATGATTTGTCGAACTCCGGCAGCTTCAAAACTGGCGCCTTTGACAAAATAGCTTTGATAGTCTGAAACGCATCATCCACCTCTTTGGTCCAATTTACATCTGCATCTTTGCCTGTCCAGTCCGTCAGCGGCTTCGCAATCTTTGAAAACCCCTTCACATACTTGCGATAGAACTGCGCCAATCCTAAAAATCGTCGCATCACCTTTACTGTAATCGGAGGCTCCCAAGTCACAACCGCGTCCACCTTCTGCATATCCGGGCCGACTCCTTCTGCACTAATTACATGTCCCAAGAAGTTAATGCGCTCCAAACCAAAGTCACTCTTGTCAATGTTGGCAAACACCTTATGCTCCCGCAGCTTCGTCAACACCACCCTTAGCTGCTCTGCGTGCGACTCCAAGGTTTTGGAGTAGATCAAGATGTCGTCGATGTAAACGATGACAAACTCATCCATCTCCTCGTGAAAAATTATGTTCATCAATGTAGTGAACGTCGAAGGGGCGTTGCAGAGTCCAAATGGCATCACCACGAATTCAAACGATCCGTATCTGGTTCGACAAGCGGTCTTCTCAACATCTGGGTCAGCTATCCGGATTTGGTAATATCTTGACTTCAAGTCTATCTTGCTGAAGTACTTTGCGCCCGCTAACTTATCAAAGAGGTCGTCTATCCTTGGCAAGGGATAATTATTCTTCACCGTCACCTTATTGAGTGCACGATAATCTACGCAGAGTCGTAACTTCCCATCCTTCTTCTTTGCGAAAAGAACAGGGGCTCCATAAGATGACTTGCTGATTCGAATATATCCCCGCGCTAATAGCTCGCCGAGTTGTCTTTTCAACTCAAGGAGTTCCACCTGATTGAGTCGGTAAGGTGCTCTGGAAGGTGGTTCTGATCTTGGCAAGACTTCGATCTTGTGATCCACCACCCGCCTTGGAGGTAACTCAGCAGGTAACTCACCCGTCAAGACATCCTCGAACTCTTTAATCACTTCGCGAAGCACCTTCGGAAGTTTAGTCGCGTCTCTTGATGTTTTCTCTTGTCTGTCACCCGCCATCAAATCTGCAACCCGCATCAAACACATGACCCCGTCGTTGAAGTCCATCTGTTTGCATCTGAAGTGATCAAATTCACCGCAAAGTCGTCAATTTTCCGCGCCTTTTGGATCAGCCTCACTCCCAGCTTCCGCCCTTTAACTCTAACGTTTAACCTTAAAGGTTTCCGCCTAAGTTCCACTTCAAACCTGTCCAAGAAAATGTTCTCCAAAATCGCATGGATATCATCCATCTTGCACACCGTGAAGTTCTCTGTGAACTCCAACTTCCCACACACAAATCGTACGTTCAAAGTCACTTCAGAAGTTTGGTACGTCTTGCCCTTGGCAAAGCGCATCTGAATAGGCTTGTCTGCCTTGGAGGTAGACAAGCCCAACTTCTTCACCAACTTTGGACTTATGAAGGAGTGAGTCGCTCCTGTGTCCACAAGAAAAGTAACATCACGGTTAGCAACCTTGGCTTGTAGAAACATCAATCTTGACGTCTTCTTCGTGGTTCTCAAGGTCAGAGTCATCTGGCCCTCCAACAAGTCTTTTGCAACAAACTCATTCATGCTACAGTTACTAACATTAAGCTTCGTACACCCCTTAGCAATATGGCCCGCCTCGCCACAATTGTAACAAATAAACTTAGCGCCATTGCCCTTATGAGGTGTTTGCCCTTTAGGTTTTACTCCTGTTTGCTGCCGCTTTGCTGCCGGGGCAGAAGAATCCTTCCGATCCTTCTCACCCCCATCCCATTGTCGCTTGAAGCCCTTGTTCTTCTTCTGGAACTTGTCCGTGCTGTGTGGTTCAAAGAGTTTCTGTTGTTGGACTTCGTCGTCTTCAATTCGCTCCGCTAGCTTCAAAAGTTTGGCACTTGTCGCATGTAGCTCCGGCATCCGAAAGAGAGCCTTCTCCGAGCTTGACTTGAGTCCCCTGATAAATATATACATATTTTGGTCTCCTCAGTCCACTTGGAGAACGAATCCAGCTTGGCACTGAACTCGCGTCACAAGCACTTAAGGTCCCCGTCTGCTTCAACCTAACTAGCTCGACACAAGCTCGAATCCTTTGATACTCTGGAGTGAATCATCCGGTGAGCAACACCTTGAACTCATTCCAACCAAGCGCCGAGACAGTCAAGGCATGCTCATCCTTGTATGCAGTCCACCTGAGAAGCGCATGATCCTTCAAGAACGTAACCGCCGCTCTCACTTTGTCTGACTCTTGAGCTTGATGCGCTTCAAAGTATAGGTCCAACTTAGTTAAGAAATCCTTAACCTTGCGAGCCCGTCCTATACCTGTAAACGGGGTCGGAAAATTCGTCTTACAAAGCTTCTTGGTAGACGAGGAACTTCCTTGGCCTATCTCAAGCTCAGCGATACGTTTATCCTTGGAAACCATACCCTCCTGCATGGTCTTCATCATCTTGATAAGTTCCGCATACAAGGCTCCTTGACTTCCCGCGCTTACATCGATGGGCACCGTTGGCAAGACTCCATCTTGTTGCAGCGGTGCCATAGCTGGAACTGGGCTTCCTTGACGTTGGGGCGAAGGTTGTCGGTTATCGTCCTCTGATTGTACCTCGAGGTTAGCTCGAGTCGATCTGCTCCGGTTAGCAGCTCCTCGTTTCTTGGTCTTCCTCTTGGAACTCTGTCTTTCTTCGGTCATCACTCCAAGTGCTCACCTAGAAACGCTGATCCGCTTCGAGTCTCGTGTCCCTCCTCAAGCGTCCAGCCTTCAGCCGTTACCTCAAGTTCTCGCTCACCGAAGCGTCGGCTCTGATATCACTTTTTGCACACTTGGTTCGTCTGCGTCGTTCGAAGAAAGACAGAGTTCCAAGAGGAAGACCAAGAAACGAGGAGCGGTTAACGGGAGCAGATCGACTCGAGCTAACCCCGAGGCACAATCAGGAGACGATAACCGACAACCTTCGTCCCAACGTCAAGGAAGCCCAGTGAAGCGCAAAAAGTGAAGCGTGAAAGAAGCAGACGCAGACGCAGACGCAGACGAACCACAGCGTTCGGCCCTCTTGGGGTAGGCCCTTATGTCCTAACCCAAGGTTCCAACCTTGGTTCAGAGAACCACTTAGGGTTCATCTGATCCCAACTTCCCGGCCAAGCCGTTAAGTCCTACTCGCAGCGTTCACAACCTAGCGCAAGTCCGCTAGGGTTCTGTTGTTCGCGTCTGCGTCCGATCTTGAGAACGAGGGTCGCGACAGACTGTCCACAGAGGAGAGATTATGAGACGTCGAGGACGTCTCAAGCTATACTTAGGTAATGTGAGCATTGCGGACGACCTGGTCACAGTAGTGACCGTTGTTTTGATCTCCATCTCGAGTTGTGGCAAGGGAAGGCTGATCGTGGACGAGGCAGAGGAGCTCAGGGAGGCCGTGGTGGTCGAGCTGGAGGTAGAGGTCCAACACCTGGGAGAAGACCGGTCGGTCCACCGCCTGCTACGACGTCAGAAGCTGGTATAGCTGCTCGGATTGAGCAGTTGGAGCAGAGGATAGCTAGTATGGCTATGGCTCAGCGGAGATCAGGTGGAACGAGGCTTCCACGTCTTACGGAGGAGAAGGAGGTGACTTCGACTTCATGGCTGGCATGGCGCAGATTGAGGCATCTGCGGCAGTGACTAGAGGTGCAGTACGTGTCTTCGAGCCACGAGGTGCGTCAATGGAGTTGGATCCACAACGCGAGGAGACTGGTAGACAGACCAGGCTTTCTCAATCGTTCACGTTATCGGAGGATCACATCTATGGTTCCTAAATGATCTACCGATGATGCAGTAGAGTTGGAGGTATCGACATCCAAGAGTGGGTGTGATGCGAGTCCACCTTCGACGTCCGTGGATGCGACGTCGAACTCGATGTTGGGGGCGACTACAGCAGTTTTGCGAGCCTCACTATTCTCAACCACGGATATGACGGCATTGGGAGTCAACTTGGCTCCAGTGTTCCAATTGGCGGCCACGCTCAGTGAGAGCGAAGATGTAGTTACCTCTAGTGCTGAAGTAGTTCAGCGAGAGATGATAGACGTGTCCATGGGGTCGAGGATCATGACAGCTACCAGTGGTACTTGGCAAGCGGCGGTTGCTAGGTTAGATGAGTTACCAGCTAGACCGGCGATTGACCGTGTTGGTTTGGCACCAGGTGTGGTGTTGTTGGATAACAGAAGTGGTATCTTCTGTTTGGTGGCACCTTCAGGGAAATTGTATCGACCCCAGAAGGTCTTGTTAAACTCTAGAGCCCAACCGTTGATGTTGGAAAAGACGGCGTGTATTGATTTGGGTCTAAAAAAGTCCGAGGTGGAGAGATATCCATTCCAGTTGCAAACATCTCTAGGGGGATCAAGAGGTACCGCTCTACACATGACACGTGAGATGTTGACGATGAGAGTTCGACCAGATCACCCCACAGATAGCTGTATGGTGAGGGCCAAGGCCATCGTTACAGCCGCAGAGTCTTATGATGTATTGGTTGGAGGTGTTGTGTTGTACCCTATGGTGTTCGTGATCGATTATTGGACGGAGACAACATCTTACAGACCAGGTTGACAGTCCGGTGAGAGACGAGTGAGCCGCTTACCAGTGCGGTTTAGTGCTAGAGTTGGGACGACGGAGTCTACACCAGGGCTGATGGCATCCGTTGCAGGGTTCAGTTCGGTCATCACTTGACCGGGCAAGTTGTTGGAGGACAATGCCCATGCGGAGGATGCTCTGGTCTTTGAGCAGGTGGAGGACATGCCTAGCATGTCTACGTTAGTACCATCTGCCTTGGATGTTTCACTTTGGAGTTCGAGTGGAGAGTTGCAGCAGTATGCTGATCAGTTGGTGCAGCAGGCTTGGAGTGAAGCCTTTATACCACCAGTAGAGGAACAAATGGTTGTTCCTGCTACTGACTCTGTGACCTTATCACCGTTGGATACGACTCCTATTGTATGATAGTATCCAGAGGAGGGTGTGTGTGTGCTGGAGCTGTTTGGAGAGATCAACATAAATTTGGCTGCGGTATTACATGCAGGCATACATGGGTCTTCTGGGCTTGATATTCATTCATTCATTCATTCATTCATTCATGCTTTTTTAAGAGATGGACGTGTTGTTGTTACACAAAGGAGACGAGATGCTTCCAAATAGCAATTTTCGACCCTTAGAGTTATGATGTGGAACATTCATGGGCTTACTATATCATTCAAGCATTGATTTATGCTGATGATATCATCCTTCTATCACGTGATCCTTTGAGTTTACAACGACATTTGGATGCTCTTGAGGTCTTTTGCAACAACATGCAGATGGAAGTGAACCTTTCGAAGTCCAAGGTGATGGTGGTGGGTTCAAAAGTGCGCCATTCTTTTCTCTACAAGGGCCAAGTTTTACAACAAGTGGAGAGTTACAAGTACTTGGGCATTGACTTCTCTCATAACTACAGTTGGGCTTTGTGCATTCATAAGAGAGTTGAAGCTGGTTACAAAGCTTTGTACTCTCTTTTGAATCGTTGTCGACGTGCTCATCTCTTAGCATGGGATTTGAGAAAGTTTCTCTTCAGGAGTTTGGTTTTGCCTGTGATACTTTATGGTGTTCAAGTGTGGGGGCCTGGTGCAAGGAAAGGCGCTTGGGAACGTATCGAGAAGATTCAAAAAGTGTTCTTACAAGTGGAGCTTGGTGTAAGATGCCAAACACCATATGCTATGCTCCTTGCTGAATCTGGTTGCTTATCCGTGGAAGCAGAAGCTCTTTACTTGACAATCATTTATGTCTCAAGAGTGAGATCTCTTGGAGAGACGAGATTACCTTGTCAAGCTCTAAGAGCTACATTCTCATTTGGTTGGTATGCTGATGTGGTGGCTTGGTGTGGAAGATGGAACATTTTTGAGCGTGATTTTGACCAAGTCACGAAGAGCAATAGGTAGAGAGTGTAGCTCTTAGAGCTTGACAAGGTAGTCTTGTCTCTCCGAGAGATCTCACCCTAGATACATAGATGATCGTCAAGTAAAGTGCTTCAGCTTCCAAAGGTAAATAACCACATTCAGCAAGGAGTATAGCATATGGTGCCACATATGGTGCCATAAGGCTAAGGCTCACAACCTCGAGCAATATTGGCTAAGTTTGCAGATCAGGCACAACGAGATACAGCGATGGCTAACAAAGCTGTCTTGAAGGGGAGACAGATCTGGTTGGATCCTGATCTCACACCGCTACAAGCTGAAGCCAAGCGGAAGGAGCTTGTGAAGGTAAAAGAGGCTCAACAAGGAGGGTTCATTGCTTTCTTAAGAGATGGACGTGCTGTTGTTACACAAAAGAGACGAGATGCTTCCAAATAGCAATTTTCGACCCTTAGAGTTATGATGTGGAACATTCATGGGCTTACTAAGTCAAAGTACACAAGCGCTTTACCAATTTGCAACAAGGCTGATATCATCAACTTGGTGGAGACATGGGAACATGAAGGAAACAATGTACATGAGTTGGATGGTTTTACTTTGATCGGCTCTACTTGGAACAAGCGCAAGCAACATAAAGGACGTGGTTTTGGAAGTATTGCAACTTACGTCAGATCTTATTTGCATCAGCTTGTCGAAGTGGTTCTTCAGGATGTGGGTGGACAATATCATTGGATTCGAGTTGGTGGAGAAAGTAGATCTGCATGTTATATCGCAATCTGCTATTTTGCACCTTTGAACATGTCTATTTATCAGACTAGAGCATGTAGCACGAGCCAACCTTTCCATCGTCTTTCTATTGATGTTCTGAGATATCAAGAGAAGGGCAAGGTCTTTGTGGTGGGAGATTTCAATGCTAGAGTTCACACTTGCCAGTTCACACAATTCTATGCTCTTGACCACTCTCCTATTCTTGAAGAAGATGATGATCCTACATGGTCCCGTGCCTCCTTAGATACATCCACCAATGACATGAAAGAACACTTCTTGACTTTTGGAGCAATCTGTAGTTTGAAAATTCTGAACGGTACATCCCGTTTTCCTAGCTCTAACATGAAAACATATGTCTCTACCTCTGGATCAAGCATAGTAGACTACCTCCTCTCCTCATCTCTTGATAGTTCACTCATTTCAGCATTTGAAGTTTTGGATCTACAACCTGAATCTGATCACACTCCTCTACTGTTCTCACTATCCTTGTCTAGCTCATTTGCACCTCACAAGTTGAAAGGTTTTGATGGGACCAACACTACCTCTAGACTTCATCTTGATCATCGGAAAAGACATCTTTATCAAACTGCTCTAGAGAATTTGATATCTATTACACAGTGGAGTCACAATCTTGACCAACGAGATACACAATTGACGGATGTCTTGAAGAAAATTGCAACTCGATTTTTCTCTCAACACTCAAGCAGAAAGCTCAAATGTAACCCTTGCAATGGCTGGTTTGATGAAGAGTGCAAACTTGCTCGGTTAAAGGCTCTAGACAAGGCTTGTGACTTGGAAGCAACAACCTTGTACAAGCAGTTGATCAAACGTAAGAAGAGAGCATTCTTGAGAAAGAAAGGCTTGGAACTTGCTTTTGATTTTCAGAAGGATCCCAAAGCTTTTTGGAGACGTTTAGCATCTCGTCCAAGTTCACCAAGTCTTGATCCTTCAGCTTTGTAGAGGTAGTGTTGCTCCCATCAAAACCTTTCAACTTGTAAGGTGCAAATGAGCTAGACAAGGATAGTGAGAACAGTAGAGGAGTGTGATCAGATTCAGGTTGTAGATCCAAAACTTCAAATGCTGAAATGAGTGAACTATCAAGAGATGAGGAGAGGAGGTAGTCTACTATGCTTGATCCAGAGGTAGAGACGTATGTTTTCATGTTAGAGCTAGGAAAACGGGATGTACCGTTCAGAATTTTCAAACTACAGATTGCTCCAAAAGTCAAGAAGTGTTCTTTCATGTCATTGGTGGATGTATCTAAGGAGGCACGGGACCATGTAAGATCATCATCTTCTTCAAGAATAGGAGAGTGGTCAAGAGCATAGAATTGTGTGAACTGGCAAGTGTGAACTCTAGCATTGAAATCTCCCACCACAAAGACCTTGCCCTTCTCTTGATATCTCAAAACATCAATAGAAAGACGATGGAAAGGTTGGCTCGTGCTACATGCTTTAGTCTGATAGATAGACATGTTCAAAGGTGCAAAATAGCAGATTGCGATATAACATGCAGATCTACTTTCTCCACCAACTCGAATCCAATGATATTGTCCACCCACATCCTGAAGAACCACTTCAACAAGCTGATGCAAATAAGATCTGACGTAAGTTGCAATACCTCCAAAACCACGTCCCTTATGTTGCTTGCGCTATGTGAGAGACGTAGTCACCGATCGTACTAATACTCTTTGTATTAGAACTGATTCTTACGTTAGTTATTAATTTTTGATTTGTATTGTTGTATTGCATTTTTTTATTGCATTTCTGTCTTTTGACTCTTTGGGTCTCCTGGGTTTGATGATAATCATTCATTCATGGGCTTACCGAGTCAAAGTACACTAGTAGTTTATATGAATAAATGAATGAATGAATATCAAGCCCGGAAGACCCAAAGAGTCAAAAGGCAGAAAAAAATACAATACAAAGTCAACATGTGAGCCTAGGAAACCCTAGGAGATCGTATCAATGCAAAAGAGCATTGGTACAACAAGAAACTATATCTCTAATATAAAGCCCTAGTGGGAGAGCTGACATCTGTAAAAGTGTATAGAAATCACTAGCAACTATCTTATGTCTACATCTAATCTCATCATACAAGGAACATACAATGAATACATGATCCTCATCCTCTATCTGATCTAAATCACAAAGTCTACAAAGCCGTTCACTCTTAACAATGTTTAGCCAACGTCCTTCCTCACTGCCAAGTCTATGAGAGCTAGTGCGGTGCTGAGCGATGATATGTCGAAGAGAGATTGAAATAGGTGCCCGGAGGTACTCTTGTTCACAATACACCAACATGGGGTTGACATGCTGCTGATAGTAAGCCATCTTGGTCTTGGGTTGAGACCATATAGCATGTAAAAACCTTTTCTGAATCAACTCCCGAAGAGCAATAGGTGGAAGGTCAAAATCACGCTCAAAAATGTTCCATCTTCCACACCAAGCCACCACATCAGCATACCAACCAAATGAGAATGTAGCTCTTAGAGCTTGACAAGGTAATCTCGTCTCTCCAAGAGATCTCACTCTTGAGACATAAATGATAGTCAAGTAAAGAGCTTCTGCTTCCACGGATAAGCAACCAGATTCAGCAAGGAGCATAGCATATGGTGTTTGGCATCTTACACCAAGCTCCACTTGTAAGAACACTTTTTGAACCTTCTCGATACGTTCCCAAGCTCCTTTCCTTGCACCAGGCCCCCCACACTTGAACACCATAAAGTGTCACAGGCAAAACCAAACTCCTGAAGAGAACTCTCCACTTGTTGTAAAACTTGGCCCTTGTAGAGAAAAGAATGGCGCACTTTTGAACCCACCACCATCACCTTGGAGTTCGAAAGGTTCACTTCCATCTGCATGTTGTTGCAAAAGATCTCAAGAGCATCCAAATGTCGTTGTAAACTCAAAGGATCACGTGATAGAAGGATGATATCATCAGCATAAATCAATGCTTGAATGATATAGATTCCCAACTTCACACCTTCTCCTCCAAATTCAGCAAGACATTTCTCCACGTCATCGATGAAGATACCAAATAGAGTAGGGGAGAGAGGACAACCTTGAATGACTCCAATAGTGCTAAAGATCTCTTTTGATTGTGTCGAGGTAAGCTTCACATAAACTCGTTCATAGAGTTTAGAAACCGCTGCCATCATGTCTTTAGGAACACCAATGGCAACAAGTCTGTCCCATAAGAGCTTCCTAGGCACCCTATCAAAAGCTTTTGTGTAGTCGATAAAAGCAGCATAGAGAGCTTTCCCATTTCCTTTTGATTTCTCCCAAGCAACACGAAGACAAAGAATATGATCAATGGTGCTAAAGGTAGGACGAAAACCTGCTTGTGAACGAGCTCTCAAATTGGATTTTTCTGCCTAAACACTGAGTTTTCTCTCTAGCAAGCTCCCCTACAACTTGGCAAAGATATTGTCCACCATGATAGTTCTATAGTTGGTAACATCATCCTTCTTGCTCGACTTGTGGATGAGAATCACTTTGCGCATGAACCAACTCTTAGGGAAACCATGTACAGCAGCATCATTTAGAAGCTTGGTAAGTATAGGAATGAGAGAATCACCTCCCCATTGTAATAGCTCTGCAGAAAGTCCTTCTAGATCCTCAGATTTTCCACTTGCAAGCCTACTGAGCTGATGTCGTACTTCGTCCATTGAAAAGGTCTGCGGTAGTCCTTCACTTTGTGGCATACATGGTGCATGTGGAGAGAAGTAAAGTTGCGAGACGCTTCCATTGAGACAAATCTTGTTGCGATCTGAGGAGAATTGAGGTGTGGAGGCGTGCTTTTAGCTCGCTGATTTGTGAAACTAGTTCTTCGGTGATGATGGCGGACATTAAACAACTCCTTCATAAGGTGTTGCCAGCGGTGGAAGAAGTATCGGTTGAAGTAGCAGATCTGCATCGAGAGCTCATAGCACATAAGAGTGAGCTTGTTTCTGTTGTGTGCGATGTTCATGCTTTGAAGAACATGCAAACCGTTGTTGTTACAACTACCAAAGAGATTTCCTCTACACTCTCAGCATCTGCTGTTTCTGCTGAGGAGAAATCTGCGGTGGTAAATGACAATTCCAAAGAAGTAGTGGAGAAGTTGGAGATGAAGATGAAATCTTATGCTGAAGCTACCAAGGCGGCTCAAGTCTCTCTTTTTCAAGAGCAAGAGAATGAAAAGTTGAACCAACTCTCAAGGGTGAAGAATGTGAGAATATCTGGTTTACCTGAGCTAGAGAAGGAGGAGACCAAGGAAGTAGCTACCACTTTTTTTGCTGACACATTACATGTTCACAAGCCTGTTCTAGTTCAAGCTTATCGCATAGGCCAAAAAGGCTCACAACCTCGAGCAATATTGGCTAAGTTTGCAGATCAGGCACAACGAGATACAGCGATGGCTATCAAAGCTGTCTTGAAGGGGAGGCAGATCTGGTTGGATCCTGATCTCACACCGCTACAAGCTGAAGCCAAGCGGAAGGAGCTTGTGAAGGTAAAAGAGGCTCAACAAGGAGGGTTCATCGCTTTCTTAAGAGATGGACGTGCTGTTGTCACACAAAGGAGACGAGATGCTTCCAAATAGCAATTTTCGACCCTTGGAGTTATGATGTGGAACATTCATGGGCTTACCGAGTCAAAGTACACAAGCGCTTTACCAATTTGGAACAAGGCTGATATCATCAACTTGGTGGAGACTTGGGAACATGAAAGAAACAATGTACATGAGTTGGATGGTTTTACTTTGATCGGCTCTATTTGGAACAAGCGCAAGCAACATAAAGGACGTGGTTTTGGAGGTATTGCAACTTACGTCAGATCTTATTTGCATCAGCTTGTTGAAGTGATTCTTCAAGATGTGGATGGACAATATCATTGGATTCGAGTTGGTGGAGAAAGTAGATCTGCATGTTATATCGCAATCTGCTATTTTGCACCTTTGAACATGTCTATCTATCAGACTATAGCATGTAGCACGAGCCAACCTTTCCATCGTCTTTCTATTGATATTTTGAGATATCAAGGTGTGAAGTTGAGAATCTATATCATTCAAGCATTGATTTATGCTGATGATATCATTCTTCTATCACGTGATCCTTTGGGTTTACAACGACATTTGGATGCTCTTGAGGTCTTTTACAACAACATGCAGATAAGTGAACCTTTCGAAATCCAAGGTGATGGTGGTGGGTTCAAAAGTCCGCCATTCTTTTCTCTACAAGGGCCAAGTTTTACAACAAGTGGAGAGTTACAAGTATTTGGGCATTGACTTCTCTCATAACTACTGTTGGGCTTTGTGCATTCATAAGAGAGTTGAAGCTGGTTACAAAGCTTTATACTCTCTTTGAATCATTGTCGACGTGCTCATCTCTTAGCATGGGATTTGAGAAAGTTTCTCTTCAGGAGTTTGGTTTTGCCTGTGATATTTTATTGTGTTCAAGTGTGGGGGCCGGGTGCAAGGAAAGGAGCTTGGGAACGTATTGAGAAAGTTCAAAAAGTGTTCTTACAAGTGGAGCTTGGTGTAAGATGCCAAACACCATATGCTATGCTCCTTGCTGAATCTTGTTGCTTATCCGTGGAAGCAAAAGCTCTTTACTTGACTATCATTTATGTCTCAAGAGTGAGATCCCTTGGAGAGACGAGATTACCTTGTCAAGCTCTAAGAGCTACATTCTCATTTGGTTGGTATGCTGATGTGGTGGTTTGGTGTGGAAAATGGAACATTTTTGAGCGTGATTTTGACCTTCCACCTATTGCTCTTCGGCAGTTGATTCAAAAAAGGTTTTTACATGCTATATGGTCTCAACCCAAGACCAAGATGGCTTACTATCAGCAGCATGTCAATCCCATGTTGGTGTATTGTGAACAAGAGTACCTCCGAGCACCTATTTCAATCTCTCTTCGACATATCATCGCTCAACACCGCACTAGCTCTCATAGACTTGGCATTGAGGAAGGACGTTGGTTAAACATTGTTAGGAGTGAACGGCTTTGTAGACTTTGTGATTTAGATCAGATAGAGGATGAGGATCATGTATTTATTATATGTCTCTTGTATGATGAGATTAGATGTAGACATAAGATAATTGCTAGTGATTTCTATACACTTTTACAGATGACAGCTCTCCCACTAGGGCTTTATATTAGAGATATAGTTTTTTGTCGTACCAATGCTCTTTTGTATTGATATTCATTCATTCATTCATTCAACCCTAAACCATGATATTCATTCATTCATTCATTCATATGATCTCTTAGGGTTTCCTAGGCTCACATGTTGACTTTATATTGTTTTTTTTCTGCCTTTTGACTCTTTGGCTCTTCCGGGCTTGATATTCATTCATTAATTCATTCATAATAACGTTCTTGCAAACAAGTTCTAATCCCGCTATCAACATTACATCGCATAATACTCAAGGACTCCCAAGGTTTTCAATGCTCACTTTACTTAAAGACATGAAAATGAGAGTGTTTTTCACTCTCTCAACTTCTTCTTCTATACTCTACCACTTCTTAGCGTGATGATTTTCACTAAGTTACGTTATTTCATGGTAAGTTCGCAATCCAAAATAATAAAAATTTTAAAGGCTACTAAGACTTAAGAATAACACACATTCTCCTACCTCTGCCAACACCTTATGAAGGAGTTGTTTAATCTCTTCCATCATCGTCGAAGAACTTGCTTCACAAATCATCTAGTTAAGAGCACACCTCAGCACCTCATTTCTCCTCAGACCACAGAAAGATTTGTCTCAATGGAGACGTCTCTACTACTTTGTCTTCTGCGCTTTTCCTTTGGGAAAGAGGTGAAGGAACAGCTTCACCAGAAGGCGCTTCTGTGGCTCCCGGTAAGCTTCGATCTTCCATCCGTTTCTTCTCTGTCTATCTTCCAGGAAGAGACAAGTTGTGCTTCTAGGCACATGCCACTTCCCCGAGATCATGAGTAGGATCTTTTTCTCCAATTCGTACCCCTTGTTCTGTGCTTCTGACATGTGGAAAGCCCTACGTCACCAATCTGCTGTCCAGGAAGATGGTCTTCCCCGAGCTACTCCTGCTTTCGCAGTTACACGGTTGCGAGGCGGTAATGCGGCCCAAACCTCCTCCAGAAGACCCTGGTCGGCGAGGTTCCAATCCTACAGGAAGAAGTCGAGACCCAACTCCTTGATGAAGGATTTGGCCTCGGCCAATTCTGCTGCCGGTAACACCAACCCTCGAGGATGCATCGACATACTTGAAACTCTGTTGCACTAAGCCACACGTACTTACTGTGAACCGAAGGCTCAGTCCTTCCCAAGTTCTCACAGTCTAGCTTCCACTCTCAGAAGACGAATCTAGTCTACCAGAAGACAGCTGTATCTAAACAATCCTAACTAAGCAAGACCTCGCATGGATTCCTAAGAAGACAACCCATCTTGCATTACATCCTACTTCCTAACGGAAGATACAAGATTTGCGAGAAGTAGAGTGTATAACAAGTTCAGAAGATGGTTGCGGGCTCTTGCGGTGACAGTGACCTCTGGGAAGACTCCCGAGACAACTTCCGATTCAATAACGTTCTCGGAAAACTTCTCGAAGCCAAGCTTCCCTTCACTGGTAGCACCTGTCTTCTGCTTCCTACGCTGTCGTGATGTGAATTATTCCACATAGTGAATAATTCACCTCTCTGTTAGAAGTTAATCTCTCTGAGTGAAGTTAAGACTTCAGAGAAGCCGATTCTGGAGAAAGTGAGCATTCAAAAATATGAAAACACCACGGCGTAAGTCTCGTCGCACTGATCACCGTGGTATGTTCAAAAGTTACAAACGGAGTTGTAGGCGAAAAGTTACTTGGAGTTCTTCTACAAGATTTCTGATACCGGAAAATTTTCCATAAATCTGAGTGAGTTTGAAAAATAATTTTTAGATTTTTCTCATGTAAATTGTAGTATGTAGTATTTGTTTAAAATTCAAAATATACAAAAAGAGCATTTGTAGAAAAAGTTATGGCACTTCGTGTTAAAAAAAGAAAGACAAAATACCGCAGCTTTCTAGCATATTAGCTTAGAAACTGGTCTTCAAAACCAGTTGTGAGATCAACTTCCGTGGTGTAGCTGAGAAACTTGTTGGGAGGAGGTCTCCGGATCAAATATTTTCAGACTCACCACTGGTTTGGAGTAGGCTGGCCCCTTCGGGGGAATATGAGGGGCACCAAGTTGCCTAGGGGCGGGACACTAGATGTCCCTTAAACGTACCGTGAATGCGAGATGTCTCCGTCTACCCCTGCACTAGTGAAGTCACCTAGTGTGGATGCTAGAAGGAGATTACCACCGGGTTTCGAAATGGACCTTTCACTTTCGGGTTGTCGAGGTAATTAGTACGAGTTCGGTTGCGGCCCTCTAAGTCCTAGGGTAGCGAGATGGCATCAAAGATACTCCAAGTCGGTATCAATTCTTTTGTAGAAAAATGTAGAGTTCAAAATATTATTCACTTGGGTCGAAAAATCAAGTGAAACTGATACCTGAGGCCATACTTATGGCACTTCAAAGTTTAAGGGGGCGGAAAATGACAATGGTGATAACTCGGGCTCCACGTGTCATAACGAGGTGATTCCGGTGGCCAGAGGTAGCCGTGGTAGAGTTACTTTGAGTGGAGGTGTCAGATGCTTACTATGCAGCCAAGTCGGTGACCGTCCGTACAGATGAATCTACAAAGTTCAGTGAAATAGTGTTTTTACGTGTAGATTTATTATCAGTGATTTGTTTTTCTGCTGCCATCTGTTTAGGGCGTCTTTTACCCCTGCCATGTGACACTGAAGGTTACGTAGGATGGAAAAAAAACCCAGAGGGGTGTACTCCGGAGAGAGAGAATTCTCAAGCCATTATCGCATTATCGAAGTTTGTCGATCATCGAGCAGTGTAGAATTTACCGTGCGGGAGCTATCGAGTAGAGAGAACCGAAGAGTTAGGAGAGGATTTTTACACAGAGGTCACGTCTGGAGAGAGATTTTCTGAGTGATGAGTTTTGACATCGAGAGATTGAGCTTAGTAGACACAATCGAGTAAAGAGGAGACCTACAACTTGTACGCATATTTTTCTGAAAAGAAAACGGGAAGCTTCTAGGTGAACGCGCTGGTGCTTCACAGGAGCAGTTTTGATATTCTGAGTTACTGAACGTGAGATTTGCAGTCTGAATGATCTGAAGTTGAAGATTTACTTGCACGCCGTGTGTTTTATCTTGGCCGAACCGAGAACGTGATGGTGTGTTTTCTTGCGATCCGTATTCCGTGTGTGATTTTTCGCCTTCCTCTTCACGATCGTATCACAGCTAGAAGGTTCCGCCTTTCTCAGGAAACTCTCGCCTCGACAACGCACAATCTATCCTCACAACAGACATAAGACATTCGCACTCTGTTCTTTCGACTTTTCACCTCTCGTACACACTCAGAAGAAGCTTGCTGCATGACGGGAAGATATGACCCTCGACCATTCTCTCCAGATTCAAGATTTCTCACAACTCTCTTCTAAGTTCAGGAAGAAGAAGGAATAGGCTGTTATGGGTCGGACAGAAGAGACCCGTAAAAGACCTTCACGTCTTCTCGCGCATTCTGCCAGTCTTTCCAGTCTTCTAGTCTGTTCAGGAAGATGTGGATTTGAGAAGTTTGGAATATCGGGAGGCACAAGCATGGATCCCAACTTCCAGCTTCTCGAAACAATAAACAACTCACCAAGTCACTCAAGATTCGTACCAAGTCTCTCTCAACACAAAAGCAAATCCAATCCACTCTCGATACGAATTGCATACAGTCGTCTTCCGAAGACTTCAGACATTTAGAAGCGTCTTTCAAAAATGTTCAGGATTCAAAAGCGTCTTCCGAAGATGTTCAGAAGCGTCTCTGTTCAAGGATTCAGGAGTAGAGGTGTGATAAGGTAGAGAAATTGATAGCTGCGGGATTGAATTTGAGAACCATGGACATGGAAGCTTGATTGCAGTTCGGGAAGAAGTTGAGAGATGATTGTCGAAAATTGGGCAGCGCTTCCACGCCCAATTTCACAGTAGGAAAATTCAGGATGGAAAAACGATCGATGGGTTTGTCTGCAAACAATCGAGGAAGCGCGGGGGATATCAAGCAAGAGGCGAGAAGCAAGGTGGAAGGGAAGAGAACATGGGAAGAACCTCTGTCTGTTTCCCGTAGCGTCTTTTGTCTTCCACGCGTTTCCGGCTCCGTCCCTAGCTCTAATGCGACTCCACCAAGCTGCTGCTGCCGTCAATGTCTTCAATCGAACAAGACTCCACCTCCGATTCTCCTCAGGCGTCTTTCAATGTCTGCTTCCTGGAGTCTCCCAGCTCTCGAGATATGCCCTTCATGTCTATTGCTCGAGGTTGTGAGCCTTTTTGTCTTATGCGGTAAGCTTGAACTAGGACAGGCTTATGAACATGTAACGTGTCAGCAAAAAAATGAGAAGCATAACCAACTCTCCTAGGTGAAGAACGTGAGAACTTTTGGTTTATAGAAGATAGAGGAGGAAGAACCAAAGAAGCTGCTACCACTTTTTTTGCTGATACGCTTCATGTTCACAAGCATGTACTATTTCAAGCCTATCGCATTTGGCAAAAGGACTCACAACCTTGATCCGTACTCGTGAAGTTTGTTGATCAAAGACCACGAGATACAACGATGGCTAACAAAGCGGTCTTGAAAGCAAGCTCCAAGCTTTTGTTCCTCAAAAAATCTCTCTTCTTGCACTTCTGACTCAATACTGATTAGTACTGATTCTTACATTAGTTATTGTTTTTTAGTTTGTGTTTTTGTATTGTGTTTTTGTCTTTTGACTCTTTGGGTCCTCTCGGAATTATTATTATCATTTATCATTTATCATTTATCAATAAACCCATGAATGTTCCAAGTCATAACTCTGAGAGTCAAGAATTGCTATTTGGAGGCATCTCATTTCCTTGAGTAATCACAACACGTCAGTCTCTCAGAAAAGCAACAAACTCTCCTTGTTGAGCTTCTTTTATCGTAGTGAGCTCCTTACGCTTGGCTTCAGCTTGTAGCGGTGTAAGATCTTTTCAGAGACATTGGAACAAGTTGAGAGTTACAAGTACTTGGGCATTGACAGAGACAGAGAATTATAGTTGGGCTAGATGCATTCAGAAGAGAGTGGAAGCTGGTAACAAAGCTCTCTATTCTCTTTTGAATCGTTGTCAACGTGCTCATCTTCTAGCATGGGATCTTAAGAAGTTTCTCTTCAGGAGTTTGGTTTTGCCTATGGTACTCTATGGTGTTCAAGTATGGGGTGCTGGAGCAAAGAATCTTGAGCATATTTAAAGAGTTTAGAAATTATTCTTACAAATGGAGCTTGGTGTCCGATGCCAAACACCATATGTTATGCATCTTGCTGAATGTGGTTATTTATCTTTGGAAGTTGAAGCACTCTACTTGACAAACATTTATGTATCTAGGGTGAGATCTCTCGGAGAGACAAGACTACCTTGTCAAGCTCTAAAAGCTACACTCTCTTTTGGTTGGTATGTTGATGTGGTGGCTTGGTGTGAGAGATGGAACATCTTTGAGCGTGATTTTAACCTCCCACCTATTGCTCTTCGTGAGTTGATACAAAAGAGATTTCTACATGCTCGATGGTCCCACCCCAAGACCAAGATAGCTTATTATCAACAGCAAGTCAAACCCATGTTGGTGTATTGCTATTAGGAGTACCTCCAAACATCTATATCAATATCTCTCCGACAAGTGATTTCTCAACATTGTACTAGCTCTCGTAGACTTCGTATTGAGAAAGAACGTTGGTTAAATATTGATAGGAGTGAACGTTATCGTATAACGTGTTTTTCTGTCTAGGAATACACGGGGTATATGGCTGTGCAGAGATATGTGGATTGACAAGGTTGGATCTAGATCTGGATGTTTCCACTCAAATGTTTCACTATCTACTCTTCTAGCCTGAGTGACCTTGTATCCGCTCGTCTCAAGTTTAAAGCTTGCTACGATCCAAAGTTACGTATAGGTTGCATAAACTTGTGTTACAAACAGATCTTTTGTATTCTAACTAAAAATACTCAGATCTGTATTATCTAACTGAAGTTATTCATCTATATCACTGGAAGCCTGACTTCTGAATAGCTCCCCAGCGACGCTAACTGGCCATCAATCCAACTATCACAACTTCATAGTACAATCAGAAGATACTAAGATCACTCAATCAACTTGATAGAGTATCGATACAACTTGCTGTACACCCTGGTCTACCAAGTATTCCAGCAAGGTAAAACATGCATAATCCAAAACACTATTCAGATCTCAATATAGCACCAGCGGCGGTAGTACCTGGCAGCTCCGAGAACCCAAACAGCGGCTTAAGACTCATGGTGGCTCCGTTCTCCTTCATCACCAAGAGCTGAAATCAGCCCCACACCTTCCAATGTCGAGTTGTATGCAGGTATGGCAGTTTCAGCAACAAACTCCTCTCCAAATTGCTCGAAAATCATCAAATTGACAATAGATGATACCGAAAAACCCGAAACTGCTAATAACAGAAGTATTTTCGAACTTTGAGATCTCAGTCCTTCCAAACCACTCGACCAATGATGATCAAACTTCACAGGAAGCTTGATTGGACCCTTCACTCCTACCCTGAACAATTTTCAGGTCGAAATCTCAAACCAATTCTCAGATATGGATCAAACCGTAATCTGTGCTAACTTCAGAGCTTTACAGACCCAGGTACATTTGATCCAAGATTCTGAACAAACTACTCGACCATTTGAGGTGAAACTTCCCAAGTATCTTACTGATAAGGCATGCTTCAATCCTGGAAAGTTTCACTCAGAAATTCGAGACAGAATTTAAGCAATAGCAACCTATCCATGGCTATCACAGTTCGCTGTCCCCGCCTTATCCCGTCTGCACTTCTCAGCTTCAATCGGTCGGTTCAGAATCCAATTCGATCAAGAAACTGATGAAATTGATATCAAAACGACCAGCACGTCGTCAGCTCTCCAACCCAACAGACAGCTCCTCAAAACTCCTCGCGAGTCTCTCGGAACAACCAGAAACGTAGCAGTAGGTACGAATTTCACCCCCCTCCACTCAATCGATCATAACGCGCTCATACTTTCATCAAATCGATCGATTCTTCAGCCCAGATTGTAGCCCCGGTCGAGAGCTCTCCAACCATACCCTTCGTTTCGCGAATGGACCTCTGAAGCCTCCAGAAACCACAGAAACGTCGCGAGGATCAGCTAGAACACCATTGGTCCAAAAGTGGACCAATAAGAGCAAAAAGAACTTTACTTTTTGTCTTTTCTCCTCTTAACTTTTCCCTTAGAACGAATTTTTACTCTCCAAGGAGACACAAGACATCAACAACACTCTAAGACTTCACAAAAATCCTTCAGATATGTCGATGGATTCTTCGCGGTCCGTAACTACACAGAAGCGCTCAACCAGAATGAAACCAGTGAGCCGCAGACTAATACAACGTCAATATTACAACTTGGAAACGTTCTACAATAAAAGGTATGACAAAAGGAAACGGTGAAGCTATCACTCGATTGTAATATTCTTGCCCGAAGTTTCTCACGATCCAAGCCCCATGATTGATCTTCGGTCTGCAATGGCACCGGACATCGACCCAAAGATTGAAAGGAACGTTCGATGGATAGTTGAGATCCATTGTTCCTCACAACAAAATGTACACCGTCATATCCCAAGTCTCTCCGTATGTTACGATTGGAAGGATCACCGGAAGCTGTAACTCCATCACCCTCCCCATGAACTCATCACCAAAGTACGCAACTAACCACTGTCGAAAGTGATCGCGGTGGATGCAATGAAGCTTGATGTGAAACGGATTCGGAAAAGGAAGATCCGGAGCCGGTAACACACCTCCGTCCATAACCACCACTCCTGCAGTTCCTCACTCCTCCATGCAGATCACCGAGAACCCTTACGAATCACCCGCTGAGAGAGAATGTCGTATGAACCTTCGACCCACCATTTTATACACAATGCGGTGACAAGGACCACTGAAGTGAACGCGCACAGATCGATGACTTGGCACGTTCCTCTACCGTGCGATCACTTAAACAGATAATCACAAACGTGGCACTCATCACACCGTTCGGCGAGTTACGCGATACGGTTCACGAAACACAGAAAAGAAACACAACCTAGGTTACACAGGAATTTCACACAGGAGCCGAACCACAACACGACATCCACCCCTTCTAAACCTGCGCATCCTCTGGTATGCGCCAACACTCAAGTTGTGGTCGGCATCACACTATATCTTCTTCTTCTTCACTGATGTTGTCGTGAGCAATATCTTCGTCATCCAAATCTTCTCCGTCATCATTCAAGATATCAAATTCTTCTCCGACTTCCTCCATGCTTATCCCTTCATCTCGCTTCTTGAAGAGTTTCACACGCTTGCCTGCAATGGGAACCTTGAGCTCTGCCCCATCAAGCTCTCTTAGTGAATATGTGGCATTGTCAAGCACGACAAGAACCACATACGGACCAAACCATCGCTTAGAGAATTTTCTAAGCGCACTGTGTTGGTTGTCCAAGCTACTATCGTAGACCAACACCCAATCTCCTTCTTTAATCTCCTTCGGCCTTAATCGATGACGCTTATCGAATCTGTCTTTGTTTCTCAAGCGCGCCTCTTTCAGCTTCTCCAATGCAATCTCTACATCTTCAGGTCTTCTCTCTAGTTGACGGATTCGAACAGCAAGAAGATCTTCTGTAGACATACCATCCTCCCAAGGTAGAACACTCCAAGTAGGTATGTGCTCCTCAATGGGCATGATAGGTTTCTGCCCCTGCATCAACTCCGCCGGCATATATCCCGTAACTGAACTATGAGTCGAACGATCAGCCCATAATGCAAACGGAAGAAATCTTGGCCATTCTCTTGCCCTCCCTTTGCAAGCTTTCACAATAGCTTTCACAATAGGAGGATGACCACGTTCACTCTTCGCATTACCCTCCGGATTGTAGGCTGTGGTGAGAGCTAACTTCACACCACACCTCTTGAAGAACGCTTTAGCCTCATCATTGTTCAGCTCCCCTCGATCAGCCGTGATCTTCCCAACACAACCATATCTACAAATCACATCTTCCAACAAGAATTTGCAGACTCCCTCTGTGGATTTTGTCCGTAAGGCTCGCCCTTCCACTTGGTTGGACAAATCCTCACGTGCCAAAACTAAGTATCGCATCTGCCATATACCAACTGGCATAATAACAAGATCTACTACCCACTTATAATGCATTGCAAGTGGATAAGTAGGATGTAATCCATCTCGATGCCGAATTCCTGAATACTCTTGACAAGTTTGGCATGTATCCACAAATTGAACTACATCTCTGTACATGTTACGCCACCAATATCTCTCCTTCAGCTTTGTAAAGGTGGCATAAATACCTCTATGTCCTGCCCACAAGCTCTCATGAAACTCCTGCATGAGTAACTTCTGCATGTCAACCTTGCACACAACCCTTTGTGGCATCTTACCACCTTGCTTAGCATGTTTCCATAAATAACCACCTTGTAGCAAGTAGTTATAAGCCTTCCTCCTGATTTGTTTAAAGTGGGCATCACTCCATCCTGGCTGTCTAGTCAACAGGCTTAGATAGTGTCCTATGTCTATCCATTCTCCTTCATATAGCTCTTCCATGAATGGTTTCGAATGCTCACTCTCACCTCCTTGAGCTCTACAAAAAACAGTAGTACCAACGTCTTCTGTATCTTCTATCATCTCCTCCTCATCCTCATACCTCGCACGAGATAACATATCAGCTACTGGATTGTTCTTCCCCGCTATGTGTCGGAACTCAGGATTTAAGGACTTGATGTAAGCAATCCAGCGTAGCATAGCAATATCAGGAGTGTTACAGTTTGTAATCATCCCTAATAATGGTAAACAATCTGTTTCTACTATTACTGGCGCTCCAATCAAATAGTCCTTTTCAGCTTTCATAGCTGTAACTACTCCCCATAACTCTCTCTTCACTTGAGGATAGTTTCTATGTCGCTCACTCAACACCTTTGCTCCAAATCTGACTGCAAACCGATTCTCTTCTTCATCATCTTGTCCTACTGCCCATCCAATGGCTATCGGACTAGTATCAACAGTAAGTATCACTGGTTTGCTATCCTCGTAGCTCACACGACGAAGTACAGGTGGAGAAGATAACAACTGCTTCAATCTCTGAATCGCCTCGGTATGTCTCTCCTCCCATGCAAACCTCTTGTGCTTTCTCAACAGATCGTAAAGAGGATCAGCCACATGTGCAAAATGTGGAATCCACACATGATAGAAGACACAAGCTCCAAGAAACCTTCTCACCTCTGTTGTTGAACCACAAGTATCCTTCATCCGCCGTATAGCATCCACTTTACCAGGATCAGGCTTGCGTCCAAACCATCCACATAAGTGCCCCACAATCACAACCTCTCGCACTCCAAATGAAGACTTGGCACCTGATAGTGTCAAGTGCGCCTCTTCAAGTCGTGATAAGATTTTATCACAATCTGAAAAGTGATCAGCAACAAAGTTTCTACACCCCTTCTGATCCATTGTCTCATCTTTCTCCTCCTCAACGCATCCCTTAATTGGAATGTCATCCAAGAAAGGCATGGTCTTCTCAGGAATGAACTCACGGAGAACCTTGTTCATCCCGTTCATCATGTGCGCTACCGAGTTTGTTGCTCCTTGTGGTAGTGTGCACATTCTGACCAACCCCAACGGTGTCCTCATGGTGGTGATATCTCTACTCTGTTCAGCAAGTTGAAATTGATCGTATCCAGAGTAAAGATCTCCTATAGAGTAAATAGCCCTCCCAGCAAACGCTTCAGCAAACTCTCCGACGATAGGTCCTATGCCTGTATTTCTGATGGTCACTTGGTTCACAGGTTGCATATCTTGGATGAACCGTAATGCACCACTCTTCTTTGGTACTGTAAACCAACGACTAGAGTATGGTGCAAACGATGGTTCCAAGATCTTCATCTGCATCTTCTCCTTCAAGAGCTCTATGAGTTTCGGTAGATGCGCTCTAGGTACAGGAATTGGCCTCAAATCCCAAGGAGCATGTGGAACTGTGAATATGATCATTGGCGCCACAATGCTAGGATCTACACATCCGATTTCTGAGGCTTCAAAAGCAAAAGCTTTCCCGTGCCTAGTTAACATCTCCCTAAACCTATTCTCCTCCACAGACAAAAGAAAATCTGCTGAACCAACCTTCAACTCCTTGAGCGTAGCTTCAGTGAACTTGTGACCGACCCGGCTAAGATCTCTCAAGCTTTTCTCCTTCGAAGATTGTTGGACTCGCTGGTTAGAATCACTAGGTAATGGCTGAGCAACAGGTTTTACCTTCTTGTCTACCGTTTTGTACCTAGTATCAACTCTAACTTCAGGATCTACGAATGACTCTATAGCTGTATAGAGTTCCCTAGAGTGTACTTCCACCACATGATCCTCATCTTCTTGCTCATGCATAGCAAGTTCATCGATGAAATCTCCCAATCCTAACTCCAAATAAACACCTTCTATCTTATCATCCTCTTCAAGCACACCAACTCTCTTTAGATCTTTTTCAGTTTTTTGCACAACTTTCTGCTCCCACTTCTGCAAGTCAGCAAGTCGTGTATGTGTAGCAAATCCACTCCCAGAAAATCTCACAACTCCTGTACAAAAAGCACTTTCTTTCTCTAGCGAGAGTACCTTCTCAAGTGTACCACTATGTCCTCGCTCTATAGTAGTACTTGTCAAAAATCCTTGAACTCCTCCGTGACCTTAGGCAAGGAGCCACCCCTCAGATAATCTCTGTTCCGCTCGTGGTTTGCTGATACAGTTAGAAACTGTACCGCTCTCTTGCCATCCTGACTTCTGATCCGCGCATAAGCAGATCCATCATCCAAAACCTTGGTCTCCATCCTCACAGCTGTAATGTAAGGTTGACCGAGTATCATCGGGTATGACGTACTATCTTGAACAAAGAAGTTTTGTTCAATAGTTACATCTCCCACCTTTACTTTCACATCAGGACAAGCTCCATAGAGTTCTCCTCGTGTGTTGTTCGCTGTTCTGATCATCCAACCATGATCTATATCAACAGGCCATCCACCTTGCTTGTAGATGTCCTTAGAGACAATATTGATCTCTGATCCATGATCAATGAGAGCAACCACCGGATCTGTCATCTCTCCTACCTTCACTAAGGCTTCGGTAGTAGCTCTAGCCCAATGTCCTCTAGTGTAATGACTAGGGACCTTGTCATCGTTATCATCCTCAAACCGAACCTTGCGGTTGATGCAGCATTGAGCTAGTTCTAACTCTTCCTCTCTTGATATCCTTGTGTCTAATGCATTAGACACAGCGGTTTCTCCTGCCAATTGCCTTTTTCGTTTGATGGTGTCAATAATGACATCATGAAACTCCCTCTTGGCAATCCCAAGGATCTCTCGCAAGGTAAACTCGATCTTGGCATTGAGTACTCTCTCTTCTAGTACTCCTTTCAGATCCGTAGCAGCTTCAATATCAGACTGAAGCTTGTATGAAGGAGATTTACCTTTCTCCTTACCTCTGCTCTTCTCTGACTTCTCAGGAGTAGAGGATATGACCTCTTCCATAGTCTCCTCTGATAGAGACATAATCTCCGGTCTGAACTTTTCTCCTCTTGTTTGCCTCTTGAGAGCTGTTCTCTCTTCGCTAGGGCCTGCTTCATCTCGTTTGCGCTTCTCCTCCATGAGAGCCTCATGTTGACTCTTCGCCAAATAAGCATGTACAGACATTGTATCCACAGGATCATCCCATCCAGTAGCACCTCTGATTGCTGTGGCTGTTCTGAGCAGCTCCTCCCTTGCCATTTTCCCCCTTTTATTCGTGCTTACCGCGTGACTCCACATATCAAGAGTATCTCCATGCTTCTTAGAAGCACTTCTTTCTCGTACTACCTCAACTCCATAAGTAGCAGCTTCTACCGACGCAGTAGCATGTTGAGATAGATACTCCTCCAGTACTTGCTTCATTCCTCCTTTCCCGAAGTTGGTTCTAAGAATCTCTCCATTATCCTTCAGAGCAATCTTTCCTTCCTTCCAATAGACTACTCCATCTCGTAGAGTTTTGGCAAAATCACCACACTCTCTTCGAGCATGATCAGAACTATCACACCAAATGCATCTCTGTACATAATCTTGCTTAGGAGCAAGTTTGGTATCATGTGCTCCTCCCTTCTCTTCCAACCTTGCTAACTTGATCTGCAAGTCCCTCATCCCTTTCACCAACTCTTCCATAGCATCTCTTTGCGGTGCAACTTTCGGGACAGGAAGAGTAGGAAGTGGAACTTGAGGTACATGCACAATAGGTGCTTGCATATTGGGTACCATTGGTTGTCTACGAGGTACTATGATCGGTGGTGGTCTCTCTTCTTGTCTTACCACCACCTTCCCTCTCCGGTACTCTCGTTTGGCAAGTACACTCACTGCTTCAGAGACTTTTCTCCAGTCAGTCGTGAGTCCGTTGTCTTCCATCCTATCTTCCAGAAGCAGCTCCAACTCCCTTTGTAATTCATTGTTGGCTGCTTGTAGAAACAACTCCACCTTGTCGTTCTCCAATGTGAGCTTCTCCATCCGAGACAACTGAAGGAATTGTCTCTCATACTCCCGAAATAGCTCTGTGGCAACAAGCCCTTTGTTGGGTTTGTTTACCCACTCCATGAATGACTTCTTAGTCACTCGGTCTGCATCTTCTAAAGAATACTCTTCTTTCAGCTGAAGAGTAAATCCTTCCCACGTAGCACCATGAGATCGGATGATGTCCTTCATGTGCTCTCGTAGTTCAGGTACGACAGCAAGCGCAAATGTACTCACCATCTCTCTTTCAGGCACCTTGCTCAACTCCATCTCTCGGGAATAGTACTTTAGGTACTTGGATATGTTCTTCCCGTCAAACTGATCTAGCAACCCCACAACAGATTGCAAGGCTTTAGTAGCCATTGCTTCTTTCCGTTCAGTGGCTTGCTGTTGTTGCATTACCAACGCGAATGCCTCAAGCAATCGCATATCAGACCGTGAAAGCTTGGTCACCTTTGGTGCCTCTCCAGATGTAGAAGCCTCATCTACGTAATGACCCAACCCTTCAATGTCCATGGTGGCAAAACCACGCACGTACCTCTCACCCTAGACTTTTCACGTCGAGTTCACCAGCTATCGTATAACGTGTTTTTCTGTCTAGGAATACACGGGGTATATGGCTGTGCAGAGATATGTGGATTGACAAGGTTGGATCTAGATCTGGATGTTTCCACTCAAATGTTTCACTATCTACTCTTCTAGCCTGAGTGACCTTGTATCCGCTCGTCTCAAGTTTAAAGCTTGCTACGATCCAAAGTTACGTATAGGTTGCATAAACTTGTGTTACAAACAGATCTTTTGTATTCTAACTAAAAATACTCAGATCTGTATTATCTAACTGAAGTTATTCATCTATATCACTGGAAGCCTGACTTCTGAATAGCTCCCCAGCGACGCTAACTGGCCATCAATCCAACTATCACAACTTCATAGTACAATCAGAAGATACTAAGATCACTCAATCAACTTGATAGAGTATCGATACAACTTGCTATACACCCTGGTCTACCAAGTATTCCAGCAAGGTAAAACATGCATAATCCAAAACACTATTCAGATCTCAATATAGCACCAGCGGCGGTAGTACCTGGCAGCTCCGAGAACCCAAACAGCGGCTTAAGACTCATGGTGGCTCCGTTCTCCTTCATCACCAAGAGCTGAAATCAGCCCCACACCTTCCAATGTCGAGTTGTATGCAGGTATGGCAGTTTCAGCAACAAACTCCTCTCCAAATTGCTCGAAAATCATCAAATTGACAATAGATGATACCGAAAAACCCGAAACTGCTAATAACAGAAGTATTTTCGAACTTTGAGATCTCAGTCCTTCCAAACCACTCGACCAATGATGATCAAACTTCACAGGAAGCTTGATTGGACCCTTCACTCCTACCCTGAACAATTTTCAGGTCGAAATCTCAAACCAATTCTCAGATATGGATCAAACCGTAATCTGTGCTAACTTCAGAGCTTTACAGACCCAGGTACATTTGATCCAAGATTCTGAACAAACTACTCGACCATTTGAGGTGAAACTTCCCAAGTATCTTACTGATAAGGCATGCTTCAATCCTGGAAAGTTTCACTCAGAAATTCGAGACAGAATTTAAGCAATAGCAACCTATCCATGGCTATCACAGTTCGCTGTCCCCGCCTTATCCCGTCTGCACTTCTCAGCTTCAATCGGTCGGTTCAGAATCCAATTCGATCAAGAAACTGATGAAATTGATATCAAAACGACCAGCACGTCGTCAGCTCTCCAACCCAACAGACAGCTCCTCAAAACTCCTCGCGAGTCTCTCGGAACAACCAGAAACGTAGCAGTAGGTACGAATTTCACCCCCCTCCACTCAATCGATCATAACGCGCTCATACTTTCATCAAATCGATCGATTCTTCAGCCCAGATTGTAGCCCCGGTCGAGAGCTCTCCAACCATACCCTTCGTTTCGCGAATGGACCTCTGAAGCCTCCAGAAACCACAGAAACGTCGCGAGGATCAGCTAGAACACCATTGGTCCAAAAGTGGACCAATAAGAGCAAAAAGAACTTTACTTTTTGTCTTTTCTCCTCTTAACTTTTCCCTTAGAACGAATTTTTACTCTCCAAGGAGACACAAGACATCAACAACACTCTAAGACTTCACAAAAATCCTTCAGATATGTCGATGGATTCTTCGCGGTCCGTAACTACACAGAAGCGCTCAACCAGAATGAAACCAGTGAGCCGCAGACTAATACAACGTCAATATTACAACTTGGAAACGTTCTACAATAAAAGGTATGACAAAAGGAAACGGTGAAGCTATCACTCGATTGTAATATTCTTGCCCGAAGTTTCTCACGATCCAAGCCCCATGATTGATCTTCGGTCTGCAATGGCACCGGACATCGACCCAAAGATTGAAAGGAACGTTCGATGGATAGTTGAGATCCATTGTTCCTCACAACAAAATGTACACCGTCATATCCCAAGTCTCTCCGTATGTTACGATTGGAAGGATCACCGGAAGCTGTAACTCCATCACCCTCCCCATGAACTCATCACCAAAGTACGCAACTAACCACTGTCGAAAGTGATCGCGGTGGATGCAATGAAGCTTGATGTGAAACGGATTCGGAAAAGGAAGATCCGGAGCCGGTAACACACCTCCGTCCATAACCACCACTCCTGCAGTTCCTCACTCCTCCATGCAGATCACCGAGAACCCTTACGAATCACCCGCTGAGAGAGAATGTCGTATGAACCTTCGACCCACCATTTTATACACAATGCGGTGACAAGGACCACTGAAGTGAACGCGCACAGATCGATGACTTGGCACGTTCCTCTACCGTGCGATCACTTAAACAGATAATCACAAACGTGGCACTCATCACACCGTTCGGCGAGTTACGCGATACGGTTCACGAAACACAGAAAAGAAACACAACCTAGGTTACACAGGAATTTCACACAGGAGCCGAACCACAACACGACAACGTATTTATAAGCTTTGTGATTTAGATCAGATTGAGGATGAAGATCACTCATTGTACTTGGATATAAGATGTAGATATACGATAGTCTTTAGTGATTTTTGTACACTCTTACATATGCTGACGCTTTCACAAGGTTTATATATGAGAGACGTAGTCACCGATCGTACTAATACTCTTTGTATTAGAACTGATTCTTACGTTAGTTATTAATTTTTGATTTGTATTGTTCTATTGTATTTTTTTATTGCATTTCTGTCTTTTGACTCTTTGGGTCTCCTGGGTTTGATGATAATCATTCATTCATGGGCTTACCGAGTCAAAGTACACTAGTAGTTTATATGAATAAATGAATGAATGAATATCAAGCCCGGAAGACCCAAAGAGTCAAAAGGCAGAAAAAAATACAATACAAAGTCAACATGTGAGCCTAGGAAACCCTAGGAGATCGTATCAATGCAAAAGAGCATTGGTACAACAAGAAACTATATCTCTAATATAAAGCCCTAGTGGGAGAGCTGACATCTGTAAAAGTGTATAGAAATCACTAGCAACTATCTTATGTCTACATCTAATCTCATCATACAAGGAACATACAATGAATACATGATCCTCATCCTCTATCTGATCTAAATCACAAAGTCTACAAAGCCATTCACTCTTAACAATGTTTAGCCAACGTCCTTCCTCACTGCCAAGTCTATGAGAGCTAGTGCGGTGCTGAGCGATGATATGTCGAAGAGAGATTGAAATAGGTGTCCGGAGGTACTCTTGTTCACAATACACCAACATGGGGTTGACATGCTGCTGATAGTAAGCCATCTTGGTCTTGGGTTGAGACCATATAGCATGTAAAAACCTTTTCTGAATCAACTCCCGAAGAGCAATAGGTGGAAGGTCAAAATCACGCTCAAAAATGTTCCATCTTCCACACCAAGCCACCACATCAGCATACCAACCAAATGAGAATGTAGCTCTTAGAGCTTGACAAGGTAATCTTGTCTCTCCAAGGGATCTCACTCTTGAGACATAAATGATAGTCAAGTAAAGAGCTTCTGCTTCCACGGATAAGCAACCAGATTCAGCAAGGAGCATAGCATATGGTGTTTGGCAACTTACACCAAGCTCCACTTGTAAGAACACTTTTTGAACCTTCTCGATACGTTCCCAAGCTCCTTTCCTTGCACCAGGCCCCCACACTTGAACACCATAAAGTATCACAGGCAAAACCAAACTCCTGAAGAGAACTCTCAACTTGTTGTAAAACTTGGCCCTTGTAGAGAAAAGAATGGCGCACTTTTGAACCCACCACCATCACCTTGGACTTCGAAAGGTTCACTTCCATCTGCATGTTGTTGCAAAAGATCTCAAGAGCATCCAAATGTCGTTGTAAACTCAAAGGATCACGTGATAGAAGGATGATATCATCAGCATAAATCAATGCTTGAATGATATAGATTCCCAACTTCACACCTTCTCCTCCAAATTCAGCAAGACGTTTCTCCACGTCATCGATGAAGATACCAAATAGAGTAGGGGAGAGAGGACAACCTTGAATGACTCCAATAGTGCTAAAGATCTCCTTTGATTGTGTCGAGGTAAGCTTCACATAAACTCGTTCATAGAGTTTAGAAACCGCTGCCATCATGTCTTTAGGAACACCAATGGCAACAAATCTGTCCCATAAGAGCTTCCTAGGCACCCTATCAAAAGCTTTTGTGTAGTCGATAAAAGCAGCATAGAGAGCTTTACCATTTCCTTTTGATTTCTCCCAAGCAACACGAAGACAAAGAATATGATCAATGGTGCTAAAGGTAGGACGAAAACTTGCTTGTGAACGAGCTCTCAAATTGGATTCTTCTGCCAAAACACTGAGTTTTCTTTCTAGCAAGCTCCCCTACAACTTGGCAAAGATATTGTCCACCATGATAGTTCTATAGTTGGTAACATCATCCTTCTTGCCCGACTTGTGGATGGGAATCACTTTGCACATGAACCAACTCTTAGGGAAACCATGTACAGCAGCATCATTTAGAAGCTTGGTAAGTATAGGAATGAGAGAATCACCTCCCCATTGTAGTAGCTCTGCAGAAAGTCCTTCTAGATCCTCAGATTTTCCACTTGCAAGCCTACTGAGCTGATGTCGTACTTCGTCCATTGAAAAGGTCTGCGGTAGTCCTTCACTTTGTGGCATACATGGTGCATGTGGAGAGAAGTAAAGTTGCTCAACGTAGGACATCAAAGCTGAAGGATCAAGACTTGGTGAACTTGGACGAGATGCTAAACGTCTCCAAAAAGCTTTGGGATCCTTCTGAAAATCAAAAGCAAGTTCCAAGCCTTTCTTTCTCAAGAATGCTCTCTTCTTACGTTTGATCAACTGCTTGTACAAGGTTGTTGCTTCCAAGTCACAAGCCTTGTCTAGAGCCTTTAACCGAGCAAGTTTGCACTCTTCATCAAACCAGCCATTGCAAGGGTTACATTTGAGCTTTCCGCTTGAGTGTTGAGAGAAAAATCGAGTTGCAATTTTCTTCAAGACATCCGTCAATTGTGTATCTCGTTGGTCAAGATTGTGACTCCACTGTGTAATAGATATCAAATTCTCTAGAGCAGTTTGATAAAGATGTCTTTTCCGGTGATCAAGACGAAGTCTAGAGGTAGTGTTGCTCCCATCAAAACCTTTCAACTTGTGAGGTGCAAATGAGCTAGACAAGGATAGTGAGAACAGTAGAGGAGTGTGGTCAGATTCAGGTTGTAGATCCAAAACTTCAAATGCTGAAATGAGTGAACTATCAAGAGATGAGGAGAGGAGGTAGTCTACTATGCTTGATCCAGAGGTAGAGACGTATATTTTCATGTTAGAGCTAGGAAAACGGGATGTACCGTTCAGAATTTTCAAACTACAGATTGCTCCAAAAGTCAAGAAGTGTTCTTTCATGTCATTGGTGGATGTATCTAAGGAGGCACGGGACCATGTAGGATCATCATCTTCTTCAAGAATAGGAGAGTGGTCAAGAGCATAGAATTGTGTGAATTGGCAAGTGTGAACTCTAGCATTGAAATCTCCCACCACAAAGACCTTGCCCTTCTCTTGATAACTCAAAACATCAATAGAAAGACGATGGAAAGGTTGGCTCGTGCTACATGCTCTAGTCTGATAGATAGACATGTTCAAAGGTGCAAAATAGCAGATTGCGATATAACATGCAGATCTACTTTCTCCACCAACTCGAATCCAATGATATTGTCCACCCACATCCTGAAGAACCACTTCAACAAGCTGATGCAAATAAGATCTGACGTAAGTTGCAATACTTCCAAAACCACGTCCTTTATGTTGCTTGCGCTTGTTCCAAGTAGAGCCGATCAAAGTAAAACCATCCAACTCATGTACATTGTTTCCTTCATGTTCCCATGTCTCCACCAAGTTGATGATATCAGCCTTGTTGCAAATTGGTAAAGCGCTTGTGTACTTTGACTAAGTAAGCCCATGAATGTTCCACATCATAACTCTAAGGGTCGAAAATTGCTATTTGGAAGCATCTCGTCTCTTTTGTGTAACAACAGCACGTCCATCTCTTAAGAAAGCAATGAACCCTCCTTGTTGAGCCTCTTTTACCTTCACAAGCTCCTTCCGCTTGGCTTCAGCTTGTAGCGGGTGTGAGATCAGGATCCAACCAGATCTGTCTCCCCTTCAAGACAGCTTTGTTAGCCATCGCTGTATCTCGTTGTGCCTGATCTGCAAACTTAGCCAATATTGCTCGAGGTTGTGAGCCTTAGCCTTATGGCACCATATGTGGCACCATATGCTATACTCCTTGCTGAATGTGGTTATTTACCTTTGGAAGCTGAAGCACTTTACTTGACGATCATCTATGTATCTAGGGTGAGATCTCTCGGAGAGACAAGACTACCTTGTCAAGCTCTAAGAGCTACACTCTCTTTTGGTTGGTACGCTGATGTGGTGGCTTGGTGTGGAGAAGGAACATATCTGAACGTGATTTTAACCTCCCACCTATTGCTCTTCGTGACTTGATACAAAGAAGATTTTTACATGCTCTATGGTCTCAACCTAAGACCAAGATGACTTATTATCAGCAGCAAGTCAATTCCATGCTGGTGTATTGCGATCAGGAATACCTCCAAGCATCTATATCAACCTCTCTCCGACATGTGATAGTTCAACATCGTACTAGTTCTCATAGACTTGGTATTAAGGAATGACGTTGGTTAAATATTGATAGGAGTGAACGTATTTGTAAACTTTGTGATTTAGATCAGATTGAAGATGAAGATCATGCATTCATCATATGTCCATTGTACTTGGATATCATATGTAGACATGCGATAGTCGCTAGCAATTTTTATTCACTCTTACATATGTCGACGCTTTCAATAAGATTATATATGCGAGACGTAGTTACTCATCATACTAATAATCTTCGTATTAGTACTGATTCAGACATTAGCTTCTGATTTTTAGAAGGACTCCTAAATCTAGAAGGACTTTCTGCAGAGCTACTACAATGGGGAGGTGATTCTCTCATTCCTATACTTACCAAGCTTCTGAATGATGCTGCTGTACATGGTTTCCCTAAGAGTTGGTTCATGCGCAAAGTGATTCCCATCCACAAGTCGGGCAAGAAGGATGATGTTACCAACTATAGAACTATCATGGTGGGCAACATCTTTGCCAAGTTATATGGGAGCTTGCTAGAGAGAAAACTCAGTGTTTGGGCAGAAGGATCCAATGTGAGAGCTCGTTCACAAGCAGGTTTTCGTCCTACTTTTAGCACCATTGATCATATCCTTTGTCTTCGTGTTGCTTGGGAGAAGTCAAAAGAAAATGATAAATCTCTCTATGCTGCTTTTATCGACTACACAAAAGCTTTTGATAGGGTGCCTAGGAAGCTCTTATGGGATAGATTTGTTGCCATTGGTGTTCCTAAAGACATGATGACAGCGATTTCTAAACTCTATGAACGAGTTTATGTGAAGCTTACCTCGACACAATCAAAGGAGATCTTTAGCACTATTGGAGTCATTCAAGGTTGTCCTCTCTCCTCTACTCTATTTGGTATCTTCATCGATGACGTGGAGAAATGTCTTGCTGAATTTGGAGAAGAAGGTGTGAAGTTGGGAATCTATATCATTCAAGCATTGATTTATGCTGATGATATCATCCTCCTATCACGTGATCCTTTGAGTTTACAACGACATTTGGATGCTATTGAGGTCTTTTGCAACAACATGCAGATGGAAGTGAACCTTTCGAAGTCCAAGGTGATGGTGGTGGGTTCAAAAGTGCGCCATTCTTTTCTCTACAAAGGCCAAGTTTTACAACAAGTGGAGAGTTACAAGTACTTGGGCATTGACTTCTCTCATAACTACAGTTGGGCTTTGTGCATTCATAAGAGAGTTGAAGCTGGTTACAAAGCTTTGTACTCTCTTTTGAATCGTTGTCGACGTGCTCATCTCTTAGCATGGGATTTGAGAAAGTTTCTCTTCAGGAGTTTGGGTTTGCCTGTGATACTTTATGGTGTTCAAGTGTGGGGGCCTGGTGCAAGGAAAGGAGCTTGGGAACGTATCGAGAAGGTTCAAAAAGTGTTCTTACAAGTGGAGCTTGGTGTAAGATGCCAAAAACCATATGATATGCTCCTTGCTGAATCTGGTTGCTTATCCGTGGAAGCAGAAGCTCTTTACTTGACTATCATTTATGTCTCAAGAGTGAGATCCCTTGGAGAGACGAGATTACCTTGTCAAGCTCTAAGAGTTACATTCTCATTTGGTTGGTATGCTGATGTGGTGGCTTGGTGTGGAAGATGGAACATTTTTGAGCGTGATTTTTACCTTCCATCTATTGCTCTTCGGGAGCTGATTCAGAAAAGGTTTTTACATGCTATATGGTCTCAACCCAAGACCAAGATGGCTTACTATCAGCAGCATGTCAACCCCATGTTGGTGTATTGTGAACAAGAGTACCCCCAACACCGCACTAGCTCTTATAGACTTGGCATTGAGGAAGGACGTTGGCTAAACATTGTTAGGAGTGAACGGCTTTGTAGACTTTATGATTTAGATCAGATAGAGGATGAGGGATCATGTATTCATTGTATGTCCCTTGTATGATGAGATTAGATGTAGACATAAGATAGTTGCTAGTGATTTCTATACACTTTTACAGATGTCAGCTCTCCGACTAGAGCTTTATATTAGAGATATAGTTTCTTGTCGTACCAATGCTCTTTTGCATTGATACGATCTCCTAGGGTTTCCTAGGCTCACATGTTGACTTTGTATTGTATTTTTTTCTGCTTTTTGACTCTTTGGGTCTTCCAGGCTTGATATTCATTCATTCATTCATCTGCATGTTGTTGCAAAAGACCTCAAGAGCATCCAAATGTCGTTGTAAACTCAAAGGATCACGTGAAAGAATAATGATATCACCAGCATAAATCAATGCTTGAATGATATACATTCTCAACTTCACACTTTTTCCTCCAAATTCAGCAAGACATTTCTCCACGTCATCAATGAAGATACCAAATAGAGGAGGGGAGAGAGGACAACCTTGAATGACTCCAATGGTGCTAAAGATCTCCTTTGATTGTGTCGAGGTGAGCTTCACATAAACTCGTTCATAGAGTTTAGAAACCGCTGCTATCATGTCTTCAGGAACACCTGTGGCAACAAGTCTCTCATAAGAGCTTCCTAGGCACCTTATCAAAAACTTTTGTGTAGTCGATAAAAGCAGCATAGAGAGATTTACCATGACTTGTGGATGAGAACCACTTTGTGCATAAACCAACTCTTAGGGAAATCATGTACATCAGCATCATTAAGCGCGCAATGGCTCAAGAGAAGTCACTGCAGTATGGGTTTGGTCTTTGAACCTTGATGCAGCAGGAGGAAGTCCATAAGCAGAAGCTGGAAGCTCTGGAAGCTAACCTCTGCACCACGGAGAAGATCACAACGAAGTATAAGACGGAAGCTTCTGCTTCTGCCAAGGAGTTGGCGCAACTGTGGAAGAGCAACCATGAGTTGCAGACACGTCTTCAGCAGCGCGAGCAGAAAGTTCTGCGGATCAGGGATAGGAATGAGAGAATGACCTCTCCATTGTAGTAGCTCCGCTGAAAGTCCTTCTAGATCCTCAGATTTTCCACTTGCGAGTTTCCTGAGCTGATGTTGTACTTCGTCCATTGAAAAAGTCTGCGGTAGTCCTTCACTTTGTGGCATACATGGTGCATGTGGAGAGAAGTAAAGTTGCTCAACGTAAGACATCAAAGCTGAAGGGTCAAGACTTGGTGAATTTATACACTCTTACTCTTACAGATGCTAACACTTTCACTAGGATTATATTTGCAAGACGTAGTTACTCATCATACTAATACTCTTCATATTACTACTGCTTCTTATGTTAGTTATTGAGTTTTGGTTTATGTTTTTGGATTGTGTTTTGTGTCTTTTGATTCTTTGGGTCTTCCGGGTATGATTATTATCATTTATCATAAAGACTTTGTCTTTCTCTTGATATTACATAACATCAACAGAATGACGATGGAATGGTTGACTCATACTACATGCTCTGGTGAGATAAATGGGCATGTTCAAAGGTGTAAAATAGCATATTGCAGTATAACATGCAGATCTAGTCTCTTCACCAACTCAAAGCTAATGATATTGCCCCCCAACATCACGAAGCACCACCTCAACAAGCTGATATAAATGAGAACTTCGGGAGTGATGGTTCTCCATAGTATTCTTGGGACTTCTCGCGTGAGAAGACTCTCCGGTGTCTCTTCCTGGCTCCTGATCTCTCATCACTGCTGCTACTGCTGCTTGAACCACTGCCTCTGAGACCTCCTGAACTGCTCGAGGTCCCTCCCGGCCTTCCTCCGTCGGGGCCATCCACACCACTGCCCGTTGGCATGGTCGCGGGTGCTGGTGGGTTCACGGACGGCTGCAGGTTGGCTGCAGCTGGGACAGATTCGCGGTTGGGGACGGGTCCGTCCTACCATCCCAAAGCGGTTGCGGAGGCTCTACAGAAATGCCTCCACGTCCTTCATTGCCTCGCAGATCTCTGAGTTGCTTGACTGACTCGCAGATCTAGCTCATTTGCACCTTACAAGTTGAAAGGTTTTGATGGGAGCAACACTACCTCTAGACTTCGTCTTGATCACCGGAAAAGACATCTTTATCAAACTGCTCTAGAGAATTTGATGTCTATTACACAGTGGAGCCACAATCTTGACCAACGAGATACACAATTGACGGATGTCTTGAAGAAAATTGCAACTCTGTTTTTCTCTCAACACTCAAGCAGAAAGCTCAAAGGTAACCCTTGCAATGGCTGGTTTGATGAAGAGTGCAAACTTGCTCGGTTAAAGGCTCTAGACAAGGCTTGTGACTTGGAAGCAACAACCTTGTACAAGCAGTTGATCAAACGTAAGAAGAGAGCTTTCTTGAGAAAGAAAGGCTTGGAACTTGCTTTTGATTTTCAGAAGGATCCCAAAGCTTTTTGGAGACGTTTAGCATCTCGTCCAAGTTCACCAAGTCTTGATCCTTCAGCTTTGATGTCCTACGTTGAGCAACTATACTTCTCTCCACATGCACCATGTATGCCACAAAGTGAAGGACTACCGCAGACCTTTTCAATGGACGAAGTACGACATCAGCTCAGTAGGCTTGCAAGTGGAAAATCTGAGGATCTAGAAGGACTTTCTGCATAGCTACTACAATGGGGAGTTGATTCTCTCATTCCTATACTTACCAAGCTTCTGAATGATGCTGCTGTACATGGTTTCCCTAAGAGTTGGTTCATGCGCAAAGTGATTCCCATCCACAAGTCAGGCAAGAAGGATGATGTTACCAACTATAGAACTATCATGGTGGGTAACATCTTTGCCAAGTTGTATGGGAGCTTGCTAGAGAGAAAACTCAGTGTTTGGGCAGAAGAATCCAATGTGAGAGCTCGTTCACAAGCAGGTTTTCGTCCTACCTTTAGCACCATTGATCATATTCTTTGTCTTCGTGTTGCTTGGGAGAAGTCAAAAGGAAATGGTAAAGCTCTCTATGCTGCTTTTATCGACTACACAAAAGCTTTTGATAGGGTGCCTAGGAAGCTCTTATGGGACAGACTTGTTGCAATTGGTGTTCCTAAAGACATGATGGCAGCGGTTTCTAAACTCTATGAACGAGTTTATGTGAAGCTTACCTCGACACAATCAAAGGAGATCTTTAGCACTATTGGAGTCATTCAAGGTTGTCCTCTCTCCCCTACTCTATTTGGTATCTTCATCGATGACGTGGAGAAATGTCTTGCTGAATTTAGAGGAGAAGGTGTGAAGTTGGGAATCTATATCATTCAAGCATTGATTTATGCTGATGATATCATCCTTCTATCACGTGATCCTTTGAGTTTACAACGACATTTGGATGCTCTTGAGGTCTTTTGCAACAACATGCAGATGGAAGTGAACCTTTCGAAGTCCAAGGTGATGGTGGTGGGTTCAAAAGTGCGCCATTCTTTTCTCTACAAAGGCCAAGTTTTACAACAAGTGGAGAGTTACAAGTACTTGGGCATTGACTTCTCTCATAACTACAGTTGGGCTTTGTGCATTCATAAGAGAGTTGAAGCTGGTTACAAAGCTTTGTACTCTCTTTTGAATCGTTGTCGACGTGCTCATCTCTTAGCATGGGATTTGAGAAAGTTTCTCTTCAGGAGTTTGGTTTTGCCTGTGATACTTTATGGTGTTCAAGTGTGGGGGCCTGGTGCAAGGAAAGGCGCTTGGGAACGTATCGAGAAGGTTCAAAAAGTGTTCTTACAAGTGGAGCTTGGTGTAAGATGCCAAACACCATATGCTATGCTCCTTGCTGAATCTGGTTGCTTATCCGTGGAAGCAGAAGCTCTTTACTTGACTATCATTTATGTCTCAAGAGTGAGATCTCTTGGAGAGACGAGATTACCTTGTCAAGCTCTAAGAGCTACATTCTCATTTGGTTGGTATGCTGATGTGGTGGCTTGGTGTGGAAGATGGAACATTTTTGAGCGTGATTTTGACCTTCCACCTATTGCTCTTCGGGAGTTGATTCAGAAAAGGTTTTTACATGCTATATGGTCTCAACCCAAGACCAAGATGGCTTACTATCAGCAGCATGTCAACCCCATGTTGGTGTATTGTGAACAAGAGTACCTCCGGGCACCTATTTCAATCTCTCTTCGACATATCATCGCTCAGCACCGCACTAGCTCTCATAGACTTGGCATTGAGGAAGAACGTTGGCTAAACATTGTTAGGAGTGAACGGCTTTGTAGACTTTGTGATTTAGATCAGATAGAGGATGAGGATCATGTATTCATTGTATGTCCCTTGTATGATGAGATTAGATGTAGACATAAGATAGTTGCTAGTGATTTCTATACACTTTTACAGATGTCAGCTCTCCCACTAGGGCTTTATATTAGAGATATAGTTTCTTGTCGTACCAATGCTCTTTTGCATTGATACGATCTCCTAGGGTTTCCTAGGCTCACATGTTGACTTTGTATTGTATTTTTTTCTGCCTTTTAACTCTTTGGGTCTTCCGGGCTTGATATTCATTCATTCATTCATTCATATAATCCTATTGAAAGCGTCGACATATGTAAGAGTGAATAAAAATTGCTAGCGACTATCGTATGTCTACATATGATATCCAAGTACAATGGACACATGATGAATGCATGATCTTCATCTTCAATCTGATCTAAATCACAATGTTTACAAATACGTTCACTCCTATCAATATTTAACCAACGTCCTTCCTTAATACCAAGTCTATGAGAACTAGTACGATGTTGAACTATCACATGTCGGAGAGAGGTTGATATAGATGCTTGGAGGTATTCCTGATCGCAATACACCAGCATGAAATTGACTTGCTGCTGATAATAAGTCATCTTGGTCTTAGGTTGAGACCATAGAGCATGTAAAAATCTTCTTTGTATCAAGTCACGAAGAGCAATAGGTGGGAGGTTAAAATCACGTTCAGATATGTTCCTTCTCCACACCAAGCCACCACATCAGCGTACCAACCAAAAGAGAGTGTAGCTCTTAGAGCTTGACAAGGTAGTCTTGTCTCTCCGAGAGATCTCACCCTAGATACATAGATGATCGTCAAGTAACGTGCTTCAGCTTCCAAAGGTAAATAACCACATTCAGCAAGGAGTATAGCATATGGTGCCACATATGGTGCCATAAGGCTAAGGCTCACAACCTCGAGCAATATTGGCTAAGTTTGCAGATCAGGCACAACGAGATACAGCGATGGCTAACAAAGCTGTCTTGAAGGGGAGACAGATCTGGTTGGATCCTGATCTCACACCGCTACAAGCTGAAGCCAAGCAGAAGGAGCTTGTGAAGGTAAAAGAGGCTCAACAAGGAGGGTTCATTGCTTTCTTAAGAGATGGACGTGCTGTTGTTACACAAAAGAGACGAGATGCTTCCAAATAGCAGTTTTCGACCCTTAGAGTTATGATGTGGAACATTCATGGGCTTACTAAGTCAAAGTACACAAGCGCTTTACCAATTTGCAACAAGGCTGATATCATCAACTTGGTGGAGACATGGGAACATGAAGGAAACAATGTACATGAGTTGGATGGTTTTACTTTGATCGGCTCTACTTGGAACAAGCGCAAGCAACATAAAGGACGTGGTTTTGGAAGTATTGCAACTTACGTCAGATCTTATTTGCATCAGCTTGTTGAAGTGGTTCTTCAGGATGTGGGTGGACAATATCATTGGATTCGAGTTGGTGGAGAAAGTAGATCTGCATGTTATATCGCAATCTGCTATTTTGCACCTTTGAACATGTCTATCTATCAGACTAGAGCATGTAGCACGAGCCAACCTTTCCATCGTCTTTCTATTGATGTTTTGAGATATCAAGAGAAGGGCAAGGTCTTTGTGGTGGGAGATTTCAATGCTAGAGTTCACACTTGCCAATTCACACAATTCTATGCTCTTGACCACTCTCCTATTCTTGAAGAAGATGATGATCCTACATGGTCCCGTGCCTCCTTAGATACATCCACCAATGACATGAAAGAACACTTCTTGACTTTTGGAGCAATCTGTAGTTTGAAAATTCTGAACGGTACATCTCGTTTTCCTAGCTCTAACATGAAAACATACGTCTCTACCTCTGGATCAAGCATAGTAGACTACCTCCTCTCCTCATCTCTTGATAGTTCACTCATTTCAGCATTTGAAGTTTTGGATCTACAACCTGAATCTGATCACACTCCTCTACTGTCCTCACTATCCTTGTCTAGCTCATTTGCACCTCACAAGTTGAAAGGTTTTGATGGGACCAACACTACCTCTAGACTTCGTCTTGATCATCGGAAAAGACATCTTTATCAAACTGCTCTAGAGAATTTGATATCTATTACACAGTGGAGTCACAATCTTGACCAACGAGATACACAATTGACGGATGTCTTGAAGAAAATTACAACTCGATTTTTCTCTCAACACTCAAGCAGAAAGCTCAAATGTAACCCTTGCAATGGCTGGTTTGATGAAGAGTGCAAACTTGCTCGATTAAAGGCTCTAGACAAGGCTTGTGACTTGGAAGCAACAACCTTGTATAAGCAGTTGATCAAACGTAAGAAGAGAGCATTCTTGAGAAAGAAAGGCTTGGAACTTGCTTTTGATTTTCAGAAGGATCCCAAAGCTTTTTGGAGACGTTTAGCATCTCGTCCAAGTTCACCAAGTCTTGATCCTTCTGCTTTGTAGAGGTAGTGTTGCTCCCATCAAAACCTTTCAACTTGTAAGGTGCAAATGAGCTAGACAAGGATAGTGAGAACAGTAGAGGAGTGTGATCAGATTCAGGTTGTAGATCCAAAACTTCAAATGCTGAAATGAGTGAACTATCAAGAGATGAGGAGAGGAGGTAGTCTACTATGCTTGATCCAGAGGTAGAGACGTATGTTTTCATGTTAGAGCTAGGAAAACGGGATGTACCGTTCAGAATTTTCAAACTACAGATTGCTCCAAAAGTCAAGAAGTGTTCTTTCATGTCATTGGTGGATGTATCTAAGGAGGCACGGGACCATGTAGGATCATCATCTTCTTCAAGAATAGGAGAGTGGTCAAGAGCATAGAATTGTGTGAACTGGCAAGTGTGAACTCTAGCATTGAAATCTCCCACCACAAAGACCTTGCCCTTCTCTTGATATCTCAAAACATCAATAGAAAGACGATGGAAAGGTTGGCTCGTGCTACATGCTTTAGTCTGATAGATAGACATGTTCAAAGGTGCAAAATAGCAGATTGCGATATAACATGCAGATCTACTTTCTCCACCAACTCGAATCCAATGATATTGTCCACCCACATCCTGAAGAACCACTTCAACAAGCTGATGCAAATAAGATCTGACGTAAGTTGCAATACCTCCAAAACCACGTCCCTTATGTTGCTTGCGCTATGTGAGAGACGTAGTCACCGATCGTACTAATACTCTTTGTATTAGAACTGATTCTTACGTTAGTTATTAATTTTTTATTTGTATTGTTGTATTGCATTTTTTTATTGCATTTCTGTCTTTTGACTCTTTGGGTCTCCTGGGTTTGATGATAATCATTCATTCATGGGCTTACCGAGTCAAAGTACACTAGTAGTTTATATGAATAAATGAATGAATGAATATCAAGCCCGGAAGACCCAAAGAGTCAAAAGGCAGAAAAAAATACAATACAAAGTCAACATGTGAGCCTAGGAAACCCTAGGAGATCGTATCAATGCAAAAGAGCATTGGTACAACAAGAAACTATATCTCTAATATAAAGCCCTAGTGGGAGAGCTGACATCTGTAAAAGTGTATAGAAATCACTAGCAACTATCTTATGTCTACATCTAATCTCATCATACAAGGAACATACAATGAATACATGATCCTCATCCTCTATCTGATCTAAATCACAAAGTCTACAAAGCCGTTCACTCTTAACAATGTTTAGCCAACGTCCTTCCTCACTGCCAAGTCTATGAGAGCTAGTGCGGTGCTGAGCGATGATATGTCGAAGAGAGATTGAAATAGGTGCCCGGAGGTACTCTTGTTCACAATACACCAACATGGGGTTGACATGCTGCTGATAGTAAGCCATCTTGGTCTTGGGTTGAGACCATATAGCATGTAAAAACCTTTTCTGAATCAACTCCCGAAGAGCAATAGGTGGAAGGTCAAAATCACGCTCAAAAATCACGCCAATATTGCTCGAGGTTGTGAGCCTTAGCCTTATGGCACCATATGTGGCACCATATGCTATACTCCTTGCTGAATGTGGTTATTTACCTTTGGAAGCTGAAGCACTTTACTTGACGATCATCTATGTATCTAGGGTGAGATCTCTCGGAGAGACAAGACTACCTTGTCAAGCTCTAAGAGCTACACTCTCTTTTGGTTGGTACGCTGATGTGGTGGCTTGGTGTGGAGAAGGAACATATCTGAACGTGATTTTAACCTCCCACCTATTGCTCTTCGTGACTTGATACAAAGAAGATTTTTACATGCTCTATGGTCTCAACCTAAGACCAAGATGACTTATTATCAGCAGCAAGTCAATTCCATGCTGGTGTATTGCGATCAGGAATACCTCCAAGCATCTATATCAACCTCTCTCCGACATGTGATAGTTCAACATCGTACTAGTTCTCATAGACTTGGTATTAAGGAATGACGTTGGTTAAATATTGATAAGAGTGAACGTATTTGTAAACTTTGTGATTTAGATCAGATTGAAGATGAAGATCATGCATTCATCATATGTCCATTGTACTTGGATATCATATGTAGACATGCGATAGTCGCTAGCAATTTTTATTCACTCTTACATATGTCGACGCTTTCAATAAGATTATATATGCGAGACGTAGTTACTCATCATACTAATAATCTTCGTATTAGTACTGATTCAGACATTAGCTTCTGATTTTTAGAAGGACTCCTAAATCTAGAAGGACTTTCTGCAGAGCTACTACAATGGGGAGGTGATTCTCTCATTCCTATACTTACCAAGCTTCTGAATGATGCTGCTGTACATGGTTTCCCTAAGAGTTGGTTCATGCGCAAAGTGATTCCCATCCACAAGTCGGGCAAGAAGGATGATGTTACCAACTATAGAACTATCATGGTGGGCAACATCTTTGCCAAGTTATATGGGAGCTTGCTAGAGAGAAAACTCAGTGTTTGGGCAGAAGGATCCAATGTGAGAGCTCGTTCACAAGCAGGTTTTCGTCCTACTTTTAGCACCATTGATCATATCCTTTGTCTTCGTGTTGCTTGGGAGAAGTCAAAAGAAAATGATAAATCTCTCTATGCTGCTTTTATCGACTACACAAAAGCTTTTGATAGGGTGCCTAGGAAGCTCTTATGGGATAGATTTGTTGCCATTGGTGTTCCTAAAGACATGATGGCAGCGGTTTCTAAACTCTATGAACGAGTTTATGTGAAGCTTACCTCGACACAATCAAAGGAGATCTTTAGCACTATTGGAGTCATTCAAGGTTGTCCTCTCTCCTCTACTCTATTTGGTATCTTCATCGATGACGTGGAGAAATGTCTTGCTGAATTTGGAGAAGAAGGTGTGAAGTTGGGAATCTATATCATTCAAGCATTGATTTATGCTGATGATATCATCCTCCTATCACGTGATCCTTTGAGTTTACAACGACATTTGGATGCTATTGAGGTCTTTTGCAACAACATGCAGATGGAAGTGAACCTTTCGAAGTCCAAGGTGATGGTGGTGGGTTCAAAAGTGCGCCATTCTTTTCTCTACAAAGGCCAAGTTTTACAACAAGTGGAGAGTTACAAGTACTTGGGCATTGACTTCTCTCATAACTACAGTTGGGCTTTGTGCATTCATAAGAGAGTTGAAGCTGGTTACAAAGCTTTGTACTCTCTTTTGAATCGTTGTCGACGTGCTCATCTCTTAGCATGGGATTTGAGAAAGTTTCTCTTCAGGAGTTTGGTTTTGCCTGTGATACTTTATGGTGTTCAAGTGTGGGGGCCTGGTGCAAGGAAAGGCGCTTGGGAACGTATCGAGAAGGTTCAAAAAGTGTTCTTACAAGTGGAGCTTGGTGTAAGATGCCAAACACCATATGCTATGCTCCTTGCTGAATCTGGTTGCTTATCCGTGGAAGCAGAAGCTCTTTACTTGACTATCATTTATGTCTCAAGAGTGAGATCTCTTGGAGAGACGAGATTACCTTGTCAAGCTCTAAGAGCTACATTCTCATTTGGTTGGTATGCTGATGTGGTGGCTTGGTGTGGAAGATGGAACATTTTTGAGCGTGATTTTGACCTTCCACCTATTGCTCTTCGGGAGTTGATTCAGAAAAGGTTTTTACATGCTATATGGTCTCAACCCAAGACCAAGATGGCTTACTATCAGCAGCATGTCAACCCCATGTTGGTGTATTGTGAACAAGAGTACCCCCAACACCGCACTAGCTCTTATAGACTTGGCATTGAGGAAGGACGTTGGCTAAACATTGTTAGGAGTGAACGGCTTTGTAGACTTTATGATTTAGATCAGATAGAGGATGAGGGATCATGTATTCATTGTATGTCCCTTGTATGATGAGATTAGATGTAGACATAAGATAGTTGCTAGTGATTTCTATACACTTTTACAGATGTCAGCTCTCCGACTAGAGCTTTATATTAGAGATATAGTTTCTTGTCGTACCAATGCTCTTTTGCATTGATACGATCTCCTAGGGTTTCCTAGGCTCACATGTTGACTTTGTATTGTATTTTTTTCTGCTTTTTGACTCTTTGGGTCTTCCAGGCTTGATATTCATTCATTCATTCATCTGCATGTTGTTGCAAAAGACCTCAAGAGCATCCAAATGTCGTTGTAAACTCAAAGGATCACGTGAAAGAATAATGATATCACCAGCATAAATCAATGCTTGAATGATATACATTCTCAACTTCACACTTTTTCCTCCAAATTCAGCAAGACATTTCTCCACGTCATCAATGAAGACCAAATAGAGGAGGGGAGAGAGGACAACCTTGAATGACTCCAATGGTGCTAAAGATCTCCTTTGATTGTGTCGAGGTGAGCTTCACATAAACTCGTTCATAGAGTTTAGAAACCGCTGCTATCATGTCTTCAGGAACACCTGTGGCAACAAGTCTGTCTCATAAGAGCTTCCTAGGCACCTTATCAAAAACTTTTGTGTAGTCGATAAAAGCAGCATAGAGAGATTTACCATGACTTGTGGATGAGAACCACTTTGTGCATAAACCAACTCTTAGGGAAATCATGTACATCAGCATCATTAAGCGCGCAATGGCTCAAGAGAAGTCACTGCAGTATGGGTTTGGTCTTTGAACCTTGATGCAGCAGGAGGAAGTCCATAAGCAGAAGCTGGAAGCTCTGGAAGCTAACCTCTGCACCACGGAGAAGATCACAACGAAGTATAAGACAGAAGCTTCTGCTTCTGCCAAGGAGTTGGCGCAACTGTGGAAGAGCAACCATGAGTTGCAGACACGTCTTCAGCAGCGCGAGCAGAAAGTTCTGCGGATCAGGGATAGGAATGAGAGAATGACCTCTCCATTGTAGTAGCTCCGCTGAAAGTCCTTCTAGATCCTCAGATTTTCCACTTGCGAGTTTCCTGAGCTGATGTTGTACTTCGTCCATTGAAAAAGTCTGCGGTAGTCCTTCACTTTGTGGCATACATGGTGCATGTGGAGAGAAGTAAAGTTGCTCAACGTAAGACATCAAAGCTGAAGGGTCAAGACTTGGTGAATTTATACACTCTTACTCTTACAGATGCTAACACTTTCACTAGGATTATATTTGCAAGACGTAGTTACTCATCATACTAATACTCTTCATATTACTACTGCTTCTTATGTTAGTTATTGAGTTTTGGTTTATGTTTTTGGATTGTGTTTTGTGTCTTTTGATTCTTTGGGTCTTCCGGGTATGATTATTATCATTTATCATAAAGACTTTGTCTTTCTCTTGATATTACATAACATCAACAGAATGACGATGGAATGGTTGACTCATACTACATGCTCTGGTGAGATAAATGGGCATGTTCAAAGGTGTAAAATAGCATATTGCAGTATAACATGCAGATCTAGTCTCTTCACCAACTCAAAGCTAATGATATTGCCCCCCAACATCACGAAGCACCACCTCAACAAGCTGATATAAATGAGAACTTCGGGAGTGATGGTTCTCCATAGTATTCTTGGGACTTCTCGCGTGAGAAGACTCTCCGGTGTCTCTTCCTGGCTCCTGATCTCTCATCACTGCTGCTACTGCTGCTTGAACCACTGCCTCTGAGACCTCCTGAACTGCTCGAGGTCCCTCCCGGCCTTCCTCCGTCGGGGCCATCCACACCACTGCCCGTTGGCATGGTCGCGGGTGCTGGTGGGTTCACGGACGGCTGCAGGTTGGCTGCAGCTGGGACAGATTCGCGGTTGGGGACGGGTCCGTCCTACCATCCCAAAGCGGTTGCGGAGGCTCTACAGAAATGCCTCCACGTCCTTCATTGCCTCGCAGATCTCTGAGTTGCTTGACTGACTCGCAGATCTAGCTCATTTGCACCTTACAAGTTGAAAGGTTTTGATGGGAGCAACACTACCTCTAGACTTCGTCTTGATCACCGGAAAAGACATCTTTATCAAACTGCTCTAGAGAATTTGATGTCTATTACACAGTGGAGCCACAATCTTGACCAACGAGATACACAATTGACGGATGTCTTGAAGAAAATTGCAACTCGGTTTTTCTCTCAACACTCAAGCAGAAAGCTCAAAGGTAACCCTTGCAATGGCTGGTTTGATGAAGAGTGCAAACTTGCTCGGTTAAAGGCTCTAGACAAGGCTTGTGACTTGGAAGCAACAACCTTGTACAAGCAGTTGATCAAACGTAAGAAGAGAGCTTTCTTGAGAAAGAAAGGCTTGGAACTTGCTTTTGATTTTCAGAAGGATCCCAAAGCTTTTTGGAGACGTTTAGCATCTCGTCCAAGTTCACCAAGTCTTGATCCTTCAGCTTTGATGTCCTACGTTGAGCAACTATACTTCTCTCCACATGCACCATGTATGCCACAAAGTGAAGGACTACCGCAGACCTTTTCAATGGACGAAGTACGACATCAGCTCAGTAGGCTTGCAAGTGGAAAATCTGAGGATCTAGAAGGACTTTCTGCATAGCTACTACAATGGGGAGTTGATTCTCTCATTCCTATACTTACCAAGCTTCTGAATGATGCTGCTGTACATGGTTTCCCTAAGAGTTGGTTCATGCGCAAAGTGATTCCCATCCACAAGTCAGGCAAGAAGGATGATGTTACCAACTATAGAACTATCATGGTGGGTAACATCTTTGCCAAGTTGTATGGGAGCTTGCTAGAGAGAAAACTCAGTGTTTGGGCAGAAGAATCCAATGTGAGAGCTCGTTCACAAGCAGGTTTTCGTCCTACCTTTAGCACCATTGATCATATTCTTTGTCTTCGTGTTGCTTGGGAGAAGTCAAAAGGAAATGGTAAAGCTCTCTATGCTGCTTTTATCGACTACACAAAAGCTTTTGATAGGGTGCCTAGGAAGCTCTTATGGGACAGACTTGTTGCAATTGGTGTTCCTAAAGACATGATGGCAGCGGTTTCTAAACTCTATGAACGAGTTTATGTGAAGCTTACCTCGACACAATCAAAGGAGATCTTTAGCACTATTGGAGTCATTCAAGGTTGTCCTCTCTCCCCTACTCTATTTGGTATCTTCATCGATGACGTGGAGAAATGTCTTGCTGAATTTAGAGGAGAAGGTGTGAAGTTGGGAATCTATATCATTCAAGCATTGATTTATGCTGATGATATCATCCTTCTATCACGTGATCCTTTGAGTTTACAACGACATTTGGATGCTCTTGAGGTCTTTTGCAACAACATGCAGATGGAAGTGAACCTTTCGAAGTCCAAGGTGATGGTGGTGGGTTCAAAAGTGCGCCATTCTTTTCTCTACAAAGGCCAAGTTTTACAACAAGTGGAGAGTTACAAGTACTTGGGCATTGACTTCTCTCATAACTACAGTTGGGCTTTGTGCATTCATAAGAGAGTTGAAGCTGGTTACAAAGCTTTGTACTCTCTTTTGAATCGTTGTCGACGTGCTCATCTCTTAGCATGGGATTTGAGAAAGTTTCTCTTCAGGAGTTTGGTTTTGCCTGTGATACTTTATGGTGTTCAAGTGTGGGGGCCTGGTGCAAGGAAAGGCGCTTGGGAACGTATCGAGAAGGTTCAAAAAGTGTTCTTACAAGTGGAGCTTGGTGTAAGATGCCAAACACCATATGCTATGCTCCTTGCTGAATCTGGTTGCTTATCCGTGGAAGCAGAAGCTCTTTACTTGACTATCATTTATGTCTCAAGAGTGAGATCTCTTGGAGAGACGAGATTACCTTGTCAAGCTCTAAGAGCTACATTCTCATTTGGTTGGTATGCTGATGTGGTGGCTTGGTGTGGAAGATGGAACATTTTTGAGCGTGATTTTGACCTTCCACCTATTGCTCTTCGGGAGTTGATTCAGAAAAGGTTTTTACATGCTATATGGTCTCAACCCAAGACCAAGATGGCTTACTATCAGCAGCATGTCAACCCCATGTTGGTGTATTGTGAACAAGAGTACCTCCGGGCACCTATTTCAATCTCTCTTCGACATATCATCGCTCAGCACCGCACTAGCTCTCATAGACTTGGCATTGAGGAAGAACGTTGGCTAAACATTGTTAGGAGTGAACGGCTTTGTAGACTTTGTGATTTAGATCAGATAGAGGATGAGGATCATGTATTCATTGTATGTCCCTTGTATGATGAGATTAGATGTAGACATAAGATAGTTGCTAGTGATTTCTATACACTTTTACAGATGTCAGCTCTCCCACTAGGGCTTTATATTAGAGATATAGTTTCTTGTCGTACCAATGCTCTTTTGCATTGATACGATCTCCTAGGGTTTCCTAGGCTCACATGTTGACTTTGTATTGTATTTTTTTCTGCCTTTTAACTCTTTGGGTCTTCCGGGCTTGATATTCATTCATTCATTCATTCATATAATCCTATTGAAAGCGTCGACATATGTAAGAGTGAATAAAAATTGCTAGCGACTATCGTATGTCTACATATGATATCCAAGTACAATGGACACATGATGAATGCATGATCTTCATCTTCAATCTGATCTAAATCACAATGTTTACAAATACGTTCACTCCTATCAATATTTAACCAACGTCCTTCCTTAATACCAAGTCTATGAGAACTAGTACGATGTTGAACTATCACATGTCGGAGAGAGGTTGATATAGATGCTTGGAGGTATTCCTGATCGCAATACACCAGCATGAAATTGACTTGCTGCTGATAATAAGTCATCTTGGTCTTAGGTTGAGACCATAGAGCATGTAAAAATCTTCTTTGTATCAAGTCACGAAGAGCAATAGGTGGGAGGTTAAAATCACGTTCAGATATGTTCCTTCTCCACACCAAGCCACCACATCAGCGTACCAACCAAAAGAGAGTGTAGCTCTTAGAGCTTGACAAGGTAGTCTTGTCTCTCCGAGAGATCTCACCCTAGATACATAGATGATCGTCAAGTAAAGTGCTTCAGCTTCCAAAGGTAAATAACCACATTCAGCAAGGAGTATAGCATATGGTGCCACATATGGTGCCATAAGGCTAAGGCTCACAACCTCGAGCAATATTGGCTAAGTTTGCAGATCAGGCACAACGAGATACAGCGATGGCTAACAAAGCTGTCTTGAAGGGGAGACAGATCTGGTTGGATCCTGATCTCACACCGCTACAAGCTGAAGCCAAGCAGAAGGAGCTTGTGAAGGTAAAAGAGGCTCAACAAGGAGGGTTCATTGCTTTCTTAAGAGATGGACGTGCTGTTGTTACACAAAAGAGACGAGATGCTTCCAAATAGCAGTTTTCGACCTTTAGAGTTATGATGTGGAACATTCATGGGCTTACTAAGTCAAAGTACACAAGCGCTTTACCAATTTGCAACAAGGCTGATATCATCAACTTGGTGGAGACATGGGAACATGAAGGAAACAATGTACATGAGTTGGATGGTTTTACTTTGATCGGCTCTACTTGGAACAAGCGCAAGCAACATAAAGGACGTGGTTTTGGAAGTATTGCAACTTACGTCAGATCTTATTTGCATCAGCTTGTTGAAGTGGTTCTTCAGGATGTGGGTGGACAATATCATTGGATTCGAGTTGGTGGAGAAAGTAGATCTGCATGTTATATCGCAATCTGCTATTTTGCACCTTTGAACATGTCTATCTATCAGACTAGAGCATGTAGCACGAGCCAACCTTTCCATCGTCTTTCTATTGATGTTTTGAGATATCAAGAGAAGGGCAAGGTCTTTGTGGTGGGAGATTTCAATGCTAGAGTTCACACTTGCCAATTCACACAATTCTATGCTCTTGACCACTCTCCTATTCTTGAAGAAGATGATGATCCTACATGGTCCCGTGCCTCCTTAGATACATCCACCAATGACATGAAAGAACACTTCTTGACTTTTGGAGCAATCTGTAGTTTGAAAATTCTGAACGGTACATCTCGTTTTCCTAGCTCTAACATGAAAACATACGTCTCTACCTCTGGATCAAGCATAGTAGACTACCTCCTCTCCTCATCTCTTGATAGTTCACTCATTTCAGCATTTGAAGTTTTGGATCTACAACCTGAATCTGATCACACTCCTCTACTGTCCTCACTATCCTTGTCTAGCTCATTTGCACCTCACAAGTTGAAAGGTTTTGATGGGACCAACACTACCTCTAGACTTCGTCTTGATCATCGGAAAAGACATCTTTATCAAACTGCTCTAGAGAATTTGATATCTATTACACAGTGGAGTCACAATCTTGACCAACGAGATACACAATTGACGGATGTCTTGAAGAAAATTACAACTCGATTTTTCTCTCAACACTCAAGCAGAAAGCTCAAATGTAACCCTTGCAATGGCTGGTTTGATGAAGAGTGCAAACTTGCTCGATTAAAGGCTCTAGACAAGGCTTGTGACTTGGAAGCAACAACCTTGTATAAGCAGTTGATCAAACGTAAGAAGAGAGCATTCTTGAGAAAGAAAGGCTTGGAACTTGCTTTTGATTTTCAGAAGGATCCCAAAGCTTTTTGGAGACGTTTAGCATCTCGTCCAAGTTCACCAAGTCTTGATCCTTCTGCTTTGTAGAGGTAGTGTTGCTCCCATCAAAACCTTTCAACTTGTAAGGTGCAAATGAGCTAGACAAGGATAGTGAGAACAGTAGAGGAGTGTGATCAGATTCAGGTTGTAGATCCAAAACTTCAAATGCTGAAATGAGTGAACTATCAAGAGATGAGGAGAGGAGGTAGTCTACTATGCTTGATCCAGAGGTAGAGACGTATGTTTTCATGTTAGAGCTAGGAAAACGGGATGTACCGTTCAGAATTTTCAAACTACAGATTGCTCCAAAAGTCAAGAAGTGTTCTTTCATGTCATTGGTGGATGTATCTAAGGAGGCACGGGACCATGTAGGATCATCATCTTCTTCAAGAATAGGAGAGTGGTCAAGAGCATAGAATTGTGTGAACTGGCAAGTGTGAACTCTAGCATTGAAATCTCCCACCACAAAGACCTTGCCCTTCTCTTGATATCTCAAAACATCAATAGAAAGACGATGGAAAGGTTGGCTCGTGCTACATGCTTTAGTCTGATAGATAGACATGTTCAAAGGTGCAAAATAGCAGATTGCGATATAACATGCAGATCTACTTTCTCCACCAACTCGAATCCAATGATATTGTCCACCCACATCCTGAAGAACCACTTCAACAAGCTGATGCAAATAAGATCTGACGTAAGTTGCAATACCTCCAAAACCACGTCCCTTATGTTGCTTGCGCTATGTGAGAGACGTAGTCACCGATCGTACTAATACTCTTTGTATTAGAACTGATTCTTACGTTAGTTATTAATTTTTTATTTGTATTGTTGTATTGCATTTTTTTATTGCATTTCTGTCTTTTGACTCTTTGGGTCTCCTGGGTTTGATGATAATCATTCATTCATGGGCTTACCGAGTCAAAGTACACTAGTAGTTTATATGAATAAATGAATGAATGAATATCAAGCCCGGAAGACCCAAAGAGTCAAAAGGCAGAAAAAAATACAATACAAAGTCAACATGTGAGCCTAGGAAACCCTAGGAGATCGTATCAATGCAAAAGAGCATTGGTACAACAAGAAACTATATCTCTAATATAAAGCCCTAGTGGGAGAGCTGACATCTGTAAAAGTGTATAGAAATCACTAGCAACTATCTTATGTCTACATCTAATCTCATCATACAAGGAACATACAATGAATACATGATCCTCATCCTCTATCTGATCTAAATCACAAAGTCTACAAAGCCGTTCACTCTTAACAATGTTTAGCCAACGTCCTTCCTCACTGCCAAGTCTATGAGAGCTAGTGCGGTGCTGAGCGATGATATGTCGAAGAGAGATTGAAATAGGTGCCCGGAGGTACTCTTGTTCACAATACACCAACATGGGGTTGACATGCTGCTGATAGTAAGCCATCTTGGTCTTGGGTTGAGACCATATAGCATGTAAAAACCTTTTCTGAATCAACTCCCGAAGAGCAATAGGTGGAAGGTCAAAATCACGCTCAAAAATCACGCCAATATTGCTCGAGGTTGTGAGCCTTAGCCTTATGGCACCATATGTGGCACCATATGCTATACTCCTTGCTGAATGTGGTTATTTACCTTTGGAAGCTGAAGCACTTTACTTGACGATCATCTATGTATCTAGGGTGAGATCTCTCGGAGAGACAAGACTACCTTGTCAAGCTCTAAGAGCTACACTCTCTTTTGGTTGGTACGCTGATGTGGTGGCTTGGTGTGGAGAAGGAACATATCTGAACGTGATTTTAACCTCCCACCTATTGCTCTTCGTGACTTGATACAAAGAAGATTTTTACATGCTCTATGGTCTCAACCTAAGACCAAGATGACTTATTATCAGCAGCAAGTCAATTCCATGCTGGTGTATTGCGATCAGGAATACCTCCAAGCATCTATATCAACCTCTCTCCGACATGTGATAGTTCAACATCGTACTAGTTCTCATAGACTTGGTATTAAGGAATGACGTTGGTTAAATATTGATAAGAGTGAACGTATTTGTAAACTTTGTGATTTAGATCAGATTGAAGATGAAGATCATGCATTCATCATATGTCCATTGTACTTGGATATCATATGTAGACATGCGATAGTCGCTAGCAATTTTTATTCACTCTTACATATGTCGACGCTTTCAATAAGATTATATATGCGAGACGTAGTTACTCATCATACTAATAATCTTCGTATTAGTACTGATTCAGACATTAGCTTCTGATTTTTAGAAGGACTCCTAAATCTAGAAGGACTTTCTGCAGAGCTACTACAATGGGGAGGTGATTCTCTCATTCCTATACTTACCAAGCTTCTGAATGATGCTGCTGTACATGGTTTCCCTAAGAGTTGGTTCATGCGCAAAGTGATTCCCATCCACAAGTCGGGCAAGAAGGATGATGTTACCAACTATAGAACTATCATGGTGGGCAACATCTTTGCCAAGTTATATGGGAGCTTGCTAGAGAGAAAACTCAGTGTTTGGGCAGAAGGATCCAATGTGAGAGCTCGTTCACAAGCAGGTTTTCGTCCTACTTTTAGCACCATTGATCATATCCTTTGTCTTCGTGTTGCTTGGGAGAAGTCAAAAGAAAATGATAAATCTCTCTATGCTGCTTTTATCGACTACACAAAAGCTTTTGATAGGGTGCCTAGGAAGCTCTTATGGGATAGATTTGTTGCCATTGGTGTTCCTAAAGACATGATGGCAGCGGTTTCTAAACTCTATGAACGAGTTTATGTGAAGCTTACCTCGACACAATCAAAGGAGATCTTTAGCACTATTGGAGTCATTCAAGGTTGTCCTCTCTCCTCTACTCTATTTGGTATCTTCATCGATGACGTGGAGAAATGTCTTGCTGAATTTGGAGAAGAAGGTGTGAAGTTGGGAATCTATATCATTCAAGCATTGATTTATGCTGATGATATCATCCTCCTATCACGTGATCCTTTGAGTTTACAACGACATTTGGATGCTATTGAGGTCTTTTGCAACAACATGCAGATGGAAGTGAACCTTTCGAAGTCCAAGGTGATGGTGGTGGGTTCAAAAGTGCGCCATTCTTTTCTCTACAAAGGCCAAGTTTTACAACAAGTGGAGAGTTACAAGTACTTGGGCATTGACTTCTCTCATAACTACAGTTGGGCTTTGTGCATTCATAAGAGAGTTGAAGCTGGTTACAAAGCTTTGTACTCTCTTTTGAATCGTTGTCGACGTGCTCATCTCTTAGCATGAGATTTGAGAAAGTTTCTCTTCAGGAGTTTGGGTTTGCCTGTGATACTTTATGGTGTTCAAGTGTGGGGGCCTGGTGCAAAGAAAGGAGCTTGGGAACGTATCGAGAAGGTTCAAAAAGTGTTCTTACAAGTGGAGCTTGGTGTAAGATGCCAAAAACCATATGCTATGCTCCTTGCTGAATCTGGTTGCTTATCCGTGGAAGCAGAAGCTCTTTACTTGACTATCATTTATGTCTCAAGAGTGAGATCCCTTGGAGAGACGAGATTACCTTGTCAAGCTCTAAGAGTTACATTCTCATTTGGTTGGTATGCTGATGTGGTGGCTTGGTGTGGAAGATGGAACATTTTTGAGCGTGATTTTGACCTTCCACCTATTGCTCTTCGGGAGTTGATTCAGAAAAGATTTTTACATGCTATATGGTCTCAACCCAAGACCAAGATGGCTTACTATCAGCAGCATGTCAACCCCATGTTGGTGTATTGTGAACAAGAGTACCCCCAACACCGCACTAGCTCTTATAGACTTGGCATTGAGGAAGGACGTTGGCTAAACATTGTTAGGAGTGAACGGCTTTGTAGACTTTATGATTTAGATCAGATAGAGGATGAGGGATCATGTATTCATTGTATGTCCCTTGTATGATGAGATTAGATGTAGACATAAGATAGTTGCTAGTGATTTCTATACACTTTTACAGATGTCAGCTCTCCGACTAGAGCTTTATATTAGAGATATAGTTTCTTGTCGTACCAATGCTCTTTTGCATTGATACGATCTCCTAGGGTTTCCTAGGCTCACATGTTGACTTTGTATTGTATTTTTTTCTGCTTTTTGACTCTTTGGGTCTTCCAGGCTTGATATTCATTCATTCATTCATCTGCATGTTGTTGCAAAAGACCTCAAGAGCATCCAAATGTCGTTGTAAACTCAAAGGATCACGTGAAAGAATAATGATATCACCAGCATAAATCAATGCTTGAATGATATACATTCTCAACTTCACACTTTTTCCTCCAAATTCAGCAAGACATTTCTCCACGTCATCAATGAAGACCAAATAGAGGAGGGGAGAGAGGACAACCTTGAATGACTCCAATGGTGCTAAAGATCTCCTTTGATTGTGTCCAGGTGAGCTTCACATAAACTCGTTCATAGAGTTTAGAAACCGCTGCTATCATGTCTTCAGGAACACCTGTGGCAACAAGTCTGTCTCATAAGAGCTTCCTAGGCACCTTATCAAAAACTTTTGTGTAGTCGATAAAAGCAGCATAGAGAGATTTACCATGACTTGTGGATGAGAACCACTTTGTGCATAAACCAACTCTTAGGGAAATCATGTACATCAGCATCATTAAGCGCGCAATGGCTCAAGAGAAGTCACTGCAGTATGGGTTTGGTCTTTGAACCTTGATGCAGCAGGAGGAAGTCCATAAGCAGAAGCTGGAAGCTCTGGAAGCTAACCTCTGCACCACGGAGAAGATCACAACGAAGTATAAGACGGAAGCTTCTGCTTCTGCCAAGGAGTTGGCGCAACTGTGGAAGAGCAACCATGAGTTGCAGACACGTCTTCAGCAGCGCGAGCAGAAAGTTCTGCGGATCAGGGATAGGAATGAGAGAATGACCTCTCCATTGTAGTAGCTCCGCTGAAAGTCCTTCTAGATCCTCAGATTTTCCACTTGCGAGTTTCCTGAGCTGATGTTGTACTTCGTCCATTGAAAAAGTCTGCGGTAGTCCTTCACTTTGTGGCATACATGGTGCATGTGGAGAGAAGTAAAGTTGCTCAACGTAAGACATCAAAGCTGAAGGGTCAAGACTTGGTGAATTTATACACTCTTACTCTTACAGATGCTAACACTTTCACTAGGATTATATTTGCAAGACGTAGTTACTCATCATACTAATACTCTTCATATTACTACTGCTTCTTATGTTAGTTATTGAGTTTTGGTTTATGTTTTTGGATTGTGTTTTGTGTCTTTTGATTCTTTGGGTCTTCCGGGTATGATTATTATCATTTATCATAAAGACTTTGTCTTTCTCTTGATATTACATAACATCAACAGAATGACGATGGAATGGTTGACTCATACTACATGCTCTGGTGAGATAAATGGGCATGTTCAAAGGTGTAAAATAGCATATTGCAGTATAACATGCAGATCTAGTCTCTTCACCAACTCAAAGCTAATGATATTGCCCCCCAACATCACGAAGCACCACCTCAACAAGCTGATATAAATGAGAACTTCGGGAGTGATGGTTCTCCATAGTATTCTTGGGACTTCTCGCGTGAGAAGACTCTCCGGTGTCTCTTCCTGGCTCCTGATCTCTCATCACTGCTGCTACTGCTGCTTGAACCACTGCCTCTGAGACCTCCTGAACTGCTCGAGGTCCCTCCCGGCCTTCCTCCGTCGGGGCCATCCACACCACTGCCCGTTGGCATGGTCGCGGGTGCTGGTGGGTTCACGGACGGCTGCAGGTTGGCTGCAGCTGGGACAGATTCGCGGTTGGGGACGGGTCCGTCCTACCATCCCAAAGCGGTTGCGGAGGCTCTACAGAAATGCCTCCACGTCCTTCATTGCCTCGCAGATCTCTGAGTTGCTTGACTGACTCGCAGATCTAGCTCATTTGCACCTTACAAGTTGAAAGGTTTTGATGGGAGCAACACTACCTCTAGACTTCGTCTTGATCACCGGAAAAGACATCTTTATCAAACTGCTCTAGAGAATTTGATGTCTATTACACAGTGGAGCCACAATCTTGACCAACGAGATACACAATTGACGGATGTCTTGAAGAAAATTGCAACTCGGTTTTTCTCTCAACACTCAAGCAGAAAGCTCAAAGGTAACCCTTGCAATGGCTGGTTTGATGAAGAGTGCAAACTTGCTCGGTTAAAGGCTCTAGACAAGGCTTGTGACTTGGAAGCAACAACCTTGTACAAGCAGTTGATCAAACGTAAGAAGAGAGCTTTCTTGAGAAAGAAAGGCTTGGAACTTGCTTTTGATTTTCAGAAGGATCCCAAAGCTTTTTGGAGACGTTTAGCATCTCGTCCAAGTTCACCAAGTCTTGATCCTTCAGCTTTGATGTCCTACGTTGAGCAACTATACTTCTCTCCACATGCACCATGTATGCCACAAAGTGAAGGACTACCGCAGACCTTTTCAATGGACGAAGTACGACATCAGCTCAGTAGGCTTGCAAGTGGAAAATCTGAGGATCTAGAAGGACTTTCTGCATAGCTACTACAATGGGGAGTTGATTCTCTCATTCCTATACTTACCAAGCTTCTGAATGATGCTGCTGTACATGGTTTCCCTAAGAGTTGGTTCATGCGCAAAGTGATTCCCATCCACAAGTCAGGCAAGAAGGATGATGTTACCAACTATAGAACTATCATGGTGGGTAACATCTTTGCCAAGTTGTATGGGAGCTTGCTAGAGAGAAAACTCAGTGTTTGGGCAGAAGAATCCAATGTGAGAGCTCGTTCACAAGCAGGTTTTCGTCCTACCTTTAGCACCATTGATCATATTCTTTGTCTTCGTGTTGCTTGGGAGAAGTCAAAAGGAAATGGTAAAGCTCTCTATGCTGCTTTTATCGACTACACAAAAGCTTTTGATAGGGTGCCTAGGAAGCTCTTATGGGACAGACTTGTTGCAATTGGTGTTCCTAAAGACATGATGGCAGCGGTTTCTAAACTCTATGAACGAGTTTATGTGAAGCTTACCTCGACACAATCAAAGGAGATCTTTAGCACTATTGGAGTCATTCAAGGTTGTCCTCTCTCCCCTACTCTATTTGGTATCTTCATCGATGACGTGGAGAAATGTCTTGCTGAATTTAGAGGAGAAGGTGTGAAGTTGGGAATCTATATCATTCAAGCATTGATTTATGCTGATGATATCATCCTTCTATCACGTGATCCTTTGAGTTTACAACGACATTTGGATGCTCTTGAGGTCTTTTGCAACAACATGCAGATGGAAGTGAACCTTTCGAAGTCCAAGGTGATGGTGGTGGGTTCAAAAGTGCGCCATTCTTTTCTCTACAAAGGCCAAGTTTTACAACAAGTGGAGAGTTACAAGTACTTGGGCATTGACTTCTCTCATAACTACAGTTGGGCTTTGTGCATTCATAAGAGAGTTGAAGCTGGTTACAAAGCTTTGTACTCTCTTTTGAATCGTTGTCGACGTGCTCATCTCTTAGCATGGGATTTGAGAAAGTTTCTCTTCAGGAGTTTGGTTTTGCCTGTGATACTTTATGGTGTTCAAGTGTGGGGGCCTGGTGCAAGGAAAGGCGCTTGGGAACGTATCGAGAAGGTTCAAAAAGTGTTCTTACAAGTGGAGCTTGGTGTAAGATGCCAAACACCATATGCTATGCTCCTTGCTGAATCTGGTTGCTTATCCGTGGAAGCAGAAGCTCTTTACTTGACTATCATTTATGTCTCAAGAGTGAGATCTCTTGGAGAGACGAGATTACCTTGTCAAGCTCTAAGAGCTACATTCTCATTTGGTTGGTATGCTGATGTGGTGGCTTGGTGTGGAAGATGGAACATTTTTTAGCGTGATTTTGACCTTCCACCTATTGCTCTTCGGGAGTTGATTCAGAAAAGGTTTTTACATGCTATATGGTCTCAACCCAAGACCAAGATGGCTTACTATCAGCAGCATGTCAACCCCATGTTGGTGTATTGTGAACAAGAGTACCTCCGGGCACCTATTTCAATCTCTCTTCGACATATCATCGCTCAGCACCGCACTAGCTCTCATAGACTTGGCATTGAGGAAGAACGTTGGCTAAACATTGTTAGGAGTGAACGGCTTTGTAGACTTTGTGATTTAGATCAGATAGAGGATGAGGATCATGTATTCATTGTATGTCCCTTGTATGATGAGATTAGATGTAGACATAAGATAGTTGCTAGTGATTTCTATACACTTTTACAGATGTCAGCTCTCCCACTAGGGCTTTATATTAGAGATATAGTTTCTTGTCGTACCAATGCTCTTTTGCATTGATACGATCTCCTAGGGTTTCCTAGGCTCACATGTTGACTTTGTATTGTATTTTTTTCTGCCTTTTAACTCTTTGGGTCTTCCGGGCTTGATATTCATTCATTCATTCATTCATATAATCCTATTGAAAGCGTCGACATATGTAAGAGTGAATAAAAATTGCTAGCGACTATCGTATGTCTACATATGATATCCAAGTACAATGGACACATGATGAATGCATGATCTTCATCTTCAATCTGATCTAAATCACAATGTTTACAAATACGTTCACTCCTATCAATATTTAACCAACGTCCTTCCTTAATACCAAGTCTATGAGAACTAGTACGATGTTGAACTATCACATGTCGGAGAGAGGTTGATATAGATGCTTGGAGGTATTCCTGATCGCAATACACCAGCATGAAATTGACTTGCTGCTGATAATAAGTCATCTTGGTCTTAGGTTGAGACCATAGAGCATGTAAAAATCTTCTTTGTATCAAGTCACGAAGAGCAATAGGTGGGAGGTTAAAATCACGTTCAGATATGTTCCTTCTCCACACCAAGCCACCACATCAGCGTACCAACCAAAAGAGAGTGTAGCTCTTAGAGCTTGACAAGGTAGTCTTGTCTCTCCGAGAGATCTCACCCTAGATACATAGATGATCGTCAAGTAAAGTGCTTCAGCTTCCAAAGGTAAATAACCACATTCAGCAAGGAGTATAGCATATGGTGCCACATATGGTGCCATAAGGCTAAGGCTCACAACCTCGAGCAATATTGGCTAAGTTTGCAGATCAGGCACAACGAGATACAGCGATGGCTAACAAAGCTGTCTTGAAGGGGAGACAGATCTGGTTGGATCCTGATCTCACACCGCTACAAGCTGAAGCCAAGCAGAAGGAGCTTGTGAAGGTAAAAGAGGCTCAACAAGGAGGGTTCATTGCTTTCTTAAGAGATGGACGTGCTGTTGTTACACAAAAGAGACGAGATGCTTCCAAATAGCAGTTTTCGACCCTTAGAGTTATGATGTGGAACATTCATGGGCTTACTAAGTCAAAGTACACAAGCGCTTTACCAATTTGCAACAAGGCTGATATCATCAACTTGGTGGAGACATGGGAACATGAAGGAAACAATGTACATGAGTTGGATGGTTTTACTTTGATCGGCTCTACTTGGAACAAGCGCAAGCAACATAAAGGACGTGGTTTTGGAAGTATTGCAACTTACGTCAGATCTTATTTGCATCAGCTTGTTGAAGTGGTTCTTCAGGATGTGGGTGGACAATATCATTGGATTCGAGTTGGTGGAGAAAGTAGATCTGCATGTTATATCGCAATCTGCTATTTTGCACCTTTGAACATGTCTATCTATCAGACTAGAGCATGTAGCACGAGCCAACCTTTCCATCGTCTTTCTATTGATGTTTTGAGATATCAAGAGAAGGGCAAGGTCTTTGTGGTGGGAGATTTCAATGCTAGAGTTCACACTTGCCAATTCACACAATTCTATGCTCTTGACCACTCTCCTATTCTTGAAGAAGATGATGATCCTACATGGTCCCGTGCCTCCTTAGATACATCCACCAATGACATGAAAGAACACTTCTTGACTTTTGGAGCAATCTGTAGTTTGAAAATTCTGAACGGTACATCCCGTTTTCCTAGCTCTAACATGAAAACATACGTCTCTACCTCTGGATCAAGCATAGTAGACTACCTCCTCTCCTCATCTCTTGATAGTTCACTCATTTCAGCATTTGAAGTTTTGGATCTACAACCTGAATCTGATCACACTCCTCTACTGTCCTCACTATCCTTGTCTAGCTCATTTGCACCTCACAAGTTGAAAGGTTTTGATGGGACCAACACTACCTCTAGACTTCGTCTTGATCATCGGAAAAGACATCTTTATCAAACTGCTCTAGAGAATTTGATATCTATTACACAGTGGAGTCACAATCTTGACCAACGAGATACACAATTGACGGATGTCTTGAAGAAAATTACAACTCGATTTTTCTCTCAACACTCAAGCAGAAAGCTCAAATGTAACCCTTGCAATGGCTGGTTTGATGAAGAGTGCAAACTTGCTCGATTAAAGGCTCTAGACAAGGCTTGTGACTTGGAAGCAACAACCTTGTATAAGCAGTTGATCAAACGTAAGAAGAGAGCATTCTTGAGAAAGAAAGGCTTGGAACTTGCTTTTGATTTTCAGAAGGATCCCAAAGCTTTTTGGAGACGTTTAGCATCTCGTCCAAGTTCACCAAGTCTTGATCCTTCTGCTTTGTAGAGGTAGTGTTGCTCCCATCAAAACCTTTCAACTTGTAAGGTGCAAATGAGCTAGACAAGGATAGTGAGAACAGTAGAGGAGTGTGATCAGATTCAGGTTGTAGATCCAAAACTTCAAATGCTGAAATGAGTGAACTATCAAGAGATGAGGAGAGGAGGTAGTCTACTATGCTTGATCCAGAGGTAGAGACGTATGTTTTCATGTTAGAGCTAGGAAAACGGGATGTACCGTTCAGAATTTTCAAACTACAGATTGCTCCAAAAGTCAAGAAGTGTTCTTTCATGTCATTGGTGGATGTATCTAAGGAGGCACGGGACCATGTAGGATCATCATCTTCTTCAAGAATAGGAGAGTGGTCAAGAGCATAGAATTGTGTGAACTGGCAAGTGTGAACTCTAGCATTGAAATCTCCCACCACAAAGACCTTGCCCTTCTCTTGATATCTCAAAACATCAATAGAAAGACGATGGAAAGGTTGGCTCGTGCTACATGCTTTAGTCTGATAGATAGACATGTTCAAAGGTGCAAAATAGCAGATTGCGATATAACATGCAGATCTACTTTCTCCACCAACTCGAATCCAATGATATTGTCCACCCACATCCTGAAGAACCACTTCAACAAGCTGATGCAAATAAGATCTGACGTAAGTTGCAATACCTCCAAAACCACGTCCCTTATGTTGCTTGCGCTATGTGAGAGACGTAGTCACCGATCGTACTAATACTCTTTGTATTAGAACTGATTCTTACGTTAGTTATTAATTTTTTATTTGTATTGTTGTATTGCATTTTTTTATTGCATTTCTGTCTTTTGACTCTTTGGGTCTCCTGGGTTTGATGATAATCATTCATTCATGGGCTTACCGAGTCAAAGTACACTAGTAGTTTATATGAATAAATGAATGAATGAATATCAAGCCCGGAAGACCCAAAGAGTCAAAAGGCAGAAAAAAATACAATACAAAGTCAACATGTGAGCCTAGGAAACCCTAGGAGATCGTATCAATGCAAAAGAGCATTGGTACAACAAGAAACTATATCTCTAATATAAAGCCCTAGTGGGAGAGCTGACATCTGTAAAAGTGTATAGAAATCACTAGCAACTATCTTATGTCTACATCTAATCTCATCATACAAGGAACATACAATGAATACATGATCCTCATCCTCTATCTGATCTAAATCACAAAGTCTACAAAGCCGTTCACTCTTAACAATGTTTAGCCAACGTCCTTCCTCACTGCCAAGTCTATGAGAGCTAGTGCGGTGCTGAGCGATGATATGTCGAAGAGAGATTGAAATAGGTGCCCGGAGGTACTCTTGTTCACAATACACCAACATGGGGTTGACATGCTGCTGATAGTAAGCCATCTTGGTCTTGGGTTGAGACCATATAGCATGTAAAAACCTTTTCTGAATCAACTCCCGAAGAGCAATAGGTGGAAGGTCAAAATCACGCTCAAAAATCACGCCAATATTGCTCGAGGTTGTGAGCCTTAGCCTTATGGCACCATATGTGGCACCATATGCTATACTCCTTGCTGAATGTGGTTATTTACCTTTGGAAGCTGAAGCACTTTACTTGACGATCATCTATGTATCTAGGGTGAGATCTCTCGGAGAGACAAGACTACCTTGTCAAGCTCTAAGAGCTACACTCTCTTTTGGTTGGTACGCTGATGTGGTGGCTTGGTGTGGAGAAGGAACATATCTGAACGTGATTTTAACCTCCCACCTATTGCTCTTCGTGACTTGATACAAAGAAGATTTTTACATGCTCTATGGTCTCAACCTAAGACCAAGATGACTTATTATCAGCAGCAAGTCAATTCCATGCTGGTGTATTGCGATCAGGAATACCTCCAAGCATCTATATCAACCTCTCTCCGACATGTGATAGTTCAACATCGTACTAGTTCTCATAGACTTGGTATTAAGGAATGACGTTGGTTAAATATTGATAAGAGTGAACGTATTTGTAAACTTTGTGATTTAGATCAGATTGAAGATGAAGATCATGCATTCATCATATGTCCATTGTACTTGGATATCATATGTAGACATGCGATAGTCGCTAGCAATTTTTATTCACTCTTACATATGTCGACGCTTTCAATAAGATTATATATGCGAGACGTAGTTACTCATCATACTAATAATCTTCGTATTAGTACTGATTCAGACATTAGCTTCTGATTTTTAGAAGGACTCCTAAATCTAGAAGGACTTTCTGCAGAGCTACTACAATGGGGAGGTGATTCTCTCATTCCTATACTTACCAAGCTTCTGAATGATGCTGCTGTACATGGTTTCCCTAAGAGTTGGTTCATGCGCAAAGTGATTCCCATCCACAAGTCGGGCAAGAAGGATGATGTTACCAACTATAGAACTATCATGGTGGGCAACATCTTTGCCAAGTTATATGGGAGCTTGCTAGAGAGAAAACTCAGTGTTTGGGCAGAAGGATCCAATGTGAGAGCTCGTTCACAAGCAGGTTTTCGTCCTACTTTTAGCACCATTGATCATATCCTTTGTCTTCGTGTTGCTTGGGAGAAGTCAAAAGAAAATGATAAATCTCTCTATGCTGCTTTTATCGACTACACAAAAGCTTTTGATAGGGTGCCTAGGAAGCTCTTATGGGATAGATTTGTTGCCATTGGTGTTCCTAAAGACATGATGGCAGCGGTTTCTAAACTCTATGAACGAGTTTATGTGAAGCTTACCTCGACACAATCAAAGGAGATCTTTAGCACTATTGGAGTCATTCAAGGTTGTCCTCTCTCCTCTACTCTATTTGGTATCTTCATCGATGACGTGGAGAAATGTCTTGCTGAATTTGGAGAAGAAGGTGTGAAGTTGGGAATCTATATCATTCAAGCATTGATTTATGCTGATGATATCATCCTCCTATCACGTGATCCTTTGAGTTTACAACGACATTTGGATGCTATTGAGGTCTTTTGCAACAACATGCAGATGGAAGTGAACCTTTCGAAGTCCAAGGTGATGGTGGTGGGTTCAAAAGTGCGCCATTCTTTTCTCTACAAAGGCCAAGTTTTACAACAAGTGGAGAGTTACAAGTACTTGGGCATTGACTTCTCTCATAACTACAGTTGGGCTTTGTGCATTCATAAGAGAGTTGAAGCTGGTTACAAAGCTTTGTACTCTCTTTTGAATCGTTGTCGACGTGCTCATCTCTTAGCATGAGATTTGAGAAAGTTTCTCTTCAGGAGTTTGGGTTTGCCTGTGATACTTTATGGTGTTCAAGTGTGGGGGCCTGGTGCAAAGAAAGGAGCTTGGGAACGTATCGAGAAGGTTCAAAAAGTGTTCTTACAAGTGGAGCTTGGTGTAAGATGCCAAAAACCATATGCTATGCTCCTTGCTGAATCTGGTTGCTTATCCGTGGAAGCAGAAGCTCTTTACTTGACTATCATTTATGTCTCAAGAGTGAGATCCCTTGGAGAGACGAGATTACCTTGTCAAGCTCTAAGAGTTACATTCTCATTTGGTTGGTATGCTGATGTGGTGGCTTGGTGTGGAAGATGGAACATTTTTGAGCGTGATTTTGACCTTCCACCTATTGCTCTTCGGGAGTTGATTCAGAAAAGGTTTTTACATGCTATATGGTCTCAACCCAAGACCAAGATGGCTTACTATCAGCAGCATGTCAACCCCATGTTGGTGTATTGTGAACAAGAGTACCCCCAACACCGCACTAGCTCTTATAGACTTGGCATTGAGGAAGGACGTTGGCTAAACATTGTTAGGAGTGAACGGCTTTGTAGACTTTATGATTTAGATCAGATAGAGGATGAGGGATCATGTATTCATTGTATGTCCCTTGTATGATGAGATTAGATGTAGACATAAGATAGTTGCTAGTGATTTCTATACACTTTTACAGATGTCAGCTCTCCGACTAGAGCTTTATATTAGAGATATAGTTTCTTGTCGTACCAATGCTCTTTTGCATTGATACGATCTCCTAGGGTTTCCTAGGCTCACATGTTGACTTTGTATTGTATTTTTTTCTGCTTTTTGACTCTTTGGGTCTTCCAGGCTTGATATTCATTCATTCATTCATCTGCATGTTGTTGCAAAAGACCTCAAGAGCATCCAAATGTCGTTGTAAACTCAAAGGATCACGTGAAAGAATAATGATATCACCAGCATAAATCAATGCTTGAATGATATACATTCTCAACTTCACACTTTTTCCTCCAAATTCAGCAAGACATTTCTCCACGTCATCAATGAAGACCAAATAGAGGAGGGGAGAGAGGACAACCTTGAATGACTCCAATGGTGCTAAAGATCTCCTTTGATTGTGTCGAGGTGAGCTTCACATAAACTCGTTCATAGAGTTTAGAAACCGCTGCTATCATGTCTTCAGGAACACATGTGGCAACAAGTCTGTCTCATAAGAGCTTCCTAGGCACCTTATCAAAAACTTTTGTGTAGTCGATAAAAGCAGCATAGAGAGATTTACCATGACTTGTGGATGAGAACCACTTTGTGCATAAACCAACTCTTAGGGAAATCATGTACATCAGCATCATTAAGCGCGCAATGGCTCAAGAGAAGTCACTGCAGTATGGGTTTGGTCTTTGAACCTTGATGCAGCAGGAGGAAGTCCATAAGCAGAAGCTGGAAGCTCTGGAAGCTAACCTCTGCACCACGGAGAAGATCACAACGAAGTATAAGACGGAAGCTTCTGCTTCTGCCAAGGAGTTGGCGCAACTGTGGAAGAGCAACCATGAGTTGCAGACACGTCTTCAGCAGCGCGAGCAGAAAGTTCTGCGGATCAGGGATAGGAATGAGAGAATGACCTCTCCATTGTAGTAGCTCCGCTGAAAGTCCTTCTAGATCCTCAGATTTTCCACTTGCGAGTTTCCTGAGCTGATGTTGTACTTCGTCCATTGAAAAAGTCTGCGGTAGTCCTTCACTTTGTGGCATACATGGTGCATGTGGAGAGAAGTAAAGTTGCTCAACGTAAGACATCAAAGCTGAAGGGTCAAGACTTGGTGAATTTATACACTCTTACTCTTACAGATGCTAACACTTTCACTAGGATTATATTTGCAAGACGTAGTTACTCATCATACTAATACTCTTCATATTACTACTGCTTCTTATGTTAGTTATTGAGTTTTGGTTTATGTTTTTGGATTGTGTTTTGTGTCTTTTGATTCTTTGGGTCTTCCGGGTATGATTATTATCATTTATCATAAAGACTTTGTCTTTCTCTTGATATTACATAACATCAACAGAATGACGATGGAATGGTTGACTCATACTACATGCTCTGGTGAGATAAATGGGCATGTTCAAAGGTGTAAAATAGCATATTGCAGTATAACATGCAGATCTAGTCTCTTCACCAACTCAAAGCTAATGATATTGCCCCCCAACATCACGAAGCACCACCTCAACAAGCTGATATAAATGAGAACTTCGGGAGTGATGGTTCTCCATAGTATTCTTGGGACTTCTCGCGTGAGAAGACTCTCCGGTGTCTCTTCCTGGCTCCTGATCTCTCATCACTGCTGCTACTGCTGCTTGAACCACTGCCTCTGAGACCTCCTGAACTGCTCGAGGTCCCTCCCGGCCTTCCTCCGTCGGGGCCATCCACACCACTGCCCGTTGGCATGGTCGCGGGTGCTGGTGGGTTCACGGACGGCTGCAGGTTGGCTGCAGCTGGGACAGATTCGCGGTTGGAGACGGGTCCGTCCTACCATCCCAAAGCGGTTGCGGAGGCTCTACAGAAATGCCTCCACGTCCTTCATTGCCTCGCAGATCTCTGAGTTGCTTGACTGACTCGCAGATCTAGCTCATTTGCACCTTACAAGTTGAAAGGTTTTGATGGGAGCAACACTACCTCTAGACTTCGTCTTGATCACCGGAAAAGACATCTTTATCAAACTGCTCTAGAGAATTTGATGTCTATTACACAGTGGAGCCACAATCTTGACCAACGAGATACACAATTGACGGATGTCTTGAAGAAAATTGCAACTCGGTTTTTCTCTCAACACTCAAGCAGAAAGCTCAAAGGTAACCCTTGCAATGGCTGGTTTGATGAAGAGTGCAAACTTGCTCGGTTAAAGGCTCTAGACAAGGCTTGTGACTTGGAAGCAACAACCTTGTACAAGCAGTTGATCAAACGTAAGAAGAGAGCTTTCTTGAGAAAGAAAGGCTTGGAACTTGCTTTTGATTTTCAGAAGGATCCCAAAGCTTTTTGGAGACGTTTAGCATCTCGTCCAAGTTCACCAAGTCTTGATCCTTCTGCTTTGTAGAGGTAGTGTTGCTCCCATCAAAACCTTTCAACTTGTAAGGTGCAAATGAGCTAGACAAGGATAGTGAGAACAGTAGAGGAGTGTGATCAGATTCAGGTTGTAGATCCAAAACTTCAAATGCTGAAATGAGTGAACTATCAAGAGATGAGGAGAGGAGGTAGTCTACTATGCTTGATCCAGAGGTAGAGACGTATGTTTTCATGTTAGAGCTAGGAAAACGGGATGTACCGTTCAGAATTTTCAAACTACAGATTGCTCCAAAAGTCAAGAAGTTGGTGGATGTATCTAAGGAGGCACGGGACCATGTAGGATCATCATCTTCTTCAAGAATAGGAGAGTGGTCAAGAGCATAGAATTGTGTGAACTGGCAAGTGTGAACTCTAGCATTGAAATCTCCCACCACAAAGACCTTGCCCTTCTCTTGATATCTCAAAACATCAATAGAAAGACGATGGAAAGGTTGGCTCGTGCTACATGCTTTAGTCTGATAGATAGACATGTTCAAAGGTGCAAAATAGCAGATTGCGATATAACATGCAGATCTACTTTCTCCACCAACTCGAATCCAATGATATTGTCCACCCACATCCTGAAGAACCACTTCAACAAGCTGATGCAAATAAGATCTGACGTAAGTTGCAATACCTCCAAAACCACGTCCCTTATGTTGCTTGCGCTATGTGAGAGACGTAGTCACCGATCGTACTAATACTCTTTGTATTAGAACTGATTCTTACGTTAGTTATTAATTTTTTATTTGTATTGTTGTATTGCATTTTTTTATTGCATTTCTGTCTTTTGACTCTTTGGGTCTCCTGGGTTTGATGATAATCATTCATTCATGGGCTTACCGAGTCAAAGTACACTAGTAGTTTATATGAATAAATGAATGAATGAATATCAAGCCCGGAAGACCCAAAGAGTCAAAAGGCAGAAAAAAATACAATACAAAGTCAACATGTGAGCCTAGGAAACCCTAGGAGATCGTATCAATGCAAAAGAGCATTGGTACAACAAGAAACTATATCTCTAATATAAAGCCCTAGTGGGAGAGCTGACATCTGTAAAAGTGTATAGAAATCACTAGCAACTATCTTATGTCTACATCTAATCTCATCATACAAGGAACATACAATGAATACATGATCCTCATCCTCTATCTGATCTAAATCACAAAGTCTACAAAGCCGTTCACTCTTAACAATGTTTAGCCAACGTCCTTCCTCACTGCCAAGTCTATGAGAGCTAGTGCGGTGCTGAGCGATGATATGTCGAAGAGAGATTGAAATAGGTGCCCGGAGGTACTCTTGTTCACAATACACCAACATGGGGTTGACATGCTGCTGATAGTAAGCCATCTTGGTCTTGGGTTGAGACCATATAGCATGTAAAAACCTTTTCTGAATCAACTCCCGAAGAGCAATAGGTGGAAGGTCAAAATCACGCTCAAAAATCACGCCAATATTGCTCGAGGTTGTGAGCCTTAGCCTTATGGCACCATATGTGGCACCATATGCTATACTCCTTGCTGAATGTGGTTATTTACCTTTGGAAGCTGAAGCACTTTACTTGACGATCATCTATGTATCTAGGGTGAGATCTCTCGGAGAGACAAGACTACCTTGTCAAGCTCTAAGAGCTACACTCTCTTTTGGTTGGTACGCTGATGTGGTGGCTTGGTGTGGAGAAGGAACATATCTGAACGTGATTTTAACCTCCCACCTATTGCTCTTCGTGACTTGATACAAAGAAGATTTTTACATGCTCTATGGTCTCAACCTAAGACCAAGATGACTTATTATCAGCAGCAAGTCAATTCCATGCTGGTGTATTGCGATCAGGAATACCTCCAAGCATCTATATCAACCTCTCTCCGACATGTGATAGTTCAACATCGTACTAGTTCTCATAGACTTGGTATTAAGGAATGACGTTGGTTAAATATTGATAAGAGTGAACGTATTTGTAAACTTTGTGATTTAGATCAGATTGAAGATGAAGATCATGCATTCATCATATGTCCATTGTACTTGGATATCATATGTAGACATGCGATAGTCGCTAGCAATTTTTATTCACTCTTACATATGTCGACGCTTTCAATAAGATTATATATGCGAGACGTAGTTACTCATCATACTAATAATCTTCGTATTAGTACTGATTCAGACATTAGCTTCTGATTTTTAGAAGGACTCCTAAATCTAGAAGGACTTTCTGCAGAGCTACTACAATGGGGAGGTGATTCTCTCATTCCTATACTTACCAAGCTTCTGAATGATGCTGCTGTACATGGTTTCCCTAAGAGTTGGTTCATGCGCAAAGTGATTCCCATCCACAAGTCGGGCAAGAAGGATGATGTTACCAACTATAGAACTATCATGGTGGGCAACATCTTTGCCAAGTTATATGGGAGCTTGCTAGAGAGAAAACTCAGTGTTTGGGCAGAAGGATCCAATGTGAGAGCTCGTTCACAAGCAGGTTTTCGTCCTACTTTTAGCACCATTGATCATATCCTTTGTCTTCGTGTTGCTTGGGAGAAGTCAAAAGAAAATGATAAATCTCTCTATGCTGCTTTTATCGACTACACAAAAGCTTTTGATAGGGTGCCTAGGAAGCTCTTATGGGATAGATTTGTTGCCATTGGTGTTCCTAAAGACATGATGGCAGCGGTTTCTAAACTCTATGAACGAGTTTATGTGAAGCTTACCTCGACACAATCAAAGGAGATCTTTAGCACTATTGGAGTCATTCAAGGTTGTCCTCTCTCCTCTACTCTATTTGGTATCTTCATCGATGACGTGGAGAAATGTCTTGCTGAATTTGGAGAAGAAGGTGTGAAGTTGGGAATCTATATCATTCAAGCATTGATTTATGCTGATGATATCATCCTCCTATCACGTGATCCTTTGAGTTTACAACGACATTTGGATGCTATTGAGGTCTTTTGCAACAACATGCAGATGGAAGTGAACCTTTCGAAGTCCAAGGTGATGGTGGTGGGTTCAAAAGTGCGCCATTCTTTTCTCTACAAAGGCCAAGTTTTACAACAAGTGGAGAGTTACAAGTACTTGGGCATTGACTTCTCTCATAACTACAGTTGGGCTTTGTGCATTCATAAGAGAGTTGAAGCTGGTTACAAAGCTTTGTACTCTCTTTTGAATCGTTGTCGACGTGCTCATCTCTTAGCATGAGATTTGAGAAAGTTTCTCTTCAGGAGTTTGGGTTTGCCTGTGATACTTTATGGTGTTCAAGTGTGGGGGCCTGGTGCAAAGAAAGGAGCTTGGGAACGTATCGAGAAGGTTCAAAAAGTGTTCTTACAAGTGGAGCTTGGTGTAAGATGCCAAAAACCATATGCTATGCTCCTTGCTGAATCTGGTTGCTTATCCGTGGAAGCAGAAGCTCTTTACTTGACTATCATTTATGTCTCAAGAGTGAGATCCCTTGGAGAGACGAGATTACCTTGTCAAGCTCTAAGAGTTACATTCTCATTTGGTTGGTATGCTGATGTGGTGGCTTGGTGTGGAAGATGGAACATTTTTGAGCGTGATTTTGACCTTCCACCTATTGCTCTTCGGGAGTTGATTCAGAAAAGATTTTTACATGCTATATGGTCTCAACCCAAGACCAAGATGGCTTACTATCAGCAGCATGTCAACCCCATTTGGTATTGAACAAGAGTACCCCCATTCTTCCTGAACTAGATCTAGACGTCACTACGCACTTGCTAAACTTGGCATTGAGGAAGGACGCTTGTAAACATTGTTAGGAGTGAACGGCTTTGTAGACTTTATGATTTAGATCAGATAGAGGATGAGGGATCATGTATTCATTGTATGTCCCTTGTATGATGAGATTAGATGTAGACATAAGATAGTTGCTAGTGATTTCTATACACTTTTACAGATGTCAGCTCTCCGACTAGAGCTTTATATTAGAGATATAGTTTCTTGTCGTACCAATGCTCTTTTGCATTGATACGATCTCCTAGGGTTTCCTAGGCTCACATGTTGACTTTGTATTGTATTTTTTTCTGCTTTTTGACTCTTTGGGTCTTCCAGGCTTGATATTCATTCATTCATTCATCTGCATGTTGTTGCAAAAGACCTCAAGAGCATCCAAATGTCGTTGTAAACTCAAAGGATCACGTGAAAGAATAATGATATCACCAGCATAAATCAATGCTTGAATGATATACATTCTCAACTTCACACTTTTTCCTCCAAATTCAGCAAGACATTTCTCCACGTCATCAATGAAGACCAAATAGAGGAGGGGAGAGAGGACAACCTTGAATGACTCCAATGGTGCTAAAGATCTCCTTTGATTGTGTCGAGGTGAGCTTCACATAAACTCGTTCATAGAGTTTAGAAACCGCTGCTATCATGTCTTCAGGAACACATGTGGCAACAAGTCTGTCTCATAAGAGCTTCCTAGGCACCTTATCAAAAACTTTTGTGTAGTCGATAAAAGCAGCATAGAGAGATTTACCATGACTTGTGGATGAGAACCACTTTGTGCATAAACCAACTCTTAGGGAAATCATGTACATCAGCATCATTAAGCGCGCAATGGCTCAAGAGAAGTCACTGCAGTATGGGTTTGGTCTTTGAACCTTGATGCAGCAGGAGGAAGTCCATAAGCAGAAGCTGGAAGCTCTGGAAGCTAACCTCTGCACCACGGAGAAGATCACAACGAAGTATAAGACGGAAGCTTCTGCTTCTGCCAAGGAGTTGGCGCAACTGTGGAAGAGCAACCATGAGTTGCAGACACGTCTTCAGCAGCGCGAGCAGAAAGTTCTGCGGATCAGGGATAGGAATGAGAGAATGACCTCTCCATTGTAGTAGCTCCGCTGAAAGTCCTTCTAGATCCTCAGATTTTCCACTTGCGAGTTTCCTGAGCTGATGTTGTACTTCGTCCATTGAAAAAGTCTGCGGTAGTCCTTCACTTTGTGGCATACATGGTGCATGTGGAGAGAAGTAAAGTTGCTCAACGTAAGACATCAAAGCTGAAGGGTCAAGACTTGGTGAATTTATACACTCTTACTCTTACAGATGCTAACACTTTCACTAGGATTATATTTGCAAGACGTAGTTACTCATCATACTAATACTCTTCATATTACTACTGCTTCTTATGTTAGTTATTGAGTTTTGGTTTATGTTTTTGGATTGTGTTTTGTGTCTTTTGATTCTTTGGGTCTTCCGGGTATGATTATTATCATTTATCATAAAGACTTTGTCTTTCTCTTGATATTACATAACATCAACAGAATGACGATGGAATGGTTGACTCATACTACATGCTCTGGTGAGATAAATGGGCATGTTCAAAGGTGTAAAATAGCATATTGCAGTATAACATGCAGATCTAGTCTCTTCACCAACTCAAAGCTAATGATATTGCCCCCCAACATCACGAAGCACCACCTCAACAAGCTGATATAAATGAGAACTTCGGGAGTGATGGTTCTCCATAGTATTCTTGGGACTTCTCGCGTGAGAAGACTCTCCGGTGTCTCTTCCTGGCTCCTGATCTCTCATCACTGCTGCTACTGCTGCTTGAACCACTGCCTCTGAGACCTCCTGAACTGCTCGAGGTCCCTCCCGGCCTTCCTCCGTCGGGGCCATCCACACCACTGCCCGTTGGCATGGTCGCGGGTGCTGGTGGGTTCACGGACGGCTGCAGGTTGGCTGCAGCTGGGACAGATTCGCGGTTGGGGACGGGTCCGTCCTACCATCCCAAAGCGGTTGCGGAGGCTCTACAGAAATGCCTCCACGTCCTTCATTGCCTCGCAGATCTCTGAGTTGCTTGACTGACTCGCAGATCTAGCTCATTTGCACCTTACAAGTTGAAAGGTTTTGATGGGAGCAACACTACCTCTAGACTTCGTCTTGATCACCGGAAAAGACATCTTTATCAAACTGCTCTAGAGAATTTGATGTCTATTACACAGTGGAGCCACAATCTTGACCAACGAGATACACAATTGACGGATGTCTTGAAGAAAATTGCAACTCGGTTTTTCTCTCAACACTCAAGCAGAAAGCTCAAAGGTAACCCTTGCAATGGCTGGTTTGATGAAGAGTGCAAACTTGCTCGGTTAAAGGCTCTAGACAAGGCTTGTGACTTGGAAGCAACAACCTTGTACAAGCAGTTGATCAAACGTAAGAAGAGAGCTTTCTTGAGAAAGAAAGGCTTGGAACTTGCTTTTGATTTTCAGAAGGATCCCAAAGCTTTTTGGAGACGTTTAGCATCTCGTCCAAGTTCACCAAGTCTTGATCCTTCAGCTTTGATGTCCTACGTTGAGCAACTATACTTCTCTCCACATGCACCATGTATGCCACAAAGTGAAGGACTACCGCAGACCTTTTCAATGGACGAAGTACGACATCAGCTCAGTAGGCTTGCAAGTGGAAAATCTGAGGATCTAGAAGGACTTTCTGCATAGCTACTACAATGGGGAGTTGATTCTCTCATTCCTATACTTACCAAGCTTCTGAATGATGCTGCTGTACATGGTTTCCCTAAGAGTTGGTTCATGCGCAAAGTGATTCCCATCCACAAGTCAGGCAAGAAGGATGATGTTACCAACTATAGAACTATCATGGTGGGTAACATCTTTGCCAAGTTGTATGGGAGCTTGCTAGAGAGAAAACTCAGTGTTTGGGCAGAAGAATCCAATGTGAGAGCTCGTTCACAAGCAGGTTTTCGTCCTACCTTTAGCACCATTGATCATATTCTTTGTCTTCGTGTTGCTTGGGAGAAGTCAAAAGGAAATGGTAAAGCTCTCTATGCTGCTTTTATCGACTACACAAAAGCTTTTGATAGGGTGCCTAGGAAGCTCTTATGGGACAGACTTGTTGCAATTGGTGTTCCTAAAGACATGATGGCAGCGGTTTCTAAACTCTATGAACGAGTTTATGTGAAGCTTACCTCGACACAATCAAAGGAGATCTTTAGCACTATTGGAGTCATTCAAGGTTGTCCTCTCTCCCCTACTCTATTTGGTATCTTCATCGATGACGTGGAGAAATGTCTTGCTGAATTTAGAGGAGAAGGTGTGAAGTTGGGAATCTATATCATTCAAGCATTGATTTATGCTGATGATATCATCCTTCTATCACGTGATCCTTTGAGTTTACAACGACATTTGGATGCTCTTGAGGTCTTTTGCAACAACATGCAGATGGAAGTGAACCTTTCGAAGTCCAAGGTGATGGTGGTGGGTTCAAAAGTGCGCCATTCTTTTCTCTACAAAGGCCAAGTTTTACAACAAGTGGAGAGTTACAAGTACTTGGGCATTGACTTCTCTCATAACTACAGTTGGGCTTTGTGCATTCATAAGAGAGTTGAAGCTGGTTACAAAGCTTTGTACTCTCTTTTGAATCGTTGTCGACGTGCTCATCTCTTAGCATGGGATTTGAGAAAGTTTCTCTTCAGGAGTTTGGTTTTGCCTGTGATACTTTATGGTGTTCAAGTGTGGGGGCCTGGTGCAAGGAAAGGCGCTTGGGAACGTATCGAGAAGGTTCAAAAAGTGTTCTTACAAGTGGAGCTTGGTGTAAGATGCCAAACACCATATGCTATGCTCCTTGCTGAATCTGGTTGCTTATCCGTGGAAGCAGAAGCTCTTTACTTGACTATCATTTATGTCTCAAGAGTGAGATCTCTTGGAGAGACGAGATTACCTTGTCAAGCTCTAAGAGCTACATTCTCATTTGGTTGGTATGCTGATGTGGTGGCTTGGTGTGGAAGATGGAACATTTTTTAGCGTGATTTTGACCTTCCACCTATTGCTCTTCGGGAGTTGATTCAGAAAAGGTTTTTACATGCTATATGGTCTCAACCCAAGACCAAGATGGCTTACTATCAGCAGCATGTCAACCCCATGTTGGTGTATTGTGAACAAGAGTACCTCCGGGCACCTATTTCAATCTCTCTTCGACATATCATCGCTCAGCACCGCACTAGCTCTCATAGACTTGGCATTGAGGAAGAACGTTGGCTAAACATTGTTAGGAGTGAACGGCTTTGTAGACTTTGTGATTTAGATCAGATAGAGGATGAGGATCATGTATTCATTGTATGTCCCTTGTATGATGAGATTAGATGTAGACATAAGATAGTTGCTAGTGATTTCTATACACTTTTACAGATGTCAGCTCTCCCACTAGGGCTTTATATTAGAGATATAGTTTCTTGTCGTACCAATGCTCTTTTGCATTGATACGATCTCCTAGGGTTTCCTAGGCTCACATGTTGACTTTGTATTGTATTTTTTTCTGCCTTTTAACTCTTTGGGTCTTCCGGGCTTGATATTCATTCATTCATTCATTCATATAATCCTATTGAAAGCGTCGACATATGTAAGAGTGAATAAAAATTGCTAGCGACTATCGTATGTCTACATATGATATCCAAGTACAATGGACACATGATGAATGCATGATCTTCATCTTCAATCTGATCTAAATCACAATGTTTACAAATACGTTCACTCCTATCAATATTTAACCAACGTCCTTCCTTAATACCAAGTCTATGAGAACTAGTACGATGTTGAACTATCACATGTCGGAGAGAGGTTGATATAGATGCTTGGAGGTATTCCTGATCGCAATACACCAGCATGAAATTGACTTGCTGCTGATAATAAGTCATCTTGGTCTTAGGTTGAGACCATAGAGCATGTAAAAATCTTCTTTGTATCAAGTCACGAAGAGCAATAGGTGGGAGGTTAAAATCACGTTCAGATATGTTCCTTCTCCACACCAAGCCACCACATCAGCGTACCAACCAAAAGAGAGTGTAGCTCTTAGAGCTTGACAAGGTAGTCTTGTCTCTCCGAGAGATCTCACCCTAGATACATAGATGATCGTCAAGTAAAGTGCTTCAGCTTCCAAAGGTAAATAACCACATTCAGCAAGGAGTATAGCATATGGTGCCACATATGGTGCCATAAGGCTAAGGCTCACAACCTCGAGCAATATTGGCTAAGTTTGCAGATCAGGCACAACGAGATACAGCGATGGCTAACAAAGCTGTCTTGAAGGGGAGACAGATCTGGTTGGATCCTGATCTCACACCGCTACAAGCTGAAGCCAAGCAGAAGGAGCTTGTGAAGGTAAAAGAGGCTCAACAAGGAGGGTTCATTGCTTTCTTAAGAGATGGACGTGCTGTTGTTACACAAAAGAGACGAGATGCTTCCAAATAGCAGTTTTCGACCCTTAGAGTTATGATGTGGAACATTCATGGGCTTACTAAGTCAAAGTACACAAGCGCTTTACCAATTTGCAACAAGGCTGATATCATCAACTTGGTGGAGACATGGGAACATGAAGGAAACAATGTACATGAGTTGGATGGTTTTACTTTGATCGGCTCTACTTGGAACAAGCGCAAGCAACATAAAGGACGTGGTTTTGGAAGTATTGCAACTTACGTCAGATCTTATTTGCATCAGCTTGTTGAAGTGGTTCTTCAGGATGTGGGTGGACAATATCATTGGATTCGAGTTGGTGGAGAAAGTAGATCTGCATGTTATATCGCAATCTGCTATTTTGCACCTTTGAACATGTCTATCTATCAGACTAGAGCATGTAGCACGAGCCAACCTTTCCATCGTCTTTCTATTGATGTTTTGAGATATCAAGAGAAGGGCAAGGTCTTTGTGGTGGGAGATTTCAATGCTAGAGTTCACACTTGCCAATTCACACAATTCTATGCTCTTGACCACTCTCCTATTCTTGAAGAAGATGATGATCCTACATGGTCCCGTGCCTCCTTAGATACATCCACCAATGACATGAAAGAACACTTCTTGACTTTTGGAGCAATCTGTAGTTTGAAAATTCTGAACGGTACATCCCGTTTTCCTAGCTCTAACATGAAAACATACGTCTCTACCTCTGGATCAAGCATAGTAGACTACCTCCTCTCCTCATCTCTTGATAGTTCACTCATTTCAGCATTTGAAGTTTTGGATCTACAACCTGAATCTGATCACACTCCTCTACTGTCCTCACTATCCTTGTCTAGCTCATTTGCACCTCACAAGTTGAAAGGTTTTGATGGGACCAACACTACCTCTAGACTTCGTCTTGATCATCGGAAAAGACATCTTTATCAAACTGCTCTAGAGAATTTGATATCTATTACACAGTGGAGTCACAATCTTGACCAACGAGATACACAATTGACGGATGTCTTGAAGAAAATTACAACTCGATTTTTCTCTCAACACTCAAGCAGAAAGCTCAAATGTAACCCTTGCAATGGCTGGTTTGATGAAGAGTGCAAACTTGCTCGATTAAAGGCTCTAGACAAGGCTTGTGACTTGGAAGCAACAACCTTGTATAAGCAGTTGATCAAACGTAAGAAGAGAGCATTCTTGAGAAAGAAAGGCTTGGAACTTGCTTTTGATTTTCAGAAGGATCCCAAAGCTTTTTGGAGACGTTTAGCATCTCGTCCAAGTTCACCAAGTCTTGATCCTTCTGCTTTGTAGAGGTAGTGTTGCTCCCATCAAAACCTTTCAACTTGTAAGGTGCAAATGAGCTAGACAAGGATAGTGAGAACAGTAGAGGAGTGTGATCAGATTCAGGTTGTAGATCCAAAACTTCAAATGCTGAAATGAGTGAACTATCAAGAGATGAGGAGAGGAGGTAGTCTACTATGCTTGATCCAGAGGTAGAGACGTATGTTTTCATGTTAGAGCTAGGAAAACGGGATGTACCGTTCAGAATTTTCAAACTACAGATTGCTCCAAAAGTCAAGAAGTGTTCTTTCATGTCATTGGTGGATGTATCTAAGGAGGCACGGGACCATGTAGGATCATCATCTTCTTCAAGAATAGGAGAGTGGTCAAGAGCATAGAATTGTGTGAACTGGCAAGTGTGAACTCTAGCATTGAAATCTCCCACCACAAAGACCTTGCCCTTCTCTTGATATCTCAAAACATCAATAGAAAGACGATGGAAAGGTTGGCTCGTGCTACATGCTTTAGTCTGATAGATAGACATGTTCAAAGGTGCAAAATAGCAGATTGCGATATAACATGCAGATCTACTTTCTCCACCAACTCGAATCCAATGATATTGTCCACCCACATCCTGAAGAACCACTTCAACAAGCTGATGCAAATAAGATCTGACGTAAGTTGCAATACCTCCAAAACCACGTCCCTTATGTTGCTTGCGCTATGTGAGAGACGTAGTCACCGATCGTACTAATACTCTTTGTATTAGAACTGATTCTTACGTTAGTTATTAATTTTTTATTTGTATTGTTGTATTGCATTTTTTTATTGCATTTCTGTCTTTTGACTCTTTGGGTCTCCTGGGTTTGATGATAATCATTCATTCATGGGCTTACCGAGTCAAAGTACACTAGTAGTTTATATGAATAAATGAATGAATGAATATCAAGCCCGGAAGACCCAAAGAGTCAAAAGGCAGAAAAAAATACAATACAAAGTCAACATGTGAGCCTAGGAAACCCTAGGAGATCGTATCAATGCAAAAGAGCATTGGTACAACAAGAAACTATATCTCTAATATAAAGCCCTAGTGGGAGAGCTGACATCTGTAAAAGTGTATAGAAATCACTAGCAACTATCTTATGTCTACATCTAATCTCATCATACAAGGAACATACAATGAATACATGATCCTCATCCTCTATCTGATCTAAATCACAAAGTCTACAAAGCCGTTCACTCTTAACAATGTTTAGCCAACGTCCTTCCTCACTGCCAAGTCTATGAGAGCTAGTGCGGTGCTGAGCGATGATATGTCGAAGAGAGATTGAAATAGGTGCCCGGAGGTACTCTTGTTCACAATACACCAACATGGGGTTGACATGCTGCTGATAGTAAGCCATCTTGGTCTTGGGTTGAGACCATATAGCATGTAAAAACCTTTTCTGAATCAACTCCCGAAGAGCAATAGGTGGAAGGTCAAAATCACGCTCAAAAATCACGCCAATATTGCTCGAGGTTGTGAGCCTTAGCCTTATGGCACCATATGTGGCACCATATGCTATACTCCTTGCTGAATGTGGTTATTTACCTTTGGAAGCTGAAGCACTTTACTTGACGATCATCTATGTATCTAGGGTGAGATCTCTCGGAGAGACAAGACTACCTTGTCAAGCTCTAAGAGCTACACTCTCTTTTGGTTGGTACGCTGATGTGGTGGCTTGGTGTGGAGAAGGAACATATCTGAACGTGATTTTAACCTCCCACCTATTGCTCTTCGTGACTTGATACAAAGAAGATTTTTACATGCTCTATGGTCTCAACCTAAGACCAAGATGACTTATTATCAGCAGCAAGTCAATTCCATGCTGGTGTATTGCGATCAGGAATACCTCCAAGCATCTATATCAACCTCTCTCCGACATGTGATAGTTCAACATCGTACTAGTTCTCATAGACTTGGTATTAAGGAATGACGTTGGTTAAATATTGATAAGAGTGAACGTATTTGTAAACTTTGTGATTTAGATCAGATTGAAGATGAAGATCATGCATTCATCATATGTCCATTGTACTTGGATATCATATGTAGACATGCGATAGTCGCTAGCAATTTTTATTCACTCTTACATATGTCGACGCTTTCAATAAGATTATATATGCGAGACGTAGTTACTCATCATACTAATAATCTTCGTATTAGTACTGATTCAGACATTAGCTTCTGATTTTTAGAAGGACTCCTAAATCTAGAAGGACTTTCTGCAGAGCTACTACAATGGGGAGGTGATTCTCTCATTCCTATACTTACCAAGCTTCTGAATGATGCTGCTGTACATGGTTTCCCTAAGAGTTGGTTCATGCGCAAAGTGATTCCCATCCACAAGTCGGGCAAGAAGGATGATGTTACCAACTATAGAACTATCATGGTGGGCAACATCTTTGCCAAGTTATATGGGAGCTTGCTAGAGAGAAAACTCAGTGTTTGGGCAGAAGGATCCAATGTGAGAGCTCGTTCACAAGCAGGTTTTCGTCCTACTTTTAGCACCATTGATCATATCCTTTGTCTTCGTGTTGCTTGGGAGAAGTCAAAAGAAAATGATAAATCTCTCTATGCTGCTTTTATCGACTACACAAAAGCTTTTGATAGGGTGCCTAGGAAGCTCTTATGGGATAGATTTGTTGCCATTGGTGTTCCTAAAGACATGATGGCAGCGGTTTCTAAACTCTATGAACGAGTTTATGTGAAGCTTACCTCGACACAATCAAAGGAGATCTTTAGCACTATTGGAGTCATTCAAGGTTGTCCTCTCTCCTCTACTCTATTTGGTATCTTCATCGATGACGTGGAGAAATGTCTTGCTGAATTTGGAGAAGAAGGTGTGAAGTTGGGAATCTATATCATTCAAGCATTGATTTATGCTGATGATATCATCCTCCTATCACGTGATCCTTTGAGTTTACAACGACATTTGGATGCTATTGAGGTCTTTTGCAACAACATGCAGATGGAAGTGAACCTTTCGAAGTCCAAGGTGATGGTGGTGGGTTCAAAAGTGCGCCATTCTTTTCTCTACAAAGGCCAAGTTTTACAACAAGTGGAGAGTTACAAGTACTTGGGCATTGACTTCTCTCATAACTACAGTTGGGCTTTGTGCATTCATAAGAGAGTTGAAGCTGGTTACAAAGCTTTGTACTCTCTTTTGAATCGTTGTCGACGTGCTCATCTCTTAGCATGAGATTTGAGAAAGTTTCTCTTCAGGAGTTTGGGTTTGCCTGTGATACTTTATGGTGTTCAAGTGTGGGGGCCTGGTGCAAAGAAAGGAGCTTGGGAACGTATCGAGAAGGTTCAAAAAGTGTTCTTACAAGTGGAGCTTGGTGTAAGATGCCAAAAACCATATGCTATGCTCCTTGCTGAATCTGGTTGCTTATCCGTGGAAGCAGAAGCTCTTTACTTGACTATCATTTATGTCTCAAGAGTGAGATCCCTTGGAGAGACGAGATTACCTTGTCAAGCTCTAAGAGTTACATTCTCATTTGGTTGGTATGCTGATGTGGTGGCTTGGTGTGGAAGATGGAACATTTTTGAGCGTGATTTTGACCTTCCACCTATTGCTCTTCGGGAGTTGATTCAGAAAAGGTTTTTACATGCTATATGGTCTCAACCCAAGACCAAGATGGCTTACTATCAGCAGCATGTCAACCCCATGTTGGTGTATTGTGAACAAGAGTACCCCCAACACCGCACTAGCTCTTATAGACTTGGCATTGAGGAAGGACGTTGGCTAAACATTGTTAGGAGTGAACGGCTTTGTAGACTTTATGATTTAGATCAGATAGAGGATGAGGGATCATGTATTCATTGTATGTCCCTTGTATGATGAGATTAGATGTAGACATAAGATAGTTGCTAGTGATTTCTATACACTTTTACAGATGTCAGCTCTCCGACTAGAGCTTTATATTAGAGATATAGTTTCTTGTCGTACCAATGCTCTTTTGCATTGATACGATCTCCTAGGGTTTCCTAGGCTCACATGTTGACTTTGTATTGTATTTTTTTCTGCTTTTTGACTCTTTGGGTCTTCCAGGCTTGATATTCATTCATTCATTCATCTGCATGTTGTTGCAAAAGACCTCAAGAGCATCCAAATGTCGTTGTAAACTCAAAGGATCACGTGAAAAGAATAATGATATCACCAGCATAAATCAATGCTTGAATGATATACATTCTCAACTTCACACTTTTTCTCCAAATTCAGCAAGACATTTCTCCACGTCATCAATGAAGACCAAATAGAGGAGGGGAGAGAGGACAACCTTGAATGACTCCAATGGTGCTAAAGATCTCCTTTGATTGTGTCGAGGTGAGCTTCACATAAACTCGTTCATAGAGTTTAGAAACCGCTGCTATCATGTCTTCAGGAACACCTGTGGCAACAAGTCTGTCTCATAAGAGCTTCCTAGGCACCTTATCAAAAACTTTTGTGTAGTCGATAAAAGCAGCATAGAGAGATTTACCATGACTTGTGGATGAGAACCACTTTGTGCATAAACCAACTCTTAGGGAAATCATGTACATCAGCATCATTAAGCGCGCAATGGCTCAAGAGAAGTCACTGCAGTATGGGTTTGGTCTTTGAACCTTGATGCAGCAGGAGGAAGTCCATAAGCAGAAGCTGGAAGCTCTGGAAGCTAACCTCTGCACCACGGAGAAGATCACAACGAAGTATAAGACGGAAGCTTCTGCTTCTGCCAAGGAGTTGGCGCAACTGTGGAAGAGCAACCATGAGTTGCAGACACGTCTTCAGCAGCGCGAGCAGAAAGTTCTGCGGATCAGGGATAGGAATGAGAGAATGACCTCTCCATTGTAGTAGCTCCGCTGAAAGTCCTTCTAGATCCTCAGATTTTCCACTTGCGAGTTTCCTGAGCTGATGTTGTACTTCGTCCATTGAAAAAGTCTGCGGTAGTCCTTCACTTTGTGGCATACATGGTGCATGTGGAGAGAAGTAAAGTTGCTCAACGTAAGACATCAAAGCTGAAGGGTCAAGACTTGGTGAATTTATACACTCTTACTCTTACAGATGCTAACACTTTCACTAGGATTATATTTGCAAGACGTAGTTACTCATCATACTAATACTCTTCATATTACTACTGCTTCTTATGTTAGTTATTGAGTTTTGGTTTATGTTTTTGGATTGTGTTTTGTGTCTTTTGATTCTTTGGGTCTTCCGGGTATGATTATTATCATTTATCATAAAGACTTTGTCTTTCTCTTGATATTACATAACATCAACAGAATGACGATGGAATGGTTGACTCATACTACATGCTCTGGTGAGATAAATGGGCATGTTCAAAGGTGTAAAATAGCATATTGCAGTATAACATGCAGATCTAGTCTCTTCACCAACTCAAAGCTAATGATATTGCCCCCCAACATCACGAAGCACCACCTCAACAAGCTGATATAAATGAGAACTTCGGGAGTGATGGTTCTCCATAGTATTCTTGGGACTTCTCGCGTGAGAAGACTCTCCGGTGTCTCTTCCTGGCTCCTGATCTCTCATCACTGCTGCTACTGCTGCTTGAACCACTGCCTCTGAGACCTCCTGAACTGCTCGAGGTCCCTCCCGGCCTTCCTCCGTCGGGGCCATCCACACCACTGCCCGTTGGCATGGTCGCGGGTGCTGGTGGGTTCACGGACGGCTGCAGGTTGGCTGCAGCTGGGACAGATTCGCGGTTGGGGACGGGTCCGTCCTACCATCCCAAAGCGGTTGCGGAGGCTCTACAGAAATGCCTCCACGTCCTTCATTGCCTCGCAGATCTCTGAGTTGCTTGACTGACTCGCAGATCTAGCTCATTTGCACCTTACAAGTTGAAAGGTTTTGATGGGAGCAACACTACCTCTAGACTTCGTCTTGATCACCGGAAAAGACATCTTTATCAAACTGCTCTAGAGAATTTGATGTCTATTACACAGTGGAGCCACAATCTTGACCAACGAGATACACAATTGACGGATGTCTTGAAGAAAATTGCAACTCGGTTTTTCTCTCAACACTCAAGCAGAAAGCTCAAAGGTAACCCTTGCAATGGCTGGTTTGATGAAGAGTGCAAACTTGCTCGGTTAAAGGCTCTAGACAAGGCTTGTGACTTGGAAGCAACAACCTTGTACAAGCAGTTGATCAAACGTAAGAAGAGAGCTTTCTTGAGAAAGAAAGGCTTGGAACTTGCTTTTGATTTTCAGAAGGATCCCAAAGCTTTTTGGAGACGTTTAGCATCTCGTCCAAGTTCACCAAGTCTTGATCCTTCAGCTTTGATGTCCTACGTTGAGCAACTATACTTCTCTCCACATGCACCATGTATGCCACAAAGTGAAGGACTACCGCAGACTTTTTCAATGGACGAAGTACGACATCAGCTCAGTAGGCTTGCAAGTGGAAAATCTGAGGATCTAGAAGGACTTTCTGCATAGCTACTACAATGGGGAGTTGATTCTCTCATTCCTATACTTACCAAGCTTCTGAATGATGCTGCTGTACATGGTTTCCCTAAGAGTTGGTTCATGCGCAAAGTGATTCCCATCCACAAGTCAGGCAAGAAGGATGATGTTACCAACTATAGAACTATCATGGTGGGTAACATCTTTGCCAAGTTGTATGGGAGCTTGCTAGAGAGAAAACTCAGTGTTTGGGCAGAAGAATCCAATGTGAGAGCTCGTTCACAAGCAGGTTTTCGTCCTACCTTTAGCACCATTGATCATATTCTTTGTCTTCGTGTTGCTTGGGAGAAGTCAAAAGGAAATGGTAAAGCTCTCTATGCTGCTTTTATCGACTACACAAAAGCTTTTGATAGGGTGCCTAGGAAGCTCTTATGGGACAGACTTGTTGCAATTGGTGTTCCTAAAGACATGATGGCAGCGGTTTCTAAACTCTATGAACGAGTTTATGTGAAGCTTACCTCGACACAATCAAAGGAGATCTTTAGCACTATTGGAGTCATTCAAGGTTGTCCTCTCTCCCCTACTCTATTTGGTATCTTCATCGATGACGTGGAGAAATGTCTTGCTGAATTTAGAGGAGAAGGTGTGAAGTTGGGAATCTATATCATTCAAGCATTGATTTATGCTGATGATATCATCCTTCTATCACGTGATCCTTTGAGTTTACAACGACATTTGGATGCTCTTGAGGTCTTTTGCAACAACATGCAGATGGAAGTGAACCTTTCGAAGTCCAAGGTGATGGTGGTGGGTTCAAAAGTGCGCCATTCTTTTCTCTACAAAGGCCAAGTTTTACAACAAGTGGAGAGTTACAAGTACTTGGGCATTGACTTCTCTCATAACTACAGTTGGGCTTTGTGCATTCATAAGAGAGTTGAAGCTGGTTACAAAGCTTTGTACTCTCTTTTGAATCGTTGTCGACGTGCTCATCTCTTAGCATGGGATTTGAGAAAGTTTCTCTTCAGGAGTTTGGTTTTGCCTGTGATACTTTATGGTGTTCAAGTGTGGGGGCCTGGTGCAAGGAAAGGCGCTTGGGAACGTATCGAGAAGGTTCAAAAAGTGTTCTTACAAGTGGAGCTTGGTGTAAGATGCCAAACACCATATGCTATGCTCCTTGCTGAATCTGGTTGCTTATCCGTGGAAGCAGAAGCTCTTTACTTGACTATCATTTATGTCTCAAGAGTGAGATCTCTTGGAGAGACGAGATTACCTTGTCAAGCTCTAAGAGCTACATTCTCATTTGGTTGGTATGCTGATGTGGTGGCTTGGTGTGGAAGATGGAACATTTTTTAGCGTGATTTTGACCTTCCACCTATTGCTCTTCGGGAGTTGATTCAGAAAAGGTTTTTACATGCTATATGGTCTCAACCCAAGACCAAGATGGCTTACTATCAGCAGCATGTCAACCCCATGTTGGTGTATTGTGAACAAGAGTACCTCCGGGCACCTATTTCAATCTCTCTTCGACATATCATCGCTCAGCACCGCACTAGCTCTCATAGACTTGGCATTGAGGAAGAACGTTGGCTAAACATTGTTAGGAGTGAACGGCTTTGTAGACTTTGTGATTTAGATCAGATAGAGGATGAGGATCATGTATTCATTGTATGTCCCTTGTATGATGAGATTAGATGTAGACATAAGATAGTTGCTAGTGATTTCTATACACTTTTACAGATGTCAGCTCTCCCACTAGGGCTTTATATTAGAGATATAGTTTCTTGTCGTACCAATGCTCTTTTGCATTGATACGATCTCCTAGGGTTTCCTAGGCTCACATGTTGACTTTGTATTGTATTTTTTTCTGCCTTTTAACTCTTTGGGTCTTCCGGGCTTGATATTCATTCATTCATTCATTCATATAATCCTATTGAAAGCGTCGACATATGTAAGAGTGAATAAAAATTGCTAGCGACTATCGTATGTCTACATATGATATCCAAGTACAATGGACACATGATGAATGCATGATCTTCATCTTCAATCTGATCTAAATCACAATGTTTACAAATACGTTCACTCCTATCAATATTTAACCAACGTCCTTCCTTAATACCAAGTCTATGAGAACTAGTACGATGTTGAACTATCACATGTCGGAGAGAGGTTGATATAGATGCTTGGAGGTATTCCTGATCGCAATACACCAGCATGAAATTGACTTGCTGCTGATAATAAGTCATCTTGGTCTTAGGTTGAGACCATAGAGCATGTAAAAATCTTCTTTGTATCAAGTCACGAAGAGCAATAGGTGGGAGGTTAAAATCACGTTCAGATATGTTCCTTCTCCACACCAAGCCACCACATCAGCGTACCAACCAAAAGAGAGTGTAGCTCTTAGAGCTTGACAAGGTAGTCTTGTCTCTCCGAGAGATCTCACCCTAGATACATAGATGATCGTCAAGTAAAGTGCTTCAGCTTCCAAAGGTAAATAACCACATTCAGCAAGGAGTATAGCATATGGTGCCACATATGGTGCCATAAGGCTAAGGCTCACAACCTCGAGCAATATTGGCTAAGTTTGCAGATCAGGCACAACGAGATACAGCGATGGCTAACAAAGCTGTCTTGAAGGGGAGACAGATCTGGTTGGATCCTGATCTCACACCGCTACAAGCTGAAGCCAAGCAGAAGGAGCTTGTGAAGGTAAAAGAGGCTCAACAAGGAGGGTTCATTGCTTTCTTAAGAGATGGACGTGCTGTTGTTACACAAAAGAGACGAGATGCTTCCAAATAGCAGTTTTCGACCCTTAGAGTTATGATGTGGAACATTCATGGGCTTACTAAGTCAAAGTACACAAGCGCTTTACCAATTTGCAACAAGGCTGATATCATCAACTTGGTGGAGACATGGGAACATGAAGGAAACAATGTACATGAGTTGGATGGTTTTACTTTGATCGGCTCTACTTGGAACAAGCGCAAGCAACATAAAGGACGTGGTTTTGGAAGTATTGCAACTTACGTCAGATCTTATTTGCATCAGCTTGTTGAAGTGGTTCTTCAGGATGTGGGTGGACAATATCATTGGATTCGAGTTGGTGGAGAAAGTAGATCTGCATGTTATATCGCAATCTGCTATTTTGCACCTTTGAACATGTCTATCTATCAGACTAGAGCATGTAGCACGAGCCAACCTTTCCATCGTCTTTCTATTGATGTTTTGAGATATCAAGAGAAGGGCAAGGTCTTTGTGGTGGGAGATTTCAATGCTAGAGTTCACACTTGCCAATTCACACAATTCTATGCTCTTGACCACTCTCCTATTCTTGAAGAAGATGATGATCCTACATGGTCCCGTGCCTCCTTAGATACATCCACCAATGACATGAAAGAACACTTCTTGACTTTTGGAGCAATCTGTAGTTTGAAAATTCTGAACGGTACATCCCGTTTTCCTAGCTCTAACATGAAAACATACGTCTCTACCTCTGGATCAAGCATAGTAGACTACCTCCTCTCCTCATCTCTTGATAGTTCACTCATTTCAGCATTTGAAGTTTTGGATCTACAACCTGAATCTGATCACACTCCTCTACTGTCCTCACTATCCTTGTCTAGCTCATTTGCACCTCACAAGTTGAAAGGTTTTGATGGGACCAACACTACCTCTAGACTTCGTCTTGATCATCGGAAAAGACATCTTTATCAAACTGCTCTAGAGAATTTGATATCTATTACACAGTGGAGTCACAATCTTGACCAACGAGATACACAATTGACGGATGTCTTGAAGAAAATTACAACTCGATTTTTCTCTCAACACTCAAGCAGAAAGCTCAAATGTAACCCTTGCAATGGCTGGTTTGATGAAGAGTGCAAACTTGCTCGATTAAAGGCTCTAGACAAGGCTTGTGACTTGGAAGCAACAACCTTGTATAAGCAGTTGATCAAACGTAAGAAGAGAGCATTCTTGAGAAAGAAAGGCTTGGAACTTGCTTTTGATTTTCAGAAGGATCCCAAAGCTTTTTGGAGACGTTTAGCATCTCGTCCAAGTTCACCAAGTCTTGATCCTTCTGCTTTGTAGAGGTAGTGTTGCTCCCATCAAAACCTTTCAACTTGTAAGGTGCAAATGAGCTAGACAAGGATAGTGAGAACAGTAGAGGAGTGTGATCAGATTCAGGTTGTAGATCCAAAACTTCAAATGCTGAAATGAGTGAACTATCAAGAGATGAGGAGAGGAGGTAGTCTACTATGCTTGATCCAGAGGTAGAGACGTATGTTTTCATGTTAGAGCTAGGAAAACGGGATGTACCGTTCAGAATTTTCAAACTACAGATTGCTCCAAAAGTCAAGAAGTGTTCTTTCATGTCATTGGTGGATGTATCTAAGGAGGCACGGGACCATGTAGGATCATCATCTTCTTCAAGAATAGGAGAGTGGTCAAGAGCATAGAATTGTGTGAACTGGCAAGTGTGAACTCTAGCATTGAAATCTCCCACCACAAAGACCTTGCCCTTCTCTTGATATCTCAAAACATCAATAGAAAGACGATGGAAAGGTTGGCTCGTGCTACATGCTTTAGTCTGATAGATAGACATGTTCAAAGGTGCAAAATAGCAGATTGCGATATAACATGCAGATCTACTTTCTCCACCAACTCGAATCCAATGATATTGTCCACCCACATCCTGAAGAACCACTTCAACAAGCTGATGCAAATAAGATCTGACGTAAGTTGCAATACCTCCAAAACCACGTCCCTTATGTTGCTTGCGCTATGTGAGAGACGTAGTCACCGATCGTACTAATACTCTTTGTATTAGAACTGATTCTTACGTTAGTTATTAATTTTTTATTTGTATTGTTGTATTGCATTTTTTTATTGCATTTCTGTCTTTTGACTCTTTGGGTCTCCTGGGTTTGATGATAATCATTCATTCATGGGCTTACCGAGTCAAAGTACACTAGTAGTTTATATGAATAAATGAATGAATGAATATCAAGCCCGGAAGACCCAAAGAGTCAAAAGGCAGAAAAAAATACAATACAAAGTCAACATGTGAGCCTAGGAAACCCTAGGAGATCGTATCAATGCAAAAGAGCATTGGTACAACAAGAAACTATATCTCTAATATAAAGCCCTAGTGGGAGAGCTGACATCTGTAAAAGTGTATAGAAATCACTAGCAACTATCTTATGTCTACATCTAATCTCATCATACAAGGAACATACAATGAATACATGATCCTCATCCTCTATCTGATCTAAATCACAAAGTCTACAAAGCCGTTCACTCTTAACAATGTTTAGCCAACGTCCTTCCTCACTGCCAAGTCTATGAGAGCTAGTGCGGTGCTGAGCGATGATATGTCGAAGAGAGATTGAAATAGGTGCCCGGAGGTACTCTTGTTCACAATACACCAACATGGGGTTGACATGCTGCTGATAGTAAGCCATCTTGGTCTTGGGTTGAGACCATATAGCATGTAAAAACCTTTTCTGAATCAACTCCCGAAGAGCAATAGGTGGAAGGTCAAAATCACGCTCAAAAATCACGCCAATATTGCTCGAGGTTGTGAGCCTTAGCCTTATGGCACCATATGTGGCACCATATGCTATACTCCTTGCTGAATGTGGTTATTTACCTTTGGAAGCTGAAGCACTTTACTTGACGATCATCTATGTATCTAGGGTGAGATCTCTCGGAGAGACAAGACTACCTTGTCAAGCTCTAAGAGCTACACTCTCTTTTGGTTGGTACGCTGATGTGGTGGCTTGGTGTGGAGAAGGAACATATCTGAACGTGATTTTAACCTCCCACCTATTGCTCTTCGTGACTTGATACAAAGAAGATTTTTACATGCTCTATGGTCTCAACCTAAGACCAAGATGACTTATTATCAGCAGCAAGTCAATTCCATGCTGGTGTATTGCGATCAGGAATACCTCCAAGCATCTATATCAACCTCTCTCCGACATGTGATAGTTCAACATCGTACTAGTTCTCATAGACTTGGTATTAAGGAATGACGTTGGTTAAATATTGATAAGAGTGAACGTATTTGTAAACTTTGTGATTTAGATCAGATTGAAGATGAAGATCATGCATTCATCATATGTCCATTGTACTTGGATATCATATGTAGACATGCGATAGTCGCTAGCAATTTTTATTCACTCTTACATATGTCGACGCTTTCAATAAGATTATATATGCGAGACGTAGTTACTCATCATACTAATAATCTTCGTATTAGTACTGATTCAGACATTAGCTTCTGATTTTTAGAAGGACTCCTAAATCTAGAAGGACTTTCTGCAGAGCTACTACAATGGGGAGGTGATTCTCTCATTCCTATACTTACCAAGCTTCTGAATGATGCTGCTGTACATGGTTTCCCTAAGAGTTGGTTCATGCGCAAAGTGATTCCCATCCACAAGTCGGGCAAGAAGGATGATGTTACCAACTATAGAACTATCATGGTGGGCAACATCTTTGCCAAGTTATATGGGAGCTTGCTAGAGAGAAAACTCAGTGTTTGGGCAGAAGGATCCAATGTGAGAGCTCGTTCACAAGCAGGTTTTCGTCCTACTTTTAGCACCATTGATCATATCCTTTGTCTTCGTGTTGCTTGGGAGAAGTCAAAAGAAAATGATAAATCTCTCTATGCTGCTTTTATCGACTACACAAAAGCTTTTGATAGGGTGCCTAGGAAGCTCTTATGGGATAGATTTGTTGCCATTGGTGTTCCTAAAGACATGATGGCAGCGGTTTCTAAACTCTATGAACGAGTTTATGTGAAGCTTACCTCGACACAATCAAAGGAGATCTTTAGCACTATTGGAGTCATTCAAGGTTGTCCTCTCTCCTCTACTCTATTTGGTATCTTCATCGATGACGTGGAGAAATGTCTTGCTGAATTTGGAGAAGAAGGTGTGAAGTTGGGAATCTATATCATTCAAGCATTGATTTATGCTGATGATATCATCCTCCTATCACGTGATCCTTTGAGTTTACAACGACATTTGGATGCTATTGAGGTCTTTTGCAACAACATGCAGATGGAAGTGAACCTTTCGAAGTCCAAGGTGATGGTGGTGGGTTCAAAAGTGCGCCATTCTTTTCTCTACAAAGGCCAAGTTTTACAACAAGTGGAGAGTTACAAGTACTTGGGCATTGACTTCTCTCATAACTACAGTTGGGCTTTGTGCATTCATAAGAGAGTTGAAGCTGGTTACAAAGCTTTGTACTCTCTTTTGAATCGTTGTCGACGTGCTCATCTCTTAGCATGAGATTTGAGAAAGTTTCTCTTCAGGAGTTTGGGTTTGCCTGTGATACTTTATGGTGTTCAAGTGTGGGGGCCTGGTGCAAAGAAAGGAGCTTGGGAACGTATCGAGAAGGTTCAAAAAGTGTTCTTACAAGTGGAGCTTGGTGTAAGATGCCAAAAACCATATGCTATGCTCCTTGCTGAATCTGGTTGCTTATCCGTGGAAGCAGAAGCTCTTTACTTGACTATCATTTATGTCTCAAGAGTGAGATCCCTTGGAGAGACGAGATTACCTTGTCAAGCTCTAAGAGTTACATTCTCATTTGGTTGGTATGCTGATGTGGTGGCTTGGTGTGGAAGATGGAACATTTTTGAGCGTGATTTTGACCTTCCACCTATTGCTCTTCGGGAGTTGATTCAGAAAAGGTTTTTACATGCTATATGGTCTCAACCCAAGACCAAGATGGCTTACTATCAGCAGCATGTCAACCCCATGTTGGTGTATTGTGAACAAGAGTACCCCCAACACCGCACTAGCTCTTATAGACTTGGCATTGAGGAAGGACGTTGGCTAAACATTGTTAGGAGTGAACGGCTTTGTAGACTTTATGATTTAGATCAGATAGAGGATGAGGGATCATGTATTCATTGTATGTCCCTTGTATGATGAGATTAGATGTAGACATAAGATAGTTGCTAGTGATTTCTATACACTTTTACAGATGTCAGCTCTCCGACTAGAGCTTTATATTAGAGATATAGTTTCTTGTCGTACCAATGCTCTTTTGCATTGATACGATCTCCTAGGGTTTCCTAGGCTCACATGTTGACTTTGTATTGTATTTTTTTCTGCTTTTTGACTCTTTGGGTCTTCCAGGCTTGATATTCATTCATTCATTCATCTGCATGTTGTTGCAAAAGACCTCAAGAGCATCCAAATGTCGTTGTAAACTCAAAGGATCACGTGAAAGAATAATGATATCACCAGCATAAATCAATGCTTGAATGATATACATTCTCAACTTCACACTTTTTCCTCCAAATTCAGCAAGACATTTCTCCACGTCATCAATGAAGACCAAATAGAGGAGGGGAGAGAGGACAACCTTGAATGACTCCAATGGTGCTAAAGATCTCCTTTGATTGTGTCGAGGTGAGCTTCACATAAACTCGTTCATAGAGTTTAGAAACCGCTGCTATCATGTCTTCAGGAACACCTGTGGCAACAAGTCTGTCTCATAAGAGCTTCCTAGGCACCTTATCAAAAACTTTTGTGTAGTCGATAAAAGCAGCATAGAGAGATTTACCATGACTTGTGGATGAGAACCACTTTGTGCATAAACCAACTCTTAGGGAAATCATGTACATCAGCATCATTAAGCGCGCAATGGCTCAAGAGAAGTCACTGCAGTATGGGTTTGGTCTTTGAACCTTGATGCAGCAGGAGGAAGTCCATAAGCAGAAGCTGGAAGCTCTGGAAGCTAACCTCTGCACCACGGAGAAGATCACAACGAAGTATAAGACGGAAGCTTCTGCTTCTGCCAAGGAGTTGGCGCAACTGTGGAAGAGCAACCATGAGTTGCAGACACGTCTTCAGCAGCGCGAGCAGAAAGTTCTGCGGATCAGGGATAGGAATGAGAGAATGACCTCTCCATTGTAGTAGCTCCGCTGAAAGTCCTTCTAGATCCTCAGATTTTCCACTTGCGAGTTTCCTGAGCTGATGTTGTACTTCGTCCATTGAAAAAGTCTGCGGTAGTCCTTCACTTTGTGGCATACATGGTGCATGTGGAGAGAAGTAAAGTTGCTCAACGTAAGACATCAAAGCTGAAGGGTCAAGACTTGGTGAATTTATACACTCTTACTCTTACAGATGCTAACACTTTCACTAGGATTATATTTGCAAGACGTAGTTACTCATCATACTAATACTCTTCATATTACTACTGCTTCTTATGTTAGTTATTGAGTTTTGGTTTATGTTTTTGGATTGTGTTTTGTGTCTTTTGATTCTTTGGGTCTTCCGGGTATGATTATTATCATTTATCATAAAGACTTTGTCTTTCTCTTGATATTACATAACATCAACAGAATGACGATGGAATGGTTGACTCATACTACATGCTCTGGTGAGATAAATGGGCATGTTCAAAGGTGTAAAATAGCATATTGCAGTATAACATGCAGATCTAGTCTCTTCACCAACTCAAAGCTAATGATATTGCCCCCCAACATCACGAAGCACCACCTCAACAAGCTGATATAAATGAGAACTTCGGGAGTGATGGTTCTCCATAGTATTCTTGGGACTTCTCGCGTGAGAAGACTCTCCGGTGTCTCTTCCTGGCTCCTGATCTCTCATCACTGCTGCTACTGCTGCTTGAACCACTGCCTCTGAGACCTCCTGAACTGCTCGAGGTCCCTCCCGGCCTTCCTCCGTCGGGGCCATCCACACCACTGCCCGTTGGCATGGTCGCGGGTGCTGGTGGGTTCACGGACGGCTGCAGGTTGGCTGCAGCTGGGACAGATTCGCGGTTGGGGACGGGTCCGTCCTACCATCCCAAAGCGGTTGCGGAGGCTCTACAGAAATGCCTCCACGTCCTTCATTGCCTCGCAGATCTCTGAGTTGCTTGACTGACTCGCAGATCTAGCTCATTTGCACCTTACAAGTTGAAAGGTTTTGATGGGAGCAACACTACCTCTAGACTTCGTCTTGATCACCGGAAAAGACATCTTTATCAAACTGCTCTAGAGAATTTGATGTCTATTACACAGTGGAGCCACAATCTTGACCAACGAGATACACAATTGACGGATGTCTTGAAGAAAATTGCAACTCGGTTTTTCTCTCAACACTCAAGCAGAAAGCTCAAAGGTAACCCTTGCAATGGCTGGTTTGATGAAGAGTGCAAACTTGCTCGGTTAAAGGCTCTAGACAAGGCTTGTGACTTGGAAGCAACAACCTTGTACAAGCAGTTGATCAAACGTAAGAAGAGAGCTTTCTTGAGAAAGAAAGGCTTGGAACTTGCTTTTGATTTTCAGAAGGATCCCAAAGCTTTTTGGAGACGTTTAGCATCTCGTCCAAGTTCACCAAGTCTTGATCCTTCAGCTTTGATGTCCTACGTTGAGCAACTATACTTCTCTCCACATGCACCATGTATGCCACAAAGTGAAGGACTACCGCAGACCTTTTCAATGGACGAAGTACGACATCAGCTCAGTAGGCTTGCAAGTGGAAAATCTGAGGATCTAGAAGGACTTTCTGCATAGCTACTACAATGGGGAGTTGATTCTCTCATTCCTATACTTACCAAGCTTCTGAATGATGCTGCTGTACATGGTTTCCCTAAGAGTTGGTTCATGCGCAAAGTGATTCCCATCCACAAGTCAGGCAAGAAGGATGATGTTACCAACTATAGAACTATCATGGTGGGCAACATCTTTGCCAAGTTGTATGGGAGCTTGCTAGAGAGAAAACTCAGTGTTTGGGCAGAAGAATCCAATGTGAGAGCTCGTTCACAAGCAGGTTTTCGTCCTACCTTTAGCACCATTGATCATATTCTTTGTCTTCGTGTTGCTTGGGAGAAGTCAAAAGGAAATGGTAAAGCTCTCTATGCTGCTTTTATCGACTACACAAAAGCTTTTGATAGGGTGCCTAGGAAGCTCTTATGGGACAGACTTGTTGCAATTGGTGTTCCTAAAGACATGATGGCAGCGGTTTCTAAACTCTATGAACGAGTTTATGTGAAGCTTACCTCGACACAATCAAAGGAGATCTTTAGCACTATTGGAGTCATTCAAGGTTGTCCTCTCTCCCCTACTCTATTTGGTATCTTCATCGATGACGTGGAGAAATGTCTTGCTGAATTTAGAGGAGAAGGTGTGAAGTTGGGAATCTATATCATTCAAGCATTGATTTATGCTGATGATATCATCCTTCTATCACGTGATCCTTTGAGTTTACAACGACATTTGGATGCTCTTGAGGTCTTTTGCAACAACATGCAGATGGAAGTGAACCTTTCGAAGTCCAAGGTGATGGTGGTGGGTTCAAAAGTGCGCCATTCTTTTCTCTACAAAGGCCAAGTTTTACAACAAGTGGAGAGTTACAAGTACTTGGGCATTGACTTCTCTCATAACTACAGTTGGGCTTTGTGCATTCATAAGAGAGTTGAAGCTGGTTACAAAGCTTTGTACTCTCTTTTGAATCGTTGTCGACGTGCTCATCTCTTAGCATGGGATTTGAGAAAGTTTCTCTTCAGGAGTTTGGTTTTGCCTGTGATACTTTATGGTGTTCAAGTGTGGGGGCCTGGTGCAAGGAAAGGCGCTTGGGAACGTATCGAGAAGGTTCAAAAAGTGTTCTTACAAGTGGAGCTTGGTGTAAGATGCCAAACACCATATGCTATGCTCCTTGCTGAATCTGGTTGCTTATCCGTGGAAGCAGAAGCTCTTTACTTGACTATCATTTATGTCTCAAGAGTGAGATCTCTTGGAGAGACGAGATTACCTTGTCAAGCTCTAAGAGCTACATTCTCATTTGGTTGGTATGCTGATGTGGTGGCTTGGTGTGGAAGATGGAACATTTTTTAGCGTGATTTTGACCTTCCACCTATTGCTCTTCGGGAGTTGATTCAGAAAAGGTTTTTACATGCTATATGGTCTCAACCCAAGACCAAGATGGCTTACTATCAGCAGCATGTCAACCCCATGTTGGTGTATTGTGAACAAGAGTACCTCCGGGCACCTATTTCAATCTCTCTTCGACATATCATCGCTCAGCACCGCACTAGCTCTCATAGACTTGGCATTGAGGAAGAACGTTGGCTAAACATTGTTAGGAGTGAACGGCTTTGTAGACTTTGTGATTTAGATCAGATAGAGGATGAGGATCATGTATTCATTGTATGTCCCTTGTATGATGAGATTAGATGTAGACATAAGATAGTTGCTAGTGATTTCTATACACTTTTACAGATGTCAGCTCTCCCACTAGGGCTTTATATTAGAGATATAGTTTCTTGTCGTACCAATGCTCTTTTGCATTGATACGATCTCCTAGGGTTTCCTAGGCTCACATGTTGACTTTGTATTGTATTTTTTTCTGCCTTTTAACTCTTTGGGTCTTCCGGGCTTGATATTCATTCATTCATTCATTCATATAATCCTATTGAAAGCGTCGACATATGTAAGAGTGAATAAAAATTGCTAGCGACTATCGTATGTCTACATATGATATCCAAGTACAATGGACACATGATGAATGCATGATCTTCATCTTCAATCTGATCTAAATCACAATGTTTACAAATACGTTCACTCCTATCAATATTTAACCAACGTCCTTCCTTAATACCAAGTCTATGAGAACTAGTACGATGTTGAACTATCACATGTCGGAGAGAGGTTGATATAGATGCTTGGAGGTATTCCTGATCGCAATACACCAGCATGAAATTGACTTGCTGCTGATAATAAGTCATCTTGGTCTTAGGTTGAGACCATAGAGCATGTAAAAATCTTCTTTGTATCAAGTCACGAAGAGCAATAGGTGGGAGGTTAAAATCACGTTCAGATATGTTCCTTCTCCACACCAAGCCACCACATCAGCGTACCAACCAAAAGAGAGTGTAGCTCTTAGAGCTTGACAAGGTAGTCTTGTCTCTCCGAGAGATCTCACCCTAGATACATAGATGATCGTCAAGTAAAGTGCTTCAGCTTCCAAAGGTAAATAACCACATTCAGCAAGGAGTATAGCATATGGTGCCACATATGGTGCCATAAGGCTAAGGCTCACAACCTCGAGCAATATTGGCTAAGTTTGCAGATCAGGCACAACGAGATACAGCGATGGCTAACAAAGCTGTCTTGAAGGGGAGACAGATCTGGTTGGATCCTGATCTCACACCGCTACAAGCTGAAGCCAAGCAGAAGGAGCTTGTGAAGGTAAAAGAGGCTCAACAAGGAGGGTTCATTGCTTTCTTAAGAGATGGACGTGCTGTTGTTACACAAAAGAGACGAGATGCTTCCAAATAGCAGTTTTCGACCCTTAGAGTTATGATGTGGAACATTCATGGGCTTACTAAGTCAAAGTACACAAGCGCTTTACCAATTTGCAACAAGGCTGATATCATCAACTTGGTGGAGACATGGGAACATGAAGGAAACAATGTACATGAGTTGGATGGTTTTACTTTGATCGGCTCTACTTGGAACAAGCGCAAGCAACATAAAGGACGTGGTTTTGGAAATATTGCAACTTACGTCAGATCTTATTTGCATCAGCTTGTTGAAGTGGTTCTTCAGGATGTGGGTGGACAATATCATTGGATTCGAGTTGGTGGAGAAAGTAGATCTGCATGTTATATCGCAATCTGCTATTTTGCACCTTTGAACATGTCTATCTATCAGACTAGAGCATGTAGCACGAGCCAACCTTTCCATCGTCTTTCTATTGATGTTTTGAGATATCAAGAGAAGGGCAAGGTCTTTGTGGTGGGAGATTTCAATGCTAGAGTTCACACTTGCCAATTCACACAATTCTATGCTCTTGACCACTCTCCTATTCTTGAAGAAGATGATGATCCTACATGGTCCCGTGCCTCCTTAGATACATCCACCAATGACATGAAAGAACACTTCTTGACTTTTGGAGCAATCTGTAGTTTGAAAATTCTGAACGGTACATCCCGTTTTCCTAGCTCTAACATGAAAACATACGTCTCTACCTCTGGATCAAGCATAGTAGACTACCTCCTCTCCTCATCTCTTGATAGTTCACTCATTTCAGCATTTGAAGTTTTGGATCTACAACCTGAATCTGATCACACTCCTCTACTGTCCTCACTATCCTTGTCTAGCTCATTTGCACCTCACAAGTTGAAAGGTTTTGATGGGACCAACACTACCTCTAGACTTCGTCTTGATCATCGGAAAAGACATCTTTATCAAACTGCTCTAGAGAATTTGATATCTATTACACAGTGGAGTCACAATCTTGACCAACGAGATACACAATTGACGGATGTCTTGAAGAAAATTACAACTCGATTTTTCTCTCAACACTCAAGCAGAAAGCTCAAATGTAACCCTTGCAATGGCTGGTTTGATGAAGAGTGCAAACTTGCTCGATTAAAGGCTCTAGACAAGGCTTGTGACTTGGAAGCAACAACCTTGTATAAGCAGTTGATCAAACGTAAGAAGAGAGCATTCTTGAGAAAGAAAGGCTTGGAACTTGCTTTTGATTTTCAGAAGGATCCCAAAGCTTTTTGGAGACGTTTAGCATCTCGTCCAAGTTCACCAAGTCTTGATCCTTCTGCTTTGTAGAGGTAGTGTTGCTCCCATCAAAACCTTTCAACTTGTAAGGTGCAAATGAGCTAGACAAGGATAGTGAGAACAGTAGAGGAGTGTGATCAGATTCAGGTTGTAGATCCAAAACTTCAAATGCTGAAATGAGTGAACTATCAAGAGATGAGGAGAGGAGGTAGTCTACTATGCTTGATCCAGAGGTAGAGACGTATGTTTTCATGTTAGAGCTAGGAAAACGGGATGTACCGTTCAGAATTTTCAAACTACAGATTGCTCCAAAAGTCAAGAAGTGTTCTTTCATGTCATTGGTGGATGTATCTAAGGAGGCACGGGACCATGTAGGATCATCATCTTCTTCAAGAATAGGAGAGTGGTCAAGAGCATAGAATTGTGTGAACTGGCAAGTGTGAACTCTAGCATTGAAATCTCCCACCACAAAGACCTTGCCCTTCTCTTGATATCTCAAAACATCAATAGAAAGACGATGGAAAGGTTGGCTCGTGCTACATGCTTTAGTCTGATAGATAGACATGTTCAAAGGTGCAAAATAGCAGATTGCGATATAACATGCAGATCTACTTTCTCCACCAACTCGAATCCAATGATATTGTCCACCCACATCCTGAAGAACCACTTCAACAAGCTGATGCAAATAAGATCTGACGTAAGTTGCAATACCTCCAAAACCACGTCCCTTATGTTGCTTGCGCTATGTGAGAGACGTAGTCACCGATCGTACTAATACTCTTTGTATTAGAACTGATTCTTACGTTAGTTATTAATTTTTTATTTGTATTGTTGTATTGCATTTTTTTATTGCATTTCTGTCTTTTGACTCTTTGGGTCTCCTGGGTTTGATGATAATCATTCATTCATGGGCTTACCGAGTCAAAGTACACTAGTAGTTTATATGAATAAATGAATGAATGAATATCAAGCCCGGAAGACCCAAAGAGTCAAAAGGCAGAAAAAAATACAATACAAAGTCAACATGTGAGCCTAGGAAACCCTAGGAGATCGTATCAATGCAAAAGAGCATTGGTACAACAAGAAACTATATCTCTAATATAAAGCCCTAGTGGGAGAGCTGACATCTGTAAAAGTGTATAGAAATCACTAGCAACTATCTTATGTCTACATCTAATCTCATCATACAAGGAACATACAATGAATACATGATCCTCATCCTCTATCTGATCTAAATCACAAAGTCTACAAAGCCGTTCACTCTTAACAATGTTTAGCCAACGTCCTTCCTCACTGCCAAGTCTATGAGAGCTAGTGCGGTGCTGAGCGATGATATGTCGAAGAGAGATTGAAATAGGTGCCCGGAGGTACTCTTGTTCACAATACACCAACATGGGGTTGACATGCTGCTGATAGTAAGCCATCTTGGTCTTGGGTTGAGACCATATAGCATGTAAAAACCTTTTCTGAATCAACTCCCGAAGAGCAATAGGTGGAAGGTCAAAATCACGCTCAAAAATCACGCCAATATTGCTCGAGGTTGTGAGCCTTAGCCTTATGGCACCATATGTGGCACCATATGCTATACTCCTTGCTGAATGTGGTTATTTACCTTTGGAAGCTGAAGCACTTTACTTGACGATCATCTATGTATCTAGGGTGAGATCTCTCGGAGAGACAAGACTACCTTGTCAAGCTCTAAGAGCTACACTCTCTTTTGGTTGGTACGCTGATGTGGTGGCTTGGTGTGGAGAAGGAACATATCTGAACGTGATTTTAACCTCCCACCTATTGCTCTTCGTGACTTGATACAAAGAAGATTTTTACATGCTCTATGGTCTCAACCTAAGACCAAGATGACTTATTATCAGCAGCAAGTCAATTCCATGCTGGTGTATTGCGATCAGGAATACCTCCAAGCATCTATATCAACCTCTCTCCGACATGTGATAGTTCAACATCGTACTAGTTCTCATAGACTTGGTATTAAGGAATGACGTTGGTTAAATATTGATAAGAGTGAACGTATTTGTAAACTTTGTGATTTAGATCAGATTGAAGATGAAGATCATGCATTCATCATATGTCCATTGTACTTGGATATCATATGTAGACATGCGATAGTCGCTAGCAATTTTTATTCACTCTTACATATGTCGACGCTTTCAATAAGATTATATATGCGAGACGTAGTTACTCATCATACTAATAATCTTCGTATTAGTACTGATTCAGACATTAGCTTCTGATTTTTAGAAGGACTCCTAAATCTAGAAGGACTTTCTGCAGAGCTACTACAATGGGGAGGTGATTCTCTCATTCCTATACTTACCAAGCTTCTGAATGATGCTGCTGTACATGGTTTCCCTAAGAGTTGGTTCATGCGCAAAGTGATTCCCATCCACAAGTCGGGCAAGAAGGATGATGTTACCAACTATAGAACTATCATGGTGGGCAACATCTTTGCCAAGTTATATGGGAGCTTGCTAGAGAGAAAACTCAGTGTTTGGGCAGAAGGATCCAATGTGAGAGCTCGTTCACAAGCAGGTTTTCGTCCTACTTTTAGCACCATTGATCATATCCTTTGTCTTCGTGTTGCTTGGGAGAAGTCAAAAGAAAATGATAAATCTCTCTATGCTGCTTTTATCGACTACACAAAAGCTTTTGATAGGGTGCCTAGGAAGCTCTTATGGGATAGATTTGTTGCCATTGGTGTTCCTAAAGACATGATGGCAGCGGTTTCTAAACTCTATGAACGAGTTTATGTGAAGCTTACCTCGACACAATCAAAGGAGATCTTTAGCACTATTGGAGTCATTCAAGGTTGTCCTCTCTCCTCTACTCTATTTGGTATCTTCATCGATGACGTGGAGAAATGTCTTGCTGAATTTGGAGAAGAAGGTGTGAAGTTGGGAATCTATATCATTCAAGCATTGATTTATGCTGATGATATCATCCTCCTATCACGTGATCCTTTGAGTTTACAACGACATTTGGATGCTATTGAGGTCTTTTGCAACAACATGCAGATGGAAGTGAACCTTTCGAAGTCCAAGGTGATGGTGGTGGGTTCAAAAGTGCGCCATTCTTTTCTCTACAAAGGCCAAGTTTTACAACAAGTGGAGAGTTACAAGTACTTGGGCATTGACTTCTCTCATAACTACAGTTGGGCTTTGTGCATTCATAAGAGAGTTGAAGCTGGTTACAAAGCTTTGTACTCTCTTTTGAATCGTTGTCGACGTGCTCATCTCTTAGCATGAGATTTGAGAAAGTTTCTCTTCAGGAGTTTGGGTTTGCCTGTGATACTTTATGGTGTTCAAGTGTGGGGGCCTGGTGCAAAGAAAGGAGCTTGGGAACGTATCGAGAAGGTTCAAAAAGTGTTCTTACAAGTGGAGCTTGGTGTAAGATGCCAAAAACCATATGCTATGCTCCTTGCTGAATCTGGTTGCTTATCCGTGGAAGCAGAAGCTCTTTACTTGACTATCATTTATGTCTCAAGAGTGAGATCCCTTGGAGAGACGAGATTACCTTGTCAAGCTCTAAGAGTTACATTCTCATTTGGTTGGTATGCTGATGTGGTGGCTTGGTGTGGAAGATGGAACATTTTTGAGCGTGATTTTGACCTTCCACCTATTGCTCTTCGGGAGTTGATTCAGAAAAGGTTTTTACATGCTATATGGTCTCAACCCAAGACCAAGATGGCTTACTATCAGCAGCATGTCAACCCCATGTTGGTGTATTGTGAACAAGAGTACCCCCAACACCGCACTAGCTCTTATAGACTTGGCATTGAGGAAGGACGTTGGCTAAACATTGTTAGGAGTGAACGGCTTTGTAGACTTTATGATTTAGATCAGATAGAGGATGAGGGATCATGTATTCATTGTATGTCCCTTGTATGATGAGATTAGATGTAGACATAAGATAGTTGCTAGTGATTTCTATACACTTTTACAGATGTCAGCTCTCCGACTAGAGCTTTATATTAGAGATATAGTTTCTTGTCGTACCAATGCTCTTTTGCATTGATACGATCTCCTAGGGTTTCCTAGGCTCACATGTTGACTTTGTATTGTATTTTTTTCTGCTTTTTGACTCTTTGGGTCTTCCAGGCTTGATATTCATTCATTCATTCATCTGCATGTTGTTGCAAAAGACCTCAAGAGCATCCAAATGTCGTTGTAAACTCAAAGGATCACGTGAAAGAATAATGATATCACCAGCATAAATCAATGCTTGAATGATATACATTCTCAACTTCACACTTTTTCCTCCAAATTCAGCAAGACATTTCTCCACGTCATCAATGAAGACCAAATAGAGGAGGGGAGAGAGGACAACCTTGAATGACTCCAATGGTGCTAAAGATCTCCTTTGATTGTGTCGAGGTGAGCTTCACATAAACTCGTTCATAGAGTTTAGAAACCGCTGCTATCATGTCTTCAGGAACACCTGTGGCAACAAGTCTGTCTCATAAGAGCTTCCTAGGCACCTTATCAAAAACTTTTGTGTAGTCGATAAAAGCAGCATAGAGAGATTTACCATGACTTGTGGATGAGAACCACTTTGTGCATAAACCAACTCTTAGGGAAATCATGTACATCAGCATCATTAAGCGCGCAATGGCTCAAGAGAAGTCACTGCAGTATGGGTTTGGTCTTTGAACCTTGATGCAGCAGGAGGAAGTCCATAAGCAGAAGCTGGAAGCTCTGGAAGCTAACCTCTGCACCACGGAGAAGATCACAACGAAGTATAAGACGGAAGCTTCTGCTTCTGCCAAGGAGTTGGCGCAACTGTGGAAGAGCAACCATGAGTTGCAGACACGTCTTCAGCAGCGCGAGCAGAAAGTTCTGCGGATCAGGGATAGGAATGAGAGAATGACCTCTCCATTGTAGTAGCTCCGCTGAAAGTCCTTCTAGATCCTCAGATTTTCCACTTGCGAGTTTCCTGAGCTGATGTTGTACTTCGTCCATTGAAAAAGTCTGCGGTAGTCCTTCACTTTGTGGCATACATGGTGCATGTGGAGAGAAGTAAAGTTGCTCAACGTAAGACATCAAAGCTGAAGGGTCAAGACTTGGTGAATTTATACACTCTTACTCTTACAGATGCTAACACTTTCACTAGGATTATATTTGCAAGACGTAGTTACTCATCATACTAATACTCTTCATATTACTACTGCTTCTTATGTTAGTTATTGAGTTTTGGTTTATGTTTTTGGATTGTGTTTTGTGTCTTTTGATTCTTTGGGTCTTCCGGGTATGATTATTATCATTTATCATAAAGACTTTGTCTTTCTCTTGATATTACATAACATCAACAGAATGACGATGGAATGGTTGACTCATACTACATGCTCTGGTGAGATAAATGGGCATGTTCAAAGGTGTAAAATAGCATATTGCAGTATAACATGCAGATCTAGTCTCTTCACCAACTCAAAGCTAATGATATTGCCCCCCAACATCACGAAGCACCACCTCAACAAGCTGATATAAATGAGAACTTCGGGAGTGATGGTTCTCCATAGTATTCTTGGGACTTCTCGCGTGAGAAGACTCTCCGGTGTCTCTTCCTGGCTCCTGATCTCTCATCACTGCTGCTACTGCTGCTTGAACCACTGCCTCTGAGACCTCCTGAACTGCTCGAGGTCCCTCCCGGCCTTCCTCCGTCGGGGGCCATCCACACCACTGCCCGTTGGCATGGTCGCGGGTGCTGGTGGGTTCACGGACGGCTGCAGGTTGGCTGCAGCTGGGACAGATTCGCGGTTGGGGGACGGGTCCGTCCTACCATCCCAAAGCGGTTTGCGGAGGCTCTACAGAAATGCCTCCACGTCCTTCATTGCCTCGCAGATCTCTGAGTTGCTTGACTGACTCGCAGATCTAGCTCATTTGCACCTTACAAGTTGAAAGGTTTTGATGGGAGCAACACTACCTCTAGACTTCGTCTTGATCACCGGAAAAGACATCTTTATCAAACTGCTCTAGAGAATTTGATGTCTATTACACAGTGGAGCCACAATCTTGACCAACGAGATACACAATTGACGGATGTCTGAAGAAAATTGCAACTCGGTTTTTCTCTCAACACCTCAAGCAGAAAGCTCAAAGGTAACCCTTGCAATGGCTGGTTTGATGAAGAGTGCAAACTTGCTCGGTTAAAGGCTCTAGACAAGGCTTGTGACTTGGAAGCAACAACCTTGTACAAGCAGTTGATCAAACGTAAGAAGAGAGCTTTCTTGAGAAAGAAAGGCTTGGAACTTGCTTTTGATTTTCAGAAGGATCCCAAAGCTTTTTGGAGACGTTTAGCATCTCGTCCAAGTTCACCAAGTCTTGATCCTTCAGCTTTGATGTCCTACGTTGAGCAACTATACTTCTCTCCACATGCACCATGTATGCCACAAAGTGAAGGACTACCGCAGACCTTTTCAATGGACGAAGTACGACATCAGCTCAGTAGGCTTGCAAGTGGAAAATCTGAGGATTCTAGAAGGACTTTCTGCATAGCTACTACAATGGGGAGTTGATTCTCTCATTCCTATACTTACCAAGCTTCTGAATGATGCTGCTGTACATGGTTTCCCTAAGAGTTGGTTCATGCGCAAAGTGATTCCCATCCACAAGTCAGGCAAGAAGGATGATGTTACCAACTATAGAACTATCATGGTGGGCAACATCTTTGCCAAGTTGTATGGGAGCTTGCTAGAGAGAAAACTCAGTGTTTGGGCAGAAGAATCCAATGTGAGAGCTCGTTCACAAGCAGGTTTTCGTCCTACCTTTAGCACCATTGATCATATTCTTTGTCTTCGTGTTGCTTGGGAGAAGTCAAAAGGAAATGGTAAAGCTCTCTATGCTGCTTTTATCGACTACACAAAAGCTTTTGATAGGGTGCCTAGGAAGCTCTTATGGGACAGACTTGTTGCAATTGGTGTTCCTAAAGACATGATGGCAGCGGTTTCTAAACTCTATGAACGAGTTTATGTGAAGCTTACCTCGACA